>CM073733.1:38593065-39193065 GCA_037113605.1 Calophaca sinica | reverse complement strand
AAACCAATCAAATCCGATACTCCTCTTGCCACAGGTACACGCATCACAAGTATTAGGGGTCGCGTTTAACCACTAACCCATGTTGAGCTGTCCGTTTAACCCGTTGAAATACGAGTCGGTATTGAGTCGGGTCGACCCGTCGTTTTTTGAAGCATCGAAAATTTTCGGGACTATGTCAGATAGTTAGGGTTTTTGCACTTGCTCATTTCTGCTTCATCTCGAAACTGGGTCACCCTCTCGCGCGTCACTCTTCACGCGACGTCTCCAGCGGCCTCTCATGACAACGGCCAACCCGCAGTCCTCCGCCGAACGCTAAAATCCAGCTGCAGAGTTGCACGCCACTGCAGTACAGCCGAACGCCGCCGCAGCATCGTAAGCCTCTCTCTCTCTCTGTGTTGAGCATCAGAGTAATTTGCCCAATAACAAATCTCATTTAGCACCTCTATAGATAAAATGTGTTCTTATGATATCAAAAGTTTAGGGGTGAGAGTTGCAAATACAAAATGGATAGGAATTATCGTCAAGTCTCTATGTCTGTTTGTCTGCTACCACGGATCATCAAATGAACACGATTTTCTCATTGAGCTTTGGTATTGACACCCATTGAGCATTGTAGCTTCAACTTCTTCATTAATTCATTCTTATAAACTAGATTATTAGAAATTAATTGCTGGATTTGAACTAGAAATCTAAGGCTATACGATTCATGCCCTTTCAGTTACCAAAGGGTTCCTAGAACTGTGCTTGCTGATGTATGCTTGTCGTTTTGTCCATTTGAAGCTTTGGTTCATTTATTGCTAGAATATTATTTCGTCTCTCGCTGGCAGCTGCTAGCACAAAGTCTCCCTAGTTGCTAGTTGAACTCATATTTGAGATGACTCGCACTGTTGTACATTAATTGTACAACACTTCTAGATTCATGATTATGATCCTCTCTTTAATTGTTTGGAGTTAAATGGTTCTTGAAAACATTGGCTGTATGCATACGGATCGCAAATGTTTTTATTTGAAAATTTTGAAACAGATTTGAGAACACACTGCCTACAGGAAGCATGCTCCTCTGTGCTCTCTCTCTCTCTCTCTCTCTCTCTCTCTCTGTCTCTGTATAGATACATATCTGGAATAGGGCTAAATGGCTTTGTTTGGATTTTGGTTTCCTCCTTGATCAATCTTACTTTCTGAATAGATTAATTTATATGGAATATAGGAATAAATGACATTTATCTTGATTCTGAGCTTAATCGTTCTCTTTTTGGTTGCTTTTCAATTGAGTGATATGCTGGTCCTCTTGCAGTAGTAGATTATTGGTCTGTCGTTGGTGTATAGTCGTGAGTGGTCCATGTGGTAGGTACAGTTGTGTAACTGACCAAATAATATAATAATATTATGTAGAAGGTGGTTTGTTCTGCATGGATTATGGAATTCTTTTTCTTAATTAATTTGAAGTATCAATGCCCATGCCAGGCAGATTCTTGGTGATTGGTTCTTGTCTCATCTGTGATATTATTATATCTTCAACTGTATGAAGCATATGCTTGATGTGTTTTGTTCCAAGATATTCTTATTGTTCAATTTTTTTCTCCCTCAGTTACAAGATATTCTTACACTATATGAAGTGTTTTGCATTCAAATAGACAGCAGCTGATTAACCTACCTTGTATGTTATTCCCGGAACTAGAATCTCCTCTCCTCAGTTTAGGGGATGTATCAAGTGAGAGTACCTTATTTATGTGAGATAGAGAGGAGAAAATATTGACCGTTAGATCTATACATGAATGGTCAAATTCTCAAGTGCTGGAGAAGAACTTGGCCAGTTTGATTTCTAAGAAGATAGATGGAACTTGAAATCAAAGGAATGTTAGGTCATGTATGATGCTACAATCAGTAAACTTGAATCCATTGTAACAGAAATCTAGGGTAACCGAAAAGAGAGGGAAAAGAGAGAAAACGAAATTCTGTTATTGATGAAACTGATTCTGATTTTCTTACTCAAAACAGAGGCTTAACAGCCTTTTATACAAGTGCTTATCCTGTGCACTCTTGAGCTAAACCTGCACTCACAATGAGCTGGCAGTAACAGAAAACTAACAGCTTGATGAGCTGTCATTTAACAGTCTTGGCACTAACACAAGGCTTAATACTTTTACTAATACAAGCTGTTAACACAGCTGAACAATATAACACTCTAATACCCCCCCCCCCCCAAAGCTCAATGGGGTTGAACCTTTGGAGAGGGATCAAGCACATTGAGTTTGTTCCTTATTGCAAGAAACTTGGAAGGAGACAAAGCCTTGGTGAGCAGATCAACCCATTGCTCTGATACCATATTATGATTTTGGGCCTAACTCATTCTTACAAAACCGGCTTATAAGGTGAGGGGTGCCTTTTATACAAGTGCTTACTCTTGAGCTAAACCTGCACTCACAATGAGCTGGCAGTAACAGAAAACTAACAGCTTGATGAGCTGTCATTTAACAGCCTTGGCACTAACACAAGGCTTAATACTTTTACTAATACAAGCTGTTAACACAGCTGAACAATATAACACTCTAATACATTGCGATGAAACTCCTTTTGCAACCATCCCCTTCTTCTTGTTGTGAGAGACATTAAAGTTCAAATTCCACTCTCCATTCCATGAAAAAAAAAAAAAAAAAGCTCAATCCTAAGAGCTGAAGATTTATATTTTATACATACAAATCTTTTGTCTCCTCTGAAGAATGAGTAAGAGCTATAATGAGTGAGAGCAAAATATGATATATTGGTGGAAATGAATGGGATCCATTTGAAGGGGCTGACGTTCTTGCCATTGCTAACTTGATGAACCAAATTTGGAGGTTGTTCTTCTCACGGATGATGGACAATGAAATGATGACATTGACACTCATAAAAGTCTGGTATTCGTGTTCATGCTTAGATTTTATAATGTTAATTGCTGAACAATTTACATATAGTTCCTTTTTGTAAGATGTTTTGTTGTCATTTGAGCAATTTAATCTCCGTTATTGATGATAATGGTAGATGAAGACATACCGAAATAAATGTTCTAGAACTGCTATTTAGCGTCTGTAGTCATTTTGAGATTTTACTGCTAACCCTCTTGATTCTATTTCAGTGTTGGACACTTGTGCTTGTACAAATTGAAGTTTGTTGAATTCAATTTTAAGCAAAGGTCAACATGCAAGGTTTTCCTGGTGAAGGTGAAAATGCTTTGTCAGTTGTTGGTCCAAGGCCAATGGAATGGTCTACTGTTCCATACAATGCTCCTCGTGCTCCTGGGCCAAATGGAAAGCAGCGGACCTCAAGTTTGGAATCGCCAATCATGTTGCTGACGGGTCACCAGAGTGCTATATATACCATGAAGTTCAACCCAGCAGGATCAGTGGTTGCATCTGGATCACATGACAGAGAAATTTTCCTTTGGAATGTGCATGGGGAGTGCAAGAACTTCATGGTTCTGAAAGGACACAAGAATGCAGTTTTAGATCTTCACTGGACTGCAGATGGGACACAGATAGTCTCTGCCAGCCCTGATAAAACACTGAGGCTATGGGATGTTGAAACAGGAAAACAAATCAAAAAGATGGTAGAGCATCTCTCATATGTCAATAGTTGTTGTCCTTCCAGGAGGGGTCCACCTCTTGTTGTCAGTGGCTCTGATGATGGAACAGCTAAATTATGGGATATGCGTCAAAGGGGTTCCATCCAAACATTCCCAGATAAATACCAGATTACTGCTGTTAGCTTCTCTGATGCCTCAGATAAGATCTACACTGGTGGTATTGATAATGACATCAAGGTATGGGATTTGCGTAAAGGTGAGGTTACCATGACACTTCAAGGTCATCAAGATATGATTACTGGTATGCAATTGAGTCCTGATGGTTCCTACCTTCTTACAAATGGCATGGATTGCAAGCTTTGCATTTGGGATATGCGCCCATATGCTCCACAAAATCGCTGTGTGAAGATTTTGGAAGGGCACCAACACAACTTCGAAAAGAACTTGTTGAAGTGTAGCTGGTCACCTGATGGAAGCAAGGTCACAGCTGGGAGTTCTGATCGAATGGTTTACATCTGGGATACCACTTCTCGACGCATATTGTATAAGCTTCCTGGGCACAATGGGTCTGTTAATGAGTCTGTTTTCCATCCCAGTGAACCTATTATTGGTTCTTGTAGTAGTGACAAGCAGATTTATCTTGGGGAGATATGAAGCATGACGTTTAGAAACTAGCCAAATGAACATGTTGGTACTTTTCACAGCCATTAGGGAGTGGTAGACTTTAGAAATGCTGAATTCCTTCTGCTGTTTCGTGGTCGATCAATTCAGTGACTGTATAGTATAATATTCTGGCAGAATTGTTGTCTCCTGCTTTTGTTGCTAATCGATGTATTTTGGGATTTGACATTGTCCACTATTTCATACTGAACTGCGTGGTATTTTTTTTCTTTCAAACTAGTCCTTTCTGGTTAAAAATTAACTTTTTATCAAAAATAAAATCGACTTATTCCTCATCAGCAGTTGGATGGTTCATTATACATGAGATTAGGATTTAACTCTTTTAACTAGTAACGTACCCGTGCATACGCACGGGCGTGACATGTTAGCTGCGAAATAAATGGACATAGAATTATTTATAAGCCAGGGATAAAAATTCTTTGGCATCCATTAGCTAGAAGTAATGGTAAATTAAACATGAAATTCATCAAATGAGATGTACAATATCAATGATCCAACGCAGTATGATCTATAGCCATCGATGTAATACGGTAATTGAAAAAAGAGCCTAACACCATATGGAAAGATCAATTGTTGAATCAAGACGCTAAGAACAATGTACACGAATAATATTTATGATTATCTACCATAAGCAAAAACTGAACATAAAGGAAATAAGAAAAGTACAAAATAGACTTTTTCATATTACTTGGAGCAGTGGTGTTTTGACCTTTAACATTTTATTTTCCGGTGGAGATGTATATCTCACAAAAGAAAATCCCAAACTGGAGTTGTAGATGGCAAGTATCCCAAAAATACTTTTAAAAAACCATTTAATGGAAAAAGTTTTGAAAAATAAGATTGAAAAAATATTTCAAACATAATTTTCAAAAATAAGTCTCAGTCAACACACAAGTCGCACGGCATTTGTATAATTGTTATGGAAGATTGTGTCCATACTCCATGTGCAATTTTTAGTTTTCCACCTATGAAGAAAAAAGAGACATGGAACCTCAAAAGCATTGAATTTCTAGTGAAATTGCAATTATTTGATATTATCATTTTGGGCAACACAAATGAAGTCATAAAATATACTCCGTTAATAATCAAGTTTCAACATAGAGACTTTAGAAACAAAAATTTAGCCACACATAAAGAGAAATTCATTTTCAAAATAACTTTTAAGTTCAGGTCCAGGATAAATCAAGACATTATAAAGGTAAGGTCTAGTCCTCAAATAGCCCAAATAATAAAATAAAAGACAAATAACGTGTATATAATTGTTTATATTTGCATAATAGAAAGTGAGAGATACAAATATTTCACCTATCTTCAATATCCCTCAGTTGGTTAAACACAGAGAAGTATGTGCACGAATAATTGTTGCCTCCTTTTGTCCAATTACTGATAAGAATAGAAAATGGACTATAGGGCCTCATGTTAGTCTCAGTTGTTTTCGTGAGAAAAAATAGTGTCAAGTAAAAGCATTGTCCAACACCCATAAATTAAATGCCGTCGTCATAAGCCAATGGATAATTACGCATGTTGCAAAAACATCATTTTTTTACATTCAAGAAGATCCATATATTGTTAAGTTATATGTAAGAACATTAAAAACAAAATGATTATTTCAAACCCAGAATTCATCTTCTTTGCAAATTAACAAAATGTGACACCATTAAAATTATGGGTTTTAAAAACAAAGGTGTTCTGTTAATTGCCCTGGGGTTGTCTTTGGTTTTGCTGCAAAGAAGTAGAACCCTTTTCCCGTTCTCTACCTTCTGTGATTTAGAGCTTCTTCTGCTTTCCCCTCTAGAACCTTGACCAATTCCATCATCTGATGATTTATTCACTGTCAATTATAGAGCTTCAGCCAACTACTAACTCATCGCGCTCATTTAGGGCTTCAGCCAGAGCTTTTCCCATAAAAAATACACCAAAAATTGTCATCATGACCTGCATGATTCAGTTGCTTAAAAAAAAACTACATAACCAACTACCTAAAAAATATATAGATCCTAACTAAATCCTTAAGAATGGATTTGATTTAACAAATTGATTATTATTAAACTGAAAATAAAATAAATCCTTACAATTTCTTCAAGGAACAGCTGATGAGATTGTTGATTGCTCTAATGGCAAAAGCAATTGTGGGAGATATGTCAAGTGTCAACATAAATATGAACTTCTATGGCTCAAAGGTCGAAATCGTCGGGGCATCAATCAAGAAATCCCTACTCATATAGTTTATTCTAATGCATATAA
Organism: Calophaca sinica; assembly: GCA_037113605.1. Classification (NCBI taxonomy): domain Eukaryota; kingdom Viridiplantae; phylum Streptophyta; class Magnoliopsida; order Fabales; family Fabaceae; genus Calophaca; species Calophaca sinica. Next base: position 39,186,578 of record CM073733.1, on the reverse strand, counting down.
AAATTGTTCTTGTGTGTGATGATGTAGAACTTAAGCAACAATAGCAACTGCACATAGACTCCTCTAAAGTGCCATGTACGTAGGCCAAACACTCATTTGATAACATTAAAACCATGTAATTAAATGGAGCAAATCATTCAATAGAAACAGGAATAGAACTTCTAAACCAATGTTCATAGCTCAACGGTAGCTACTTAAAGGAGCAGCTGTTTTTCCAGATCTAGCATCAGTCCATGCTTTTGCAATTGTTTTCTTCATCTCATCGTCCCCTTCCTCGTACATATTCTGCAATTCATTCATTACATGCAAAGTAAATGTCAAATCAAATATTCGCAAGTGTATGCATAAAATTTAAAAAACAAAGTAGCCTCAACCAACTAAATCAAAAACAGAATCAAACCTTCATTAAGTCCATGATTCCCGCCATTGGGTCTTTCTGTTTATCCAAGCCTGGCTTCAGCTGGAACATCAACAGAAAAAAATTACTACTTCTATTACATTGATAGACAGGGAAGGAAAGAAGCTGACATCTGATTCAGCATTTTACTACCTTGTCTTCTTTGAAATGTAAATCTTGCCAGTTTGCTTTGGAAGCCTTCACCAATGTGATCATTACCCTTGTAGGCTTGACCACAACCTTACATTTCTCTGGTACTATCTCCTTGTGCAATTTCGATATTGCACATCGATAGTTCTTCCCTTGAATATCATGGAACTTAACATCGAACGACAATGACTTAAACTCAGATTCTATCTTACTCTCATCAACAAATAGTAGAATCTTTTCTATCACATTTTAACAAATGTGTGTTTTCCCCTACCCTTCCCATCCAAAGGGGTTTGAGAAAAATAAACTTATAATCTACTAATCTCCTTGCCATTCAGTTCACTTTCAAAAACTTCCCTTTATGAAATATCCAAACAATTTCACTCCATTTTTATTAGGAACCCTATCCTACCATCAAAGAGTAAGCAATTTTGATATGTGGCATAATTAGTTGAGAAATTCAGATTCATAAGTGATTGATTACATGAGTTTGACATGGAAAGGGAAAAATCGAAAGGAAAGCAACGCAGAATAAGCTATGCGAGTGATGCATTGTTTCTACAATAAAAACTCAAATCATGAAGCTATAATCCACCCAGACTTTCCCCTAATTTCCAGCGCTCTATTTGGAAGATGGTATTGTCTCCAACCAACTTTTATTTAAGAAGTCATCGACAACAGATCTATTAATGAGTCCAGTGAACGAATTTAAATATAGAGATCTGATATGGTAGACCTATACCATATCAAAGTAAACATACTATGTTGTTTAAAAGCAACGTGTAAAATTGATATCTCTTTCCCCGACTACCATATAGATTTGAGGTCAACATTTATCAGTGTTATACAAAGATTCAATCCCATACTCATCTGACCTATTTCCCTGAAAAATATAAAATAGAATAAGAATAATGTTGAATTTGAAGATTTTCTGCTACTTTCAGATTGCATATCTCACCTAACTTATCTATAGGTGAAGATGCTACGCCAGTGAAAGAAATTCGGCAAGATGAGTGCCTTTGGATGCATTCGAAAATAATGCAAGTCACCACCAATGCTAAACTCTTTCCAATTTGGAGATGAAAAGAACAAAGATCTCATAGTTTTCTATCGATAGAAAAGTCTTATTGAAAATTTAATTCTCTACTTAAGTTGAAGATTAAACGGTTATGTATAGGGAAGAAATCAAACCTCAAAAATTAATTCTAAATTCTGATTTTTTGTGTGCTTATTTTCATTCCTGTTATCCAAGAAGTTATAGTTTGATTAGCATTTAGCAAACAACCAATTCATGTCAAATACACACTAATTGAAAATACCTAGAAACTAAATGAAAGTGAGAGAGAAGTATTGGCTTCTTGTATACAGTTATACCAAAGCATGACCCAAAAGAAAGCATTTTCATGAATCTGAATTAAGTTTAAAACTGATTCCAGAAGGAACAACCGTCCATGGGGCATGAAACATAAATCTTTAGAGTGAAACTAAATCTGAGAGTGAAACTACATAAAACAAAATCTCATAATGTGAAGAACTACAAAAGAAGACAAAAAATGCAGCATGTGATGCTTAAAAAGAAGACAAAAGAAGAAAATCTTACCACAATATTTTCCCTTTACGAAAAGAAGAACAACAACTTTACATTTATATCTATGACCAAAAATGTTGGTTGGTGAGCTTCATATAATGTAGAAAAACTGAAACCCAAGAAAAAAGCCAATATATTTAGAAAACCCAGGAAGTACGAAGAAATCAACATGTCTGAAAGTTGACTATTTGTATGCACATGCATTTTTAAGAGCCGAAAAACCATGAAGAGCGATTTCGGTGATGTTGTCGGCAGAATGAAAAAGGACAATTATTAAAATGGACTAACATAATATTGCTTGAGTTTGTTGATTTGTAAAATAGAATAACATGACAGACTCCAATCCATAATTCTTGAAAACATGCCTTAGTCTATGCCGAGACATCAAATGGGAAAACTCATTTGTGACTGACCCAACAATACCTAGAAAGTAACTCACGCATCTAAGGAACCGCCAAAATGCCAATGGTTACTTAGTAAGTAATATTCAATATATATAGATATCACTAATTAGCTTCTGTTGGAGGAACAACAACCATGTGTCACCAACAACCATGTATCACCGAGATATATATGAAGTTATATGTAAGAAATGTAACACTTTTTTATAAACACTGTGTTAAACTATATTTTTCAAACCCAATAACCATTTAACAAAGTAACAATGTTTGAATCATCAGATAAAACTAATAGCTTAAAATCATCATCCCTCTAAACTCAACAATACAAATTCAACTAAAAAAAACATATAGTCATCCCTCAAAGATGCAAAATATGAACTTTCTCTTCAAACACGCAAAATCGACAGTAACAAAAAACCAAAGAATGAACTTTCACTCCCCAAAAAAAAAAAAGAACCAAAGAATGAGCTTTCTCTTCCTAAAAACATCGAAAACTTCAAAACTCATACCTTGCAAAGTAAGCATAGTTTGCAAAAATTTCAAGACATTGCTACTTGCAATTTCCTTGGCAATCTCCCTACCCCTCCATTCATCAGCTTCTCAGTCAATTCGGTCAAATTGCTTTTGCTCTTAGAGTTTTTTAACAAAGAAAGCAACCAATCAAAGCTATTAGTTTCAAACAACAGCTACAATGAAGTGCAAAGAAAAAGTCTCGCAAAAACAAACCAAGGCAAAGTGACCTTTGCCAAAGATTTCAAGAACACGCTTGAATCTCCTCAAATCTTCTCAAATCAGCCTACATTTCTCTCAAATCTTCATGAATCTCCTCAAATCTTCAACCCTTTTGATAAAAACTATCGCCTCGTTACGGAACCTAGCCCCCTAAATCTACTCCCATAAACCCCAATTTTTAGCAAAAATACAAAATTGGAAGAGGAAAAAATCCTCACCAAATTGAAGATAACCTGAAAGCTGCTTCCTTGATACCAAATTCGAGATGAACCAAAGCTGCAAAAACGAAAATACAAAAAGTGTTCAAGAGAAGAGGATGCAGATCTGAAAACACAGAAGAAGAGGAAGCAAACCAAAATGCAGAAGCTGAAGACAAAACAGAAATAAAAAATACAGAGGAACAAAAAAAGGAGGAGAATCGAAAATGAAGTAGAAGAGAAGAAAAGGAAGCAGAAGCTATTGATGAAGCAGAGAGAAGAGAAACGCAGACGCAGAAGATGGAAGAAGATGTGTTAGGATGTCGCTGTGAGCACTTGCGGTGGTGAGAAGGGAGAGATCGGTGCTGTGAGCAAGGAGAGAGCCGGTGAGCGAGAGAGAGGAGGTAGAAGGCGTAGGGAGGGATACGGTGAGAGCGAGAGGTAGAAGACGGTGAGAGAGAGAGAGAGACAGTATCGAGAGATTGATTTTTTTTTTTCAATCCTGGGAGTAAGAAAAAGATAAAAAATCATAGAGACAAAATTACCCTCAAATTAGGACACTTGTCAGTTAGCTGTGGAAGAGAATTTAGTAATTAGAACAACATTTTCTATTCTTAGATTTTTTTTATAGTAGAAGTAAGAGAAGTATTTAAGAGAAGTAATTTTGGAGTTATAATTATTAAATGAAAAAAATTATCAAAAACATGGAATTATAATTATAATTACTAAACAAAAAATAAGAGTAGATTTTATTAATTTTACGATTCATCATGCCGTGTAAATGTACGTTGTCATAATTTTTTGATAATTTTTTTAATAAAATTATTATAAATTTGTATTGAGCTGTGTCGTTCGGTATGATTGTATGAACTGTATTCTTTTGAATGTGGCGTAGAGCAGGAGAAAACACTTACACGACTTTTAAGGAAAAAAAATATTTTTTTAATAGTAAATATTATGATTTGTAAAAATGTGAATTCTTATTTCATCGAATGATCAAAACAGTATTTATACAAAGAGAGTTAGAAGACAACTACTAACTAACTAGCCTAACAGCTGTAACTAAGCTGTAACTAATCAAAACTGTCTAACAGTTAATAATAAACTATTTAACAATTAAATACAATAATAACTCGCCATCATCACCCACAAGTCGGAGCATAGATGTCAATCATGCCGAGCTTGGATATTAGAGAGTGGAACACTGCTGGAGTGACAGCTTTGGTGTGCAGATCAGCGAGCTGTGCAGCAGAAGCAATTGGAAGGAGATGAACAATTCCTGACTATATTTTCTCGCGCACAAGGTGGCAGTCGAGCTCAATATGTTTCGTACGTTCATGGAAAATTGGATTTTGTGCGATCTGAATTGCAGACCTGTTGTCACAGTAGATAGAAACTGGTTTTGTAACAGGGTGATGCAGATCCTGTAGCAGATAAATCAGCCATTGGACTTCGCAGGCAGTGTTGGCAAGGGCGCGATACTCAGCTTCTGATGAAGACCGAGAGATGGTATGCTGTTTTTTTGATTTCCAGGATATGAGAGATGGACCAATGAAGATAGAAAAACCTGTGATCGATTTACGTGAATCTGGGCAAGCTGCCCAATCACTGTCACTGAAGGCTGAAAGTTGAAGGTCTGATGTTGAAGGGAAGAAAAGCCCTTTGCCTGGACAGTGTTTAAGGTACTGAATAATTCTGGTGGCAGCTTGGAAGTGAGAAGTCATGGGGTTAGACACAAATTGGCTTAGCTTATTCACTGGAAATGACAAATCGGGTCTAGTGTTTGTAAGGTAGAGTAATCTACCAATGAGCCTTCTATATGACTTTGAATCTTCATAAGGAGTACCACCATGCTTAGACAACTTGAGATTGGGTAACATAGGAGTGGTGACAGTTTTACACCCAAGGAGACCCATGTCATCAATGAGTTCTAGAGCATATTTTCTCTGATTTAAACAAATTCCTTGCTTAGACCGTGCCACTTCTAAGCCAAGGAAAAATTTGAGAGGTCCAAGATCCTTGATTTTAAATTGAGAATCAAGGACAGATTTGACAGCATTTATTTCAACAAGATCATCACCGGTGAGCACTATATCATCAACATACACCAATAGGATTGTCAAGTGGTTGTTAGCAGCTTTAACAAAGAGAGAATAATCTGAAATAGACTGTTTATAACCCATTTGCAGTAGTGAAGCAGTGAGTTTCTGGTTCCAGTTTCGGCTAGCCTGCTTTAGGCCATATAAAGACTTCACCAACTTGCAAACAACAGCAGAATTAGAGGATTGAAAGCCAGGAGGGACTTGCATATAGACTTCTTCATCAAGATCACCATGTAAAAAGGCGTTATTTACATCCAATTGATGTAAATGCCAATTTTTGGCAGCAGCAAGTGCCAATACTAGTCTTACTGTGGTCATCTTGACTACGGGAGAAAATGTCTCAAAGTAGTCCACACCTTCTTGTTGAGTGTAACCCTTTGCGACAAGCCTCGCTTTGTATCTCTCAATGCTACCATCAGCCTTATGTTTGATCTTGTAAACCCACTTACAACCTATAGGTTGCTTACCAGGAGGTAATTCAGTGAGCACCCAAGTATGATTCTGCTCAAGAGCTGCAATTTCTTGGTCCATAGCCAACTTCCAACAATCATGCTTTATTGCTTGATTATAGGTTCGGGGTTCAGGACAAGTGTTCAAAGAAAAAACAAAAGATTTGTGTCCAAGAGACAAATTATCATAAGTAAGAGAATAGGAAAGGGAATGAGGATTACCTGAAGAATGCTTGGCATTGGAAGGCTGTAGCTGGACTAAATTGCAATGATAGTCCCTTAAGTAATTAGGAGGATGTTTGGACCTAGTAGAAACTCGGGTGGGAGCAGAGGTAGGCTGAGAAGCACGTGCTGCAGAATTATCTGCAGATGCAGAAGCAGAATTTTCTGCAGATACAGAGGCAGAGTTTTCTGCTGATGCAGAAACAAAATGTCATGTTGATAAAGATGCAGCAGGTGCAGAAATAGAAGATTGTGATGCAGTATTTGTTGAATTAGGGGAACCAGAAGCAGGTGATGCTATTGGTTCATGAACCAGATCAGGAAAATTTGCAGAAGTTGGTAAAGGAGGACCAAGAAAAGTATCCTCAATAGGAGGTGTTGGCAAAGAATGATATGGAAAAATGTTTTCATAGAAAACTACATGTCTAGAAAGGAAAATTTGTTTGGAAAGAAGATCAAACAACATATAACCTTTGACACCATCCCTATGGCCTAGATGAATACATTTTCGGGCTCTAGGTTCAAACTTGGATCGATGAGCAGTAAGTGTTGAAGCATAACAAAGAGAACCAAAGACTTTGAGATGTGAAAAATCAGGATGCTTGTTGTGTAAAAGAAAGTATGGAGATTGATTTTTTAATTTTTGGGAAGGTAAAAAGTTCAAAAGATGGACAGCATGAGCAATGGCATAAGACCAAAAAGAAATAGGCAATTTAGATTGGAAGAGAAGGCTACGAGCAATATTCAAAATGTGCTGGTGTTTGCGTTCAACCACCCCATTTTGTTGGGGTGTTTCAACGCAAGAGAGTTGGTGAATGATGCCCTTACTATTATAATAAGAATTCATGAGGAATTCAGGGCCATTATCGGACCTAATGATCTTGACTGATTTTTTAAATTGGTTTTCAGCATATGTAATGAAATTAACAAGCAAATTTCTAGTCTCATGTTTGGCATGCATCAATCGGATCCAAGTGAATCTAGACTTGTCATCCACAATTGTTAAAAAGTATTTATGACCATGTATAGAAGGGTGGGCATAAGGACCCCATATATCAACATGTAAAAGGTCAAGAATAGAATCAGAAACAGTAGTACTCAAAGCAAAAGGCAATTTTTTTTTGTTTTGAAAAATGGCATATATCACAATGATGTGAAGTATGTGGCAAATTCAAATGAAACAATTTCTGTAAATTGGAATAACATGTGGATGAGGGATGGCCTAACCTATAATGCCATACATCATGTAAAGGGAAACTAGGGGAAAAGGTTTGAACATTATTTGAAAAGGAATTCACAGTAACCGAATTTTGTGTTGATGATGCAGGGAGAACCATCACATAAAGTCCATTCCAAGCCTTAGCAGTGCCAATCATCTTCAAAGTTGTCAAATCCTGTATAACACAAGAATCAGACAAAAAACAAAGTTGACACGAAAGGGAACTGGTTAGCCTTGTGACAGAAATGATGTTAAATGTGAAACATGGAGCATACAAAACATTATAAAGGACAATGGAATCAGTTAGAGGAACTGTTCCACTATAAGAGGCCAAAGCAATTTGACCATTAGGCAGTTTTATAGGCTTTGGTTTGATAGATTTGTAGGAAGAAAAAAATGCAAAGAGGAAACAAAATGGTCAGTGGCCCCTGTATCTAAGATCCAGGGGTTGGGAGGAGATTTACCTGAAGCAAGAGATGACACATTGTAGTTGCTGATTAAATTGGACACTTGAGCAGAGGTGGAATTGCTTGGAGAAGCGATGCGATTGGAGCCGATTGTGGAAGTAATGCTATAAGACCTTGAATTTGCTCTCTTGTCAGGCTTGGAAAAGAAGAAGTATCATCAGAAGAAATCGTTTCAACAGCATTAACCGATTTCTTGGTGCGATACCCTGGCGGAAATCCATGAAGGAAGAAGCACTTCTCAACAGTGTGATTTGTTTTATGGCAATGAGTGCAGATACGTTGCTGTGCACCACCAGGTTTACCACTAGAAGATTTGCCAGAAGATTTGCCTCTACCATGCGAAGAAGCTTCAGAAGAAGAACGGGCATCAAGTGCCAAGACAGTAGGATTCGATAGAACACTAAATTGAAATTGCCTCTCCTGTTACAGCATCATAGAAAGTACCTTCGATAGATCAGGAAGTGGATCAAGCAACAGAATCTGTGCACGCACAGGTGCATAGTTCTCATTCAATCCTTGAAGGAAATACAGAACCAAATCATGTTCACGATATTTGTGAACCATGGTGTATGTGTTGCAGCAACCAGAGGCGTGTGATGTGCATGTAGGCAATGGACGAAAATTGAACAATTCATCAGAAATCTTCTTCAATTTGGTGAAATAATTTGTAATCGAAGAATCACCTTGCTTGAGAGAAGATAGGTCAGAAGTGTGAATACATGCCTTGACAGGATGATTTTGATGATTGACAAAAGGGAGTCTTGCAAATAGTCAACCGTGCAAAAAGTGGAAAAGAATACTAAGACGCGTATCAAGAATGATTGTTTCTCAAGTCTTTGGGTTCTGGGTATTCATTTATCTTTATTAAGACAATTTGTAAGTAGTAATAAAAAGCTCTCAATTAAAATTAAATCACACGCACAAAATATTTTGACATGCATATCTCGTGTCGGATGTCGAGCTGAAGAAGTCGGATGTCGAGCTGAGGAGGAAGTCGCGTTTCGAGCTATGAGGAAATCGGATGTCGAGCTGAGGAGGAAGTCGGATGTTGAGCTCTGAGGAAATCGGATGTCGAGCTGAGGAGGAAGTCGGATGTTGAGCTCTGAGGAAGTCGTATGTCGCGTGATGAGCTCTTGTCGCGTGCCGAGCTGATGATCCGCGGTCAAGTCGACGAGGTCGCTGCATCCGAGGTCGCGTGGTCGAGCCGATGAGGTCGCTGCATCGAGCCATGAGAACCGAAATGATGAGGAGGTCGACGCCGAGCCGTGGTTCCGAGGTCGTGGTGCCGAGGTCTTTGCCGAGCCGCTCAGAGGTCGTATGCCGAGCCGCGGTCGAGGTCGCCTGTCGAGCCGTGGTGGCGAGGTCGTCACGAGCCGCCTTCGTGAGGTCGTCTGGCCGAGCCGTCTTCGTGAGGTCGTATGCCGAGCCGCCTCGTGTTTTCAATTCTTTCATGTTCAACGCAATGCACAAATTCCAACGGACAGATCCTTGCCAAGAACGGGCAAATCCTCAACGGACAAATCTTCTTAAAGTGACGCTCCTCCATTGCCTATATAAACACACTCGTGAGCCTTGTAAACACGACAATACAACGCAGTTGCTTAATTCTTTGTGCTAAAACTCACAAATATTTTTCATCACTCACACTTATTTGAGCACAATTTTTGAGAGCCTTTTTATTCTACATTATTTGAGTTGTATTATTTGAGCTTCAATTTGTTATATCCGCACTATTGAGTGTATCTTTCTCATCTCATTTTATTTGTGAAAATCATTTCTTTTGGGTAGGAATCCCAAGGTGTTCATAGAGAGGTGATATCTCTTGAACGTATTGCTCGTATAGAGTTGTAAAGGTTTCTAGCTGAACCTCGATTTAAAAGCTAGTGATTTAGTGAAAATCCCATAGTGGTTTGCTTTGGGGACAGGACGTAAGCCACAGGGTGTTTGGTGGCCGAACTCGTATAAATTGCTGCGTGCTCTTCTTTGCTCTCTGTCTCTTTATCATTCAAGCACTTTATTTATTTTTGTTCTTTATTTATTATTCGGTCATTTATTTTCTGTAATTTTTTATATAAGCACCGCTATCACAATTCACCCCCCTCTTGTGTTTGAAGTCAATTGGTAACAATTGGCATCAGAGCTAGACTCTTGTATAAAGGACTTAACCGTCTCAAGAGAATGACTTCAAACAATTACGAGGGAACTTCCATGAACAGACCCCCATTTTTCAATGGTGAGGGGTATGGTTATTGGAATGATAGAATGCAAATCTTTCTTGAGGGTGTTGATCTTGATATTTGGGATGCTGTGGAAAATGGTCCATTTGTCCCCACTCAATCAATTAATGATGCAGTGGTAGACAAACCAAGATCACTTTGGACCGAAGATGATAAGAAAAAGGTCCAATACAATTTGAAGGCTAAGAACATCATCACTTCTGCTTTAAGCTACGATGAGTTCTATAGGGTCTCAAATTGCAAGACTGCTAAAGAAATGTGGGACACCCTTCTATTGACCCATGAAGGTACTACCGAGGTCAAGAGGGCTCGAATGAACACATTAACCCATGAGTATGAGTTATTTAGGATGAAACCAAGTGAAAACATACAAGATATGCAAAAAAGGTTCATCCATATAATAAACCATCTCAGAGCTCTTGGGAAAGTCTTCAGTAATGAAGATTTGATTAACAAAGTTCTTAGATGTCTAAACAGGAATTGGCAACCTAAGGTCACTACTATAGCTGAATCTAGAGACTTATCTTCTATGACCTTGGTTACTTTGTTTGGAAAATTGCAGGAACATGAAATTGAACTAAATCGTCTCATGGAAAGCGAAGAAGCTGATAAGAAAAAGAAAGGGCTCGCCCTCAAAGCAAGCATTGAGGAAACTGACGATGACGAATGTGATTTCCTTGAAGATGAAAATAATGAGGAAAACATGAGTCTAATGGTTCGCAAATTCAAAAGGTTCATGAGACTCAGAAACAAAGGTAAGTTCCCAAGCTCTCAAAAGAAAAGTGATGAAACAACTTCTTTTAATCCTACCTGCTACAAGTGTGGAAAGAAAGGTCACATAAAACCCGATTGTCCTCAAAACCAAACGAGGAATGAGAAATTTGAAAAGAAACCACCAAAGGATTCGAAGGGAAGAAGAGCTTACATTGCCTGGGATGATAATGATATGGATTCTTCTGATGAATCTGAAAATGAAGAGGCTCACCTTAGTCTAATGGCAAATCATGATGAAGATGAGGTAAATTTTTATGATCCTGACTCTTCTTTAACTTATGATGAATTACTTGCTGCTTGTGAAGAATTCAATAATGAAACGATTAAACTTGGAAAAATTGTTCTTTCTTCTAAGAAAACCATCTCTTCTCTTGAATCAAAAATTGAAATTTTAAACAAAGAGATAGTGATTCTTAAAGAAAAACAAGTTCTTTGTGATTGAAACTTCTCCTCCCATATCTTGTGAAAATAAAAAGGATGAAGTTTTAAAATGCAATGAGTGTAGTGTTTTGAAAAATAAGGTTAAGGATTTAAATAACACTCTTGCAAAATTTACGATGGGAAGAGATAATCTAAACATTATGTTAGGAAACCAAAAAGGTACTTTTGGAAAAGTCTGGTTTAGGTTATCATCCAAAAATTCATGAAAAATCTTTTAAACTCTTCAATCACAACAAACCCTCAAGTAGTCCTTTCATTAAATGCTTTCACTTGTGGTAGAAATGGTCACATTGCCTCTATTTGCAATATTAGAAAGAATAAAAATGTAGTTGGCAAAAAGATGTGGATTCCAAAGGGCACCTTGCCCAAGACTAACTCATATGGACCCAAGATGGTTTGGGTACCAAAGGTTAAAATATGATTTGTTGGTGTAGGTGTGCTTGAAAGCCAAGGACTTAAATTGGTATCTTGATAGCGGCTGTTCAAAGCACATGACAGGAGACAAAAGCAAGTTCTCCTCATTGGTACCTAAGAATAGTGGTTATGTCCGGTATGGTGACAACAACAAAGGTAAAATTCTTGGGATTGGTTCTATTGGTAAGAGTCCTAATCCCACTATTGAAAATGTTTTGTATGTGGATGGTTTGAAGCATAATTTGCTAAGCATTAGTCAACTTTGTGATAAAGGAAACAAAGTGGTTTTCGATTCTTCAAAATGCATGGTCATGGATTCTATAAATGAAAATGTTATTGTAATTGGACCTAGAATTAGAAATATCTATATGCTTGATTTAGATAAAATACCTTCAAATGATGCATGTTGTCTTATTAGTAAAGAGGATGAATCTTGGCTATGGCATAGGAGAATGGCTCATATTCACATGGATCATCTTAATAAGTTAGTTCGAAAGGACTTAGTAATTGGCTTACCAAAGCTTCGCTTTGAAAAAGATAAACTTTGTGATGCATGTCAAAAAGGAAAACAAGTAAAGGCATCTTTCAAATCTAAAAATATTGTTTCTACAAACCGCCTTTACAACTTTTACATATGGATTTATTTGGCCCTTCTAGAACTAAAAGCTTTGGTGGCAATTACTATGCTCTTGTTATTGTGGACGACTATTCTCGCTATACATGGACTTTATTTATTTCTCACAAAAATGATGATTTTAATGCTTTTCAAAACTTGCAAAGGTTATACAAAATGAGAAGGGACTTAACATTGCTTCCATTCAAGTGATCATGGTGGGGAATTTGAGAATGAAGCATTTGAAGCATTTTGCACGTAAAATGGCATTGATCACAACTTTTTCGCTCCAAGGACACCGCAACAAAATGGAGTGGTTGAAAGGAAAATCGGTCTCTTGAAGAGCTAGCGAGACGATGCTCAATGAGACTAACCTTCCTAAGTACTTTTGGGGCGCTGCGTGAGCACCGCTGCTATGTGATGAATCGAGTTCTTATAAGGCCGATCCTTAAGCAAACACCGTATGAACTCTACAAAGGAAGGAAGCCCAACATTTCCCACCTTCACGTTTAGGATGCAAGTGTTTTGTCCTAAACAATGGTAAGAATAACCTTGGTAAATTTGATGCTAAAGTCGATGAAGGTTTATTTCTTGGATATTCCACTTCTAGTAAAGCTTTTGAATTTTTAATAAAAGAACTTGGACTGTTGAAGAATCTGTGCATGTTTCTTTTGATGAATCTAACCCCAAATCTTCAGTAGAAGAAAGTGTTGATGATCTTGCAGAAGTATTTGGAGATACCTATTTAGAGGAACAAGAGAGATCAAAAGTTCAAAAGGAGGATCAAGAGTCCTTGCCTCAACCCTCTCAAGAACTCTCTCACTCAAATCTTCCAAAGGAATGGAGAGTCTCAAAGAACCATCCTCTTGACAACATAATAGGTGATATCTCAAAAGGGGTACCGACTCGAAACTCTCTTAATCATGCATGTCATCATATGGCCTTTGTCTCTCAAATTGAACCAAATGACGTCAATGAAGCCATCTTTGATGAGCATTGGACCTTTGCTATGCAAGAGGAATTAAATCAATTTGAGAGAAATGATGTTTGGGAACTTGTCCCTAGGCCTAAAGATCACCTAGTCATTGGGACCAAATGGGTCTTTCGCAACAAGCTTGATGAAAACGGTATCATTGTTAGAAATAAAGCTAGACTTGTTGCAAAAGGCTATAATCAACAAGAGGGCATAGATTTCGATGAAACCTATGCACCCGTGGCTAGATTAGAAGCTATTCGCATGCTTCTCGCATTTGCATGCATCATGGATTTTAAACTTTTTCAAATGGATGTTAAGAGTGCATTTCTAAATGGTTTTATTCAAGAAGAAGTATATGTTGATCAACCCCCCGGTTTTGAAAATTTTGAATTTCCAAATCATGTTTTCAAATTGAAAAGTCTTTAAATGGTTTAAACGAAGCTCGGAGAGCTTGGTACGAGAGGTTGAGCAAATATTTACTTGAAAAAGGTTTTGAAAGAGGAAAAGTTGATACCACTCTTTTCATTAAACACAAAAATCATGACATTTTACTTGTTCAAATTTATGTTGACGATATCATCTTTGGTGCTACTAATGAGTCTTTGTGTGAAGATTTTTCCAAAATCATGCAAAGTGAGTCTGAAATGTCCATGATGGGAGAGCTCAACTACTTCCTTGGTCTTCAAATCAAACAAACAAAAGAAGGAATTTTTATAAATCAATCCAAATATTGCAAGGAGTTGCTTAAAAGATTTGGAATGAGCAACGCCAAAGAAATCTCAACTCCCATGAGCACATCATGCTATCTTGACAAAGATGAAGGTGGTAAGTCAGTCGAAGTAAGTAAGTATAGAGGTATGATAGGATCTCTTCTCTATCTCACTGCTAGTCGTCCGGATATTATGTCTAGTGTTTGTATGTGTGCACGTTTTCAAGCAAATCCTAAGGAATCACATCTCTTAGCGGTAAAACGCATCATGAGATATCTCACTGGCACACAAACCATGGGTTTATGGTACCCCAAAGGTGCAGACGGCACACTTATTGGGTACTCGGATTCTGATTTTGCGGGTTGCAAAATGGACCGAAAAAGCACTAGTGGGACATGTCACTTACTTGGGAATGCCTTGGTCTCATGGCATAGTAAGAAACAAGCCAGTGTGGCTTTGTCCACTGCTGAAGCGGAATACGTTGCGTGCGGTTGTTGTGCACAAATTATTTGGATGAAACAACGGTTGAATGATTATGGGATTAATCAAAACTGCTCCAATTAAGTGCGACAATACTAGTGCCATAAACCTCACTTAAAAACCGGTTTATCACTCCGGACCAAACACATAGAAATTAGGCACCATTTTATTAGAGATCATGTTCAAAAAGGAGATTGTGTGATTGAGTTTGTGGAAACATCTAAACAACTTGCAGATATTTTTACTAAACCTTTGCCTAAAGAAAGCTTCTTTTTATAAGAACCGAGTTAGGAATTTTAGATCAATCATGCATTGAATGACTGCGTGTGAGTGCATTTTATTATGAATAAGTTCTAACTTGGGCGTTGGAGTGTGCTAACATTTTTATGCAGTTCCGTTACCAAGACTAAAAGTGGAGAAATGCAACCGCCCTTCCTGTAATCGCTAAAATAAAAGTTTGTGCGAGGTTATGTTAATCGCAAACAATTATGCTTCATTGAACCCTTGATACTCTATTATTTTTCGCCATCTAGTTACACGTATATGCATACGCTTTACATGCCTTTCCTTTATCTTTTCCGCTTTTTGATGTTGCCAAAAGGGGAGAGTTATATGATTCAGGGGAGTGGTTTATTCCATGCATATTGTGAGGGGAGTTCTTCACCAAAATGCCAAAATGCGCCTAAACTCGATATCTTTTTAATATTGTGAGGGAGTTTTTCTAAAATATGTGCTTAAACTCGATATCTTTTATTGAAAAACCTTGCTTATATCTCATTGCTATATCGTGATTATATTTTTACTAAAAAACCGTCCATGAGATGTTTGTCAATCATCAAAAGTGGGGAGTCTGTGAATACATGCCTTGACAGGATGATTTTGATGATTGACAAAAGGGAGTCTTGCAAATAGTCAACCGTGCAAAAAGTGGAAAAGAATACCAAGACGCGTATCAAGAATGATTGTTTCTCAAGTCTTTGGGTTCTGGTTATTTATTTATCTTTATTAAGACAATTTGTAAGTAGTAATAAAAAGCTCTCAATTAAAATTAAATCACACGCACAAAATATTTTGACATGCATATCTCGTGTCGGATGTCGAGCTGAAGAAGTCGGATGTCGAGCTGAGGAGGAAGTCGCGTATCGAGCTCTGAGGAAGTCGGATGCCGAGCTGAGGAGGAAGTCGCGTTTCGAGCTCTGAGGAAATCGGATGTCGAGCTGAGGAGGAAGTCGCGTGTCGAGCTCTGAGGAAATCGGATGTCGAGCTGAGGAGGAAGTCGGATGTTGAGCTCTGAGGAAGTCGTATGTCGCGTGATGAGCTCTTGTCGCGTGTCGAGCTGATGAGGTCGTGTACCGAGCTATGAGAACCGAGCTGATGAGGAGGTCGTATGCCGAGCTGTGTTCCGAGGTCGTGTGCCGAGGTCTTTTGCCGAGCTGTTCAGAGGTCGTATGCCGAGCTGTGTCGAGCTGTGTGGTGAGGTCGTCTGCCGAGCTGCGTTCGTGAGGTCGTCTGGCCGAGCCGTCTTGAGGTCGTATGCCGAGCCGCCTCCGTGTTTTCAATTCTTTCATGTTCAACGCAACGGACAAATTCCAACGGACAGATCCTCGCCAAGAACGGGCAAATCCTCAACGGACAAATCTTCTTAAAGTGACGCTCCTCCATTGCCTATATAAACACGGCTCGTGAGCCTTGTAAACACGATAATACAACGCAGTGCTTAATTCTTTGTGCTAAAACTCACAAATATTTTTCATCACTCACACTTATTTGAGCACAATTTTTGAGAGCCTTTTTATTCTACATTATTTGAGTTGTATTATTTGAGCTTCAATTTGTTATATCCGCACTATTGAGTGTATCTTTCTCATCTCATTTTATTTGTGAAAATCATTTCTTTTTGGGTAGGAATCCCAAGGTGTTCATAGAGAGGTGATATCTCTTGAACGTATTGCTCGTATAGAGTTGTAAAGGTTTCTAGTGAACCTGATTTAAAAGCTAGTGATTTAGTGAAAATCCCATAGTGGTTTGCTTTGGGGACGGGGCGTAGGCCACAGGGTGTTTGGTGGCCGAACTTTGTATAAATTGCTGCGTGCTCTTCTTTGCTCTCTGTCTCTTTATCATTCAAGCACTTTATTTATTTTTGTTCTTTATTTATTATTCGGTCATTTATTTTCTGTAATTTTTTATATAAGCACCGCTATCACAATTCACCCCCCTCTTGTGTTTGAAGTCAATTGGTAACAAGAAGTCAATTGAGAAATTCTTACAAAATCACCTTGCGAATAACGATTCTTCAGTTCTTTCCATACATCGCTAGCATCATTGATCCATAATATGCTACTCACAATCTCAGGATTAATGGAATGATTGAGCCAAGAAATGATGAGAGTGTTGCATCGCCACCAGTACGGGAACAGAGAATCAGTGACGCTAGGTTTCGGGATCGTTCCATCAATGAAACCGAACTTGTTCTTCATCTCCAATGCAATCGACATGGATCGAGCCCAACCGTGATAATTGTGGCTTTCCAGAACTGGAGAAACAAGTACAAGTGAAGGATTTTCATTCGGATGGATGTAGAAAGGACTCGCAAGATCTTGATTAGGGTTTTTAGGAACTGAAGAAGAAGACTTCTTCGTCGCAATGTGTTGCTATGAAGACTGGGGAGAAGATTCACGGGAAGACTCGGCCATTGAATTGACAAGACGAAGATCAAAGAATCAGAGAAAGAGTGAAATTGCGATCACGAAAAATCTGAAATCGCGAAGCAGAAAAGAGAAATCGCGAAGGAAGCAAAACGCGAAAGAACAGAGAAAAAGAGAATTCTCAGGGAAGTTTTACTACTGATACCATATTATGATTTGTAAAAATGTGAATTCTTATTTCATTGAATGATCAAAACAGTATTTATACAAAGAGAGTTAGAAGACAACTACTAACTAACTAGCCTAACAGCTGTAAATAAGCTGTAACTAATCAAAACTGTCTAACAGTTAATAATAAACTATTTAACAATTAAATACAATAATAACTCAGTTCATCAGAATTTGGGTTTGGGCCTAACTCAA
The DNA here is from genome assembly GCA_037113605.1 of Calophaca sinica. Classification (NCBI taxonomy): domain Eukaryota; kingdom Viridiplantae; phylum Streptophyta; class Magnoliopsida; order Fabales; family Fabaceae; genus Calophaca; species Calophaca sinica. The sequence continues at coordinate 39,168,941 of CM073733.1, read as the reverse complement.
CCCCAAAAGCTAGCTCATGGGGTGAGGGTTGCCCCCCACTTATAACCACTATTGAGGCCATATCACTATCCAATGTGGGACTCTAACAGTAAATGTTAGTTATTAGAATTAGAATTGTTAGAAGTTGGTGGGGTGGGGATGGAACCCTATTTCTGCTTATCATTCCATTACTTAAGTCCTACACCCAATCTATCAAACCACCTTATGTCTCCCATAATATTAACTGAAAGTGAAAGAAAAGTAAAGCGTTTTGAATATGGGTGAGCAAGAGACAAATTGGACCTGTACTCTTTTGAATGTGACGAGGAAAAGGAGGAAACACTTGCACAACCTTTAAAAAAAATATTAGCTTTTTTAATAGCAAATGTTAGTTGTTGTTAGAATTGTTAGAAGTTAGTGGGGGTGAGGATTGAACTCTATTCCTCTTTATCACTCAACTCCTTAAGTCTCACACCCAATTCATCAAGCCACCTTATGTCTCCCATAATATTAACTAAAAGTGAAAGAAAAGTAAAATATTTTTACTAGGGGTGAGCAACGGATGGGTTGGACCCATTCCGAACCCGGTCCTAAATTTTGCCTGAGCCAGTTTTTTAAATCCTAATTGTTTCTAGACTAAAAAAACTTGATTTTTACAGGTCAAATTAAGACCGTGTTTATTTAAGACGGGACTAGTTAGCCTGAGAGATAATTAAAATAAAATTATAGCATGGTCATTCCATTTATGACTATAAGAGTAAAAACTAAAAGATTGAAAATTTTTAGTATTTTAACATGTATCCAAACAAAAACTTTGTCTTACTATAGTGCTTCGCTACAAGATTACTAACTAAACTTACACGGATTCCCACTTAAACATTTTGTTTACAAAAGTATCATAAAAATGTTAAAAAAAAAACATAATAGAATGAACAATTAGGGGTGAGTAAAGGACGACTGGGACGAATTATACATAACCGAAATCTGTTTCTAAATTTTGATCGAAACAATTCTTTAGGCTCTAGCCCATCCCTATACCCGAACAAACCTAATGTTCTGCGTGTCAAATGGGACTGGAACGAGACGAATTTTCGGGTTGGGTTGGGTCCTACTCACACCTAGTTTTGACAAAATTGAATAGGTAATTTGAAGTTGTCCATGGACTAAATTAAGTTGTTGTCCATGATGGACCAAATATCTATTTAGTCCCTTTGAAAATTTTGTTTGCAAAAGAGATCCTTTCCATCAATGTGGGATGAAAGCGTAATACGATTCCAAAACAACACTCAAGGGTTCTACCAACGACGTCTCCTATCTAGGGGTGACACAGTTGACTGATCCAAACCTTTAACATGTTAATTTTTTTTACATTGTTTCTACCTAACTTTGGTAGCACCCTTTTATGTCATTGGTTTTCCGTCTTTAAATCCAACCATATGAGGACTATTCCTGAGTTTAGGGAGAAAACCAAACAAATCTAAAATCCAAAGCAAAACTAATTTTCCTCATCTACATAGTTTTAAACTATGAATAGACTAGTGGTTTAATCGGTAAACTAACGAACCAAACGATAGACACATTAGATGATTACTAGATGCACAGTACTTGTAATCACGAAGACTGCACAAACCATAATGTGGACGCATGCTTTTTCAAGCACGATTTTCCCATGGATACAATTCCAAGAAGACTGCACGCAACCTCTACTCTGAGCCACCTACCATAACTTCATCTGATTCTTTGATGAATAGCCTTAGTAAGCAACAAATGCACAATCTTTTGTAATACTTCCAAACAGTTCACACATTGCTACATCCCAATCAACCAACTTGGTCAGTTCTTATAACATCATTACAACCTCTTTGCCAACAGGTAATTGTAGTTGGATATTATATATTATATGTAACACCCACCCTTCTTTTCATTTTTTATGGTTCTGAGTGACATGTTACTCACATGACTTTTCCTCCTCTCATGAGAATTTTTGCCTTACGGAGGGCTCACACCCGGGACCTGAGAGGATAAGTACCACGAAAGCACCATTCCTAACACCACTAGACCATTTTTTATTGTAACACCCACCCTTCTTCCCATTTTTTATGGTTCTGAGTGGCATGTTACTCACAGGACTTTTCCCCCTCTCATGGGAATTTTTGCCTTACGGAGGGCTCGAATCCGGGACCTGAGAGGATAAGTACCACGGAAGCACCCTCCCTAACACCACTTCTGTGGTACTTATCCTCTTAGGTCCCGGGTTCGACAAGTGATGTTAGGAAGGGTGCTTCCGTGGTACTTATCCTCTCAGGTCCCGGATTCGAGTCCTCCGTAAGGCAAAAATTACCATGAGAGGGGAAAAAGTCCTGTGAGTAACATGCCACTCAGAACCATAAAAAATGGAAAGAAGAGTGGGTGTTACATTATATTTTGAGGAAACTGACCATACCAGGTGTTCTTCACAATCTTTTTCCTCTTACAAGGTCATTAAGTCTATACCAATTTCTTTACTATATAACCAAAATACCATTGTTCATTGTAGTGGGACAACCTTTTTTTATTAAACCTTTGATTCTATATAATGTTCTTTATATACCAAATTATGTTGTTAATCTTATTTCAATCACCAAGCACACAAAATCTTTATCTTGTCAAGCCACTTTTACCAACAATTTGTGTTTCCTTTAGTAGATCCCATCCCAGAAGATAATTTGCATTGCTAAATACCTTGATCTCATATTGTAACCACACACAAGTGGTATTTCCCCTATGATATTTGACATTATAGGTTAGACCATCCATCTCTTTGGTGCTATTCAATTGTTCAAAAATAGTTTTGTAATATGCCATCTTTTGCTAATAAAGTTTATGACACATCATTTTTTCAAATAAAAAAATTACCCTTTTATCCAGTCATATTGTTTTAGATTCTATATTTGACAATATTCATTTTGATATCCAAAGTCCATACTCACATCCATCAATTCAAGATTACAAATACGTTTGTCAACTATTGATGAGAAACCTAAAGACACATGGATTCATTACTTGAGTTTGAATCAGAAGCAAGAAAAACATGTCGTTGATTTCATTTTTCTAATCCAAATACAATTTAAGGTCCTCATCAAAGTCTTTAGGACATATAATGAACTATAATTCTCAATGCTTTCTTTTTATTCTTCAAAAGACATTATCCATCAATCCTCATGCATTAGAGAACCAACAAAAAATAGGAATGTGGAACACAATCACCATCACATCTTGAATATAGCTCGAGCCTTAATGCTCCAATGCAACCTACCAATTCAAATATGGTCCTTTGAAGTGTCTCAAGTGTGTGTGTGTGTGTGTATATATATATATATATATATATATTGTCCAGCTTGACTCTAATTCCCCTCACTTCCTTCTTTATCACAACCTACCCAATATTAAGTCTCCTAGAGTATTTGGTTCTATTTGTTATGCATCTACCATACTTGCTCAAAAAATTAATAAAGCTCCAACCTAGTGCAAGAAAGTTGTTCATCTTGGTCATATCAATGGAACAAAAGGCTAACTCCTTGTGGACTTGAACATTCGAGACTCTTTCCTTCTAGACCCCTTTTCTTAACTCTTTTACTTGACCATCAACACATCAACCTAACACACCTTCACTGCCTTTCGTAACTCCTGTCACTCATGCATGACAGAGTAGGTGTTGAATATGAGTCTTGCATTGCATTGATCCATGATAACATTGTAGTATGTTTATGATTGAGTTAATGTGCATGGAATGTTGCTATAACTATGTATTATGTTATTTGCGCATCATGCTATGTTTATTCCATGTCTCGTTACTTTCATTATGATTAATTGCGATTCCTTACATCTTCTTCGACTTTATGTGGTTACTTGTACACCATCATGTATGGGTGGATAGTAAGATTGCATGTGATGATGAGACTGCCGCTGAGGAGTAGTTGCTATGGATGCCGCTTAACTTAGGACTCTTGATGTGTTTCGCTGTAGACTTGGATTAAGTCTAAATAATTTCTATGCATTGAGTCTTGGGAGTTAAGCTTCCATGTGACAGCAGGTTGAGATATTTAGTTGTTAATTTTATTATTATCATTCATGTTAGTCTGTAAAAACCTTTGAAAACGGTTCATGTTTGAAAAAGAGGAAGACGTCTAAATGCCTAAGTTTTAGTCATCAAAGTATTTTTAGTAATTTACATGTTTAATTCTGTAAATATGTAAATATAATGATGTGATATTTTTTACCGTGTGAAAATGATTTTCATATAGTACATTTTTTAACGACGCTATCGAGGTAAAGAGTGTTACAAGCCGGCCATTATCTTAATTTTAATATGCAACAAAATTCTTTATTATTATTAATTAATATTAAAAACACCACGAGGGGCCCTTTTTGTCATTATCGCAGGCGTAACTCATAGTCAGTCAGAGTCAACAGTGTAAGCATAACTTGAATGACTCTCTTTCGACAACTTCAAATTCACGGTCAAATTTCACAAGAACTTTGCCGCCACGTCACATAAACGCCACAAAATGCTCCGAAACCAAGACGCAGAGTAGCGGGAGTGTGTCCGTGTGTGGTGTGAGAGAGAGTTCCCATTCGCGATTTCCCAACAGCAATGCCGATGTTACCAAAATCCTAAAACCCTAACCCTAAAATCCCTTTCATTTCAATCCCAAAACTCTTCGCAACAGCGCCATGGACTTCGATCACCATCTGGAAGAGCTTTCCAGTTCCTCCCAATGCATTCCCTCCTCCGACGACTTCCGCTTCTACTACAACTTCACCGAATTCAGACGCCCGATCGAAGAAATCGCGAAGAGGTCACAGTCGATGTTGAACAAAATCGGCTCCTCGGAGAACATATGGGGTAGAGGTTCGTCTTTCCCCGGTGACATTGACGATGCGTATGAGTGGCTAGTTAACGCGAACGACGACGTTTTGGAGCTGGTTGACGAGTTGGTGGACGAGTTTGAGAAGGTTATGAAGGAATATGAAGGGGAAAATGGGTCTGTGATGAAGAAGAAAGGGGCGAGTCATTTGGGTGATGAAATGAATGAAACGAAGCCTAAGGTGTCGTTTCATGTATCCACTCTTAGGAAGCCCCAGTATCACTACAACATTGTGGTTAACAATGCAAACCAACCTTTTGAGCATTTTTTGTTGCAGAAGAGTGATGATGGTCTGAGGTTTATACATCCACTGGTTGGTTCACTTTTCTCAGTTTCTGCATGTGTTATTGTGTGTCTGGGTTTTGACATTTTTTTTTATGCTTTGCATGGGTCTGATTAAAATCAACTATATTGGGTACTAATTTATTATTAAAATATTTTCTTATATGTTTGCATAGTTTAAAAAGAATGAATTCTCAGAGATGGGCAGGTTTTTGGTATTTAATTTTTTATCCATGACTTCGAAGTTATTTCTTGGTTTTGGCAATAAATGCTTATTGTTATGCCATTATCCTATTGATGTCTTTGTATTATTAAAATAATGCTTACTGTTATGGCAAGTGGCAACAAACCCCACGCCGTTCTGCCATGGCCGCCATTTGACAACACTGTAAGTTGACCTGACATCATTGGAAGCAATAACTTGGGTGGACTGATATTTTCCGATAACATTTTGGCTCCCTTTCATCCTTGTAAATACTAGTATTGAACATTTCTAGTGTTATTGCTCGTGGACTTAATGAGCCTTAATTAAATTGTCTTGGTACCAGAACATTTTTTTTTTTGGGGCCGGAACTTGTTTTGCATTAGTAATTTGCAATTCTACATCTCTTATATGCATGCTAATGAAAATATTTCATAATTTATCTAATGTTGTGGTTGTATTTGTTTGTATTCAGTTGGGTTGTTTTCATTCTAGAGTAATGCTCTTTTGCATGAAAATTATGTATTCAATCGCACTGCGAACGCAGAGATTCACAGTTTTGCGGTGCGGAAATGGGGTTTGTTGCGATCCAGAATTTGGAAGTGGCGTTCGCGGCCGCGTTTCACACCGGAATCACTGAATCGCGGCTGCAACAGGGGTGTCGAACAAAAATTCTCCTTTTACCCCTCACTTATATCTGTTCAAAGGTATTTTTAGCCCAGCTTTCAATTTGCGGCATTCCTCTCACCCGAACCCTCAAATCCTTGTTTCTTCTGTGATTTGCGAACGGAAATAGCATCCCTCTCTCTGCGTTTCATCCTGGCGACGACTGCGTAGTCAATGGCGGATAGCGCAGCGTAGCGGCCGACCCCCAAAACGCTATAGCGGATAGTGGTATGGCCGCTATGTCAAAGTTTAGGGAGTGGAGGATGTTTCATTGCTTTGAGGAGTTGATGATTGTGGTTAGGACTGGATGCTGCCATATTGAGCATCTCAGTGGCAGAGAACATAGAAGAGATTGCAGAGGGCTGCCGGAAAAGAGAACAGAGGGCAAAGGGCACAACATAGAACAAAAGAACAGTGAACAAAGGCCGCCGAAATGACACAAGGAACAGAGGGCAGCCGGGGAGGAGAGAAACCGTGCCATTTCGGAGGAGAAGAAACAAAAGAGGAACTATGTACACTGCATCCTTGTCATTCACAATTGTAGGGCAAAAAATGACCAAAAATGAGGGTAAAATCAGGTTTTCAATGAAACTTCACCGTAGCGGGCCGCTATTTGGCCGTGATTTGTGGCGCTATGGCCGCTACTTGAAACCGCAACGCAACGGTGAATTGCGTAGCGCCTAGGGGCCACAACGCTACGCCGCTATTGACTACAGAGTGACAACTACTAGGTTTCCGGCGATGGGGACTGCATTTCCCAACAAGTCTCTCTGTTTCTAGTTTTTACGATACAGTCTTCACGTTTCTCCGTTTCTCTGTGTTTCTAGTTATGTTGGGTGTTGATTTTGAATTTTAGTGACATTTGACAAACTATGAATTATGATTATTAAGTATGAGTGTATGACTACCCATTTAATTTTGTGTATTTTTTCTATTTTTGAGTATTTATGTATACTGTTGGGATTTATATATACTGTTCTTTAGCCTTCGCAATAGTGGCCATCCTGCCACTTGCTATCCCACTTTAGCGGTTTTGGAGGTTTTGGGGTCCGACACTCCGCGCCGCTATCTGGGATTGATAACATAGCATGAAAACCAATTCATGAATTGCGCATGGAGGCTTTTATTGGACCGTTTTGTTCCATCTCTACCTCTTCAACTTTTCAATCCACCTGTGACTGTGATTTCTGTTTTTTCTTTTGATTTTATTATTCCAACTAAATTCAAACCCTGTTCTGGTAACGAAGTTTCAAACTGTATAACATAACTCATTAATTCTTAATTCTATTGTTTTATTTTATTTTATTGTGCAATAATTGATTTATATTTCAGGAGAAATTCTCTGTTTTATAACTCATTAATTCTTAATTCTATTGTTTTTTTATTTTATTGTGCAATAATTGATTTATATTTCAGGAGAAATTCTCTGTTTTAGATTTTGTTGACAAAGAAAATCTTGAGAATCTCGTACCAGTAAGGCCTCTCTCACTAGAAAGCACACCTTTCAAGCTTGTGGAGGAAGTCCAAGGATTGAAGGAGTTGGCTGCTAAGCTGTGTTCTGTTAATGAATTTGCGGTATAACATGAATGCTATTCATTGTTTTACTAAATAGTTCCCATCATGACTTCTTCTTGTTATCCTTCATGACTTGTTATACCCAGTGTTATCTATTGTGGATGGCGGACCATAGCGTTTTTGCCAAAAATCTGCTATTTTAAGCTGCCATTTCCGCCATAAAATGCCATGGCACCGCCATCCTTCACAAATTGTTCATAGCGGTTGGCCAAAAATCCGCCACCGCAATCCGCCATGGCCGCTATTTGATAACACTGGTTATACCTCTAGGTTATTGTTTCTGTGGCCTGGCTGTAATTTCCATTTAGAGCTTGTTTTCCCTTTAATCATAAGCAGGACCATGTTATAACACTATATTGTTGTCTCTGATGTGTGCAATTGCAATGGTTCATGATAAGAAATAAATTTCCCACATTGACTTAAAATCTTGATCTTAAGCAGCATATATTCCAGTACGTTTCTTGGTATTCAGAGTCAGACAGACATCTATTTGGGTTTTGTTTTTTATCAGATTGAAGAAAATAAATCCAACGAGTAGAATTTCAATTTTGTTGCCTATTGAACAGTTTTTGACAGGTGGCAACAAACTCAATTTCTATTAGAAACTTCATGTTTTGGAGATCTAATGTAAATTGGATATTAAGCTGTGCTTTCATTCCTTGTGCAATAACACTAACACTTACTATCATTTGATTAATTGTTTACTTTGTGCATCTTCCTTTCATTTTTATGGGGATCTTCTTGCTTATAATGCAGGAAGCTGATTATGGATAATTTTCAGAATAAATTTTGTATCATTTACAAATGTTTTATATCCTGTTCAGTAGTAGACATTGTTCAAAATGGGCTCAATAAATTACACATATTACTTGTATTAATGGGTTCATTTCATTTGAAAATGTGTACAGATCTATACTGCAAATCTTAAGCTCTAGCCTTTCAAGCTTATTGGCATGTGTCATAAATGAAAATAACATGTTATTTTACCTTTTTTCCTTATGTTTTGCTCTTTGCAGATGATTTACTGAAGTTAAGATAGTGATATGCTCAACTTGTAGCTCAGCTTTGATTGCTTCATTTTTCTGTTTGAATTTAATGTTTCCCTTGTTGTGATAATAATCTATGTTGATTAAGCTGTTATTTCGCTGATTGTGGGTTTTTTTTTTCAATATATAAAATTTTGATCTTGTTTTTTATTATGGAATTCTTTTACTTTTTTATTTTTCTCTGTATGCTGGTTGTTTTTAATGCGTTTATTCAATTATTGGACTTATATCCTCCCTTTCTTGTAGTTAATTCTCCTGTCCCTTTCTTTGGCTGTATTCTTTTGACATTTTCATCTCGACTTGGAATATTTAGGTGGATTTGGAACATAATCAATATCGGTCTTTTCAAGGTTTGACTTGCCTAATGCAAATCTCAACCAGGTCTGAAGATTTTGTTGTTGATACTCTGAAGCTCCGTAATCATGTTGGGCCATACCTGAGGGAAGTCTTCAAGGACCCTACCAAGAAAAAGGTCAGATGCACGTGATCGTTGTTTCTTTAATTCAATAGACTTGCTTCTTTCTGTTGAATGTATTCATGGTTAATTAGGTCATGCATGGAGCAAATCGAGACATTGTGTGGCTGCAACGGGATTTTGGCATTTACGTTTGTAACATGTTTGATACTGGCCAGGTTTGTTTGGAAAGCTCAAGAAGTTCAATGTTTAAGTTGCTTCCCTTATTAGTTTATTACGGGGAAGAAATTGTATAATGAGTTATATACTTTTTTTTTTATGGTTTCTTATGCAAAATAGTTTCTTTGATCAGTTGTTATGGCTCTGATACAGAGGGCTTGCAAAAAATATTTGCCGAACTAATTTCTGTATTACCTGATAAATTAGGCCTCTGTAATTTATTAGTCGTGAATGAACTATCCCAAAAGCTTAATCAATTGTTTGAAAGCATGTTATTGGTTTGATATCCAACAGTCATTAATGGTTGTTGCAATTTATTTGTTGTTGCAATTTATTTCTTAACCAAGTGTTCCAAGAAAAAAAGGCTTCAGAAAATAATTCTTGAGCATTGTACTTAATGTTGAATGATTTTGGCTTCCTTAGACTAAGATATGATTGTTTTGCCGCAGCTTAGAGAAAATTCTGGAAACACCATCACGAGATTTGTGTCAGCTTTGCTTTTGATTGAGCTTTTTGCTTGCTAATCTGATCTAATTGCCGTATCTGGATTTTTTTTTTTTTTTTTGACTGAAAGGTGTAGCTGGATTATACAAGTTACTTTTGAAATGGTCATTTTATCTGTATTATATTTTGAGACATGTTTCCAGGATTTTGTTTTACCCTTGTGCTACCCTAATATATTTACAAGATCTAATAAGAATTTACTTTTCATTTTGGCATAATCTGGAAAATATTTCAGTTTGCAGCTTTAATGCATTCATAATGTGTTGATCTGACCTGCGACATTAAGAACTGGTGAAACAAGTTCTAAATTTTTGCTGCTTTTGATTATCTGTCATAATCCATGTTCTTGCAGCTTTAATGCATTCATAATGTGTTGATCTGACCTGCGACATTAAGAACTGGTGAAACAAGTTCTAAATTTTTGCTGCTTTTGATTATCTGTCATAATCCATGTTCGTTGATTGCATGTTAGGAATTCATTCTATAATCAAACAGGACTAATATATATTTTGATTACTTTGCTCAGGCTTCAAGAGTGTTAAAATTGGAGAGATATAGTTTGCAATATCTTTTGCAACAATTTTGTGGGGTTACTGCAAACAAAGAGTATGCTGTCTTTATTTTTTTGAATTACCCCTTTGTGTCTTTCCATTGTATTAAAATAGAAGATTTAATATTTCCTATTTTATGACTATTCCTTTTATTCTTACCTACGTTCTGGAAGGTTGACAAGTCAACTCCTTGCAGGTATCAGAATGCAGATTGGAGAGTACGCCCTCTTCCTGATGTGATGCTAAGGTACGCCCTCTTCCTGATGTGATGCTAAGGTGCATATGTATATTGAGCCTGCCACATTTGATCTGTTCCTGTGGTTGTTTCCTTTTCTGCTCGTCTGCTATTCTTTCGATAGTGCTGGCTGTGTTAGGAACTCAGAAAAAGAGATGGATAACCCGATAGAAAGAACACAAAAGATAAGAGTTGTGTTATTGAAACCTGAACAGAAAATGGGGATGAATTTCCCCCTAATGATACATCCTAACACACTGAATGTGCATTTTAGTATCCAATAATAAACACAAGGTATATAATCCATGTTTCCAGGGACAGGTTTGATCAGTTAGATCAGTTGCCTTGTTCCTTGAAACTTCAGTTTACATAAGACTAAGAATTCGGCACACATGTTACGCAGAATTTGCCTTGACCATACAGGCATAAGGTTCGTTATGAAGCTTCTATTTGGTAGTTAATACCCCTAACACGTGGGAATGGATTGTCTGACTTTAGGGAGGGGAAGGTAGAGTGACTTTCTTCGTAGCTCTCTCTTAAATTAATCTCTCTCTCATCCTTATCTCCCCCAATTTACTTATCATTCTCTTTCCTCTGCACACCCAAAGTCACTCTACTTTCCCTCCCAAAAGTTAGACAATCAATTTCCCTAACACGCAGGGTTCGGTGAGCTAGTGGCTTGGACTTGAGCTGACTGTAGGCATGGTAGACAAGAGCGCGCTCCGGGGCTTAGGAGCGGATGAGCCTACGCTCCTACTACCCCTCAACGATCTCGCACCTACACAGGATCGTGACTTGCAGGGACGCTGGCAGGAGCGACGTTCCCGGCGAGTAGGAGCGTTTGGAGAGGCGTAGGAACTCGACAAACTCGCGATCCTGCACAATTTCGCAAAACGCAGCGTTTTTGAGTTTACCGGGTCGGGTTCGCAACCCGGTTCTTTTAAACTGATATATTGGGGGGGGGGAACCCTAATTGCGCAACTCTTCCCCCCTCTTCCTGCGACAGAACCCCTCTTTCTACTTCCTGCATTCGTGTTCTCATATCTCCAGTGCTTCTGCTTCGTTCGTGCTTCTGCTTTGTTCGTGTCCCTGTGAGCGCAGCTCTCCCTCTCCCTTTCTGCTTCTGTTTCGTTTCGTTTTCTCGACTGCTTCTGCGTTATCTGAGAAGAAGAAGAAGAAGGGATGCGGCTGAAGAAGAAGGAACGACGCAAGGAAGAGGCTTAGGGTTCATCAAGGTTATGGGCCTTCAAATATTAAGATGTCACGGTTGGTAATGGGTTATGGGGCTATGGGCCTTCCAATAAGCCCAACAGTAAAAAAAAACTAGTCACACCTACTCTTTTTTTTTTTTTTTTTTTCAACACCACACAATATAACGATATATTTGTTTAAACTATATAAAATTCATTTAATTTATTTGTTTAAACTAGTATAAAATTCATTTAATATTGCTTAATTTATTATAATGTAATTGAAAAAATATAAATACTAGTAAACATAAACATATATTGTTTATATAATAGAAATTATTTATGTATATTATTATATATTTATATTAAAATGTATTTTAATATTTTTGGTAGGAGCTTACGTTCCGTGCTACGAACCCACGTTCTACGCTCTTATGATCCCTCCCCGCTGCTATGTAGGATGTCGCTCTTGTCTACCTTGACTATAGGTGTCATTCATTTGGGGTTCATTTTCTGAAAAATTATTATTAGAGGTGTCATACATATGGGATTCATTTTCTATTAAGTTACTCTATATATCTTCCTTACAACTACTTGGCTGCTTGCTAACAATGAGGGCATCATGATGGATATGGTATTGAAATAATGGTGTGTGGGAAAGGAATATTAGATTATGGAAAATCATTTGTATATATGAAAAGTTGGTTTAAGTAAAGTATTCATTGGTAGCTTGGTGATTGTTTACGGTTTTGTAGCAATTTAAAGTTTCTATTGAATGAGAGTTTCTATTTGAAATTGCGATGACTTGGATATGAAGTTGGGTATTTGTTAGTGTTAGTAGGGTTCACTGTTATAAGTTGCTATGTAGATAGATTCTTTGCCTATGTATTGAAATTGAGTTTGGTAATTAGTTGTTTCTGTTCACCTGTATCATTAGTTTTTCCCTCAATCTTTCTCCCTATTGTTTTATTTCCCCGTTGTTTCTGCTTGATCCACAGCACATCTGCGATGGATTATTTGCAGAATTGTACTTTAAAGTATGAGCAAATTTAACTTGTCACAAGCATTGCTGATTTCTACTGTTATAACAAATCGAATTGTGTATAATTTCTCCTCCTTCCCAGAAAACCCCACACATGCAAACAATATTCACTACTGATTATGAGTGTAAGGTCTTATGTGATAATGGCTTGTATACTGTCCCAGCAATTTTAATTACTACAATCTAACAAACTGTTGTTCTGGTTATAGATACGGAAGAGAAGATACACACTATCTGCTTTATATATATGATTTAATGAGGATCAAGTTATTTGCATTATCTAAGGAGTCTGAAAGTTCTGATGATCCTCTGTTGGAAGTAAGTTGAGATCAAACTAGCTAAATAAACAAGTAAATGTATCAATCATTTCCTCAGGCCATTAGATCCTCCTTTGTTCCCTTGGACTGTTTTATATCAACTGTTTTAACATTTAAGCATACTGCAAACATGCCATGGTTGATCAGACTTGTTTGGCATTTCCTTGCTAACCAGTTTTTCAATTATATTTAATCAAATAGCATGACATAAATGAATGGCTGGCTTACTGAATATATTTTTTTAAACCTTTTTGCTTGAACTCCCTGTCACTGGCAGGTTTACAAGCGGAGTTATGATGTCTGCATGCAGCTATATGAGAAAGATCTTTTGACAGAAGACTCGTACCTTCGTGTAAAGGGGTTTGTTACCTTTTTTCGATTGTCAATATTTCATTACTTCAATATTTAAGTAGCAAGCTTTTCAAGCTGCATGTATTTTTTCATTAGTTGTTTGCCTTGTCTATGTAGAGTGTGTTTTTTGTGAAATTTCTGCTTTGCATTTAATACCTGCCAAGAGGTGTAAACAAAAAACCAATTACCACTTCATATACAGGTTGCGAGGGGCTGGTTTTAGTGCTCAGCAGCTTGCCATTGTTTCAGTAAGTTGCTAATTCATATCTTATTTGTATCCCCCATCTTTTGATTACTTACACAAGGAATGAAAGTGTGTCAGATTTTATTGTCGAACACCGTTTCTGCTGAGCATAGGGTAGCCCTCAGATATTGAGTTTGGTAGTACAAGATTTTGAATTAAATTTGTTAATACTGACATCATAATATAGAATGCTGTACCATTCTGATATGGAGATACAGAATAATATGTAACTATTTTCCTCCATTTTGGAGTACAGGTATTGATACTGTTACGCACAACATTTTGAATTATCCTTGCTCATCTCTATATTACTTCAACCACCTACTACTCCCCTGCCAAAATCTACACCGTGGCTACAATTTTGTTAATGCGACCATGTTATTATTGTCATTTTTACCTTTGCAGTACTAGTAGTATCTTCTATAATACTGCATCATTCTTTCGCTACTCTGCTATTATCTAAATGACTCGATATTACTAGACTTTGATTAGTTATCTTTCTTAAATGTGTTGGTTTCTATCATGATAAGCAGTTTTGGATGGACACCCAGAAATTATTGGCATTCCGAGCATACAGCATAATGCAAGTAATCTTAAACAGAATCCAGTGTGGCATTCAACACTGCATGAACCAGTTATAGTGTCAGGAATTTGTTAATAAAAAGTGTCCAACTTGTAAACTGATAAAATGATGGCATGCATTGCTTCTACTTTGGGCTTCTGTACAGTTCACACCTATTTTATTTCATATTCTCTATGTACATGACTGGCAGGGGCTTTGTGAATGGCGTGATGTTCTTGCTCGGGCAGAGGATGAGAGTACTGGATATATATTGCCAAATAAAATTATTCTTGAAATTGGTAAATGAAATGTGGACTTCTGTTTCATATTTTGTCTAGAAGGTAGCCCGTTTGTATGGCAGATGGCAACTTATTTTATGTTTACCCATTTAAAAGCTAAGCAGATGCCGGTCACTACAAGCACTCTACGGCGATTGGTAGGGAGGTCAAAGCTTTCATATGTGGAGCGCAGTCTAGATATCATTGTTAACATTGTCAGGCATTCAATGCAAAATGCTGCTGCCTTTGAAGAAGCTGCACTGCGTTTGAAAGAAGAACATGCAGCGAGTGTAAGTGATATATTTAACAGTTGTCACTTGCTAGAATGATTGGTAATTTGGTAGGAGTTTTTGGTTGCATATCTGCTTGGTACTTTACAGGGACTTGCATTGTTTTGAATCACTCTCGAGTCTTGACTATTCTATGTATTATATCCTGGGTGCGTCTTATTCTTAATTATTGAGTGATCTAGATGAACTGAGCTTAATGGGACTTACTACGTTTAGGTGTGGGCTGCAGTCTTTTGTCTTGCAGAACTGAGATGGAAAATGTAAATTTGTCACCATTATCAATAATGCCTATTATCTTTTCTGAATGTTGTTTTGTTGTTTTAAAATGAATGAATTTAGTTCTTAATACTACTAACAAATTTGATTTACTGGATCTGGGGATGTGACATCAGCAAGTTATCAATGTGATTTTAGTTGTGCTAACTTTGGCACCACTGTGTATTAAGATTGGGATTAAAATAGCTTATAATCAAAACCTTATGAAGAGAGTTTTTGTCCAAAAAAACTTCAAAATTAAGCAAATCCAAGAATCTGATTAACTAGTTTTAGAATATTCTAAAATTGTCTATTCCCCATTTGTTTGGAATTAATGATTCACTGTTGTGGTAGACATTTTATGTTTTTTATTTGGTTATTATTATTATTATTATTATTTTTGTTGCTAAATCTTATATGATAATGATACAGCTGTCAAATATAGCACCTGTTAAGGATGGAACTGAAGCTCCCCTACCTCATTCGCCAAACTTAAATGATGAATGTGCAGAAAATGGAAGCTACTTAAATGATGAATGTGCAGAAAATGGAAGCTTTGAAATTGAAAATGCCACCTGTGTTAATATCTCAGAGAATTCGCTGTTTTCTTCTGACATGAAGGGGGGAAATTTTGAACATGAAGCAAATGTCAGTGCCCACTCTACAGCGAAGGTTGTAAAATTAAAATCTTCCACTTGTTTCAATTCTATTCCAACATGGCATCAACAAAACAAAAAATGAAAACGGAAAAAAAAGCTTTTTCAATGATTTGGCCTTGTGATGAAGACTGAGGAGCATCAATCTAATTATAGCTAATTGGTCGATAGGGCAATGGAGCAAATGTTCAGGTGCGAAAAATGCCCACTGGTGCTTGTGATGCAACACTGCCGGGCAATTCAGCTTTAGAAGGGAAATGCGATACTGACAAAATGGTGAGCTTTTGTCATAAATATTTCTAATGATGCCTGTTACGTTTGGGGTTGTAAACTGATTGTTTTTCCTTTATGGCTGTCTTTTTTAATTTTAGCACGTTTGGTAATAGCTTGTTTTAGAAAAACATTTTTTTTTGTTGTTGCAAAATCTCCCTCACAAAGCTAATAAAAAGTCTTTTTTGGCCCCAAAATAAATTAATTTAAAATCATTGGCCCAAAATAAACTAATTTAAAATCACATTTTGCCTTTTGGCGAGACCTTGGCTCATATAAGTTTGCTGTTTCTGAAATCTAGATTATCTAATGGGGCATGCATGATTTTATGTTGCCTTCTAATTTTATATGTTTGAATCACTATTTGTCCCCTTACTTTAAAACTTTTCTGCGGGATTGGTTCTTAGGGCAAGGAAGAGATCAAGGTAGAACAGATTCGATCACCAATCAGTCTTCCTTGTCATCCATTTTTGGGCAACAATGAGAAGTCAAAACTAGTTTTAGAAGCTCCAACTGTAGCATCTGAAACATCAGACCCACAGAAACCTCTTTCAGTTTCAGGTTTAAGTTCCACCTCTACCCTGGATGGGATCATACCTGTAGACTTAGATTCAGACTCGGAGGATATGATGCAGAATAACCTATAAATCTGCAACAATCTCCAAGAGAAAAATTTTGTTTTGTCCACTTCAGTAAAAGGGAAATGAAGATGAGCAAATGCCTGTCGGAATTGTCGTTAAGCGTTCAAAAATGCTTTCAGTCAAACAGTCAGAGTAACAACCAAACAGACCGAGACAGAGAATCCAGTGGCTTATTGAAGCTTTTGTTTGATTTTGAAGTGACACAGAAACAAGTTAGCTTTGGAGAAGATAAAGAAATTGCTTCTTCCCAGTGTGGTCTTCTGCAGCTACGTGACCCAGTAGCGAAAAGAGAAGTTCAATCTTAAACGTGGGGGACAGACAAGTGATTTCACAAAATAATTGCAGCAAGCTGGAAAGATGTCTGGCATTTGCAGCTTCTGGAAATCGAAGTGCAACCTTCTAATGATAAAATGAAAATATATTAGATTAGTTTCTATGTAGTATTAGGTTATAAGCTATGTAGTATGTACAAATTTATTGAGAAAACCAGATGCTACCTTTCTTACTGTCCTTGAATCGAAGTTGAGCGAAATGAAGTTCCTCTCTTCCTTTAGCTGTTCTGTTCAAATCACTTTTATCAAAATTTTGCTTAAGCAGTAGGTAACATATATTTTTTGCCTGATCAGCTGAGATCCAACTTATGATTGGAACAAAACTATGCGTGTAACTTCTAAAATGAAAAAAAGAGGGTTGCTTTGTAGAAAAATATTGATATAGTACTGCATAATTTTGTGATCTTAAAGTGCAGAATGTTGGGTTTATGGTTGCTTATATGATTTCATGAGAAAAAGGTTTAAAAAAATCTGCATGCAAATGGGAAAAGTATGAATTACAAAGTATGAAAATAGTAATATTCATTGAACACGGAATGCGGATGACATTAGTTCGATTTGTGACATTCATAGGCTTCTTTTCACTCAGTAATGTCTCCTTATAAACCCACATCCTCACTTCACTGTTTCAAATTTTCATCATGGTTGTTTCTTCATAGAAGTTGAAACAGATAGAGCCTTGGCTTCTGAACACACAAGAATTGAATGCTTGAGAACTGAATGGAGATCCAAGCATTCGTTGGCTTAGGTGTTTCTGTAAAAACTTGACGTGAACTGTTGCAATCGCAAGGTAGTGAAAAAGTCGAGGTTCAATACTAAAGATGAGCTGAAAAGACTTACAATTGAAATCCTTTGTTATCATTTTCTCTAAGAACAGCTACTGAAAGAGGGGCCTTCATTAACGTTTTCTATATGATCAGCTAATGAAAGGTTCCATGTTTTTAAAACAGTCCTTCAATATTGGTTCCACGAGGAATGACTATTGAAATCTTGACTTTCAACAGTAGTTGGTTTCATATGGAATTGCTATTGAAGGGTTTATAATTTTATTTTTTTTGGTATTTTATTTGACTTTCATTAATTAACGATTTTGTGTAGAACCACATTTTTATTCCTTTTTTTTTTTTGACAAAAGGAAAGTTAATCAATATCGTTAGTAATCAAAATCGAAATACATCTGAAATCCTCAAATGTAGCTCAATGAGGGTCTCGTGTACGAGCAACAAAATGATAGCCACGCTTTTGAGCAATTGACAAGTGTTGGTTGGGTGATTGATTGAGTAAAAGGGGCTTCTTTTTTCTCCAACAGTACACTCACTTCTTTTTTTCCCCAAAATACCCCCGCGACTCGACTTCATCCATGTAGCCTTGAAGCCTCAAGCATGCCAAAGATCCCGGTCCAAATCACAGAGAAGGAGCAAAGAATGAATGAAAATGACGTTATTACCCAATATAATAGAGGCTAATAATAACTCATGAATAAGGAAATGACGTAATTACCCAATATAATAGAGGCTAATAACAACTCATGAATAAGGATTACTAACCCATGAATAAAATAAGTTAGTAGGATGACTAGTCAGTCATCTTTATCGGTTGTTGACTTCGATCGATATATTATCAACAAGTATGAATGGATCTGAAGGCACAATTGAATTACCACAACCACAAACTCCATTTCTGATCTTTCCTGATTAACATTATTAACATGGCTGAATCATTTGTCTTCGAAATGGCTGATTCACTGCTAGGGAAGCTTGCTTCTTATGCTTACGTAGAAGCTTCTCGAGCCTTCAGTGTGTATGAAGATCTGCAGCGAATCAAAGACACTTTGTCAATTGTTAGAGGTCTAATATTGGATGCTGAGGACAAGAAGAAGCAGCAGAAGAAGAAGAACCAACAGCAGCATGCCTTGCGTGAATGGCTAAGGCAGATTCAAAACATCTGCTCTGATGCCGAAGATGTCTTAGATGGATTTGAATTCAAACACAAGCGAAAGCAAGTCCTCCTCAAAGCTTTTGGAACCACAACGATGAAGTAGAAGGTAGGCCACTTGCTTTCCGTCTTAGGATGGCGCATCAAATCAAAGAGATTAGGGACAGATTTGATAAGGTAGCAGCTGATGGGAACAAGTTTTGTGTTGCAACAATCCATGTTGATCCCAGACTTGTTGTGCAAAGGAGAGAAATGACTCATTCCCATGTTGATGCTTCAAGTGTAATAGGGAGGAAGTATGATAGGGAAGAAATTATCAAGCTTTTGATGCAACCTCATCCTCATGGTGATGGTGATAAAATCCTGTGTGTTATTCCCATAGCGGGAATTGGAGGCTTAGGGAAGACCACACTTGCAAAGTTGGTGTTCAATGATAAGAGGGCGGATGAAATTTTCCAATTGAAGATGTGGGCATGTGTCTTTGATGATTTTGACATCAAGCAGATACTTATTAAAATCATCAACTCTGCTTTTGCTGCGTCTACTTTCGCTCCAGCTTCAGCTCCAACCGTTGCTCTTGCTCACCAGGAAAACATTAACAACTTAGATATTGAACAACTACAAAGTCGAATTAGACATAAACTCTGTGGTCAAAAAGTTTTTAGTAGTGTTAGATGACGTATAGAATGATCATCGTACAAAATGGATTGAGTTGAAAGATTCGATAAAAGTTGGTGCAGTGGGAAGCAAAATCATCGTGACAACACATAGCAACTCAATTGCTTTAATGATGGAAACTGCTCC
Source organism: Calophaca sinica (assembly GCA_037113605.1). Taxonomy (NCBI): domain Eukaryota; kingdom Viridiplantae; phylum Streptophyta; class Magnoliopsida; order Fabales; family Fabaceae; genus Calophaca; species Calophaca sinica. The sequence goes on along the minus strand of CM073733.1, from coordinate 39,149,193 downwards.
CTCGTATGTTTTGGAAGGTCTTTCTCCAGAGAATTGTTTATCTAGAGTTTTCTGCTCTAAAACATGACCGAACTACTGCATTACCAAAATCATGCGTGATCTGAATTTATACTAGGCCCATAACCCCAACTTGTGGCAGTGTCAACTTCCACGGAACTAAATCCCACTCTCCACATCACCCCTGAATGTAATCGGCAGCATGAAGAATATTAAGTAAACTAGTTAGTGCATGTTTGGTTTACATTTTTAGAATGCCGTTTGGAGCCAAAATGCCGATTGCGATGAATAAAATGGATTGTCAGATTTCATGCTGAGTTTAGTTAAGATTGTGGGCTAAAAAAGGGGGTTTGACCAAGCCAAAATGGATTTTGTTGATAGTAACCACATAGCTACTTTTCAGTTTTCTAAACTCGGTTTGGGTATTTCATCTGTGTGCTGCCCATAATGTACAACTGGGCCCCACCCATAACTCTAACTTAAAAGTAAAATATAATATTTATTAATTTATGTGTATGTCCTTTTTGGTAATTTTAACACCGAAAGTGATTCTATTTTATTCTACCCAAACAAAATCAATTCTTCTAAACTTAGTTTTAAAATATCATTACCAAACACAAATCAATTTTTTTAAACTCACTTTTTTAAAATAATTTTTTTTTAAAATAAGATTCTTCACAATCTATTCTACCAGAATCTAAAACAAACGGACCCTTAGTAATCTGTCAACCACAGGAACTTGAATTAGCCATCTACCACCATTGAAGAGACATGACAACAACCATATGTGACACAAAATTTAACTGCATAGTCAAACATCACAATTAATTGCAAAGTGCACTCAACATGAAAGTAATTTCTTTACCATTTTCGTTTTCCAATTTGTCTTGAAACATTTCTCCTTTCTCGATTTACAGTAATATTTTTTTGCTCAATTTAATAGCATTTTATGGGAGGGAGGATGTAACACCCCGCCTAATTTAATTATTTGACTTTATTAATTTAGGCATTAATATGTTTTGAATTAATAGTTGAGTAATTATATTGGGGGAAAATTATAATATTGGGGGTGTAATTAGCAAGGTATAGTCTAAATAAGAGATTGAAGGAGGGGTAACTTGGTCAAGCCACTTTTCCCTTCTCTCTTTTTCCCTCACCTCTCGACCCTCAGCCTCTCATTCTCACTCTCTCTCTCGATTTTCTGAGAAAGAAGAAAAGAAGAGGAAGAAGATGGGGCCTAGGGTTTGCGATTTTGGGGAACGAGAAGAGAAGAGTTGGTGACTTCTTCATCTCTTCCTTGTTTCTTAGCATTTGGAGCTGAAGATTTGGTATTTAAGTGAAGCTTTGGAGTAGCCCTAGACCATTGGGTGTGGAGCTCGAACTTGAAGAAGGAAAAGAGGAGAAGGTATCAAGCTTCCTAGCTTCCTAGCTTATCATCTTGAGCTCATTGTGAGTTCTCCTCACTTAGAGTTTGGGCAACCAATAAGACCCAACACTTAGGGTTTCTTTTCCTTCCCTTTTTGCATGTTGGTTCTGATTTCAAGCATGATTAATGGGTGTATGATTGATTTGGAAGCATGAAAATGTGGATTTGAAATGTATGTTTGAGTGTGGGTTGCACAGAAATTAGTTTTGCAATATTTGACTTGAATGCATGTTGAAATGATTGTGATAGATCAATTTGTTTCTTGTTTGAGTGCCATTCGGTTGATTGTGATGTTGATTGGAATCAATGACTTGAGTTTTGGAAGAGGTTTAGGTTGAAAAATATGAGTTTTGATATTTGAAACCCTGCTAAATTCGCTAAGTCGCAGAATCGCTATTGGCGACTTTCGTATTCTTTGTTTGAAGTCGATTACGCTGATTTAGCTCAAGCGAAATAGCTGAGCTAAGCGAGAATCTCGCTAAGCTACATTCTTGCGCTAAGCGAATTTTGGGCAGTTTTCTCCAAATTCTCGGAGTTCCTTTCTTCTTTTAAATTCAATCTTATATATTGTTATAGCCTTATGGGAGGTTGTTTACATGATTGAGCTATTAAAAGGCTTGTAGGAATGGTTAAGAGTTTGATATGATTGGACTTAATGATGTTTTATGATTCATTAAGTATTGTTTATTGAAGAATTCCATGGAAAGTCACTGCTATACTTTCTTGGATTCACTGTGTATCGTTATTGAAGAATTCCATTGAGGGTCAATTATATACTCTCTTGGATTCATTGTGCAGTTGTGAATGTTTATTGGACTGTGGTAACATTATGAATTTTCTTGACTATGAAATTGTCATGTTGTATTGGGAACCGAGTTGGTAAGGGGTCCGTGGAGGACTCACTGAGATTTTTGTCTCATTCCTTTATAATTGTTTTTCAGATAAGCAGGATCCAAAAGGTGATCAAGCGAGCTGAAAGTTTGAATCTTTTATTTTAGTGTCATATTTTGGAATGTAATAACTCATCTATCTTTTGGATATTTGGAGCATTGTCATTGTATTTTGAATTCCAAATACTTAACTTTGGGAAGTTATAATCTAACTTTTAGATTATTGACTATGTTTGGAGTTTGGACTTGTAATGCTTATTATCAAGTTTAAAATATTTGGTAACTCTGATGCTATTTTCTTGATTGTCGTAATTTCAAGTAAAATTGAATTATGGGCGTTACAGAGGACATGATTAACGACGGGGAAAAGGGGCACGAAATTTGAATTCAATAAGATTGAAGTGTATAACTAATACTAAAAGATAGTTTCATTATTTAGAAGTAAGGGTGGGAATAGGCCAGGCCGCGCGACAGGGACCTATGGCCTGGCCCATTTAAGGCCTGGCTTGGCCTAGTCCGTTTAACAAAAAGGCCAGGTTGAGGCTTTTTTAAAGCCTATATAATTAAAAAGGTTAGGCTTGGGCTAATAAAATGGCCTACTGGGCTTGACAGGCCGACCCATATAATTAGAAGACACGCTGAACCACACGATACGGGCCATATATTAAGTGTCTTCAAAGTTACAGTTAAGGGGACCTGCTCAATTTCTAAATTAGATGTTAAAAACACTAGGAGCCGCACTCAAGACTCGCTCAGCCGCACTAAAATAAACCTAGTATGTGCTTTATGAAATGATAGAAAACCTTCGATACCCCTTTGGATTTCACCAGTTAGGATTTCACCCCTTTCTTGTTTCTTCTCAACTCTTCGATGTTGATTTAAAAGGTTAGTACATGACGCCTTTTAATTCCCCCTCGTACACACATCAGGGCTTGAGCAAGAATATCGGTGTGCCTAATGGGAGGATAAACCATCAAGTACCTTCTGTTACAGTTTGGTATAATGTTCATCCTAAGCAGCAAAGTGTTTTCAGTGCCGGTAATGTTCTTATTGATGTGAGTGTATTGCAAATGTAAGTGATGTGTTGAATGGCTATTCTAATATATTTTCAACTAATTGCTGTTTATTTCTTCCACGGGCTTTTCACAGGTTCGGGTCTTTAGTGAAGAAATTGTCTAAGGTTGTTTCTGAAGAGGTACCTAGAACTTTATTTCTGTGACAGAATTTGGATCTTAGGGAAGAATTCCGAAAAATCCAATACTCACAAGCAGAGAATTCAAGTGGTTACATGAATTCTGGTGCAAAGTGGGTAAGCAATTACAGAAATAATATTTAGATTAGAGAATAGAAAGAAGAAGATATTTTGTGTAAATGTTGATTGATTCCAAATGAGGCACAAGGCCTTGTTAAATACAACCATCAAAGGCTAAATGGGTAAAATGACATAAAGTAAAACTAGTACTTAAAATAAAGTAAAAACATAAAACTAATACTTAAAATACTGTAACAATACCCTCCCCTTCAAGCATCCTTATCCTCAAGAATGAATACTCCCAAGTGCCATGTTTAGGAGGTAAATCCTTTCATTTGATCAGAACTTTAGTAGTTTGAACATTTCCCCAGTTGATCATCTTCTTATGCAAAACAACCACCAGTTTAACAAGTCGAAGAAGGAGCAGCAGAGATCCTCTAGTTAAAGAGCAGAAACTGGCACAAGGAGGTGTTGCGGCTAGCTTCCAAGCAGGAGGGATATAAAAAACAATCACCACGACTTTTCTATAACCCATACTAGCTTCTTCCCATGGGTTTGCTACTGCATAGATAATTGATATAAGCACAAACACTGATGTGCTGGTATGTTCTCCTTCCAAGAGAAGGCCAGCAACCATTCTTTCTAGTCTTGAATTACCATGAACTGCACAAGCACTGAATAGTGACCAACAGATACTGAAGTGAGCTCCAAAATTGCTACCTTCACTTACTTTTTTTGCCTCCTCAATGTAACCACTGCTACTTAGCATGCCAATTATGCAAGGGGAATAATCTACAAATCCGAAGATTTTCACCATCATATCAAAAATCAAAGTAGCAATATCAATTAAACATGCATGCTTGTTGGGTGAAAGGACTGCAGTAAGGATAGCCTGGTCTGGGATGATGCCAGGGAATATTTGCATTGTCTCAAAACAACACCTGGTTGCTTTGTCTTGTCCATGTTTCACATAAGTAGATGTGAGAGCATTCCAAGAGGTTATATCTCTTTTAACCATTGCATTAAATACTCTCAACCTGTCCAAAGAGCCAAAGTTGGATTACATTGTTATCATGACATTATCCAAAGAAAAATTTGGATCAGAACCCTCAAAGGTTGTGGCATCATTAATCTCAATAGGAATTGCCTCCACTGATTCTTTGATAATAGCAAAATGCCCCACAATCGATGTGTCCCTTTCATAAAGAAATCTCTTATACTGGCCAAGTGCATTTAACTAATAACCTTCGTTTGTAAATATTATGAACATGGATAGCAAATTCAACAGCTTGAAGGCAACAACAGATGATATGGCAACAAGAGAAGCAGCAATAATTTCAACCAATGGGCTCAGATTTGATAAATCATCAAGCTGACAATGGTATGACTTATTGGCAAAAACTGTTTGTGCACCTATCTGTAATGCAGCCATACCACCATTCAGTGTTACAATTCTTTCATCCAGCTTCTCATTTTCATTTTCATGCCCTGCAACATCAATTATGTTCCTAATTTGTGAAACTCTCTGGTTAACTGCTTCCTGGGTAATTCCAACACCCACAAGGCACTTTAGCATTTGATCGAACACTTGGAGGGCAAGATCAAAGTCTTCAGATGAATCCTGAAATTTCACAGCTAGCCTCTAAAAGCTTCGATCTGGTGGCTCTGGTGGTGGCGACAGAGCCAAATCATTGGTCTATGGGTGTTGCTTTACCTTTCTTGCCTTACACACTCGCTGATCTGGTGGTTCCGGCGGCGGAAAGGAACAAGCCTCTCTTTCTATAGAAGGAACAAAGCTTGACAAGGCTTTGATGAGTGGAGCGAACCTGTAACTAGAAGGACGAACTGGATCTGATATGAGGAAGATGAAATAGAAGTGAAGCCTCGAACCAGAGAAGGATTCGGCGTTCAATCGATGGGGTGAAGTTAGGGCACCACTAAGATTCCCGAAGCAGGGGAAAGAAGCTTCAAAATTAGTTGGCACCTGAATTTCCACCGGAACCATTTCGAGTTGTTCATCGTCAATCTCAGAAACATGATCAGACCCTTACTGGTTTGAAGGTAGTCAATTTCACCAAATAAATCTTCCTCAGCGGTCTCTGCAGCTACTACCGGTGGTTCCTTTTCAAGTGGCTCGTTCTTTTTCGAGAGAGCAATATTCAGTGATTTCGAGTTAGTGCTCGACACATTCCTCTTCTCACAACTCGTCACCCAGATCTATCTCCGTCTCCTTGATTTTTCTAAATGATTCATAATGATCTGCAAGGAGCTCCTGATTTTTGCTGAACAATTCAACAACAGTATGGTCTTCTGACGAAAAGAGTACCGTGGGTCTTCAATTATGTTTCCAAAACGTAGAATAAGATCCGAAGTGTATTGGGTCTAGAAGGGATAGATGTCGTACCTCAAATCCATGTAGTGCATATGCCATTGTAAGGCAAGTCCCTCAAAGTGAAGGGAAGCCAAACACATCATAAGATTCAGGAGGAGTATTGTTCAGAAGGAAAAATTGCTCACAGTGGTGTAACCATTCTTTCACCTTTGTGCCATCAAATCTTGGGAAATTCCTCTTTGAAATATGGCTAGAGTGATGTGGCCCCAATTGATTTTTCAGCATCATTTTGATCTCATCTGTAACGCCCATAATCCAATTTAAACTTGATAATAAACATTACAAGTCCAAACTTCAAACATAGTCTATAATCTAAAAGTTAGATTACAACTTCCCAAAGTTAAGTATTTGGAATACTGAATACAATAACAAAACTTCAAATATCTAAAAGATAGATGAGTTGATACATTCCAAAATATGGAATTAAAATAAAGGATCCAAGCTTTCAGCTCGCTTGATCGCCTTTCGGATCTTATTTAACTGAAAAACAAATAGAAAGGAATGAGATAAAAATCTCAGTGAGTCCTCCACTGACCCCTTACCAACTAGGTTCCCAATACAACATTACAATTTCATAGACAAGAAAAATTCATAATGTTACCACAGTCCAATAGACATTCGCAAATGCACAATGAATCCAAGAGAGTATACAATTGACCCTCAATGGAATTCTTCAATAACAATACACAATGAATCCAAGAAAGTATAGCAGTGACTTTCCATGGAATTCCTCAATAAATAATACACAATGAATCCAAGAAAGTATAGCAGTGACTTTCCATGGGATTCTTCAATAAACATCACTCAATGAATTATAACACATCATTAAGTTCAATCATGTCATATCTTATCCATTCCTATAAGCATTTCAATAGCTCAATCATGTAAACAACCTTCTATAAGGCTATAACAATATACATGATTGAATATAACAGAGGGAAGGAATTTCGAAAATTTGGAGAAAATTGCCAAAAATTCACTTAGCGCAAGACTGTCGCTTACCGAGGTGCTTGCTTAGCTCAGCTGTTTCGCTTGAGTGAAAATGGGGCAGAATTGACACCCCTGACAGCAGCGCTTATAGTCGCTCAGCGTGATCCTGTGACTCAGCAAATTTAACAGGGTTTTCAAACGTCAAAACTCAGATTTTTCAACCCCAACCTCTTCCAAAACTCAATCTTTGGTCCCAATCAACATCACAATCAATCAAATGACATCCAAATAAGGAACAAATTGATTTGTCACAATCATATCAACATACATTCAAGTCAAATGTTGCAAAAATCAATTTTTGTGCACCCACACTCAAACATACATTTTAAATCCACATTTTCATGCTTCCAAATCAATCATGCATCCACTAATCATGCTTGAAATCAGAACCAATCATGCAAAAAGGAAGGAAAGAAACCGTAAGTGTTGGATCTTATTAGTTGCCCAAACTCTAAGCGAGGAGAACTCACTATAAGCTCAAGGAGATGAGCTAGAAAGCTTGAAAGCTTGAGACCTTCTCCTCCTCTCCTTCTCTAATTTCGAGCTCCACACCCAATGATCTAGGGCAGTTCCAAAGCTTCACCAAGATCCCAAATGTTCAGAATCAAGAAGAAATGAAAAGAAACACCGTTTTCCCTCTTCTTTCTCCTCAAAATCGCAACCCTAGGCCTCCATCTTTTTTCTCTTCTTTTCTTCTTTCTCAGAAAATCGAGGGAGAGAGTAAAATGGGGCTGATTTTTGAGAGTGAGAGGGATAAGGGGATGAGGGTCAGGTTCAATTACTGTTATGCCCTCACTTAAGTGCTAGTTTTTCGCTTATGCCTACTAGTTACACCCCTAGTATTATAAATTGCACCCCACATAATCTATTCATTCAATCAATAATAAAACATATGAGGCCTAATTTAAAGGAATAAATAATTAAATTAGGCGGGATGTTACATCATTCATGCATGACATGATTCGATCAAAACTGGACAGATTAGGTGTAACAGTCTCCATAGATAACCAGGTCGAACGCTCTGAATACCAATTATGACGGAATTTTGATCTTAAGGAAGAATTCCGAAAAATCCAATACTCATAAGCAGAGAATTCAAGTGATTGAATGAATTCTGGTGCAAAGTGGGTAAGCAATTGCAGCAATAATGTTCAGATTACAGAATAGAGAGAAGAAGATATTTTGTATAAAATGTTGATTGATTCCAAATGAGGCATAAGGCCTTGTTAAATACAACCATCAAAGGCTAAATAGGTAAAATGACATAAAGTATAACTAGTACTTAAAATAAAGTAAAAACATAAAACAAATACTTAAAATACTGTAACAATTTCCTGTGAGTCCTCTCAAACTTTCTGTATGAAGATGAACGATTTGACCCAATAACTTAGCAATCTTAGGTAGCACCATTCCATGTTTATTTATTATGTGAAGTATGGTTGTTGTTGATTTAACCCTTTTTGTTAAAATGTCAGTCTATCTTTGATCGTGTTGTGTAATTTTTGTTCTCTTTATGTTCACATAGGAAAGAAGGATGCAAACATTTCTTCGCAAGGAGAACCCGACTTCTTAACATTGCCTAGGTGTGTACTCTTGGAGTGTGTGACAACATTAGCTAAAAAAAATGGATGAAAGAATTGAAGATGGTCTATGACAGAATAGACAATAGGATTGATTACATGCCTTTCCTGGAGTAGAGTTTAATTTTGATTGGTTGTTCTTGTATTGTTGCAGTTCCTGTTTCAAACTGTCAAAAGTTGAAACTGGAGGTTCAATCCTCTTAGTCTTGTTGAGATTGAAAATTTGAAGGAAATTACAATTTGTTATATTATTACTTTGACAATCGTGATTTAGTATTTTCTATAGTGTAGTTGGTAATGTTTTTGCACTCAAATCAATTGGTTGGCTGCTTCTAATGAACAAACCCCCTTACCCATTTTTTTTCCTTGTTGATCATTCTTTTTGATTAGAAAGCATAGTTATTTTAAAAGGCTTGACTACTACTGAATACTTTGTAATCTTTTCATATAGTACTTGGTTAGATTCTTGAATTATGAAATCTAAGAATATTTAATTATTAACTTATTGGCTCGTGTACACACTATAATGATAGAATAGAAGGCCTATTGGCCTATTTAGTGAAAAGCCTATTTAGCGATTGGCCTGCTTAGTGGAAGGCTTGGCCTATTTAAATGCCTTAATATCCTTAATGTGAAGTAGGCTTTTAAATAGGCTTTCAAGCTGGACTAGGCTTTCAAAAAGGTCAGGCTAGGCCTAAAGAAAGCCTTTGACAAGTCATAGGCCAGGCTCAGGCCTAAACTTTTCAAAGCAGGCCAGACTCGGGCCTTGCAAAGCCTGACCTGGCCTATTCCCACCCCTATTTAGAAGTGCATGACCTTGGATGCACAAGAGGCCAAAGAGATTGGAAATATAGCTAAGAGAAGGACAATGGGACCAAGAAGGAGCGATGAGTGGCTTCCAAATGATGTGCCGCTTTAATTTGAGGAAGAGGTGATGTGGCTACTTGAAAAAGCATTAGATTAATCGAATGGTTAAAATTTGCATGATGCAGTGATTGTGGTATTTTGTGAATGTGGTGAATCCATATCCCTGTGAGAACATTGGGAAGTTCCCGTTCTCAAAACTTGATTTAGATAAATGGATATTTGTAAGAGACTCTGAAATATGGAGTTTAGAACAGAAAAAAATGATATTTTACCTGCATTAAAATTTAGCTACGATCAGATGCCACCCGATTTGAGGCAATGTTTTACTTATTTTTCCTTTTTCCCAAAGATCATTCCTTCAATAGTTTTGAAATTAGTTTCCTTTGGGTAGGCATTTGATTAATTCAATTCCAAAATGGAAGTGAAAAGCTGGAGAATGTATGCAAGATGCATATATGGATTTAATTCTAGAGCATTTCTTCAAGATTTCAAAGACTTTGGAGGCAATTGCATGTTCAAAGTACATGATTTGGTATATGATCTTGCATTGTATGTTGCAAAAGAGGAGTTTCTAGTGGTAGACTTGCATACACTGAATATACTAGCTGAACAAGTAAGGCATTTATCAATTGTCGAGAATGTTTCACTTGGTCATGCTTTGTTCCCTATTGTGTGAAATATGGTAGTTCCCCTTATATTGACTCATGAAATCTGTACATTATCACCTTTCAGCATCTAACATACAAGTACCTAACTAAAGTCGATCAGGCTCAAGTTAAATCAATAAAATCGCATGAGACAAAGGTACAAAGGCAAAGACAAATAGAGATTCACCAACAAGGTTTCAATATAAAATCACTTCATCCTAGCTTAGGAAAGTTAGCTCATAATGAGCCTAAAATTAAAACAAAATAAACTAGTGCCAAAAAATAGAATCCATGGCACTAGAGTAAGAGTTCAGAAACTATTATAGATATGGAATAAAACAGTAAACAAAAATTCTCCCAGCTTTGTGAGCTCGAGAACCACTCCTTAAACAACAATGTCTTGCTAAATCTGCTTCATTCTGTACTGAACAAGTTCCTTCTCTCCATGGACAAAGCTATGAGCATGAGTTAATGGTGTTTGAAAGGAGGGAGATAGAATGCGGCTGCTTCTCTCAAATGGGACAAGTGCTGCCCTAGCAGAATGTATCAGAACCAGCCTGCCCAGCTTGATTAAGTCATTATCCTTATATAGCCTCTCCTTAAATGGGCTAGCCAATGCTGATCCCAAGAAAGATGTTGTCTTTTGGCCCAAAAATAAAGGCTTTCGTCTTTTAGCTAGCTGAGAGAAAATGTTTTGCAGAGGGAACCACCAAGTGCACGCTGCAGTCTTTAAAATAAAGGATAAAGTCCTTTCCTTCAACTTAAATCACTGGAACATGCTGCTACACTAAGGCCAGGACTGCTGACATTAGGACCTGGTGCCATGGCACCAAATTTGGCACTGAACAATTCTTAAATAAAATCATGCACACTAGCAAAACACATTAAAATGCTCATAAAAGCACCAAAGTGCCTTGAATAGCACCAAGCAAGGGAAATCACATTATTTACACTATTCTAATAATTAAAGGCCCTAAATTACTCTTGAAATCACTTGATTCATAGTTAATAAAGCATAAATAACTCTTATTTCTAAGAGTTATCACATCCCCAAACTTGAAAAATTGCTTGTCCTCAAGTAATGACACTAAAACAAAAACAGAAAACAGAAAATTGCAAGAATCGCAGCAGCACTAAACAAGTGAGTTTAAATAGCAAAATTTTCTTTTTGGGTGGTCTTCACATGGCTTTACTTTCAGACTAACACTTTGTCAAGCAATCCCTTTGTGCATCATGCTTCCTTGAATTGTTCCACCAACCTCAAGTGTATATGTGCACCCCTTATGCTCAATCAAAAAGCTAGTATAGTTCTATCAATTTCATCTCAGTTTCCCCCCTAAAGTGTTCCTAATTTGCACCTCCTAATCAAACAAAAGGGAATAGGCTTACATGATGGATACTAGGGGTTGAATACAAACAGCATATACAAACATAACTTGAATGTTCAAGGCTCAATGCACACTTATTCAATTTTAACTATTTTTGCCTTTTACTAGAATTTACCTCCTTGCCTTTTGACGCGAATAACAACGATTGTAATGTAGTTACCCAGTTACTCACCAAAGAGGCTCATTCCATTTTTTATATTATATATATATTTATATTTTTGGCTTTTTCTATTTGCTAGTGTGTGTCCATTGGCCTATTCTTTGGATATTTACAATGAACTTACCCCCAAACTTATCTAATTGCCTATCCCCCCTTATTGGTCAAATTTGGCAACAAGGTTCAGTTCACAAAAGGGGTTCAATTTCAATTAGTTAACAAGCTACCTATTCTTTTCTCTTAAGCTAAGGGTTTTGTGTCAAAGGTCAATGTTCCTATCACTTTGCAATCAGCACAAAGTTCCAACACAATTAAGCACAATTTCCTCATTAAGTTCAGCCCATGTGTCAACCAAATTTTTTTTAACAGCAAAATAGGACAGCACTGCTACAACAACAACAACACTAAACCTAAACTGTCCTCCCCAACACAAAACCTTGCAGTGTCCCTACAACAAAAATTCTATGCTAGATGAAGGGTTCATACAAAATGGCAAATTAAATGACTAAAAATAGAAAACAGCAACAAACAGCAACAACATACTACATATTTACCACAAAAAACAGAAAAAGATTAGGTTTTAGAAATCCCTGCTTGGAGCCTTGAGCTCTTTCTCTTTGGTGTTCGCAGCAAGCTAGCAATGGACTCATCCTCCTCATCACCAGTGATGGTGATCACATTCCCTTCAACAGCTCTCTTTTTTCCTCTTTTCTTACTCCCTTCAGTAGGGGAATGCTTCTTCTTTGGGGTGTCAGCAGGGGAAGGTGGTGGCTCCCAATCATCTTCAGCATTAGTGCCAGATTTGGCACTGCCCTATTGAGGTGAGGCCTGCTTCTGAGTGGCCTTTTTAACTGGTAATTTGGCTCTTAAAGTGGGTGCCCTGGCAGTGCGGCGGAACCACGGTCTTCATTGGGTTTGTCGATTCACGGACCTGCTTCTTTTTCTTTCTGTGGTGCCAAGCTTGCACCAGCCATGGCACTGGCCACTGCAGCATCCTCTTTTGTCTGTGGGGTGGTGGCTGGTGTTCCTTCCTGTGTATCAAAGAACTCATCCGCACTCCCAGTGTCAACCCTCTCACCATCTTCTTCAACCCCCTTTTCTTTTTTCAGGGAAACTTCTTCAACTACCACAGGCTCCTTCCCCTTTTTAGAACCCTTTTTCTTTTTCTGTTTCTTTTCACTGGAAGCAAGCTCAGCATGTTCGTCTTCAGCATCCTCCTGGTCTCCTAAAATCCATTCAGGGAACTCATGAGGTGCATTGCCCAATTTCTTGGGGAAATTGATGTTAAAGATTTTCTTTTGCCACATGTATTGCTCCTAAGCAAACCTCCAATATGCTTGCTGTTTCTTCAACAATTGGCTCACAACTTCAGCAAGTTTCTCACTGCCTTCTTCATTGTGGTGAGCAAAAACAACAGGACTGGGGGCACCAGTTGTTGCATCCCAGGGTTTTGGAACAGGCCATGTGACATCACTGTAAAAAATAGGCACTCCTTCATGCTTACATAGGGCAGTAATCAAACAAGAGAAGAAAAGACTACTCCTAGTCCTCTTAGCACAAACAACAATTTCCCTATGAATTAACCTACCCACATCAACCTGTTTCCCTTCCAAAATATGATGCAACAGCACAATCCTTTCCTTATCTATGGTTTGATTGTGTGTGGCAGGAAATAGGCTAGTAACCATAAAATTGTACCATGTTTTAGCAGCAGGGATTAGGGTGTTTCTCTTAATCCGATAGTCATCACCATGTCTCCTTTCCCACTTGGTGCCTTTAATTCTCAGTTAATGCATTATCTCGGTCATCTGCTTATCCTTCATGGCCTTCATTCTCTTTTCAAAGGCATCTCCATTCTCCAACAGGGAGAGATATTCATTGATATCTTCTGAAGAAAAAGGGACAGTGATTCCTCTTATGTTGGAGTAGTTGGTCTCAGGTTGACCTTCTTCCTGAGGGGGAATTCCAGCATAAAACTCCCTCACAATGGCCGTTACAGGGCTCCTAGGGTGCGAGCAAAAATATTCCCATTTGTATTATTTAATCAGTGGCATGATTTCAGGGGAAGCCTTTTGCAAATCGAAGCCTCTCTGGGGGTGCAGAGGTCTCTTCTCCATGCATTCTTTGTACCTCTTCTTCGTCTCCTCATCATGGAATCTATCCTCTGGTGCCAGATTTGGCACCTTCGATTTTGTTTTCTGAGTTGTGTGCTTGGTTCTCATGGCTGTCAACAATTGTTTCCAACGTTCTAAAGCTCGTGTCTTAATAATTTCTGGGCAAAGGGAAGGCTAGGTTTCACAGATTTGAGAATTGGGGGTTTCGAAATGAGTGAGAGTGTGGGAGTGATGATGATGAATGGGGTTAGAGTTATAAGGTGGGCTTTCACGATGGGTGGAGGTTAAGGTGATTGAAGATATTGGGGAGGTTTCTAGAGGTTAGGTGGTGATGAGGGTCGTGGGTGGTGCTTGGGTGTGGCAAAGGTCACTGTTTGGGAAAATGGGGTGGAGGTTGGGGTATTTAATGGTCTTTCCCGTTGGAACTTAGTTGAGGAGGGAGAGGATGATTTTCTAAATCAGAAATTAAGATTGTGGAGATGCTAGGTGGCATGCTGCCATTGGTCCACGCAGTAAAAAGTGCACTTGTGATGTGCCAAGTCATTTATTGCCCAGGTGGATTGCTTTTGACTGTTACTGCGCACCTGCCCCTTCACACTTGCTTCTTTAAAAACTCAACTCCCAATTTGGTGCCCCTCGTTGTGCTATGGCACCAAACGCAAAACACTCAGAACTTCACACCAGCCACCACAGTTTCAACACAACTTCCAGCACCAATAATTCAATTAATTCCTGCAAAACAAAACTAAAACAAAGTTAAAAAGATCTAGGCTGCCTCCCAATAACTCTTGGTTTATAAAAGTCTTCAGCCAGACTTATTTTTCCCTTCAACTGTCCTTGAATTTAGTGGTGACCCTTGTTCTTTCATCAGGGTCACCCCAATATTGCTTTACCCTCTGGCCATTGACTTTAAATGTTGAACCTGTGGCCTCATCTAGCAAGTCCACTGCCCCATATGGATATAGCTTGATCAGCTTGAAAGGGCCAGACCACCTTGATTTGAGCTTCCCAGGGAATAATTTCAATCTTGAATTGAAAAACAACACTTGAGATCCTTCTTTCAATTCCCTGGGTTGAATTTTCTTATCATGCCAAGCCTTAGTTTTGGCTTTGTACAGCTCAGCATTCTCATAGGCAAAAAGCCTATGTTCTTCTAGTTCATGGAGTTGCAGCAACCTTGCTGCACCAGCACTCTACAGATCAAAATTCAGCTTCTTTGTAGCCCAAAAAGCTTTATGTTGCAACTTAATAGGCAAATGACATGCCTTACCAAACACCAATCTCTAGGGAGAGGTCCCCAATGGCGTCTTATATGCTGTTCTGTAGGCCCACAGGGCATCATCAAGATGTAAGGCCCAATCTTTCCTAGAAGGATTGATAACCTTCTCAAGAATTCTCTTAATTTCCCTATTGGATAGCTCAGCTTGGCCACTTATTAGTGGATGGTATGCAGTGGCTATCTTGTGCTTCATCCCATACTTGAGCAGCAACTTTTCAATCAGTTTGTTACAAAAATGGGTGCCTTCATCACTTATAATTGCTCTAAGGACACAAAACCTTGTGAAAATATTCTTTTGCAAAAACTTGCTCACTGCCTTGGCATCATTGGTAGGCAGGGCTACTGCTTCAATCCACTTGGACACATAGTCCACAGCCACTACCCATGAAATCCATGCCCTATACATCAAAGAGTTTAATTTCAAGGATGCTATTCAGAGGCATCTCTTGTTTGCTTGAAATATTTCCTACCCTTTGGCATCTATCACAATGTTTAACAAAATCATGAGAATATTTAAATAGAGAGGGCCAAAAATAACCAGATTGCAGAACTTTGGTAGCAGTTCTGGCTCCTCCAAAGTGTCCTCCACAAGGTGCAGAGTGACAATATTGTAGGATGCTTCCAACTTCTTCTTCTGCCACACACCTTCTGAATAATTGATCAACACCTTTCTTGTATAGAAAATGTTCATCCCAGTAATATTGCTTCACTTACTGGAAGAACCTCCTCTTTTGTTGGTAATCCATCTCAGCTGGAATGATTTTGCAAACCAGGAAATTCACTATATCAATATACCAAGGTGTTGTGATGGCATCATCTTTGGCACCTGTTACTGCCAGCAATTGCTCGTCAGGAAAACTTTCTTTAATTTCACCTCCGTATTGTTCAACAATGTCATTTGCAATTCTGGACAGGTGGTCAGCTACTTGATTTTCCACTCCTTTCTTATCTTTGATCTCTAAATCAAATTCTTGAAGTAACAACACCCATCTTATCAATTGCAGTTTTGCATCTTTCTTGGCAATCAAATACTTGATGGCTGAGTGGTCAGTGTACACCACTACTTTTGCACCAACCAAGTAAGCTCTGAATTTGTCAAAAGCAAACACCACTGCAAGCAATTCTTTCTCAGTGGTGGTGTAGTTCAACTGAGCATCCACCAATGTCTTGCTTGCATAGTAAATTGAATGAAACACCTTGTCATTTCTTTGACCTAGAACAACACCTATAGCAAAATCACTTGCATCACACATTAACTCAAATGGCTTGTCCCAGTTGGGGGCGATAATGATAAGTGTTGTGGTCAAGGCTTTCTTCAGTGTCTTGAATGCTGTCATGCAGTGTTCATCAAAATCAAAGGCAGTTTCATGCTGTAAGAGTTGGCAAAGGGGCTTTGAGATTTTTCAAAAATCCTTAATGAATCGTCTATAGAAACCAGCATGCCCCAAAAAACTTCTTACTCCCTTCACACTAGTTAGTGGAGGTAATTTCTCAATGACCTCAATATTTGCCTTATCCACTTCAATGCCTTTCTTGGAGACTTTGTGGCCTAAAACAATGTCCTCTTGCACCATGAAGTGGCATTTCTCCCAATTCAGTACCAAATTAGTCTCCTCACACCTAGATAGCACTTGTTCCAAATTATCCAGGCAAGCTTGAAATGTTTTCCCAAAAATAGAAAAGTCATCCATGAAAATTTCCATGGATTTCTCAATAAAATCTGAGAATATTGCCATCATGCACCTTTGGAAAGTTGCTGGTGCATTGCACAACCCAAATGGCATCCTTCTAAAAGCAAAGGTGCCATAAGGGCATGTGAAAGTGGTCTTGTCTTGATCCTCAGGTGTTATGGCAATTTGATTGTAACCTAAATATCCATCAAGGAAACAGTAAAACTCCTTCCCTGCCAATTTATCAATCATCTGGTCAATGAAAGGCAATGGAAAATGATCTTTCCTTGTTGCCTTGTTGAGCTTTCTGTAATCCATACAAATTCTCCAACCAGTCACAGTTCTAATGAGAATTAATTCATTCTTGTCATTAGCTATGACAGTCACTCCCCCTTCTTTGGAACACATTGCACTGGACTAACCCAAGAGCTATCTAAGATTGGATAAATAATTCCAGCGTCCAACCATTTAATGATCTCCTTCTTAACTACCTCCTTCATCACTGGATTCAGCCTTCTTTGTGCTTCAATGCTGTTCTTGGCATTTTCCTCCCGAAAAATTTTGTGCATACAAAGAGTAGGACTTATGCCTTTAATGTCAGCCATTTGCCACCCTATAGCCTTCTTATGTTTCTTCAAAACAGTGATCAGTTCTTCTTCCTGCTGCAAGCTCAAATCATAAGCAATAATAACAGAAAGAGTGTTATTTTCACCCAAATAAGCATACTTCAGGTGTGGAGGCAACACTTTCAATTCCAGCTCAAGAAGTTTTTCAATAGAGGGAATATTGGATTTGGAGTTCTTGTCACTGAGTTCCAGTGACTCATACTTTCTGGACCACAATTGATTTACTGAGGCCTTCTTTTCTGTCTTTTTCTCCTGCTCAAATTCACAATCAGGGGCATTCAGTTCCTGTTTCAGCACATCTTTGTCCCTCAAGAATTGATGTTGAACCAAGGAATCAATGGTTCTAACAAAGGAACACTCTTCCACATTTTTTGCAGGATATTTGAGAGCATTAAGAACATTAAATTTGATTTCTTGATCATTGACTCTCGTAGTGAGTTCACCCTTCTGCACATCAATCGGTGTTTTCCCTGTGGCAAGGAAAGGTCTACCTAAAATAATAGGCACCTCAGCATCAGCTTCAAAATCAAGAATAATAAAGACAGCAGGAAATACCAATTTGTCAACTTTAACAAGCACATCTTCGATTTTTCCTTCTGAATAGGCTAGAGTTCTGTCTGCCAGTTACAGAGTCAGTGTTGTAGGCCTAGCCTTACCAATTCCAAGTTGTTGGAAGATGGACTTAGGCATTAGATTAATGCTTGCCCCTAAGTCACATAGAGCTTTTCCACAATAAGTGTCACCAATAGTGCAAGGAATAGTAAAACAGCCAGGATCTTTTAGCTTTTGTGGGATCTTGCTTTGCATCAGCACACTGCACTCCTGAGTCATAACAACTGTCTCAAATTCTCCCAGCCTCCTCTTCTTGGTTAGAACATCCTTCATGAACTTTGTGTAGTTTGGCATTTGTTGCAAGGCATCAACTAACGGAATGTTGATGTGCAATTGTTTCACTACGTCAATGAACTTGTCAAACTGCTTGTCTTGATGAGCTTTTTTAAGTCTCTGAGGGAATGGTGGAGGTGGAAATTCAGGAATTAATCTGTTGCTTGTAGTTGCTGGTGTAGCTTTCTTAGCAGGTGCAGGTGCCAGAATTGGTGCTGGGATGGCACCAGAATTCTGCTCTGTAGTTTTTGGCACTTCAAGTTCTTTTTCTTTTTCTTTTGAGGGTTGGCTAATGGTAACATCAAGCCTTTGGGAAGGACCTGGTAATTCAGTACCACTCCTCAAATATATGGCTTTTATTTGCTCTCCCCTGCTGGCTTGGTAGGTTCAGTTGTGGCAGCCAGTGAACCACTTGGTCTTTGGTTCATAGCTGTTGCAATCTGCCCCAATTGATTCTCCAAGTTTTTAATTGATGCCCCCTGACTTTGGTACCAGGCCTTAGTTTCATTCATGAAAGCCTTCAGCATAGCCTCCATTGAGTTGTCAATAACAGGAGCAGCAGCTTTTTGAGCTGGTTGAGCAGGAAAACCAGGGGGATGTGTGGGCTTTGTAGGCACAGCAGCAGGTACTGCAGGATTATTGTTACTCCATGAAAAATTTGGGTGATTTTTCCACCCAGGGTTGTAGGTGTTGGAGTAAGGATTATTGTTTTTGTTGAAATTCCCTACATAATTGACAGATACAGGGTTGCTAGGGCACTCCTCATATAGATGACATCCTCCACAATACACACAAGAAATAGCCTTGGCTTGAGCAGGTGCATATTCTGCAGAATTAATAGGTGTTGTGGCTGGTGCTGTGTTGGCACCAGCAGTATTCAGATTTTTCAACATGTTTGCAATCACAGCCCCTGTGCAGACAAGGTTGCCATTTCACTCACTTCATGGAATCCAGCAAGCTTCTTTGCAGCACTCAATCTGGCAGTGGGCCACTGATAACTGTTTGTAGCAATGGTTTCAATTTTCACATAAGCATCATTGTAAGACTATGCCAAGAGGGCACCACTAGAAGAGACATCAAGCATGTCTCTTATTCTTGCTGAAAGACCATTATAAAATTTTTCCATTTGAATGCAAATAGGTATGCCATGGTGAGGGCATTTTCTGAGTAGCTCCTTAAATTTTTCCCAAGCTTCAAACAGTGATTCCTCATCATTTTGCCTGAAAGATGTAATTTCATTCCTCATCCTAGCATTCTTGATTGGAGAGAAATACTTGGTGAGGAATTTTTCTGTCATTCCATTCCAATTAGTGATAGAGTTAGGCTCCAAGGAATTTAGCCAAGCCTTGGCTCAATTCTTCAAGGAATGTGGGAATAGCCTAAGTCTGAAAGCATCATCGGTAACTCCAGGAATTTTGAAATTACAGCACACTTCAAAGAATTGTTTCAAGTGCAAATGAGGATCTTCTTGAGGTGTGCCACCAAATTGTCCCACAGTTTGCAGCATTTGGAACATCATAGGCTTAAATTCAAAGTGATTTGCAGTGATGTCAGGCCTTACAATGCCAGTGTGCATAGTTTGAGGATCAAAAACAGTATAGTCCCTTATTGGCTTGTCCATATCATTGGCCATGCCTATAATATCAGCATTCAGCACCAAAGCTTGGTACTGGTTGTGAACACTATGTTGGAACTGAACATTGCCTTCTTCTTCTACCTCAGAAAGTGATTGATCAGTATGGGGACCAGTGTCTGCCATATTTGCAGCAGCACCTAATGCAGCAAAACCTTGCCTCTCCCTTAACAACCTTCTAAAAGTTCTGTCAATCTCAGGTTCCAACTGATATTCAGGTGCAGTGTGTATGCGTATGTGCAGAATTGAGCACTAACAGCTGACACAAACACAAAAAGAATTAGAATATCTCAACTAACAAACCTACTAAATTCAAAACTATGTGAATTTAACCAATTCAATCCCCGGCAGCGGCGTCAAAAACTTGTTGTGTGAAATATGGTAGTTGTGCAAGTATACACAATCGCAACAAGTAGTAAAGAGTAAATCAAGATCGTTCCCACGAGTATTGATTAATTGCTTTCACAAGTTTTTGCAATAGCAAGTGAGTTAGTGAGTAATTAATAAAAACAGAAAATAAACATCAAGTTTTCGTGATTTTAATAACTGAACAAAACAGAATTAAGTAAGTGATTTGAGTAAAATTTGGATAAAGACAGCTAGGAATCAGTTCATTCATATTTCCACCAAGTTGGTTTCAGTGCCATAAGTCAATGCCATTTGGCACCTGGGCTCATGGCACTAATGTGTGTGCCTTTCAGCACTTTTACCAGGGTTAAGTAAAGGGTACCTTATGTCTAAACCTCCTTATGTTCCCCCTTGTCTAGTTAATGTGGCCAAGAGCACCCTATAAGACATATTTCCTATGTCTAGTTTAATCAAAATCAATTAAAGTGTCCTTTAAATTGATACCCCTTATATTGACTCATGAAATCTGCACATTATCACCTTTCAGCATCTAACATACAAGTACCTAACTAAAGTTGATCAGGCTCAAGTTAAATCAATAAAATCGCATGAGACAAAGGTACAAAGGCAAAGACAAATAGACATTCACCAACCAGGTTTCAATATAAAATCACTTCATCCTAGCTTAGGAAAATTAGCTCATAATGAGCCTAAAATTAAAACAACATGAACTGGTGCCAAAAACAGAATCCATGGCACTAGAGTAAGAGTTCAGAAACTATTACAGATATGGAATAAAACAGTAAACAAAAATTCTCCCAACTTTGTGAGCTCGAGAACTACTCCTTAAACAATAATGTCTTGCTGAATCTGCTTCACTCTGTACTGAACAAATTCCTTCTCTCCATGGACAAAGCTATCAGCTTGAGTTAATGGTGTTTGAAAGGAGGGAGACAGAATGCGGCCGCTTCTCTTAAATAGGACAAGTGCTGCCCTAGCAGAATGTATCAGAACCAGCCTTCCCAGCTTGATTAGGTCATTGTCCTTATATAGCCCCTCCTTAAATGGGCTAACCAATGCTGATCTCAAGAAAGATGTTGTCTTTTGGCCCAAAAATAAAGGCTTTTGTCCTTTAGCTAGCTGAGAGAAAATGTTTTGCAGAGGGGACCACCAGGTGCACGCTGCAGTCTTTAAAATAAAGGACAGAGTCCTTTCCTTCAACTTAAATCACTGGGACACGCTACTACACTATGGCCAGGACTGCTAACATTAGGACCTGGTGCCATGGCACCAAATTTGGCACCGAACAATTCTTCAATAAAATCATGCACACTAACAAAACACATTAAAATACTCATAAAAGCACCAAAGTGTCTTAAACAGCACAAAGCAAGGGAAATCACATTATTTACACTATTCTAATAATTAAAGGCCCTAAATTACTCTTGAACTCACTTGATTCATAGTTATTAAAGCATAAATAACTCTTATTTCTAAGAGTTACCATTCCCCAAGTCCAAAAATGTGAGAACTATATATTATTTCCCATTAACGGAGTGGGTCTTGACGGTGAATCACTTTTGGATACATGGATGTCAAGATACAAATATTTACGTGTTTTAGATCTAAGTGCATCTTCGTTTAAGACACTGCCTAATTCAATCGCTAAATTGGAGCATCTACGAGCTCTCGATCTTTCTAATGATTGAAAAATCAAAAGACTTTCCCATTCTATTTGCAAACTGCATAATTTGCAAGTCTTGTCACTCGTTGGATGCATGGAGCTTGAAACATTGCCTAAAGGATTAGGGAAGCTGAACAGCCTTCGACAGCTGTATATAACTACGAAACAATATGTTCTGTCACAGAATGAATTTGCAAGTATGAACCATCTTCGAACTTTGGGCTTTCATTATTGCCACAATTTGAAGGTTTTGTTAAGTGGGGAACAACAACTCACTTCCCTTGAAACATTGTATGTTCAATTATGTGGGAGCCTAGAGTCCTTATCTCTTCATATTTTCCCAAAGTTACAGACTCCGAATATTGAAGACTGTAAGACATTAAACCTGTCGTTGAACAAAGAAATCCCAATCCAAAGATTGAGGATGAAACATTTGTTTATTGGTGAATTTCCTGGATTTTGACATTGCCTGGATGGATTGTAGGTGTTGTAGACACTTTAGAGACCTTGGTAATTCATAATTTTCCCAATCTTGATATGCTTCCCGAGTGTCTAACAACAATGGCTCATCTTAAGATCCTCTATATTGTTGATTGTCCTCAATTGTTGAGTCTTCAAAGTGACATGCATCGTCTCACGACGCTTCAAGATTTGGTCATAGGTGCTTGTCTTGAATTGTCCCGAAAATGTCAGCCACAATCTGGTGAGTACTGGCCATTGATTGCTCACGTCAAACAGGTTAATTTTGGAGAAGAGGATTCAAGTGATCGACCTTCTTGAAGGTAAATATATTCCCTTTCTAATTTAGGGCTAAATTATCATTCCTTTTAGTTTTAAACTAGTAAGTTACCCCTGCATTCGCACAAGTTGCGTTGGTTTTTGTGTTGTGCGATGTGTGCGCGCGTAACTCGTGTCTGTGCTTGTGTCTGAAAAGATCTTTATTGTTTTCCATTTCAAACAAAGAGATGCTGGTAACACCTAAACCTTATACCGGATAAAAAATGAGGTTGCAGCTGAAATTGGAAATTTATATATGATGTAATCCTAACAAACACTCAGGTAGAGGTAACTATCAACCATGATGACATCTGCAACCTTTAGTTTATGCTGTTCAAGGTTTGCTGGGTTGGATGATTAGTCATGGATTGGTTATTTCCACTATTGGTGTTTGTTAGTTCAAAGCTTCAAGTAACACTACACCTTATCTATAATTTTTAACTCTATCTTTGAGTGTCATTTTCACCAATAGAATGAGATTACAGAATTCCAGTAGTAAATTGAGTGAGTTTTCATAGTGATATAGTTTCATGAAAAAATAAATATATTATATAAATTTGGTTGTATATAAGTAAAAGATAAGATTTTGTGTGCAATTGTAATGTTTCTTTCATTTACAGGACAAGGTAGATGATGAGGCCAAAGCGAAAAAAGGACATGCAGCTTGAAGGGACACATGCAGAGATGACAGCTTAGGAAATATAAGGTGCAACAGTCCAAGATCAGTGGTTGATGGCATTGGATGCCATTAGGAATAGGAATGGAGAGTAGTTGTTTTATTGTTATCAGAATGTTTGATGTAACCTAAGAACTCAAAATGATTATTCCCTTCCATCCTATATTCCCAGTACTCAGCATTTGTCATTTGTTGAATTTGAAGGTGATTTAATTGGCCAAGGATTTTTTTTTTTTTTTTGGGCCAAGGATTTTATTTTTATTTTTTTTTTTGGGCCAAGGATTTTATTAGTTTCAATCATCTTCTTTGTGTTTTTCCAAAAATGACATACTTTTATTAGTTTCAATCATAGCAGTTTTCTGCTGTATAAATTCGATGGTCATTGATTAAAAAAATGTAAAATTACACCAGAGGTTCTTTATCTTAATTTAAAGTTTCACTTCAGTCTTTTATTTGTTTTTGTATCAAGTTAATCCTTTAAAATTAATTTTAGTTTCAGTTTAATCCCACATGTTCTAAAATATTAACAATATTGGTCAAATTGGTCTGTTTTCGGTTTTTTCAACAGTTTTTTGGGTTCTGATTTGTGGCATATTTGATAGGACAGATTGTTCTTATAGCACACATGTATTTCTCGTTGTAAATCAGCCAATAATTTACTTTGAAATTAACGTTTTAAAATATACAAGACTAAATTAGAAAAAAAAGACTAACTTAAAATTTTGAATTAAGGCAAAAGACCTCTCAAGTAATTTTTTCAATATCCTCTTGTAGTTGAATATGTTTCTTCTCAGTTTTACATTTTTTTTTTAGTATTTTATATTCCACTAAAAACCAACAACCGGCTTTCCCCCTTGGTTTCCCTTTTCCACAGGTTCCTTGAAATGGTTTCTTTTGTCTCTTTCCACATGAGATACTTGATCTGAATAAATATCTTCAACTACGTTATGTATCCGCTAAATTATATTTTTTGTCTTTTATATTTATTTTAGATTTTAATTTAGTTTTTTATGTATTAAAAGTTTTGAATTGGTCTCTTATATATTAATTGTGATCCCACTTTTTTTTGTTCTGAAATAATCTCTTATGTTACAAAAATTATACCAATATGGTCTCTTTTTTCCCTTATTTTGTAAAAAAATGGACCAAACTGGTATAATTTTTATAATATAAGGGATCACTTTGAAACAGAAGAACTACATTAGTGTAATTTTTAGATATAAGGAACCATTCGAAACAAATAATACATAATAGACTAAACTAAAACCTAAAATAAATATAAAAAACTAAAAATATAATTTAGCCTTATTTATCACTCGGCTCATTGGCTCATGCCTTGGCATATTGACATGTACCCTGATGATGTTTAATAATTCCTTTGCCTCAATTTGTCACGCTACAAGACTTTTTCTCAGTTCCGTCATTCTCCAACACCGTTGACTTCAACAGTTCCACCACTCAAGGCACGAAAAGGTTGTAAATGAGAAAACATGATGTTTGTTAAGAAGCGTTTATTGTGCCATTTTTGTCAAGTGATTATTATATAATCTTTATCTTTATTTTTATTTTTATCTATAAAAAAAAATAGAGTAGTCACTGCATCAACCTAATCTCGCCTAAATTACAAGGTAAATAAGCACTTCATCCGTTCTATTATAAGTATATATTTACAAAAAAAAATAAAATTAGTCTTAAAATAAGTGTCATATTAGTCTCATTAATTAATTTTTTCCAGTTTTACCCCTGTACGTTATCTCTTTTAAAGTTATGATGTTAAACTGCACAATTTTCTAGACAAGGCTAATTTGGTAAAATAATCGTTCTCTCTTTTTCATTTATTGCTTTTCCTTAATCTGTGTGAAATCTTCTAATGTGACATTCAAAATAGGACGGAGGGAGTAATCTTTATCTATAAAAGTAGAGTTGTCACTACATCAACCTAATCTCGCTTAAATTACATGACAAATAAGTACTCCCTCCGTCCCATTATGAGTGTCACATTTTCAAAAAAAAAAATAGTCTTAAAATGAGTGTCATATTAGTCTCATTAATTAATTTTTTCAGTTTTACCCCTATTATCTCTTTTAAAGTTATGCTATTAAATTGCACAATTTTTTAGACAAAACTAATTTGATAAAATAGTCATTCTCTTTTTTTTATTTATTGACCTTTAATATGTGTGAAATCCTCCGACATGACTTTCAAAATGTGACGGAGGGAGTAATTTACACTTCACCTACTCACTTAATTAGCCATTTAAAAAAAAGGAACCAAAAGGCCACGAGTCACATATTAAACTCCCACTTCCAACTGTTTCACCCCTCTCTCTTCAGCCCGAAAATCGGAGGAACCAAAATGCCGTGGCTTTTCGTGAACCAACATCATCTTAAAGGATTGCTGTTAAGATGTACTTCATCCATCTGTCTCATATTATTTATTATGTTTGAAATTTTTCGGTATTTTAAATTATCTGTTACTTTAAAATATCAAGAAAGATTAATTACTTGTTTTTCATTAATATTTTTATTCATTTGTATTTCAACTAATTAATATTAATTAGTTCTTTTATCTAACTACCACTCTACGACTATAATAACTCCAATTAACAAGAGTATTTTAGTTAAGAGAGATTATTTTACCTTAAAAATTAATACAATCAATTATTTTTTTTAAAAATATACATAATCTTAAACGATAAACAATACGAGACAGAAGAAGTAGGAGTATATCAATTCATTCATTACTAGAGCAATAATTGTGGTTTATGGGAGAATGAAGCAACAGACACACATGCAAGACATAGGGAGGAGACGTGACTCCTGATTCTCCTAAGCATTAATGACGAACGATTGTGCAGCAGTAATTGGGTGTTATTTTTTTTGCTTTCTCTTCTTTTTTTTCTTCCTCTGCGTTTTCACATTTTTATCTTTTGTCATTACAAATCTCTCCTCTCTTTTGCATTCTCTGCCTTTCGGCCTCCTCTGTTCACAATAACCTTTTTTTTTTCTTTCTTTCTCCTTGCAGGCGTTTTTGATAATTCATTTTGATAATTCTATTAGGCGTTTTTCCAAGCATGTTAAAATTTGGTGAGCAAATCCTTCATTCTTGACTCTGGACAGAGATAGCCGAGTTTGAAGGTGATAATGCTTTGCTAACCTTTTGGTGTTTTGTTATTTTATTTGTTGTGTTTTAATTTGTCTTAAATGGGTCTTACGCTTTTTGATTTTGTTCTCTGGATTTTATATGTCTTGAATGGGGCCTATGCTTTCTGGTCTTATATGTTTTGGTTATATCTATTAGCTTTTATTTTAATCTGTATTGAGGTTCAAAAAAATTTAGATGACATCCTCTAAATCGTGCTATCATGTAAACCACTATGATTATATATTGAAATATAATTCAATATAGCCTAAGTTTAGCATGTGTAGTTTCTGTTACAACTAACTGTCGAGTTAGTTATATTCGGTTAGTTGGTTGAATGTGATAAGAATCAAGTTAGTTGAATTAGTTAAAGTTTGTTACTTTGTAATGTAGTATAAAAAGGGTATGACCCTGTGTAATTCTGTAGTTCTTAAGCATTGTGTAATCTCGACAGTAGATCTCGACAAGTGGTCGATCTCGACAAATAGAAATCTTTTGATTCTCATCATATTCATTCTCTTCAATCTCTCTTTTTTTTCTTTCAAACCGTGTGTTACTCTACTTCTTCTTTCTCTTGTTCAAAGTGTGTATGATCAATTGAGAGTGTGAGAGTTTTTCCCCAACAAATTGGTATAACAGAGCTTATAGTTTATCGATCTTGGAGATATGGCGTCAACAAGTGCCCCCAACAATGGACACTTTCCGGTGAACTTGCCGATACTCAATGGCAAGAACTATGATCACTGGATAGTCCAAATGAGAGTGATTTTCCGCTACCAGGATGTGCTAGAGGTGGTAAGTGATGGTGTGCCAACTCTTGAAAGAGGAGCTACAGAGGTGCAGAAATCGACTCATCGTGATACGGTCAAGAAAGATTGCAAGGCACTGTTTCTGATTCATCAGTGTGTTGATAGAGAAATCTTTGAGAAGATTGTTCAATCAGAAAGTGCAAAGAGTGCCTGGGACACATTGGAGAAAGCCTATGGTGGTGATGAAAAATTAAAGAAGGTGAAGCTGCAAACATTAAGAAGGCAATATGAACTACTGCAGATGGGTGAGCAAGAAAGTGTAGGTGAATATCTCAACAGGTTGGTGACACTAACCAATCAGATGCGTGCTAATGGTGAGACCATCACAGACCAAATGAAGGTGGAAAAGGTTCTCAGAACCTTGACATCAAAGTTTGATCACGTGGTGGTGGCTCTGGAAGAATCAAAAGATCTTTCAGAGATGAAGTTGGAGACATTGCAAGGCTCACGAATTGAGAATCAAAGAAAGAGTGACTGGGAAAGCCACTGAGAAAGCAGTGGAACAAGCTCTTCAGGCTCAGGCTTTCAAGAAAGGAGGGAATGATGGGTGGAAAAACAAGAAAGGAAAGGGTAAGGGGAATAACAGTCATAAGCAAAAGAATCATGGTGATGATAAGGGTGGCACTTCTGAGCAAGGTGAAAACAGCAACAAGAAGGGCAAAAAGAAGTTCAACAAGAAGAATGTTCAATGCTACAACTGCCAAAAGTGGGGCCACTTTGCTGATGAGTGCAAAGGCAGCAAGGTGCCCAGAAAAAAGGAAGATGAGGCTCAGTTTGTGCATGATAGCAGCTCAGATTCTGATGCTGTCATGATGATGGCTGTAACCAAGACAGAAACCGATTCCAAAGAGTGCTGGTACCTAGACACTGGGTGTTCAAACCACATGACTGGTCATAGGGACTGGTTTTGTGAGCTTGATGAAAACTGCAAAAGAAAAGTGAGGTTTGCAGATAATAGAGCTGTGATGGCCGAGGAAATTGGCAAGGTTGCAATTCTAAGGAAAGATGGGA
The DNA here is from genome assembly GCA_037113605.1 of Calophaca sinica. Lineage (NCBI taxonomy): Eukaryota > Viridiplantae > Streptophyta > Magnoliopsida > Fabales > Fabaceae > Calophaca > Calophaca sinica. The sequence continues at coordinate 39,120,954 of CM073733.1, read as the reverse complement.
AGAAATCCTTGATAGGTGAAGTGCTATATGTACCAGAAATGAAAAGCAACTTGTTGAGTCTTGGACAATTGCTTGGAAAAGGCTACTCCATGAAGATGAGAGAGAACCACATGGAGGTGTTTGATGAAAGCTGCAATCTGATTTTGAAGGTGCTTGTGTCAGCAAACAGAACCTTCAAGGTTGGAATCAATATTTTGGAGCATAGGTGTCTTGCTGCCAAAACAGAAGATGAGTGCTAGATGTGGCACAAAAGGTTTGGACATCTCAATTTCAAAAGTCTAAACCTACTGCAGAAGAAACAAATGGTGAAGGGGCTGCCAACATTTGATGTGCCTAAACAAGTGTGTGGAGGCTGCTGTGAAGCCAAACAACCCAGAAAATCATACAAGTCCACAATTCCAACAAGGGCTTCAATCAAATTGGAGGTGGTGCACTCGGATGTGTGTGGACCTTTTGAGGTTCAATCACCTGGAGGTAATCTGTATTTTGTTTCCTTTATAGATGATTATACAAGGAAAATATGGATTTACTTGCTAAAGAAAAAGAGTGAGGTGTTTGAAACTTTTAAAGTGTTTAAGCTCTTGACTGAGAAACAAACAGGAAAAGTGATAAAGATCTTTGAGCAGATGGTGGTGGTGAGTTCACATCACTTGAGTTTGATAAATTTTGCAAAAGTGAAGGGATAGTGCATGAGGTAATAGCTCCTTACACTCCTCGACATAATGGCTCTTGAGAGGAGGAATAGAACATTGCTCAACATGGTGAGATGCATGATAAGAGAGAAGAAGTTGCCTCATTATTTACGGCGAAGCGTGACAACGGCAAAGATATATTCTCAATAGAAGTCCTACTGAAGGCTTGGAGAAGTAACACCTGAAGAAGCATGGCAAGGCGAGAAAACCGGATGTGAAACACCTAAGAGTGTTTGGCTCACTATATTCTGGACATGTTCGAGCGAGCAGAAGAAAACTAGATGCAAGGGCTCAACCAATGATATTGGTAGGGTATCATGTGACTGGTGCCTACAGGCTCTATGATCCAACTCAGCAGAAGATTGTGATAAGCAATGATGTGGTTTTTGATGAGACAAAGAGCTGGGACTGGAATACTGATGCAGGTGACAGAAGCAGAAAACTTGTTGAGCTTGATTCAGTAATTGATCAAGCTGAGCAAGTAGCAAGCAGTACAAATGAAGGCAAAGAAGGTCTAGTAGAGAGAGGCAGCAACCACAGAGACTGAATGACTATGTGATGTTCCCTGATTCAGCTGTAACAGAAGAGGGATAGCTGCAACATTTGGTGTTACTGGCAGAATTAGAACCTATGTCACTAGAGCAGGCTTTGAGTGAGTCACACTGGAAGAAAGCTATGATTAAAGAGCTGAATTCTATTGTGAAGAATGACACTTGGGAGTTAGTTGTGTTGCCTAGCAAAAAGAAGGCAATTGATGTAAAATGGGTGTTCAAAACCAAGATGAAGCCAAATGGAGAAGTTGCTAAATATAAAGCCAGACTTGTTGCAAAAGGTTTTTTACAAAAACCTAGTCTGGATTTTAATGAAGTCTTGACTTTGTTGCAAGAATTGAGACCATAAGGCTAGTGGTTGCATTGGCTAGTATGAAAGGATGGTCATTGAACCAGCTAGATGTCAAATCTGCCTTCCTCAATGGATCATTAGAAGAAGAAGTGTTTGTGAGCCAGCCACCAGGTTTTGAAGTTAAAGGAAGTGAAGAGAAAGTGTACAAGCTGAATAAGGCCTTGTATGGCCTAAAACAAGCTCCAAGAGCTTAGAACAAGAGAATTGATGGGTTTCTCTTAAATCTGAATTTTGTAAAATGCAGAAATGAGCATGGAGTGTACATAAAAGAGAGTAAAGCTGCTGGAATCATGTTGATATGTTTGTACGTGGATGACCTACTGGTGACAGGTGATAGTGAGAAGGAAATCAGTGAATTCAAGCTAAAAATGATGAGTGAATTCGACATGACAGATTTAGGAAAGCTTTCTTATTTTCTGGGCATGGAATTTGTAACAACAAGCAGTGGAATATTTCTTCATCAAAGGAAATATGCTACTGATGTTCTGAATAGGTTCAATATGAGTAATTGCAATCCGGTTACAACACCAACAGAGTTAGGCATCAAGTTAAGCAGAAATGTGACTGAGGCAGCAGTAAATGCAACTCTGTATAGGCAACTAATTGGTTCACTGAGGTACCTCTGCAATACTAGGCCTGACTTGGCCTACAGTGTTGGATTGGTGAGCAGGTACATGGAAGAGCCGAGAAAATCTCACATGGCAGCAGCAAAAAGAGTACTGAGGTACATAAAAGGAACTCTAGAACTTGGAATTCTGTTTCCAGGTAAAACAAGAAGTGCAAGAGTAGAATTGATTGGTTATTCTGACTCAGATTGGAGTGGTGACTGTGATGATAGAAAAAGTACAGTAGGCTACATCTTTATGCTTGGTGGTGCACCAATTTCATGGTGCTCTAAAAAGCAAAGTGTGGTAGCTTTGTCAAGCTGTGAAGCTGAATATATTGCAGCTGCATATGGTGCTAGTCAAGCTCAATGGCTAGAGATGCTGATGGAAGAATTATGCTTGAAAGGGAAGCAGATTATGAAGCTAATGATTGACAATAAGTCAGCAATTGACTTGACAAAACATCCAGTGGCACATGGCCGCAGCAAGCATATAGAAACAAGGTTCCACTTTCTAAGGGACCAAGTGAACAAGAAGAAGCTCGAGGTGGAGCATTGCAAGTCAGAAGATCAGCTTGCTGATTTACTGACTAAACCATTGAAGACCAGCAAGTATGAAGAACTGAGAGGCAGAATTGGAATGTGTAACTTGGCTAGTTTGAATTAAGGGGGTGTATTGAAATGTAATTCAATATAGCCTAAGTTTAGCATGTGTAGTTTCTGTTACAACTAACTGTCGAGTTAGTTATATTCGGTTAGTTGGTTGAATGTGATAAGAGTCAAGTTAGTTGAATTAGTTAAAGTTTGTTACTTTGTAATGTAGTATAAAAAGGGTATAACCCTGTGTAATTCTGTAGTTCTTAAGCATTGTGTAATCTCGACAGTAGATCTCGACAAGTGGTCGATCTCGACAAATAGAAATCTTTTGATTCTCATCATATTCATTCTCTTCAATCTCTCTTTTTTTTCTTTCAAACCGTGTGTTACTCTACTTCTTCTTTCTCTTGTTCAAAGTGTGTATGATCAATTGAGAGTGTGAGAGTTTTTCCCCAACATTATATATATTCATTTCATTTGGGTTCGTATGGGTTACGATTATATATAGACATTTATTTCATTTGGAGCAATGATTGTATGAAATATTGGTTATATATCATCTTTGCTTTGTAAATACCTCTTTGTCAATGTTGTTGGTTGCTGAGATTATAAATTCTATGCAACTCTTTCTACTTAGTTAACTTAGTGTAAATACCTCTTTCTCTTTTCTCTTATTTTACTTTGTCCGGTAGGAGCGTAAAACCATTATGTAGCCAATATTTTTTTATTGTTTATCAAGAGTACTTGTCAAGAGGTTTATTTTAACTCTAATATATCAATACTTAACTATTTGGGTACTTTAGTTAAAAAGTATGCATTTTGAGATTGTTCACACAATAATGTACTCAGAATTTAAACAGTAATTCCAATTTTCTGACAAGATTAATTTGGTTTTTTAGCCCCTATATAATTCAAGCCAGTGGTAAACTCTTTAGTTTGTAATATTTAACATGTACTTTTTTTTGTTTTATTTTCTGATTCCACATTCTACTTTTTCAAATAAATTTTGCAAGCATGCACACAAGCTTCTGTGTCAGTTATGAGCTTTTTCTTATCATATGAAGGTTTCTGATAAAATTTTTACTGCCAGGTGCTATATGTTGCAACTGATGAAGGTTTTGCATTATAGAATCTGCCTTTTTGTAATGTTTGTGCAACTATACTGATTTTCATTAAAGATTTTGAATGGATCCGTGTTATAATTTGCATTACTCGACATATTTTTATTCCCTGATATCTCAGGTTTCTAATTGCACAAAGGAAATAGATAAATACTTGAATAAGTTGTGATATGTGAAATATTGTTGTTAATGTTTACTTTGCAAACTTTAATGGGTTAATATGATTTTGTCATTGTACATTATATTTGATGCAAATATCATATAAAGTTGTGGTACATGACTTCAGTTATTGTTGCACTCTTTCATATAAAGTTTATAATTGCAAATCAATATTATACAATTGGTTAATATTTATCACAATTGTGTTTTGGTGAAATTTTATTTAGAAAATGTGATTATTGTATCCTTGAGAAAGGAAAGCATGGACCTCTGTTTGTGATACAGTTAATAAAGGGTTTGACCTCTAATTTTTTAACATGCAACATGCAATAGGGTGAAATTTCGACATTTTAATTTAGTGCATTGACATATTTCTAAAAATATGGGTGATATTTATGTAGTTGTTGGTGTCTTTACTCTTTAGGGTGCGTTTGATTTACAAAAAATTAAGGAACTGAACAACACAAAAATATTTGTCTTGCGTTTGGTTTACAAAGTGGTCAAAGCACAGAACAAAAAAGTGGACAACGAACTGGACAAAACTCTAAATTTTTGTCCACCACTAAATTATGGGACAACTTTTTGTCCATGGATAAGCTAAGCAAAAGTAAAAAATATCCTTTTCTATTTAATGCTAATAATAATTATGCTCTCTCTCTCTATATATATATATATAATGTTATATAATACAAAGGGTATGTTATATAATACAAAGGGTATTATAGTAAATTTAATATTATTTTGTTTGTGCTGTCTATTGTACACCAAACAATATATAGGACAACTGGTTGTCCAGTCACTTGAAGGTTTGTCCTGTGTTGTTCTGCCTGTCCTGTCCTGTCCTTCAATGCGAATCAAACGCACCCTTAGTGTTTGTCTTACCATTCTCCTATTCAAAATGGTGAAATTGCTATAATTTTATATGAACACGAAACCTTAAGTATCAATTAACCTGATTTGAGAGAGATAAAAAATCTGAACTATTCTCACTATATTTTATATTTTGGGAAGAGAAAAAAATTATAATTTTTCACCACCACGTTTAATTACACCATACGTAAGACCACTATGTCGTCAAGTGATCCACGTAGCCAATCTCACCCCGTACCAGCAGGTTAAGACTTGATTGTTGTTGTTGTATACCCATACGCATTACTTGTATGGTTAGAAGTAGACACACGAAAAAAAAATCTCCACTTTTAACCGTGCAAATGAGATGTAGGAGTAAGGGTGTAAAAAGTATGGTGTAAATAAATGAATTATATAGGGAAAAAAAAATCCAGAAGTCAGACAAAGAAATTCGGATGCAATATAAAGAAGCCACGTACAAGAAAATAAAATTAGAATAATGGTCTTGATTGAAGTAAGCTTTTGATTTATACAGAAGTTAATAATAGCAGGATAGATTTGATTTTATCAAATGGCTTGAAGGGTGCAATTAGTTTATCATATTATTTTGATAATCTTAAGGTGCAATTTTTTTTGTTGGTCAGAAGTCACAACAATTTAAGCAAGAGTTACGATCCGGTGTAAAATAAGAGCTTTCTGTGAGTTGGCCCAGCATTGAGTTGCCTATGTCTATATGAGTGTCCATGTACTTGGGAAAAGGAGAGTGGTCCCCAACCTACCTCTTACAAAATGATAGTAATCCACCGACAAGTTATGCACGTTATTCCATTCAAATTTTTTAACTAGTCTAAAATTTCTGAAATGATATTCATGTTGAACTATTATTATTATTATTATTATAAAACAATTAATTTAATAAAATCAATCAATTAACATATTCATAATTACTTTCAATAAAAAATTTAAAATATAAATAATTCACTCTTATGTATTGTTTGTTTCATTATATTATATTTTTTGTTTTAATATTTAGTCTTTTTTATTTTACTCAATTCATTTTTCCTTTTAGAATATTATAAGTAGCAAGTTTCACATGATCATATGATTTTATTGTATTTATTTATTTTTTCCAAACTAAGTTCGAATATAAGTTTATTCTTTTATTTTATTTTATTTAGTATGTATATTAAATTAAATAGATATGTACATTTATAACATAATAAAAATACAGTCGTGTTATTTGAACACAAAACGCGACATCAAATACGCGACATCAAAGTCCGTACTGTACGGATCGTATGTTCGTACATATATGGACAATTTTTATTTTACTTTTTAAAAAAAATTAAAAAAATTTTAAAAAAATATTACAGATTTTTTTATCTGGTTAATCACGTTTACATATCTGATTAATGCTATTCATTATCTAGTTAATGTCAAATCTTGAAACTTTTGGACATCCCATTTTCTTATCTGGTTAATCAAGTTCACATATCTGGTTAATGCTATTCATTATCTGGTTAATGCAAAATCCTGAAACTTTGGACATCCCATTTTCTTATCTAGTTAATCAAGTTCAAGTATCTGGTTAATACTATTCATTATCTGGTTAATGATCCCATTTTCTTATCTGGTTAATCACGTTCAAATATCTGGTTAATGCCAAATCTTGAAAAAAATTAATTTTTTAAAAAAAAATTATAAAAAAATTTTGAAAAAAAAAACTTGTCCACACATGTACGGACATACGGTTCGTACACATACGGACATACGGTATCGCGTATTTGTGTCAAAATTATGTGTACAAATATCATTTTTCTAAAAATATGAAGTAAGCCCATAAAATTTAAAAATAAAAATTCAATTAATTAATTTAATATATAAAAATGAATTAGACTTCTTAAAACGGTAGAAAATATGATGGTAACATTAGCTAATAGCATCCAAGTTTAACGATATACTACATCATTATCATTATTTACTTGCAAATTAAGTCCCCCACCCATCCACAGAAATGTGATTTTAGGATAAGATGTGTCAATGTCTCCTCTGATTCTGACTCTGTGTTTTTTGCCTCTTTCTCTAATTTAACAAGTTTACAACATTTACAACAGGCGGAAGAAAGTGAAAGAGCCTACGAGTCACAATCCCCGATAGAGCATTTATTCAAAATCAAATGACCTTGCTCTCCTTCCAAGTCCCACAATCACAATATTCATGTGGGATTTCTTAAATCAGATAAAGCATATCTTATTGTGGAAGGAATGTGTTATGTGAATACTATCAGAAAACCGTGTATGGTCTTTTGGCCCCATTTGATACCAAAAAAAAAAAGCAAACGTATATTCTATTAGCTATTTATAAAATTTAATTGCACTAAAGACATATGATAAAAACTACTTTATCTGTTTTCTCGACAAAAATTATTTTCTCACAAAAAACTTAACTACAAAAGATTCTATTTTTCTTTGTCACTCATGCTCAATACATGCTCTCTCAACTAATTTGTGGATAAAAATTATCACAGACATTTTTATAATAATTCCTTTCGAATTATTTTAAATTTCTGTACTTGTAGTTCAAAATATTTCCAATAGTGTATTTTCAAAATATTAAAAAAATGAATATTTTTAAACATTTTTTTTGACGGGATTTTTAAACATTTTTTTAACATTATAAAATCAATCTGAATAACGAAATTTAGATTATATAACGTGATCTTTAAGTTCTCTCTCTTTTTTTCCGATAAAAGGGAGGCTCAAAGGCCATTCATCATCACAATAAAACGTGTATATAATTAAAACATGTATATAAAAGTGTGTGATCAGTATATAATTAAAAATGAGATAAAACTTGAACAGTTGGTCAGTGAGCTGTTAAATGAGTGCAGGTCTCACTTTCAGGAAGCTTGTAGAATGAGAAATCGGCCATATATATACATTCTGTGATTCGGAACCTTACTAATGTGGTGTTGGGTGGGTCACTCCTTAAGTGGGCTCAAGCCAACTTAAAAGAAAAAAAGAAAAAAAAGGTAATAAGGGAAATAAAGTGTTGTGAATGGGCCAAACTCATGTTTGAAAAACAAAGGGATTTTAATCCCTGGAAGAAAAGAAGCAGCTATAAGAAAATAGAAAAAGAAGAAAGGAGGCACAGCACCGGCAACGAAAAAGAGAAGAAGAAGTGGGTTCAAGTGGTGGAAGTGTGTTCAGTAAAGGTGCTTCGTTTTTGTTGAAATTTTAGTATGTTGTTTTTGTTGAAATTTTAGTATGTTGTTCCTGCCATTGAACTCGTTATTTTGATATATTTTATTCGTGGTTTTACCTTCTCTATTGTCTTGGCTGTATACCCGGTGTTGGGTTTTATTGTGCTTGTTTCCACCATTGTTGGTGATGATATTGATGTCCTGTTGATCCCTAAAGTTGCTAGGAAGACTTATTAGTGTACCTATTATTTTACATAGTGGAAGGTTTTACTGGTTTGGTCCTGTGGTTTTTATTCCCTCACATTGAGGGGAGTTTTTCACGTTAAAAATTGTGGTGTCTCTGATATTTATTTTCAGCAATTATATTGTCCTGGGAGTATATTTTTGGTCGTGCCTATTTATTTGCACAGGTGGGAAAAAACATTTGTTTGATTATCTCTGGTTTTTCCCAACAAAGTGGTATCTAGAGCTAAGGTTGGTTTTGACTTGTGCATTTAAATGGAGGAAAATCAAGGACCAAATATGATTAAACTGAATTCTACAAATTATGCTCTTTGGAAGACTCTTATGGAAGACATGTTATATAGCAAAGATGTGTATGAACCCATTGAGGGGGACACTTCCCGACCCGCTGATAAAACTGACAGTGAATGGAAAAATATGAATAGAAAGGTGGTTGCTTTGATTAGACAGTGGTTGGATCTGAGTGTATATCCTCATGTAGACACAGAAACAGATGCTAAGAAAATGTGGAAGAAATTAGCTGATCTCTATGAGCGGAAAAATGTGCAAAATAAAGCATGTTTGATCTGAAAGCTGGTAAATATGAAATATAAAGAAGGGGATTCAATGGCAGAGCATATGAGTATTTTTCAGAATATTGTGAATTAGTTGACAGCCACTGAAATTAAATTAGATGATGAGTTGCAAGCTTTGTTGTTGCTCAGTTTCTTGCCTGACAATTGGGAAGTTCTTGTTGTGACACTGACTAATTCAGCTCCAAATGGGAAGTTGACAATGTCAATGGTAAAAGAGAGCATGTTAAATGAAGAAGCCAGAAGAAAGGAACGTGGTTTGATTGGTACTTCCACTCAATCAGAAGCACTAGTTACAGAGTCACGTGGGAGAAGCCAAACCAGAAATTTTCATAAGCATGAAAGATCTGATAGTCGTAGCAAGTCAAGAAGCAAGTCAAGGACTAGAAAAGAAGTGACATGCTATCATTGTGGTAAGGTGGGACACATCAAAAAAAACATTGCAGGTTCCTCAAGAGAGAGAAGTCAAGGGAAAGAGACGAAGACAAAGAGAAGAAAAATGATAGAGACAGAACCGCAGTTGCATCTGATGGTGATATTTACATTCTTTGTGATGACAATTCTATAAATGTTGCTTGTCATGATTCCAGTTGGGTTATTGATTCTGGAGCCTTATACCATGTCACTCCTAGGCGTGATTTCTTTTCATCTTATACTATTAGTGATTTTGGCACTGTAAAGATGGGAAATGAAGGGGTATGTAAAATTGTTGGTATGAGAGATGTTTAGGTTGAAACTAGCATTGGGTGCAAGCTACAATTGAAAGATGTTAGACATGTTCCTGATATCTGTCTCAACTTGATTTCGGTCAAAGCCTTGGATAGTGAAGGCTATAACACTTACTTTGGTGGTGGTAAATGCAAGCTCACCAAAGGGTCTCTGGTGGTGGCAAAGGAAGAAAGCTCCACTACTCTCTACAGGATGTCTGTAAAGTTATGCAAGGAGGAGGTGAATGCAGTTGAAGATGCATCTATTGATTTATGGCATATGCGTCTTGGTCACTTGAGTGAGAAAGGACTCAGCATCCTTGCCAAGCAAAATTCTCTCCCGATGAAAGGTACACCTTTAAATACTTGCACTTATTGTTTTATTGGAAAACAACATAGAGTTTCATTTCATAGTTCTGGTCCTCACAGGAGGCCAAATATTTTAGATTTAGTTCACACTGATGTTTGCTCTATGGATTGTAAATCTTTTGGTGGTGCTTCGTATTTTGTTACTTTTATTGATGACCACTCTAGAAAAGTGTGGGCTTTTGCTTTGAAATCTAAAGACCAGGTACTCGGTGTCTTCAAGCACTTTCATGCAAGTGTTGAAAGAGAAAAAGGAAGGAAGTTGAAGTGTGTCCGAGCAGATAACGGTGATGAATACAGAGGTCCGTTTGAAAAGTACTGCAAAGAGCATAGAATCAAGCTTGAGAAGACAGTTCCAAAAACGCCTCAGCATAATGGAGTTGCAGAGAGAATGAACCGTACCATAAATGACAGAATTAGGTGTATGCTCTCTCATGCAAAATTGCCCAAAGTTTTTTGGGGTGAAGCAATGAGAATTGTAGTGGATTTGATCAACCTTTCTCCTTCTGTACCACTAAAAGGTGATGCTCCAGACAGAGTATGGACAGGGAAAGATGTCTCTTATAGTCATTTGAGAGTGTTTGGCTGCAGGTCTTTTGTTCACGTTCCAAGAGATGAGAGGTCCAAGCTTGATGGGAAATCTAAACAGTGTGTGTTCTTGGGTTATGGTCATGAAGAGTTTGGTTATAGACTATAGGATCCAGTTGCCAAGAAAATTATCAGAAGCCGAGATGTGATATTTCTTGAAGACCAAACCATTGAAGATTTTGAGAAAGCAGAGAAACATAAACCAGTTGCTAGAAGCCATACTGATGTTGCACCTGAACCTCTTGCTAAAACTTTTGTTGATGGGGGAGATGTACGGGTAGATGACAGAAATGAGACTGAGGATCCTGAACCTCACCATGACGAGCCAATTGAACAGGCTCCACTTGAGCCACCAGTTGAGTCTCAGTTGAGAAGATCTACTAGAGAGCGCCAAGCTTTCCAAAAATATTCTCCACATGAGTATGTGATGATCACTGATGCTGGAGAGCCAGAGAGCTAGCAAGAGGCCGTTGTGAATGCTAACAAGGAAAAGTGGTTGAAGGCCATGCAAGAAGAAATGAATTCCTTGCATGAGAATCATGCATTTGAGCTGGTGAAGTTGCCAAAGGGAAGGAAAACACTGAAAACAAATGGGTATTCAAGTTGAAAGCAGAAGAGAATAACTCACAACTAAGATACAAAGCACGGTTGGTTGTGAAAGGTTTTAATCAGAGAAAGGGTATTGACTTCGAAGAAATTTTCTCACCTGTGGTGAAGATGTCCTCTATTCGAGTTGTACTTGGATTAGCAGCTAGCTTGAACCTAGAGGTTGAACAACTTGATGTGAAGACAGTGTTCCTTCATGGTGATTTGGAGGAAGAAATCTATATAGAGCAGCCTGAGGGTTTCAAGGTCAAAGGTAAAGAGTAGCTTGTGTGAAAATTAAAGAAGAGTTTGTATGGACTCAAGCAGGCACCAAGGCAATGGTACAAGAAGTTTGATTCTTTCATGGACAAACACGGTTACAGTAAAACTAACTCTGATCATTGTGTGTTTGTCAAGAAATTCTCCGATGGCGATTTTATTATCCTATTGCTATATGTGGATGACATGTTGATTGTGGGTCATGACACTAAAAGATTGAATGTCTAAAGAAGGATTTAAGCAAGTCCTTTGCCATGAAGGACTTAGGCCCTGCGAAGCAAATCCTTGGCATGAGAATTACTCGTGACAGGAAGAATGTTAAATTGTGGTTGTCTCAACACAAGTACATTGAGAAGGTGTTAGAGAGTTAGTACTCCACTTACAGGTCATTTCAAGTTGGGTTCTCAACAATGCCCCACGAGTGAGAAAGACAAAGAAGAGATGAAGAAGGTTCCTTATGCATCCGCAGTTGGTAGTTTGATGTATGCTATGGTATGCACAAGGCCGGATATTGCTCATGTTGTTGGAGTTGTTAATCGTTTTCTCTCTAATCCTGGTAAAGATCACTGGCAAGCAGTGAAGTGGATTCTCAGGTATCTTAGAGGCACTTCTAAAGTATGTTTATGCTTTGGGGGTGGTCAACCTGTGTTAGATGGCTACACAGATGCAGATATGGCTGGTGATCTTGATTCTAGAAAATCTACTTCTGGATACATGATGACTTTTGCAGGGGGAGCGGTGTCTTGGCAATCAAAATTGCAAAAATGTGTTGCCTTATCTACCACAGAGGCTGAATATATTGCCATTACTGAAGCTTCTAAAGAACTTTTGTGGATGCAGAAATTCCTACAAGAGTTAGGCCTAAAGCAAGAGAAGTATATGTCATTTTATGACAGTCAGAGTGCAATCCATCTCAGTAAGAACTCGACTTTTCATTCCAAGTCAAAGCACATTAAGGTGCGGTATCATTGGATACGGGATGCGCTAGAGATGAAGACATTTTCACTTGAAAAGATCCATACTGACGAGAATAGTTCAGATATGATGACAAAAACATTGCCTATGACAAAGTTGATCTGTTGCAGAGAGAAAGCAGGCATGGTTGAGCAGTACCTCCCCACCTGAGTCGTGAGGGGGAGATTTGTTGGGTGGGTCACTCTTTAAGTGGGCCCACGCCAACTTAAAAGAAAAAAAGAAAAAAAAAGGTAATAAGGGAAATAAAGTGTTGTGAATGGGCCAAGCCCATGTTTGAAAAACAAAGGGATTTTAATCCCCAGAACAAAAGAAGCAGTTGTGCCGCGTAAGAAAATAGAAAAAGAAGAAAGGAAGCACAGCGCGGGCAATGAAAAAGAGAAGAAGAAGTGGTTCAAGTGGTGGAAGTGTGTTCAGTAAAGGTGCTCCATTTTTGCTGAAATTTTAGTATGTTGTTCCTGCCATTGAATTCGTTATTTTGATATATTTTATTCGTGGTTTTACCTTCTCTATTGTCTTGGTTGTACACCCGGTGTTGGGTTTTATTGTGTTTGTTTCCACCATTGTTGGCGATGATATTGATGTCCTGTTGATCCCTAAAGTTGCTAGGAAGACTTATTAGTGTACCCATTATTTTACATAGTGGAAGGTTTTACTGGCTTGGTCCCGTGGTTTTTATTCCCTCACATTGAGGGGAGTTTTCCACGTTAAAAATTGTGGTGTCTCTGATATTTATTTTCAACAATTATATTGTCCTGAGAGTGTATTTTTGGTCGTGCCTATTTATTTGCACAGGTGGGGAAAAATATTTGTTTGATTATCTCTGGTTTTTCTCAACATGTGGAACTCAAAATACCCCCTCACATGTAGCATGGATCAGGGTCCAATTCCCACAACATGCCTACAAAATCCGACTTTAATACCATGTTAAATGAGTTTATGTCTCACTCTCAAAAACTAGTTTTTGACAGTGAGACCCAACCCAATTTAACATTACCCACCAACGTGGTCTCGAATCACTGAACTAACATTGGTTACCCTAAATTTTCGATTTATAAAGGGAAAAAAAAGGTCAGATATTACTAAAAGAAAAGCAACAAAAGACAGTGCCTAACAAAAGACGATGGAATCAATGTGTTCATGGGAAATATCAAGCTGTCCTAACAGTAATCTTTATTGTGAATCTCACGACACATATGAGAGAAGAGGCCACCTGGCACTTGGTTAGTGTATATGAAGTCTGAAACCAATTCTGTAACATAACACCGGTGACTTATTTTTTTCTCACTTTTTTTGTGGCCATTGACATCACCCATCCCATTTTTCTAAATTAACCGCGCGCAAACATGCACCAGAGTCATTGTATCCAAACACATTAATTAATTGATTTAATTCAAATAAGGAATGTAGATGGATCTAATCATCTTAGTTAGCTGTTTTATTTTTTAACCTGCAGCTAAGAATCAAGGAAAGTGAGTAAGTGGGGGGGTGTTTTAGTAAATTCCAATTTGACTCACCGTTAACCCACAAAACAAAACAGGGGTCGCTTTAACCGCCAGTTTCTAAACAATCTATGGGGGCGGGAACTACACCAAAACACCGGTTTTCCACTTTCCTTTTGCTCTTTTTTTTTCCTCTTTCTTTTTCCACTATCCTCAAGCAAATAGTAGCACAATACCATCTAAATAGCCCATAGTTTTCAAGTTTTGATATTTTTCTCTCTCTCACAGCTCTTCATGTATATTTATAATAAAGTATCATCTCCAATTTTAATCCCATCTTCCTACTTCAAAAAAAATATATGTCATTCGAGAATTTCAAAAGTAATTCTAGATATTTTTCCTTTATTTTTTCTCAATCCAAACCAAAAGTTGAAGCAAAACTGTATCCAGTGGGCTATTTGATAACCTCATTATCTTCTTTTTGAGTGTGTGTGTGTGTGTGAGTATAAAACTGTTCAAGTGAAAGGGCTAGTGAGGCCTATTCAGAATTCAGTTATAATTCAGTTCAGATTTGAAGGGAACAAAGTTATTGTTAGTTGGAATGGAGGGAGGTTTGGTTGAGCAACAAGGTGGAGATAGAGTTGGACATGTTAATCACAAAGTTGGTTATGTGATGAAAAGGGTAGTTAATGCAAAGAAGAGGAAGCCTTACAGAAGGGTAAGCAGGCAGGTGCTGAATGTGCCAAGGGCACTTCAGGAACTATTTGATTCATGCAAACAAACATTCAAAGGCCCTGGCACTGTTCCTTCACCACAACATGTTCAGAAACTTTGCCACATCCTTGGTATATATAATGATTTAATTTTTTCTTTTTTGGATTAATTTTTTTGAGTATAAATTGATGGGATATATTGGATCATAAAATATATAGAGTATGGATTTCTAGTATGGATTTGCAATTTATTTTCTCTGATATTGATTTTTAATTCATATAAATAAATGTCTAATTTTATATATGTGATGTTTTGATTCTTTAATTTTCAGATAACATGAAACCAGGTGATGTTGGGCTAAGTAGAGACCTGCAGTTCTTCAAGCCAGGAAATATTATCAAAGAGAACCAAAGGGTCACTTACACCACCGTTTACAAGTGTGACAATTTCTCGGTGAGTCTTGCATTGCAAGCTCTAATTACTCATCAATCAACATTTGCAATTGCTAGTATGCACATACAATTAAGGTTTTAAATCGCGTCGCGATCTTTAATATTGCGAAAAATACAGCCTTAATTGCGATAGCGTAGCGGTTGCAGAGCCATCAAAAACCTATGGTCGCGGACCTTTTTTATAACATTGCATATAATTAATTTATGGCACTTAATTTTTTTTTCTTTTGGTATATGCAGCTGTGTATATTTTTCCTACCTGAAAGAGGAGTCATTCCCCTACATAACCACCCGGGTATGACTGTTTTCAGCAAGCTTCTATTAGGACAAATGCACATTAAGTCTTATGATTGGGTTGATCATGAGGACTCTAACAACAACTTGTTGCAACAACAACCATCAAAATGTAAGCTCTCTGTCTCTCTCTTTTTAAATAACCATCAAGATTTTAAATAGCGTTCCCGATTCTTGATGTTGTGGAGAATTGCGACCTCAGCTGCGTCAATCGCGATCGTGTTGTTGTGTAGATATTTAGAAAACCATGAAGTTGCCGCCCACGTCACAGTCACATACTTTTAAAAAAAAAAAAAAAAAAAACTCGATGACTATGTACTCATCGGAAATGTTGTAAGACCATGTGGTTTTTGACGTCGTCATGCAATCATAATTAAGGCTGTATCAACAGTATTTGACCGCGATTTTTTTTAATATTAAGGATTACGATGCAATTGCAACCGGTAACATACCCTGATTTAAAACATTGATCAGGGGTGTGTTAGTTCTTGAAAGTTGACCTGACCCACAAAGTTTTCTGTTTTTTGCAGTGAGATTGGCAAAGTTAAAAGCTAATGATGTGTTCAGAGCACCCTGTGATACTTCAGTGTTGTATCCAACAACAGGAGGAAACATTCATGAATTCACAGCCATAACTCCATGTGCTGTGCTTGATGTTATTGGTCCTCCCTATTCCAAAGAAGATGGCAGAGACTGTTCCTATTACAGAGATCACCCTTGTCATGCTTTTCCCAGTGAGTAACACTTTCTCATTTTAACAATGGTTACTACTGAGACACATTTATATTCTTTGCAACTGTATATGATTTTTTTTGTTTTTGTTTTTGTGTGCTTATTTCCATAAAATGAAAAACTTTGTTTAAGCAAAATTAAACAAGAGTTTCAAATGTTTCTATTGCAGACTGCAAATTATAATCATTGATTAAAAAATTAATAATTGAAATTTTAACAATTTTTTCAAGCATCAAACTGTTTAAATGATTATAACTTGCATTCTATGTGATCAGTCTCTTATTTCTTATAAATATATCAACACTTGAAAGCTGCCACGTGTTGTGGCCCAATTTGAATGTGAGAAATAAAAAACAAGATCAGGATGAATAAGTGAATATATATGCAAAAATGGTAACGGATATAATTATTTGGATGATGAGGTGGCACCATCACTTAATGAATGTGTCTAAGGATATAAAACTGTACATTAATTCTGTGTCTCTGACCGTCAATTATTTAATCCTGCAGATGAAGGAGATATTACTAAGGTGAAAGACAACAATGATAGTTACGCATGGTTAGAAGAAATTGAGATGCCAGAAAATTCTCAAATGGATGGGATTGAGTATCTGGGTCCTCCCATTACCGACACAGCCTTTTAATTTCAACACTTTTTCCATCCCATGCACACTTAATTAGCAGCTTATAGAAAGTGCCCCAACCCTTTCCCTTTGTGTCCATACTTAAGAAGAATCATGCATGTGTTGTTGGCTTTTGTTTTTTGGTGCTTAAATTTATTTAAGGTTGAAAAGTATATAGCTGTAATAGGTTCGTTTTTGCTAGTTAGTTGCTATCTTTATATATAAGACAAAACATTATGAAACTGGTTGTAGAGCAAAAGAAAAACCATGGGCTTGAATTTGTTCATCTGTCAATCTTTTTAAAGTTTTGACGAAGAATCTTTTGGCTTGGTTCCGGTTTGTAAAGGGTACAACCTTGTCCACTTTATCGGACAAGTGGTGAATAAAGCTGACTTGTCATGGAAAGCCATCCATGTGGCGAAGAAAGGTCAAATTCATGCTTTTTCTCGAGATATTTATGGGAAGCTAGCTAGCATTATTATATTAGAGAAATGTTATCTCTGCCTGCAGAAATTTTTTGACACATCCAAACATTTGCGTGTTAAAATCGTAGTTAATGGCATTTATTAAGTAGTTAATGGATTATTCTCATATAAGTTATACTTATTAACCACATTCAAATCATTGCAGTTGTGTTATCTACTCATTAATCACCTACTAAACTGTATTAACCACAAGGTGTCGCGAATTTCAGATTTATAAATAACACAACTAATTATATTATCATTGTTATTTAGTGCTAAAGAAGAAGATATGTGAAACTCTGTTTCTCATTTGATCAAATCTTTACAAACTGAAAATCTTAGTTCTCATTGATTACAACAGAATATGTATAGGGATCATGGGAACTGTAACCAACTGTCACGCTGGCTAGCTTCCTAACAGCTGGCTCTAACAAACGGACAAAACAGTCCAGCTGGCATTCCAGCTGGCTGGTCAAAGGGTCAAAAGCTTAACTTCTACAATTACACTAATACTCCCCTCACAAGATCAAGGGGGTTGTGTAGCAAGAACCTTGAGCTTGGTCCTCAATTATTGAAACAGAGAAGTACCCAATGGCTTGGTTAGTGCATCTGCAATTTGGGCCGAGGCAGGAACATGCTGGATATTGAGTGTCTTAGCCACAACCTTTTCCCTGACAAAGTGAATGTCAAGCTCTATGTGTTTGGTGTAGGCATGAAGAATAGGATTATGAGCAAGCAAGATTGCACTTAGATTATCACACAACAAGGTTGGAGGAAAAAATTGAACATGTAATTCAGCCAAAAGAGACTCAAGCCACATTAATTCAGAAGTTGTGTGACCTATACTTCTGTACTCAGCTTCTGCACTTGACCTCACCACCAAGGGCTGCTTCTTTGAACTCCAAGAGACCAAATTAGGCCCAAAGAAAATGCAAGAACCCGATGTTGACCTTCTGTCATCAGGATCACTGGCCCAGTCACTGTCACTGTAGGCTCTTAAGGAGAATTTGTTGTCAGGAGCAGCTGGTTAAAGAAGCAGGCCGTGAGTGGAAGTGCCACTGAGATATTTGATAGCTCTCCAATGACTCTCATGTGGTGAAGACATGAACTGACAAGCCTTATTGACACTGGAGACAATGTTAGGTCTTGTGAGGGTCACATATTGCAAGGCTTCAACAATGGAACTGTATTGATGAGGACTCTCCATCACATCTGAGCCATGTCTACTTAGTTTGCATTGACTAAACATTGGAGTAGAGACCCCTTTTGCATCAACCATCTTTGCTTTAGTTAGCGAGTCTTTGATGTATTTTGTTTGAGTCAACAGAAGAGCACCATTGGACAGATTTTTGATTTGGATACCCAGAAAATAATCGGTTTTACCTAGCTTTTTCAAGGCAAACTTGACATGCAGCTTGTCAATTAGATCATGAATCAACTTTGAAGAGGATCCTGTGATGATGATATCATCTACATACACCAAGGCATAAAGAGTAACACCATTTGTCTTGTAAATAAACAAGGAATGGTCACACTTACTGTGATGAAAGCCAAACTACAACAACACTTGAGTGAGTCTTTCATACCAGGCT
Source organism: Calophaca sinica (assembly GCA_037113605.1). Classification (NCBI taxonomy): domain Eukaryota; kingdom Viridiplantae; phylum Streptophyta; class Magnoliopsida; order Fabales; family Fabaceae; genus Calophaca; species Calophaca sinica. The sequence goes on along the minus strand of CM073733.1, from coordinate 39,102,202 downwards.
CTTGGAGCCTGTTTTAGACCGTAAAGAGCTCGGTTCAGCTTGCATACTAGAGTCTTGTCTGAAGCTTCAAAGCCAGGGGGCTACTGCATATAAACTTCCTCTTGAAGTAAGCCATTTAGAAATGCATTGTTAATATCAACTTGTTGTATTTCCCACTTGAAAGTGAGAGCAAGAGTTAATATGACCCGAATTGTTGTTGGCTTAACCACATGTGAGAATGTCTCACTAAAATCAAACCTAGGCTGTTGATGGAACCCTTTTGCCACTAGCCTAGCTTTATATTTGTTCACACTTCCATCAGGATTTTCCTTCACTCTAAACACCCACTTGCATCCTATAGCTTTCCTATGTAATGGTAAAGATGTGAGAGTCCAAGTGTGGTTTGCTAGCAAGGCATTATATTCCTGCTTCATGGCTTCAAGCGAATGAGGATGAGCAAGTGCTTGTTTAACTGTATTAAGCTCACTGTGAGCGAGGAAAGCTTCTGGTTTAGAATGGCCTGTTTTGGCTCTTGTCAACATAGGGTGACCATTGACTAGTAGGGGCTGACTGTCAGAAATATGGACATTTTCAGGGACATTGGATGCCTCAGAATTGCTAGAAGAAGACTCTGCAGTGGTGTGTGAAACAGAACTCGGTTCTGCTGAGTCTTGTGAGACAGTACCCGAGGGGTAGGAGGAAGACACAACAGGTAAATGACTGTTAAAGTGAGTGGGGATCACCTCAATACTTGCTGAAGTAGCATTAGACAAAGATAGATCATTACTTGTTGGAGTAGCATTAGACAGAGACTGAGTATTAATATGGGCTGCTGTTTCTGCAACAAAGGGACAAGAGGTAGGAGGAGTCACCATCAGCCTGGAAGATGCAGTTAAAGACACATCTCCTTTTTGTGTATTAGGAGGAAACATGTTCAAATAAGGAAAGGAATACTCATTGAACATCACATCTTTTGAGATGTAGATTTTGCCATCACTACTTAGGCATTTGTGTCCTTTGTGTTTTGGTAAGACTCCTAAGTAAACACACTCAATACTTCTAAACTGAAGTTTATTTTGATTATAAGGTCGAATTAATGGAAAGCAAACTGATCCAAAAGTTTTTATGCCTTTGTAATCAGGAATGCTGTTGAACAAGGCATGTTAGGGAGAAGAAAAATCAGTGAGAACTGAAGATGGGAGCCTATTTATTAGGTATACTGCAGTGGTAAACCCATGATCCCAGTAAGAGATTGGTAAAGAAGTATGAGCTAGTAATGTAAGCCTCATTTCTACTATTTACCCATGCTTCCTCTCAACAGTCACATTTTGATGGGAGGTATGAGCATTAAGATAAGTAGTGAATGGTCGATATTCACCACTAAATTCAGATTGGATTGCCTTGATTTGAGTGTTAAATTGAGTTTGGATAAGAGCATGAAACAATTTGAAAGCACTTAAAGCTTCAGATTTGTTTTTGAGAAAATAAATCCAAGTGTATTTTGTAAAGGCATCAACAAAGGCAATATAGTAAAAGTAACCTCCACTAGAGGGTGAAGGAGAGGGACCCCACAAATCAGTATGTATTACTTCAAAAGGTTTTGAATATACAGTGAGGGAAGGAGGGGCATGAAGCCTATGAGACTTGCCTAAACAACATGAATTACAAAAATCAGTAGCACTCTTATTTGGTAGGTGGATATTACAAAGATTAAGTACATTCCTAATAGCACTATGATTAGCATGGCCTAACCTATAATTAGAAAGTACATTTGGAGAATGAGATGCTACATTAGAGCAAATTGCAGAAGTAACAGTCGTATGCACAACTGGACATGAGGCATTCACAAAGGATTTGAGGGAGTCACTTGAGGTTCCCAACAGGTGATGTAATGTCTTGAAGCAATAAAGACCACTTGCATCAAAGGAACCTTCAAGCAGTATCTGATTAGATACTTGAGATTTTACAAAACAGTGAGTAGAATGAAATTCAAAAAACACATTGTTATCCTTAGAGAATTTGGATACAGATAAAAGATTGTGAGTTATTGAAGGAACATAAAGTATATCTTGAAGAGACAAAGTAGTGTAGGGTGACAAATTTGATGCAAATTTAGAATAACCAATAGAATGAATTGCTAGTCCCTGTCCATTTCCTACATAGACTTTATTTATCCCTAAATAGGATTTGCTATGATGCAAGTGAGTTTTAATATAGGTGAGGTGGTGAGATGCACCTGAATCAGCAAACCAGACCTGAGACTCAAGGCCTGGAGGTAGGGAAAGCTCCTGAGTGTAAGCAATAAGGTTGTACTGAGCAGCAAAGAGAGCTTTAGGTTGATCTGATGGTTTCAAAGTCTCATCCTGTTGAACCATGTCTGCATTGCCAGTGCTTGCATTTTGTTGAGTTCTGCCTTGACCAGATTAGAGAGGAGCCAAGGCTTGTGGTACAAACAATTCATCATACCTATGCCAGCAGTCTAAAAATGCATGTCTATATTTGCCACACAATTGGCAAGTAGGTTTGGTGACTCCACCTGAGAAACGACCACGGCCGCATCCTATTCCACGATTGTTGCGTCCTCTGCCGCTATAAGAATTGCTTCCAGGCCTAGCATTTGCTTGTCCTTGACATGAATGTGCCACATTCATAGTAACATTTGGAACGACAAGTTCTTGTTGATACTTGTCAAGTTGTGCTTCTTGCACATAGAGAAAAGCTTCAACATCACACAGCGAAGGAGTATCCGTGCGGCCGTAAATCATCATCACGAAATGGTTATACTCCTTTGGTAAACCATCAAGAACGGAGTCCACTTGATCTTGTTCCATGAGTGGATCTCCAATTGCAAGTAAGGAATTGGCTAGGGTTTTGATGCGCAACACATACTCAAAGATAGAACGATTTCCTTTCTTTGTTGACTTCAACTCAGATTGCAACTGTCGAGCACAGCCTTGAGATGCGCATAGAAGTGTTTGTGGATTTTATCCCAAACTTCAAACGAATGTTTGCTGGACAAAACCCTAGGCAACACCACTTCAGAGAGTGTGGATAATAGCCAAGTGAATAACGATTGATCCTGCACAAACCATGCCTTATATTCTTTAGAGAGGACATCGGCTAATCGATCTGATTCTGATCGATACTTCGCCGGAATTTGAGGATTTACCACAAATCGATGCAATTTGTGCGAGGTGATTATGCCTTGGACTTATTGATTCCATAGCAAGAAGTTGTTACCTTGTAACTTGATTGAAAGCTTTGGATCAAACGAACTGTTGGTTTGATTGGTGTTCGCTCCAGAAATCGCATTTTACGATTAATTGTTCTACTGTTGAGAATTCATCACGGAAGAAGCGTCAGATGCCATGGTTGACGAAGTGCAACAACTACGAACTTCAGTAAGCACGAAGTGTAGAGAACTCAAAACGCGCGAAGCGTGAAAAGGAACTACCCAGGACCGAAAATGGCGATTGATACCATGCTAAAGAAGAAGATATGTGAAACTCTGTTTCTCATTTGATCAAATCTTTACAAACTGAAAATCTTAGTTCTCATTGATTACAACAGAATATATATAGGGATGATGGGAACTCTAACCAACTGCCACACTGGCTAACTTCCTAATAGCTGGCTCTAACAAACTAACAAAACAGTCTAGCTGGCATTCCAGCTGGCTGGTCAAAGGGTCAAAAACTTAACTTCTACAATTACACTAATATTTAGAAATAATTGTGTACATTTTTTCCCCCTCAACAGTGTTAATAAGGGAATAATATTATGTTTTGATTTATTTCCTATTATATTTTGTTTAAATTAGGAATAGGATTTAGAATCCCTTATTTATGATGTACAAATCAGGAATTAGAATATTGGTGTTGTGAATGCCTTTTTTTTATTATTTATTGAGAAAATAGAATGAAAGAATATAAGTCAAATTTCGTAACAAATGGGACGAGTCTAGTCTATATTAACCAACGATAATATTGGGGAAAACGCGGCGTTTTCATATTTTATTATATTTTCGTTTTTAATCTCCAGTCGTTAGATTAGTCTAACGTATGTGATTTATTGTTGTAGAGAGACGGAGACATTGATTTTGGGAGAGGATCTGGATCCGAGTTAGTTGGATTACCTTTTCAAGTATGTTTAAAGTGGTTTATATTTAACAGGCACATGTTCTATGGTGACGTTTTATATCGGCGAATGCTTAAATTTGATCACCATGGGCAAATCGCCATATAACCCACAATAGCCAGAAGTTTTTTCAATACTAATAATTAGATAATGACCCTCAACAGACAACATATTTCGACATTTTGTCCATGCTTTTCCAAAAAAAAAAAACTTTTTTGCAAACCCTTTACGTAGCAAGAATAACTTGATGTCCAGTGTGGCAACTTGAGTGTGAAGCATGTTGGCCAAGAGGAAGAAAGAGGACATCTCTCGTCTTTCGGAATCTATTATCTATATAATAAATTTAACTAATTAAGGACACATGACATACACTCATTCATCCGTTGTTTCGCCAAAAATTATTTCCCACAAAACACTTAACTACGCTCCAACAACGTAACTACACTGTAGTTTCGTGTTTTTGTCACTCGTGCTTAGCATGGGTTCTCAACTAGTAGGAGAAGAAATGTGTCATCGCTATTTCTCGCTAAGGCACTGTCGGAACCACCAAATCGACAGGCAAAAACCATTGACAAAAATCGTTCTTTCTGGGTTTGTGTTATTTGCATCAATGGAGTATGCCATGTTCTGTACCCGTGGTTGATTAATTTTCTGCTTAAGTTATTCTCCAACTAAGCAATGTCCTTAGTGGTTTAGCGCCCCTTGGGCATAATATCAAGAACAAGTGGTATTTTTGGGTATGATTACCCTTCCATTATGTGGTTCTTCTTGTACACAACATCAGATTTATTTGCACCAAACTTTGTTGAAAACAACACCATACACCATAAATAACAGACCACATTTTAGGACCAAAATACAAATATATATTTATATCATTTCTTCAATATTGATATACAAATCAACATTTCTTCAGGCACCTTTTCGTAAATAAGTTAAAACTTACCTTTCAATTTAGCAGACAGGTGGCCCTTACAAAATCTAATTCCTTGAGTATTTAAACTATTATATCAATGGCTAGATGGTGATTTGCCCATCGTGGTCAAATTTAAGCATTTGTCCATAGAAAAGGCACCTATGTTTTAAATTAAGAGTAAATACCCAAATTGGTCCCGACAAAAATTACGTAAACCAATTTAGTCCTTAAGAAATGAAAAATACTAATTTGGTCCTTAAAAACTTCAAATGCGGATCAAATTAGTCTTTTTTAGGATAATTTTTAGGGACATTTAGTCCCTATTAAGGATTAATTTGACCCATATTTGATATTCTTAAGGACCAAATCTGTATTTTTTCATTTTTCATACACTAAATTGGTCTCTTTGATTTTTGTTGGGGATCAATTTGGATATTTAATTACTCTTATATTAAAGGCTTGTTTCTTTAAGATCAAGAGTAAGAGAAGTTGTCGTAGATCCATCAAAGATCATTGAGATAAATGAGACTTGTATTTTGCTCATCTCCAAAGTTGATAAAATACCTTTTGATAGAGCCCAGGGAAGGCCATCATTGTGGAGAGCAAAAAACTTATCATTTGTAGGTCGAATTACACTAGCTAGATAGTTGTTCTAGCGACTCTCCTCTCATACACGATGTGAATGTCTTTGTTGCCCATTGTGACAACTAATTACACATGATGGAGATAAGAGAGATGAGGGGAGAAAAAAAACTAGATGGAAGAAGCCATCGAATCTCCAATTATTGATCCTAAGACTTGAGTCTTTAATGGATGAGGAGAGAATATGACTTTAATCTTTAGGGATGAGAAAAAATGATCCCGCTTCAACACTTCTATTTATAAAATGGCTAGAAATCTGCCTTCGCCTCGTGGTGAGTCTTCTTTGCCTCGCAATGAGTCTTGCTAAGTGGCCTTCGACTGATGGTGAAATCCATTTGCCTCATGGTGAGTCTGCGACCACACTTTCAGAGGGCGATCAAACTGCTTGTTAGGCAAAATTTTCTCAAACTTCGGCTTCAAATCCTACAATAAAACATGTTTGAAATCAATGGAAATGGCAAGAAAAACTAATTATCCACAAAACAAAAAATGGGTACTAATTACATTATTTTAACCCTAAAGCATCATATTCTTACACTTATTCACACAAATATTCACTAATTTGCCTTTTGTACAAATGCATGAATGATACATTCACCATCTATCAAGCATGCCCTAGAGGATATCCCTCATCCTCTGGATCGTTGCCTACAAATGGTGCAAGTATCTCTGCTAACTGTTCGGGTACCTCTTGTGCTCTTACATCTAGTGTTGGTACCATCAGTACATGTGTAGCCACTTATTCTGCCTGGGATGGAACCTCCAATGCATGATCAGGTACCCTCGCCTCACGTCTACGTGTAGAGGCTATTTACCTTTGACCATGTCCAACATGCGCACTTCTGGCTTGTAACATATCTGCACAACGTAAAATGCATATAGTTACATCAAGTAATTTAATTTTCAAAACTTCAATTCCTTCTAGTATTATATTCCCAATTGTAAACATTTACAAAATATGGAAGTATACTTTTGGAACACAAAAAATTGGCCTCCGAAAATATACTTCTGTAAAGCTTTTAAATGTGTTCCAACATATACAGAAGTATACTTCTAGAAGTAACAGAACTTAAGTTCGGATGTATACTTCTGGCTGGCTTATTATTTTTTTTATTTTTTTTGAAATTTGAATATCCAGATGTATTCATCAGAAAGTTAATTTTTATGACTTCCAAAAATATGCTCCCATACTCTTTTCTAAGTGGACTTTGGATGTATACTAACAAAGGTCATAAAATTAACTTCTGGATGTATACATTTGGATAATCAAATATTCGAAAAAGAGTGCCTGAAGGTATACTTTCAGAGAATGTCAAAACTAAAAATAAATAGAACGCAAATTAGTTGCAAGCGAGAACGACGACTATGACAATGGGGATTGAAGAAGGAGAGGAAGAAATGACTCAAGGGTGGAGCTCTGGAGGGAGAGAAATAGGGGATGAAGAAGATGAAGAATAGAGGAAAAAAAAAGGGTGCGAGTTGTGTTATAAAAACAAAGTTTTGGTTACGTCTCAAAGTCAACTTCTGAAACTGGTATTTGAGAAGGAAAAAAAGACAAAAAAGCTCGTAGAGGGTGTATTAGCAAAAAGAGGATGCAAATAGAAACCCAGGCAGCCCAGCCGCACAAAAACTCAGTTACGTTGTTTTGGTGGTCGTTCATTCATGGGAGTTACAAGTGACACCCCCATTTTTGCTAATACATCCCTACGAGTCTTTATTTTTTCCCCGAAATACCCCTATTTGTACACCAACTTTCGAATGTTGTGGACCCAGAACTGAGGGTATTTTCCCTTTCATACATTTATTAGCGGACGTTTTTCAACGTTCGAATGTTTATAACAAGGCACACTATGTAAAGGTATCCAAATATATACATTCGGTCTTTATCCAGATGTTTTTATCCTGATGATATCGTGAACTCATTTAAACCTTCATTCAATGTCATTTTCTCAAAGTTAAATTTTCCATCTTTCTCCTCCTCTGAGCCCCTCTCCCATATTTCAACTCACCTTATCGCTAAAGTTGATTGTAGGCCTTGTTTCCTCATTTAGGTGTTGATTTTAGGCTTTGTTTCATCATTTGGGTGTAGTTCTCCTCTCCCATTCGCTGTTATTGTGGTATTTTTCGACTTCGCTTTATCTTCGAAAATGATTCCCCAGACCTTTCATATTGCTTTCAGAATGAACTTTTCAGATGCTTGGCTAAATAGGTTTTAGAATGTAATTTTCGGAGAACATCTTTTTGTTGTCCAGACTTAAAGTTCTAGAGTCAAGTCAGATCCCAAAAAAACCGTGTTTTAATTTCTATGTGTTTCATTGTTTGAAATGGGTACGAATGTGCGGACGAAGTTGATGTATGAGGAAGTGACAATGCCACATGAGTTGATGCCAAATACCATGCCACCTCCGTGGATGGCACGTGGAGAACAATGGTTGGAGGTTAAACCTGAATTTAAATGTCCCAACTTCAGTAAACACTTCATCACTGACAAGGCTGGTGTTTGAATTGTAAATTTCTAATTTCAAGTTATGAAATGGGAAAATTATAATAATTTAGTCTATGTTAATTTCAGGTATTTTCTACTCGCGATGGTCTTGTTAGTGTTTGGTTGTTGTCAACAAATACAAACTTGACACTGTTTTTTTTTTGTCAAGTTTAGACAATGCCTGGATTAACACGTTCGGATAGAAGCATCCGAATAAATACTGATTGTATATATTTGGATACCACTACTCAGTGTATTCGATTATAAAAATCCAGGCATTGAAAAATATCTGCTAATAAATGTCTGGAAGGCAAAATACCCCTTGTTCTGGATCCCAAACGTCCATAAGCGTGTGATTGGCAGCGCTGAGAATTCTGCGAAAGAAAATTTCATGGCGAGAGAATGCAGCGACAGAAAATTTCATCGTGATTGGAAGCAGTGAGAATGATAAGAAAGGAAAAAAAAAAAAGAGGCGAGACCCACGCGGAAATTTTTTCTTTGCGGAAGTGGCGAGAAAATGTGCCAGGAGCGCTTTTTTCTTCCCTTTTCTCATTTCTACCCCTATTGTCTCCTTATTTAAATTTTTAGTCAAGGACATTGATGTCTTTTAAAAAATAATCAACACTTCTCTCTTCTCTTTTTCTCTTATTCCAATCAATACCCCAAATCTACTCTATTTCTCACATTTTTTTCTCTTTTCATACTCTCTCTTCACAATTTTTCTCATGAATCAATCACACCCTTAAGTTCACGTTCGGACCGAAACATTTTGGGAAAATAAAAAAAAGCAAAAAGACTCCATAGGAAGGTGTATTAGCAAAAATGGGGCGTGTCAATAGTAACTCCCTTCCTTTATTTTGTTTGCTTCTGACAGCCGTGAAGACCCTAAAACGCAACTCAACGCAACTCAACTCTTGAAGTCGAACCCAACCAACCAGTTGTGGAAGCTGCTTAGTGCTGACGACGATGAAAGTGGTCGCACTTGTTAGCGGCGGCAAAGACAGCTGCTATGCCATGATGAAGTCTATTCACTATGGCCACCAGGTTTTTTTATTTTTTTTATACTTTATTTATTTTAAAAAATAAGAATCGATTATTATCGTATTATTTTTAATTTTTTGATTTGGTGTTTCAATAGATTGTTGCATTGGCGAATTTGATGCCTGTTGATGATTCCGTGGACGAGCTCGATAGCTACATGTACCAAACCGTATGCCTCATTCCCATTTTCCTCTTTCAAGTTTCTTTTTGTGGTCAATTTTGAAGAAGAAAATTGCAATTTCTTTTTTAATTTAACTAAAATGTTAGGGGGTTACCATCACCTCTGCTTGCATTTATTGTATATATGTGTGTGTTTTCCCATTCATGTTTGAAAATGAAAATGAGCCGCTCAATGTTTTCTGCAGGTTGGGCATCAAATTATCATCGGCTATGCTGAATGTATGGGATTGCCATTGTTCAGGAGGCGAATACAAGGATCCTCAAAGCAAGTCTTCTAAACATAAATCTTTTGATAAAACCAATTATGTTGTTTTAGGAAAATCAGTAGGTTAGGTTGGGTTAGTTTAGTTAATTTAAGGGAAATTGTAATGTGATTAAAGTCCTATTTATTAACATGCTATATAGATTATGAAAGTTCAGAAGAAGATTATTTACTTGCCAATCATGTGTTAATGATAATAAAAGGGCTTGCTTCGCATATAATGAGATTGTGATACATAGTATATTTTTATTATCAATATTATTTCACATGTGTGTCCAAGTAAACCCTAGTTGTTCTATCTAGTGGGTTCTAGATCATCTGCTAGAATGATTTGTCTGGTGATGATTGTATGACTGTTGGTGGTTGGCTAACCTTTGAAACAATGATATCACATTTAATTTTTCGAATAGGCAATGTTCTTCGCATTGTATTCTCCAAGTCACCAGAACATATGAATTTATTGAGTATATGGTTTTGTCCTGTGTAAATGATATTCCCTTGATAGGCATCAGGAGCTTGGTTACCAAACTACTCAGGGTGATGAAGTTGAAGATATGTATATTTTGTTACGTGAAGTAAAAAGGCAGATACCCTCAGTTACTGCAGTGTGTTCCGGAGCCATTGCATCTGACTATCAGAGATTGCGGGTCGAAAGTGTATGTTCAAGGTTAGGCCTTGTTTCTCTGGCATACTTATGGAAACAAGATCAGTCCTTGCTTCTCCAGGAAATGGTAAATTGAGTTTTGGAATATTTGCAGTATAATTGATAGTAATGTATGTATACCATTATGTATTAGGATTTTAATCTGTTCCCTAGTGTTCAGATATACTTCTTAGTTTCTAACTCTATTTTGGTCCTTACCAGATTGCAAATGGAATTGTGGCTATAACTGTGAAGGTACAACTTGTTTAACTTTGCTTTTAATGCTTATTACTCTTTATATCTTTTTGAATTTGTAAATTGGAGGAAATCTTATGTTCTTGTCATATGGTTCTTCTTACTTTTCATCCATGTAGAGAGATCTTACTGTTGCTTTGATCATAATCATATTGAGCATATTGACTGATATCAATTGACAACATTTAAAGGTTCCCTGGTGCTAATGCTTCCATGTAATCTTTAAAAGAGGGTTGCTTTGAATATATGGTTGGTGAGTATGAGTGACCTGCAACAAAAAAACAGAAAGAGCTATAAAAGTGAAACCATTTTCCTTCTACATAGGAATTATTATGTTCAACTTGTTTTTGCATGTACTTGGATAGCTGTTAGTTTGGGATCTAATGCTTTATCTATGTTGCAAGGTAGCTGCCATGGGTTTGGATCCTGCAAAGCACTTGGGTAAAGAAATAGCCTTATTAAATGCATATTTGCATAAATTGAAAGAGTATGTCAAATATATTCACCCTTCCTTTTTCTCTGTATACATCTGTATAAATTATTTCAAGGTTATTGAGTAACGCAACTCTATGGTGTTTTTACATTTCCATTTCACCCTATACTTTCGTGTAACTCTTTTTTGCAGGTCATATGGAATTAATGTTTGTGGTGAAGGAGGGGAATATGAAACGTTAACTCTTGATTGCCCACTTTTTATTGTAAGTCCCTTACCATCTTTCTCTGTTTAACTGAAGATTCTTTCTTTTTGTTTTTGGGTCTACCGTTGCTTTTATTCAGTTTGTGCCTTGGCTGGTCACTTCACATTGTTAATTTGTTATTGTTCATATGATCTTTAGTTGTGGTCCATGAAATTGATCTTGAGAATTAAATCAAGTAAATTTATTATTTGTTGTGCTATAAACTTATAATCAATATTTTTCTTCCATTTTCTTCTGTTATTTATATGTTCCTTAAAATTTTCAGAATGCTCGCATTGTGCTTGATGACTATCAAGTTGTGATGCACTCTTCAGATTCCATAGCTCCTGTTGGAATCCTTCATCCCTCGGCATTTCATTTGGAAAATAAGGCAGACGTTCATTCTTTAAAATCACAAGACAAAATACATGAGATTTGTATACAGAAACAAGGATCTGTGTTTGAAGTGCATAACAGTTTAGAAAGATGTCAAGCCTCTTGCAAGCCTGTTGATTGCACTGATCCAGTTGATGGCGTAGAACATAAATTTAACATTTCAAGAACAAATAACAACAGCACATTCTCCATATGTTGCTGGCTGCAAGATTCATGCAATGGTCATCATCATTCTTCTTTATTTTTTTTTCTGTTTTATATTTTGAATGATTTGAGTTGTGTCTTACTCTTCCACCTTATTTTGTTCTTTGACACATATTTGTCTTATTTCTTTAGAACAGGTTTGCAGGAAGATTTGAAGATTGTTTTGGGGAAAATTGAATCACAACTAGCAGGCTTTGGTTTTGGCTGGCAGAATGTTCTCTATATTCACCTTTACATTGATGATATGAATAAGTTTTCTGAGGCAAATGATACATATGTGAAGTTTATAACACAGGAAAAGTGCCCATTTGGTGTCCCATCCCGTAGTACAGTTGAAATGCCTTTAGTAGAAATGGGTTTAAGTAGAGCATACATTGAAGTTTTGGTAGCAAATAATGAAGATAAAAAGGTTTTGCATGTGCAGAGTATTTCCTGTTGGGCACCTAGTTGCATTGGGCCATACAGCCAGGTAAACCCCATTACTATCTGCAGTCAATTATTTATCAGCAAATCCTTTTCCATTATATCATTGTGAAAGTTGACTTGAGACAACTGGTAGCTGTTGAAGGATGAAGGCTACTTATGTTGATTCGAGTTGATTTAGGATCAACCTTCACTTTTGTTTTTTTAATATGATTAACTTCATATAGGAACAATTTATTGTTTGGAATGTTAGTGGTCTTTAGAGAAGGGGGCATTAGTTTTTGCTAATATCAATGTTAAACATTCTGGCATTTGGCCGAACATTATCATGTCAGTTTTGATCCCAAGTTACTAGACCACTTATGGGAGTTAATATATGTGAAAATAGGAAGGCAGAATTTCTGAATATGCTTCAGTGAGTTAGCACCCAATAGAATTCTTAATTTATACACAAAAATTTACAAGGATAATAATTGTGAAATACAACTTACAAGATAAGTAATAAAGAAATCTCTATTCCCTAAGATGCATTGAACCTATTATATTTGTTGTACAATGAATCTAAACTACTTGGAAAGTGGAACATTAAATGTAGGATTGTTTCCAACACTCTCCCTCAAGCTGTTGAATAGGTATTCTCCATTCCCAGCTTGGATACTATTCCTTCAAAAACTTGACTGTTCAATCCTTTGGTGAGAATATCTGCGAGTTGCCCTTGTGAAGGTACATACGGAGTACAAATCAAACCGGAGTCGAGCTTTTCTTTGATAAAGTGTCTATCCACCTCAATGTGTTTTGTCCGATCGTGTTGCACAGGGTTATGAGCTATGCTGATTGCTGACTTATTATCACAATAAAGCTTCATAGGTCCACCCCGTTTAATCTTCAAATCGTCTAAAATTATTTTGAGTCAAAGTAATTCACAAATTCCTTGTGCCATAGCCCGAAACTCTGCTTCAGCACTAGAACGAGCCACCACATTTTGTTTTTTGCTCCTCCAAGTTACTAAATTTCCTCCAAGAAAAGTACAATATCCAGTAGTGGACTTCCTGTCAGTGACTGATCCTGCATAATTAGCATCAGTATAAGCCTCAATAATTGCATTTCCATTCCTCTTATAAAATTCCTCTTCCTGGAGTTCCCTTGAGGTATTGCAAAATTCTATGAGCTGCCTGTAAATGAACTTCTTTTGGACTATGCATAAATTGACTAACCAAACTTACAGCAAATGCAATGTCTGGCCTCGTGTGAGACAAATAGATTAATTTCCCAACCAATCGCTGGTACATCTCCTTATCCACTGCAGCACCTTCATCTGCATCACCCCAATTTAAGACTCAAATCTATGGGTGAACTTACAGGCTTACAAGCTGTCTTACCTGTTTCTTTGAGCAAATCTGTGATGTATTTTGTTGAGATATAAAAATACCTTTCTTGGAGTGAGCCACCTCGATTCCCAGAAAATACTTTAGCCTCCCAAGAGATTTTATCTCAAACTCCTTTGCTAGACATTGACTCAAGACTTGTTGCTCCTTCCAATCATTTCCAGTCAAAATAATATCATCCACATACACCAACAATGCTGTCACTCCCCCTGAAGTCGAGTGTCTAATAAACAATGTGTGATCTCCTTGACTTTGTTTGTATTCTAAGGCTTTCATAACCTTAGTGAACCTTCCAAACCAAGCTCTGGGTAATTGTTTCAACCCATACAATGCCTTTTTCAACCTACAAACAGTATTGGCAGCAATGTTTGTACAATATTCTGGTGGTACCTCCATATAGATTTCCTCCTCAAGATCCCCGTGTAGGAAAGCATTCTTCACATCAAATTGTTGCAATTCCCAACCATAATTGGCAGCAAGAGATAACAATACACGAACTGTATTCATTTTTGCAACTGGGGCAAAAGTCTCTAAATAATCAATCCCATAGGTTTGTGTGAAACCTTTGGCTACCAACCTTGCTTTGTACCTCTCAATTGACCCATCAGCCTTATACTTCACTGTATAAACCCATTTGCAACCAACAGGTCTTTTTCCTTCCGGTAAAGTAACCAAATCCCATGTTTTATTCTTCTCCAATGCCTCCATCTCTGTATCCATGGCCTGTTTCCACTTTTTATCAGATAATGCCTCAAAAACATTAGTGGGAATGAAGGTATTGTTTAGGTTAACAAGAAATGCTTTGTGGGTTGGTGAGAATTTTTGAAAGGAGAGGTAATCTGAGAGAGGATATAATGGTTTTTTGGTACATTTTTTGGTTCCTTTTCTAATGGCAATTGGGAGGTCAAGATCATCTTCAACAATTTGAGCTTCTGAGAGGGTAGGGTCATCTTCTGCTGTTTGGGTTGTTTCATTTTGGAAAGCTGGAAAATTATCCTGTAAAGTTGGAGAATCAGAATTTTGTTACCTGATGTGAAGGAGTCGGATTGGACTCTTGAACATGTGTCGAGTCAGGGGTGACTTTTGGCCTTCTCTTGAATACCAAATTTTTTCCAAACCTTATATCAACTTCAGGTTCGGTTTCAGGAGATGAGGATGAAACAGATGGCTGCTTTGACTCAACCTTGGGTATGTTTGACTCAAGGATAGGAAGAGAAAGAGTTTCAAGATGACTTTCCTTATCTTCCCTTATATTCTCCCCCTGAAGATAAGGTTGGGTGAAATAAGCTTCCTTTTCATGAAAGGTTACATCCCGAGAGACAAAGAATTTTTTGGAAGGAGGATGGTAACATTTGTATCCTTTTTGAGTGGAGGAGTACCCAATAAAAACACATTTTACGGCTCTAGGGTCAAGTTTTCCCCTATCTTGACTATGAACATGGACAAACGAGACACACCCAAATACTTGTGGCGGAAGATTGATAGTAGTAGACAAGTTAGGATAGAAAGAAGAAAGGACATCCATAGGACTTCTAGACCCCAAGCTCTAGAGGGTAGCCGATTAATGAGATATGTTGCTGTGAGAACAGCCTCGCCCCAAAAAAATTTTGGAACATTCTTTTGGAACAACAATGCACGAGTTTGGTCTAAAAGATGTCTATTTTTTCTCTCTGCAACCCCGTTTTGTTGTGGTGTTTTGACACAAGAAGACTCATGAATTATTCCCTTTTTTTGGCAGAATGGAGTAATGGCATGATTGAAATATTCCTTGCCATTATCTGATCTAAGTCTTTTTATGTCTACACCAAACTGATTTTTAATCATTGAGAAAAAAATTTGAAAAACTATAGTCACTTCAGACTTGTGTTTAAGAAGGAAAACCCAAGTAACACGGGTACAATCATCAATAAAGGTCACAAACCATCTATCTCCAGAAACATTTGGAATAGGAGATGGACCCCAAACATCAGTATGAACAAGGTAAAAAGGAAACGTACTTCTCTCATTACTTAATGGAAAAGGTACACGCTTATGTTTTGCAATCTCGCATACATCACAGTGAAAACTCTCAACACTTAACCCAGAAAACAAAGATGGAAACATAACTTTGATAACACCAAAAATAGGATGTCCTAACCGACAATGAAAAAGCAAAATTTTTTCCCTTTTTGAGAGACCAGATTCTGACATGAATGATTGAGGTTGGTTTTTTTTTTCTGTGACAAACAAATTTGGTTCCCCAAGAGAATAAAGGCCATCCCTTTCTCTAGCACATCCAATCGTCCTCCCCGTTTCCTTGTCCTGAAAAATACAGCAATCATTGCGAAAAATCACAATACAGTTTAAATCTTTTGTAAGTTTCTGGATGGAAACAAGGTTTGCAGATAGCTTTGGGACATGAAGGACATTTTTTTAGTTATGGAAGGATTTATTTCAATGTTTCCTATACCAGCTACAGTAACAAGAGTACCATCTGCGATAACTATTTTCTTATTGCTAGGACAAGGAGAATATGTGGAGAAGTGTTTGGATGAGGGTGTCATATGGTCTGTGGCTCCGGAATCTAAAATCCAAAGGAAGGAAGAAGGTGTTTTTGAGACATTAAATCCGAATGAAAGTGGAAGCATACATGAATACGCCAAAGTAAAAGTACCTGATGGTTTTTCCAGACTGCTGAAGAAGGCTCTCATCTTTTCTATCTCCTCCTGACTGAGGCTAGTAAATTCTGGCCTACTTGTAGAATTTGTTTTACCTTCTTCATGTTGTTCAGCAGCAACATAAACCTGGCCATTTTTGCCAGATGACCCTCCAAAGGATCCTCCTTTCTGTCCAAACTCACGATTGGGAGGCTTACCGTGCAGCTTCCAACACTTCTCTTGGGTATGTCGTGGCTTATTACAATAAGTGCACCATAAATCACTCTTCTTTTCTACCTTTGCTACCTTTGCTTGTCCTCCACCTCTAGGATTTTCAACAATCATAGCTGAACTTTCAATAGATGGAGTATCCAGCATCAAGTTTCTTCTACTCTCCTCACTTCGTACGATGGCAACTACCTCATTTAAGGAAGGAACCTCTGGTTTTCCCAGAATCTGAATTCTTACTTGATCAAATTCAGGATTTAGTCCCACAAGAAAGTATAGACCCTATCTTTTTCAATAAACTCCTTAAGGACAGCTGAATCTGCTGCACAATGAGTCTTTATCACTCTATAATGTTCTAACTCCATCCAAAGAGACTTCAGTTGGTTGGCATATTCAGTAACAGATTTGTTTCCTTGCTTTGCAGCAATTGTTTTCACCTTCACATCATAGACTTGGGCAGCATCTTTTGCCTTTGAATAGGTCTCTTCTATGGCATCCCAAATTTCCTTTGCAGTGCTGAGAAACATGCAAGTATCACTAATTTCTGGAATCATTAAGTTCCATAGCCATGCCATAATTATCGAGTCTTCCTCATCCCAAGCAGCATATGTTGGGTCTTCCTTTGCTGGCCCAGTGTCTATTAAGTGACCGAGTTTACCTTTACTTTTCAACACAGTACGAACAAGTCGAGCCCACTTCAAATAATTTTTCCCGCTTAGTTGATAGGCAAGCTGAATACTCTGTAATTCTCCAGACTGATTATTCTGGACTTGAGAGTTTTCTCCTTGAGCAAATGGATTCACAATCTCGTCCTCCATAAGTACTAGAGATCAGATTGGATAAAGAAAAAAAGGACAAACAGAAGAGTCTGGCCAGGAAAAACTTGTCAGCATGTAGTGTCCAGTCAAGATTTGAGGAAACTGACAGCAGAAAATGCCCAGTCAGATTTTCTTAAGAGTTGTTTGCGGAAGTAGAGTCCCCTAGATCAGGTGCTTTGATACCATGTGAAAATAGGAAGACAGAATTTCTGAATGTGTTTCAGTGAGTTAGCACCCAGTAGAATTCTTAATTTATACACAAAGATTTACAAGGATAATAATTGTAAAATACAACTTACAAGATAAGTAATAAAGAAATCTCTATTCCCTAAGATGCATTGAACCTATTCTATTTGTTGTACAATGAATCTAAACTACTTGGAAAGTGGAACATTAAATGTAGGATTATTTCCAACAATATACCATTCGAAAGATTAGAATCATCGGAAGTAGAATTAAATTAATTTTTTACAGTTGTATTTGTGAATGTAAAATTTATTCTTTTGTGCATAAATAATAAGAATGTTAGTGCTCGATATGTGTGTGTGTTTATATGGAGTGTTTTTAAACTAATTTTGGCTGATCTCCAAATATTTGGACTATTACCTTGGTGTTTTTACTGTAGTCTCTCCAAATACTTTAGTTCCTTGACTTTATTTCTACACCTTTAAATATGTTAGGGTGTCATGTCTCCAGAGAGTTGAGACTGATTTCAGGGTGTTCTTACGAAAAAGGAAAAAGTTCATGATAGAGTTCTAGAAAGTTCTGAAGGTGAGAACTACAGTGAGAGAAAACTGAGATAGAATTTGAGTATACATATATCGAGTGTTTTTATACTAATTTTGGTTGATCTCCAAATATTTGGACTATTACCTTGGTGTTTTTACTGTAGTCTCTGCTTAATACTATAGGTTGTTTTGAACACAAAATGAACTAATCCAACACGCAATAATACTTTAGATCCTTGAACTTTATTTCTACATCTTTAAATATGTTAGGGCGTCATGTCTGAGAGACTTGGGACCGATTTCAGGTTGTTCTTATAAAAAAGGGAAAATGTTCATGATTTCTAGAAAGCTCTGAAAGTGAGAAGTGAGAACTATAGTGAGAGTAAACCGAGAGAGAGAATTTGAGAATCAGTAAAAGTTTTCATGTTTCAGTTTTTAGTGTTCTGTACAGACTTATATAGGGATGCATTTAAGCTAACTACCTAGCTGATTAAGCAACCAGAACTAACTAAAAAATAACTGCAAATAACTTGCCTACAATGAGCTGCCATACGAGCTATACTCTAATAGTGCATAATAATTATTTAATCGAATAATTTAGATCAGTAAGTTGATGGTTTGCTTACCTCATACTCTCAGTTCATATCATATATCTAACTTATAATACAGTTATCCATTTTCAATTATTATCTGGTGCCTCTTCTGTTCTTTCTAATGCCTTTACTTGCAGGCAACCTTGCATGAGGGTATACTACACATGGCTGGTCAACTGGGGCTTGACCCTCCTACAATGAATCTTTGTAGTGGAGGCCCTGAGGTTGAACTGGAACAGGCACTAAAAAACAGTGAAGCAGTGGCAAAATGCTTTAATTGTTCAATATCAACATCTGCAATTGCTTTTGTTATTTACTGTTCTAAAAATATCTCATCATTGGAGAGACTTGATATTCAGAAGAAACAAGAAACAATCCTCAGGCAGATGAAGGTCTCCCATTTACAAGAATATGACACGGACAAAACATTAGAATCCATGTTCCTTTATGTCCTTGTTCCTGATCTACCTAAAAGGTACTCTAGGGTATCCCACGTGTCTCTAAATTCTTAGCTCTGCATCTTGTTTGATCAACAAACATTAACACTTTCATGGATCTGTAACTTGTCAAGTAGACCCATTTAAATAGTTTTGGAAATTATAATTTGCTATCTTATAATTTTCTAAAATACATTTCCTTTGCTATCTGTTTATATTAGGTTTCATTATTTGAAGATTGTGAACCTTTATGAATTCAGTGTTCTCATAGTAACTACAGATTAAGCTGCTCTGAAGGGAAAAGTAAAAATACAAAAGAAAAATGCACATCCATTTGGTTCCTTTGATTTGAGACATTGTCAAACCTAATATCTGGGTTCCTTTTTTAGCTTTCCATTTTCTGTGTTGAGGTTTGGGGAGGGGGGTTAGAAAGGTTTTTTAATTTATTTATTGAATCTTGGTTTTCTGGTTTTGTGGATAATTCGTCACAGTATTTATATCATGGATGCTAACATTTGGTTGTTGTCTACACTTGATGGCTTTCCAGAGCGTCCGTAGAAGTAAAGCCTATTCTTTATGTTGAGGATGACAGAGATGTAGCAATTGAGACGGTAACAGAAAGATCTTGTTCAAAGACGTCGTGTTATTGGGGTTTCAAGCAGGAAGATTGGCATGATTATTGCATTCAGAAGTGTGTGATTTCTGGAAAGATATGTGCCATTATATTGTCTATTACAAGTGAGCTGGCTGCAAAGATATGTTCTGATTCTCTGCCTGCTGATTATGTCAATAATGGTCAACATTCTCTACCTAAGGCACATATGGAGCAGTTATCGAGGTTCTGCATTTATCTTCTTGACAAAGTTATAACAGATAATGACTTTTCCTGGGAAGATATAATGGTTAGTATATTTCTTAAAATATCATATACCAAATTAATTTTATTCCTCCATTGTCTGGATCATATTTTAGTTGTGCATTCAGTACAAACTCATTTCTTGTTTTCTAAATGATTTTCATGGATAGCCTCCATTCTGGATTGTACTTTCTTCCTCAAACCTTTTGGGGAGGGAGATAAAGAAAAAGTTTGAAGTCCCATGCATTCTTTAGTTAACATTTTTTTAAGTTCCAGATAATTTATGTGGCTCATGTTCATTCGTGCATTTTTGGGTCTGTCTCCTCTTGGAAGTAAGGGAAAATCGAGCATAATATAGGTGATTTAACAAAAGACACTAGCAAAATATGATAATCTTAAGATAATGTGTGTTCTTTATGGGCCTAATTATTCTCTGACAGTTAAACTTTTCAAATTCTCTTCTCATCACATGCAGAGTTTGAGGTTCTACATCCCGGTAAGCCTTCAAATGTCAGTGGAGTTATTACAGCCTATGTTGAGCAATGCACTTTCTGAACTTTCTGAAATGAGTCAGAGTAAAGTTCAAAATTGTGAGGAGCCAATCTTCAACATAGTTCCTGTCATAGGTGCTGGGAGGTTTGCTTCATCCATGGATGATGTAGTAACCTGTGAATTACTGGCTCGGAAATCCTGAGTATACATGCTTTTGGAAATATTCTGAAGTGAATCGAGGGATTCAAGGGGTGGTTCAGTTGCTATGCAGTTTAACAGCTGATGCACAAGGTTTCTCTTTTTCTTTAAAAGATTTTGGATTAACATTTTTTAAAAACCAAAACAAATACGGAATAACTGGGATAGGTTGGTGATTAGGATGGGAATGGGATTTTATTCATAGAGGTTCTGTTAATGACTTGGTGATGCATAAAAGAAGAGTTGGGCGACTATGGTGATCTTCCCCAAGGTTTGATAAAATTTCAGAGATACCCT
This sequence comes from Calophaca sinica, assembly GCA_037113605.1. NCBI lineage: Eukaryota > Viridiplantae > Streptophyta > Magnoliopsida > Fabales > Fabaceae > Calophaca > Calophaca sinica. The sequence continues at coordinate 39,081,294 of CM073733.1, read as the reverse complement.
TTTAATTTTATGAATTACATATAACAGCATTTTGCAGCTGTATGGAAGGTTGTACTAAGGAAGTGTAATTTTATCAAACTTCAGAAATGTCTTGTTCAAAATGTAATCTAGGTAGGTAGGTGTAAACCCAAATTCTTAGTTTTTTTTTTTCCTTCTTTTTAATGTTATAATGAGATGTTTTTCATCCACTTTTGTCTTTGTACTTCCTATACACTTTTTCCTTTTGGAAAAGTAACGGAAAGAGCTCACTTCTATCTATCATCATTCGCCCCTTTTCTTTCTCTCTCAAAAAGTGAAGATGTGAGAGATATATTATAGATTATCTAGTTGTAGTGTTGAAAACAATGTCTCCAATCTTAAATATAGACATGAATGGTTGTGATTATTGAGCTGTGGGCCTTTTTTAACACGCTTGTTGATGGTTCTAAGGCCCAAATTTGATTTGGACTTGGGATCTGTTTGGATTGACTTAAAAACAACTTATTTGGGCTTATTTACTGGCATGTACACTTGTTAGAGTGTTTGGAATAGCTTATAGAAACAATTTATCAATGCCCATAAGTTGTTTTCAGCTTATTTTCTCCATGATAGCTTATGAAGACAGTTTATAGTTTATATGAAAATAGTTTGACTATATTTTCTCTTTGATTAGAGAAATAGTTTATACACCTATAAATGCTTAATTAAGTTGTTCATCCAAACATGTCCTTAATCAAATGAAACATTTAGGGTCCCGTTTGTTTCAGATTATTTTATGAAAAAAAAATCACTTTTTTATAGAAATAATCACTTTTTTTTAATTTTTTTATCCGTTTGTTTCAGCTTTTGGAAATAATCAGAATCTAAAATATGATTATAATGAAAAGCTATTTGAAATAGTTTTTGAGAAATGATCTAATTTTAATGTCTGTGAAGATAAGAGAGAATATTAAAAAATTGAATTTTATTAGGGCAAAACTTACGTATAGTGCCCAAGGCGCTGTGCATCCTATTCTCTACTAATTTGTTTGCTAAACAACACATGTTGTAACCCATATGAGCACGAAAACGTCTTTTCACTTTTGACAGTTTACAACGGTTGAGAACCATTTTACGTGAGAAATAGGACCACTGTGCTTAAGGCAGTTTATGTAAGTTTTTTCTTTTTTATTATTATTATAAACAAACACAAATTAGTTTCTGCTTTACTTAAAAATCTCTAAAAAAATAATCTCTAGATTATTTTATATGAGAATCATTTTTTTAATCTTAAACAAATAAGCCCTAAGGCCTGGGCTTATCTATGTAATCTGTAAGTTTGCATAATCCACCTAGCATGACTTGGTGCAAATTGAACTACGAACTTGTTTGACAACTCATTTGGGATTTACTTATTGAGGTTGTATGCATATAAAATTTTGGTGAAATATACAGATTCTTGTGATTTCGAGTTTGTTCGCTTTTTATGACGTGGTTTAGGGTTTCTTCATCCAGGATTTTAGACAATAAAGTGCAAAAAATTATAATCATTGATAAAAAATTAGCGATTAAGATTTTGACAATTTCATAATTTTTGTGTGTGTATATATATATATATATATCCATTGCTTTTTATTGTATTTTATTTTTTAAAACGTACATTCCCACTCTAGACAAGTTAAATCCTTATTCATTAAACCCGCATGAGATTTCTTTTAACACGGAAGACTTGAAACAAAAAAGAATGGGCTTTTTTGGATGATTGATAAGGATATGGACAAGCCATAAATGAGTTTAGTGTAGTTTCCCTACCTTAAAAAAAACGTAAACAAAGTTACAAACTCCAAATCACTTAATAACTTAGGTATAATTTATCTTATATGATTTAAACTAAACTAAGTATAATATGAATCTAGTGATAATCATGTTGTGTACTATATTTAATCCCCCCAAGTGGGAAACTCCGCTTTTTAGCTGCTTAATTTAATATTTTACACACACCTCAAAGAAAAGTGTTCTCGGATGTATAGCTTATCTATTTTTGGGTTCATAAAAATAACATCAATGTCTAATATTTAATTATATTCAGATTCACATAGCACCGACTTCCCAGTTATGAAAGGTTTGAACATAACTTTGAACCTCTGAAAATTCCTGGGAAGATTAATTACTCTTTATCTTTTGAAAGCAAAAGGCAAACAAAGAGAAAACGATAAGGGGATGGAGCAAGTGGGTTTGCAATTATTCCCACCTTTTACATAACCCTTCCTTCCTCTTATGTCTCATTATTAAGCTATCAATTAGATTGTGGGTTGCTTTGTTGCTTGATTCCGTCGCTTTGTGTGGTAGGTCATGACATGAAGTGAAAACCCTTGTAACCATACTACTATAGTTTCGAACTATTTTTCACCTAAAATGCTTTTTTCAATTGAAGCTCTATTTTGATAGGTGGCATGTGTTTGTGCGTTGTCACCCTTCTTGTTCGAACGAGCATGCACCAACCAAGCACCGACAAAATAATTCAAATATTATTAAGGGCATAAAGTCTTTATACTTCCTTTCTTTTTCTTTTGGTTTTATTTATGGTGGCTAACACGAAATAGCAAATTTTGGTAAGTATTAGACCCACAATAATAATAGTAATACTAAATAGTCTATGGACAATACTATATATAGGTATCCTATCATTATGAGTAAACCCCATATTCCTAAGATTAGGATTAGCAATAGGTAATGAACTTAATGAGTTATACGCAAAATTTATCTATAATAGGTATGCAAAAATTTACTCTTCTCATTCTCACATAAAAAAAGTCAGTTTAACTACTAATGATAGTCATCAGATACAATTTAACTACTTGAATTAAAATTTGAATTAAAAGGTCACGTTTTCCATTATCAGGCTTTCCTTCTCGTGTATTCTTTCCCTGCATCAGCTGCCCTGTCCACCGTAATACACCTTCGAGGAAGGGGTATAAAAATGGAGTAATATCACCTTCAGAGAAGGGGTATCAGATTCAAACACTATCACCTTTAGAGAAGGGATAACGTATACTTTCAATTTAGAGAATGAGTATCAGATTCGAGTACTATCACCTTCAAAGAAGCGATAAGAGACACCTTCTCCTTATGAATGAGGTGGGATTTGAGTACCATCACATTTTAGAGTATAAATAGCAGACAGCCTCCATATGGATGGGGAAGACAATGAGACGCCATTGTATTGATTGTATTACTTGTAAGTATAGATTGATTGAGATGTTCATTAAAATGGACTGAGACTAATTCTGTGATTTTGATGATTAATTAATGGAGATGTTTGACTTGTTGGATTGATTGTGTAGTGTACTTATATTATCTACTTTAATATAAACCGATTTAGGAGTCATTATTACCAATTTTTGAAATAATGAGGGTACCATGGTTGATTTTTCTGGTTACTGCGCCGACTGAAAACAATGCTTTTTGCAAACTATTTTATAACTATGTGTTTTATCCATTGGATTATAAATCTCATTAGTAGTGTTGTTTTTAGAGAATTCGAGAAAGAATATTTTGAGACACTTTGTATTGGGCAAGTTCTACGGTGCACAAGTTTCATGGGTAACACCACCGTGCACAAGTATCAGTTGTCGTTGGATCAATCTCATACCACAATAATATCATGCACTATCATCACCAAATTTTTTCTCTGTTCTTCTCTATCCCCTTCTCCCTCACCCTCTCTCCGCCATGAGCCACCTCTCCCTCAGGTCTCCCCTTCCTTTCTCCCCAAGACCCAACCTCTCTCAACTGTTTCGATCTCAAATCGACCCAAAATCGCGTCCCGCACAGCTCCACCGTCACACCATGTGCGACTGTTTGCAACTCAGCCGCCGGAGCACTGCACATAGCCTACATCTAGTTACTGCGTGCCTCCCCTACTTCCATCCACCACACTTGATTATCTTTTCCTCCACTCCCTAATTCCAGAACTCAAACGCAAGAGAGGGGAAGAGTAGATCGAAGAGTTAGAAATGAGATGAAAAAGGGAAATTGAACCACAGGCCAACAAAAGGGCTGTGTACGGTTGTTGATGTGAAGCAGGGGCAGCGATGAGGCTCGCGGTGGTTCGTGCAAAGTGGGTCAGCTCCGGGTGGTTGGGGGCACAAGGTGATGGCTCTTGCGGCGGGTTGGGAACGAGGGAACATTCTAGAAGCTGAAGGGCGCCATTAAGGATGGTGGTGAGTTGGATGTCTGACACGTGGAAGAGTTCTTGGAAGTTAGGGATGGTGGAAGGGGAAGGAGGAAGAGGAAGGTGAGTGTCGCTGTCTCTGTGTGTGTTTGTGTTGCTATTGGTATTGGTGTTGGGGGTGTGAGGAGGGGAAGTGAGGGTGGGAAGAGAAAACCTCCACTGTGTGAAGCTTTGGGAAGTGGCAGAAGAAGAGGATGAGGTGGAAACTCAAGCAAGGGCGGTAATGCTTCTGATCTCTAGAAAAGGGGAGAGAAGATGAATGATATGGTGCAGAATACTCACCATAACATATGGTGGAATTTTTAATCAAATGGCCAAAACTAGTTGTGCATGGTAGAATCAGCCCCTTGTATTATTACTAAACTTTTCAGATGTACAGATCATTAGCTTAATTTTGAGAAAATTTTATTGAGGTATTTTTAGATTATTTTACGAATTACAAATCATTTACTTTCGATTTTATATTATTTTCTTGAAACTTTATTAAATTAAGGTCATGTAACTGGAATACATGACATTTTCCTATTGATATTATTGACTATTTCCAGGGATGTCAGCGAGGCAAGGTGGAAAGGAGAGTACTCCACTGCTCCCCATCCCTGCCCCTTATATTACCCCATGTCCCCGCCCCGGTCCCCATTCACCCCATAGGGAGTATTTCTCCCCCGCCTATGAATCCCTGCGGGGTCCCCGTAATTCATAAAAAATTAGTAATAATGAAGTAAAATCCAACAATATTGAAAAATTTATATAAAACTATTAAACGTCTTAAATTTAGAGTTAAATCATAGTAAATTCTACTTAGTATTAAAAGCTTGGAACCCTAAAGTGTTGGAACAAATAAATAAATATTTCGATAATTTTTATATGTAATAAAATAAAAATAAATTTAATAGGGTTTTATTGTAATATATACCTATAATATAACGGTTTTATTGTAATTTATCGGGATAGGGACACGGTGGGGAAGAGAGTATGTTCCTCCTCCCCGTCCCCAGAGTGCCATCGGGGGGATTTTCTTCCATGTCCCCATCACCATGGGGAAAAATTCCCAGCCCGCAGGGCCCCAAATAGGGCAGTACCTGTGATAATCCCCACGAATGGCTGGAAATTAATATCCCTAATTATCTCTATCTAATCAGGAACTTTGTGTGGCGCTTATGAAGGGATTTCTTCCCAACTCGAATCAAGCTTTAGTTGCAGGGAGTCTATTGCCCATCTATTTGTGTCCTTTGCAAGGTTGAGCCAGAGAATAGCCGACATTCCTATATCTCTCGCGACAGAAATTTGGGTTGTTAGCGGAATGATCTCAGTATCTACGAATTGGTGTAGGAATCCATGGAGGATTGCGAGTCTCTTCCTGAGTTGATTTTCAAGCTGCTTTTTTGTTTTTGATGAGGCGAAGTGACGCAATTTTGCCATGGTTTTGTAGAGCATCTGGAAGAAATGAGAAATTGTGGAAGAAGGTTGAGAAGTCAATGCCCATGTGAGTTTTTTTTTTCGATAACTAAATTCCATTAATAGAGTCTAGCTTCAGTATCATCGTGTGCAGACTCTATCCACCTTCTATGAAGGCTTGCAGAGGGCACACACAATCATTTGCTAGAAGAAGTAGACTAAAACCAAAATACAAACTGATAATACAAGTTCCAATTCATGGGAGCAATCCAACACCTAATGTCATTTGGACTCCTAGATTACAATTCAAAATGCAGATATATGATTGGCCACACACCCATCCTACCTAATGAGATAGCAATCTTTTACAACAGAGCAAGCCTAAGGAGCAGAATTTTTACAGTAAAGTCAGACAGATTCAAGAGCACACAATCACACAATGCCCATGTGAGTTTATGCTCTCAGTTTAGGCGGGAGAAGCCCGAGGCCTTCTTTCTTCCTTACAGTGGAGTCAAGAGTTGAATCGTGACCATGTTATCTTTGAGCTTGACTCCAAGCTAGTTGTTGATGCCTGATGGTGTCCATAATTCCAAGCTAGACTTGACCGACTATGGGGGCATTATCCATGAGTGTAGAGCTATCATTCAATCCAAAATAAACTTATTTGTTAGGTTCATTATAGCGGCAATCCAATATGGTTGCTCATTTGTTAGTTAGGGCGGCTATATCTACGTCTTATTGCCAATTTCAGAATTTTGTTTCTCCTTGTAATATTGCGGACGCTATTTTGATTGAAATGCAATAAGTTATTTCTAGTGAAAAAAAAAGACTTGGGGACTATGGTAAATTCTATGATCGAAGAACAAAATTGATAATAATATTTTTATGAAAGAACTAAATTAATGTAATTTCAAATGAATAAGTTGATGTTACTTTGTATAATCAAAAATAAATAAATTGATGTTTAAATCTTTTGATGGACCACCGTAATGAGATTTGAAGCTCTAAGTAAAAAAGAGGTTTATCAGTTTCATCCTCGACGACTCTGAATTTCATCCAATGTAAAAGATAGAAACAAAAGAATATGAAAATAATTGTTTTTACAAATTTTTTAAGAAGGATTTTGTATTGAGTGCTGGCAAGCTGTATTTCCATTCGACCATTCTTTCCTAACAAAAATCCAACTGAAACTTCCAAAATGGGAAGAAATAACTATTTTCTCAGGATACATGCAGTCAATTAAACTTGAAATTTTTAAAAAATCAATTTGGACAGACATATATGGCTGTTGCTACTTCTTGTTACAAGAAAATAATATCCTACTTTTAATGTAGGTTGATGCATGTATATTAATAATATTGACTTTCATTTTTTAAATGTTTAAACTAGACAAACTTTTTTGTTTGGTGATAGGATGGATATAAATAATCCCAAGAGATTTATGCATATATAACACCAGAAAGGCTGTAACCACTAATGCCTTTATTATAAAACATTAAAACTCAACACAAGTGCGATGCAAGTGCCAACTCCAATTTCTTTGGCAGAAGCATATCTCTTCTTGTTTTTTTATACTCTGCATCTTTATATAGTTAGGTGGTATTGCAGACGTGTGATTTGAATCATTATCAAGCATATTAGCGAAGTGCAACCTTTTGCATTTGTTAGATATATTCCTCCATGTATACATTATTATACTTGGCTAAATGATGTCAGCTTTAATTTGTATAACCCCCACATGAACTTAAGTGTTACAAGTGATGTGTATGGATCCAATGCTATTGTGGTGCCCAGTGGACCCGAGTCAAAGTGCATCATCACTATATATATATAAACTTCACCAAGCCAAATTCATGACACATTTGGCCAGTAGTGGTACTTTTTGTAGGGAAAAAAATATGTAATTAAATAACGCCTTAACTGCATTTTTAGTCTCCTAAGTATTGCATTGCGATTTTGGTCCCCTAGACGTGTAGATTTGGTCCTTCAAGTATCACAATTGTGTAGGAAATTTTTTAGGGCAGCACTAAGAGACTTTGACCAAATTTGTTCTCAAAACCTTAAGACATTAAGTTAATGGATCTAACCTCTTACACACTCTTCATTTTGTTCATTATAATGTGAGACTTTTTTAGTTTACCACTCACACTTGGATACCCAACATCTCCCTCAAGTGAGTCTTCTCCATATCGTGTCTCTTCGAGAGATACTTGAATTTCTTCATTGAGTCATCCTCAAACCATGTAAGGTCCCCCTCAGTGAAAGCTTTTTCATCCACATATTTATTCTTGCACCGCTGTTGGCTCACACACATCAACGAGACACGCCACCTAGTCTCCACATTGCTAGATAGACTTTTGATATAAGGAGTCGATCACTTTTAGGCACAACATCAGCTCTGATACCAATTGTAGGAAATTTTTTAGGAGAGCAACAAGAGACTTTAACCACATTTGTCGCAAAACCTTAAGGTTTTAGGTTAATGGGTCTAGCCTCTTATACACTCTTCATTTTGTTTATTATTAGGCGATGTGAGACTTCTTCATTTTTTCCCCTCACACTTGGATACCCAACAGATTGTGCGATTTTGATCCTATAGGTTTTAAATGTGCGAATTGAGTCATCCGAGTATTGCAATTGTGCGATTTTAGTCTCCTTATATCACGATGTGTAAGATTTTTTTTTATAATTATTTTTAAGCCATCTAAGATGCCACTTAGACCAAGTTACGTGTCATGTCATATCAACACATGCCACATCGATATTTTCGGTTAGAAACTGAACGACAATTAGACAGAGGGGCCAGAATCGCACAATTGTGATACCTGAAGGATCTACTTCACTCAATTAGATCCTGAAAGACCAAAACTGCACTATCGCATTACTTGGACGACCCAATTCGTGCAATTGAAATTTTAGTACCAAAATCGCTCAATTGCGATATCTAAGAACCAAATGTGTAATTAAGTCTATTACTTGTTAGCATATTATAGGTACAACAAAATATACAGGAGAGTTAGTCACTCATGTAGATACAGCATGAGAAATGAGAGTATGAGAATAAAATCGATTTTATTTTTGTAATTTAATAATTATTTAAGCATGCTTGGGATCAGATATCTGCACTTATTCTCGCTTTTATAAATCAAAGGAAAAACCCGAATTCAGTCGGAATCTCGAATGAGGTTGTTTCTAGTTTTTCCTATTAAAATTGCATTGAGATTGAAATGAAGAGGTATCACGAATTTAGATTTAATTGCTATGTGCTCATGTCACATTCTCAGGGCTTGTTCAATGATAAGTGTGGTAGATAACCGAAGCAAACCCTGCACCTTGGACAAGGCACAACATTGTGTGTTATGCAATGCCATACCTATTATTCAAGTCACAATTAATCTTGATCTTTAATTATCCATATATAAATTTATGATCTCAGTCAGGTCCACTGATAATTATACCCATTATGTCACTGATGATCGTTAACGACGTATGCAACATTCAATTCCCTGTCTGGACCAACTGGATGTCATATTTTCAACAAGTATATATCAGGTTCACGGAAGGTTTACTCCTAAACTCCCTTCCACGCCACATGCAAAAACAGTTCAACTTATATTACTCTCTCACTCAATTATAATAATAAAAAACCCTAGTTTAGTGGACTCAAATTTTTTTTTTGGTTAACAGGCCTTTGACCCCGCTCAAGTGTTATGGGAAAGAGGTTCTGACTAATCCGAAGTTCGGCTGAGAGGTAAATGAAGTTTGGCTCCAAGTTATTCTATTGCAAGCTTGGGATCAAACTCAGATACTAGCTGAGTCCGTCCCTTTTGATGGAATGCGTCAACCACTCGCACCCGGTCTTGGGGTTTGTGGACTCAAATATATGCAAATTTCAACTAAAACTTTATTTAATGTCCTTATTTCAAAGATACACTTGGGTTTATTCAATTTTCATTTTTCAAAAGAATGACATGCTTCCAAGAAACAGGTGTAAATTAGGGATAACAAAGTAGATCTAACCCATCGAGCCAACCCGCTTAAAATGGGCGGTCTAGGTTAAAGTACATTAATCCACTAACTCATATAACCCAACCCGCCTAGCCCGCCAGCCCGTTGGGTTGGTGGCGGGTCTGGCCGGGCCAGCCCGACGGATTATATTAAAAAATAATTTAAATAAAATATAACAAAAGAAGATGAATTGTAATAAGTTTAATTAAAAAAAAAACTAAAGTAAAAAATTAGTTTTTTTTTTCCATCAACACTGTTAGAGTTAGACTAACTCAACTCTTAGTCACCATGTTCATCTCTCTGACTCACTCAAATTGTGTTAATGGTAGATGGTTGATGGATAGGTGTTTATGTTTTACGGTTGATGGATTAATAGATGTTTATGGTTTATAGTCATGCTTAGTAACTTAATTGTTTAATTGAATTTTTGTAGTATTTTAATTGTTCAAATAAATTTATTTTATTTTTTTATGTGTTTTTTAGTGGGCCAGACTGCCAGCCCGTCCTCTGGTGGGTTGGGTTGAAACTGTCAACCCACGTTCTTTTAAAATGGCCAACCCAACCCGTCCTATTTTAGACGGGTCGGGCCAGCCTGTTTTGTCATCCCTAGTGTAAATTCAACTGTGGGAACCGTTATGATTAAGGGTAATTTAGTAAATATAATTTATTTTTTATATGAAATCAAGAAAATTAAATGAGCATAACTATCATTATTAATTAATGTGAAATTAGTTTTTTTATATATTTGAGTCCGAGGGAATAACTTTTAGTTTTAATAAAATTATTATGTTTCATCTATAAAAATATTTTTATAATTTATAAGTTTTTATGGAGATATTAAACAGAAGAGTTTATAAAAAGATGATATGTAAAAGCTTATTTTAATTAATTTATTTAAAAATCGCTTTTAATTATTGTGAGTTTTTTTAATTAATTGCATATCATTAAGGCCACTGTATTTAGCATGAGATGATAATGTGGGAGGCACAGAAAATGACAAAATTATCTGAAATATTTGGTTTGGTTGAATTTCTCGATCAAACAAATTAAGTATCTTCTTTCTCATTTTTTTTAACAAATTATCTTCTTTCTCATATTAATTATCTTATTGGAACATATGATAATTCAAAATTAGCAGCAGTTTATCTTCATGATTTCACTTTAAAGTTGATTTAAAATTATTCAAATTTAATTAGGTAGGAAATCTATTGACACTTAATTAGGCAGAAACACGTAGGAACCCCAAAATTGTTGAAATTTCCAAAAAAAAATTATTCTTTTATTGTTTCTTCAAAATGTTTTTGGTTTTGGAAACCAAAGGTGAAATATTTTTATTTATTTCAACATCAACTTATATATTTTTTTTACTGGAATAAAATGATTGCATTTTTAGATCAATAAAGTCACTGATACATGTAGGTACAGAATCAAGACACGGGGGCGAGCCCAAGATGTGGCCTTCCTAACAAGGTGTGGCTATCACATTTGTTTGCCTCTTAATAAACTCTACCTTATAGTTTGAAAAAAAAAGATAACATGTCTCTACACTGCTTAATTAAACAACCAAATTCTAAGACATCAAATTTATTTGACTTAATACTATCAACAACTAATTTAGAATCAAGCTGGATAATAACATGAGATAGCTCCAAGTCTCGAAACCAATGAAGAGCTTGCAACAATCCTCAAGCTTCGTCTTACTTAACTTCCAATCTTTGATCCAGCCAATCAGTGTTGCTGGTTATTAGTATAAATGTAAAGTTAGACTTTTGTTAGTTTGTTGAATATTTGACTAGCCAGCTGGATTGTTTGTTATGCCAGCATGACAGTTAGTTAGGCGTTAATTCAGTTTGATAGAAACCAAACTCCATGTATAAATTCATCTGTATGAAGGATTGAATTATCTTTCTGTAACTGAAACTAATGCTTTCAATGGAAAAACAGAATTCTGTTTCTCTTCTCTTCTCTATTATGGTATCATTCGCCATTTTCGGTCCTGGATTCTTCCTCTTCACGCTCCGTGCTCTCTGAATCGTGTGTTAGGTTCGTCTTCTCTGAGTTTCGCCAACAATGGCGTCTCATACTTCCTCGGCAACGAATAATCAAACGCAGCATGTGATTTCTGGATCGAACAACAATCAGAACAACGGTTCGTTCGGTCCAAAGCTTTCAATCAAACTACAGGATAATAATTTCCTGCTGTGGAATCAACAAGTCCAAGGCGTGATAACCTCACACAAGATGCATCGATTTGTGGTAAATCCTCTAATTCCGGCAAAGCATAAATCGGAAGCAGATCGACACGCTAATGTCCTCTCTGAAGAGTATGAGACTTGGCTAGTGCAGGATCAATCGCTGTTTACGTGGTTGTTATCCACGCTTTCTGAAGCGGTGTTGCCTAGGGTTTTGTCCTGTAAACATTCGTTTGAAGTTTGGGACAAGATTCATAAACACTTCTATGCGCATCTCAAGGCTCGCGTTAGACAGCTTCGATCTGAGTTAAAGATGACGAAGAAAGGCTCATGCTCAATCTCTGAATATGTGTTGCGCATCAAGTCCCTAGCAGATTCTTTACTAGCCATTGGAGATCCTGTGACAGAGCAAGATCAAGTAGATGCGATTCTTGATGGTTTACCAGAAGATTACAACCACTTCGTCATGATGATTTACGGTCGCTCGGATTCTCCTTCGCTATGTGATGTTGAGGCGTTACTTTATGTGCAAGAAGCACAGCTTGACAAGTTCCGTCAAGAACTAGCTGCTCCGAGTGTCACTGCAAATGTTGCACACTCTGGTCAATCACAAAATCAGGCACAGTCTAGAGCTGGAAACAATTTCTTCCGTGGCAGAGGTCGCAACAATAGGGGACGAGGCCGTGGCCGTGGAAGGTTCTCTGGTGGAGGCTCCAAGCCTACTTGCCAACTCTGTGGCAAGTATGGCCACAGTGTTGTTGATTGCTGGCATAGGTATGATGAGTCATTTGTTCCACAAGCCTCAGGTCCTCCTCAATCTGATCAAGGCACTACTTCACAGCATGTGAGCACAGGCAATGCGGTCACTGTCAAACAGGATGAGGCATTGAAGCCATTGGATCAGCCTAGTGCACTGTTTGCAACTCAATACAATCCTACAGCCTACACTCAGGAGTTATCTCTGCCATCAGGTCTGGAGGCACAGGCCTGGTTCGCAGACTCAGGTGCCTCACATCATCTTACTTCCTTTAAAACTCACTTGCATTATAGCACCTCCTATTTAGGGCCAAATAAGGTGTTTGTAGGAAATGGACAGGGATTACCAATCGTATCTGTTGGTTCATCTAAATTTGCATCTAACCTTTCACCTCACACAACTTTAATTCTGCAAGATATACTTCTTGTTCCTTCAATAACACGAAATTTGTTATCTGTATCTAAGTTTTCTAAAGATAACAATGTGTTTTTTGAATTCCATTCCACTCACTGTTTTGTGAAATCTCAGGAATCTAAGCAAATCCTCCTTGAAGGTTCCCTTGATGCAAGTGGTCTCTATTGCTTCAAGAACTTACATCACCTGTTGGGAACCTCAAGTGACTTTCTGAAGTGTTCCACTCATGCTTCAAATCCGGTTGTGCATACTACTGTCACGCCTGAAATTGTATCTAGTATAGCACCTCAATCATTAAATGTATTCTCTATTTGGCATTATAGGTTAGGACATGCTAATCATGGTGCCATTAGAAATGTTCTGAGTCTTTGTAATATCCATATACCAAATAAGAGTGCTACTGATTTCTGTAATTCATGTTGTTTAGGCAAGTCTCATAGACTTTATGCCCCACTTCCCAAACTGTGTATTCTGAACCGTTTGAAGTAATACATACAGATTTGTGGGGTCCCTCCCCTTCTCCTTCTAGTGGAGGTTACTTTTACTACATTGCATTTGTTGATGCTTATACAAAATATACTTGGTTATATTTTCTTAAAAACAAATCTGAGGCTCTAACAGCTTTTAAACTATTTCATGCACTCATTCAAACTCAGTTTCACACTCAAGTTAAAGCTGTCCAATCTGACTTTGGTGGTGAATATAGACCATTCACTACTTATCTTAATGAGCTAGGTATTTTACATAGGCTCACATGCCCTCACACCTCCCATCAAAATGGGACGGTTGAGAGGAAGCACAGGCACATTGTGGAAATGGGACTCACATTACTTGCTCATGCTAATCTACCAATTCCTTATTGGGATCATGCTTTCACTACTGCTGTTTACCTGATAAACAGGCTGCCAACTTCAGCTATGACACAATTTTCTTCTCCCTTTCATGCCTTATTCAAGTGTCTTCCTGATTACAAGAACATTAAAATCTTTGGTTCAGCCTGTTTTCCCTTAATCCGCCCCTATAATCAAAATAAACTTCAGTTTCGTAGCACTGAATGTGTCTATTTAGGGGTCTCACCAAGACACAAAGGTCACAAGTGCCTTAGTAGTGATGGCAAAATCTACATCTCAAAAGATGTGCTATTCAATGAATATACTTTTCCCTTTTTGAAGTTGTTTCCGTCTGCAACAACAAAAGTTGATGAGTCTTTACCCAAATCCTCCAAGTTGATGTTGACTACTCCTACTTCTTGTCCTTTTGCTGCAGAAACAGCAGCTCATCTAAATAATCAGTCTACAACTAATACTACTGTAACAAGTAACCGTGTGGCCCCTTCTCTCATTGACAGCCCTGTGTTTGTTGCTGATCCCTCGGGTTCTTCTTCACAACCCTCTGTAGAGTCCATTTCCTCCTCTCAAAATTCTGCAAACCACACAGCTAGCAACTCTGTTGAGTCTGCCATTTCTAAAAATGTTCAAAATTCTGCAACACAGCCACTGTTAGTTAATGCTCATCCGATGCAAACAAGAGCTAAAACAGGACACTCCAAACCAAAGGCCTTTCTAGCTCACACTGAACCTAACTCAGTCAAAGAAGCTATTGTTCATCCTCAGTGGCTTGAAGCCATGAAGCAAGAATACAGTGCTTTAATGGCAAACCAAACTTGGACCCTCACACCTTTACCCTTACATAGGAAAGCCATAGGATGCAAGTGGGTATTTAGGGTGAAAGAGAACCCTGATGGAAGTGTTAATAAATATAAGGCTAGGTTAGTGGCAAAAGGATTCCACCAACAACCTGGTTTTGATTTTAGTGAGACATTCTCACCTGTTGTCAAGCCAACAACGATTCGGGTCATATTGACACTTGCTCTCACCTTCAAGTGGGAGATTCAACAAGTGGACATCAACAATGCCTTTCTCAATGGCTTGCTTCAAGAGGAGGTTTATATGCAGCAGCCTCCAGGCTTTGAAGCTTCAGATAAGCAGCTGGTTTGCAAACTAAATCGTGCTCTCTATGGTTTAAAACAGGCTCCAAGGGCCTGGTATGAAAGACTCCATCAAGCACTACTTCATTTCGGGTTTCATCATAGTAAGTGTGACCATTCTTTGTTTATCTATAAATCCAAGGGTGTGACACTCTATGCATTGGTGTATGTGGATGATATTCTAATAACAGGGTCTTCTTCAACATTGATTCATGATCTCATTGACAAACTTCATGTCAAATTTGCTTTGAAAAAGCTTGGTAAACCAGATTATTTTCTGGGTATACAAATCAGAAACTTGTCAAATGGTGCTCTCTTGTTGACTCAAACAAAGTATGTCAAGGATCTCTTGGCCAAGGCAAATATGAGTGATGCAAATGGGGTTTCAACTCCAATGTTTAGCCACTGTAAACTCAGCAAGCATGGCTCGGATGTGTTGGCAAATCCTCATCAGTATAGATCTATTGTTGGTGCCCTACAGTATGTCACCCTCACAAGGCCTGATATTGCATTCAGTGTAAATAAAGCTTGCCAGTTCATGTCTTCACCACTTGAAAGCCATTGGAGAGCAGTAAAATGAATTCTAAGATATCTCAGTGGGACATATACTCACGGCTTGGTGCTGCAGCCAGCTGCTCCTGACAATAAATTTTCTCTACGAGCCTACAGTGATAGTGATTGGGCCAGTGACCCAGATGATCGAAGGTCTACATCCGGTTCATGCATCTTTTTTGGGCCTAATCTAGTTTCTTGGAGCTCAAAGAAACAGCCCCTGGTAGCTAGATCAAGTGCAGAAGCAGAATATAGGGGTATAGCTCACACCACTTCTGAATTAATGTGGTTGGAATCACTTCTAGCTGAACTGCATGTGAAATTTTTTCCACCAACACTGCTATGTGACAACTTGAGTGCAGTCTTGCTATCTCATAACCCAGTTCTTCATGCCCGTACCAAGCATATAGAACTTGACATACACTTTGTAAGGGAAAAAGTGGTTGCCAAAACTCTCAGCATTCAGCATGTACCAGCCTCAGCACAGATAGCTGATGCTCTCACCAAACCCTTGGGTACTACTCAGTTTCAGGAACTCAGAAACAAGCTCAAAGTTGCTGCCATGCAACCCCCTTGATCTTGTGGGGGGAGTATTAGTATAAATGTAAAGTTAGACTTTTGTTAGTTTGTTGAATATTTGACTAGCCAGCTGGATTGTTTATTATGCCAGCGTGGCAGTTAGTTAGGCGTTAATTCAGTTTGATAGAAACCAAACTCCATGTATAAATTCATCTGTATGAAGGATTGAATTATCTTTCTGTAACTGAAACTAATGCTTTCAATGGAAAAACAGAATTCTGTTTCTCTTCTCTTCTCTATTACTGGTAAAAAATCACCAATTTCTCCTCTCAAGCACATACCCACTCCAGTAGCTAACATATGATTCGAAAAAGCCGCGTCAATATTACACATTAAAAATCCTGCAGGAGGTTTTTTTTTTTTCAGACCACATGATGTGCCTCTCCCAAATTCTCTTAATGTTGTGGAGAACATATTTTAGCTAATTTCCATTCTTCCCCGGTGAATCTTGCTCTTGCTAAAACAACATATTCCGCCCCTTTCCCTACCATATTAAAGCATTCCTACACACCCACAAGCTCCATGTGACCATCACAAAGTTAAGAATTTGAGGCATAGTTAGACACACACACATAAAAAGGAATAGCCTCAAGCACTGATTTAATTGACACCTCCTTACCAGCTCTAAAAAGAGCCTTTCCTCTCCAAGAAGAAATATGCTTCCAAACTCTTTCTTTTATATAAGCAAATGGGCTTTTCTTGCTTCTACCCACCATAGATGGCAAACCAAGATATTTTGTCTATGCCCAAGGTGAGTCTAACACCCAGGAGCTCCGCAAGTTTATGTTGGTCCTCCATTTTTACAGTCCTACTAAAATAGGCTTCTGACTTTGTGAGATTTATTGATTGTCACGATGCGGCTTCATAGGTCTTCAAGATCTTTTTCATGTTTGCAGCTTCACCATCATTGGCCCTAAAAAAAAAAAAACAACCATCTGCAAAAAGTAGATGGGTGTGTATACGAGCCCGCCTGCAAATCTTCACTCTATGAATCTCCCCTATCACCTTCACTCTCCTGATCAACGCAGAAAGTCCCTCTGCTACCAAAATAAATAAGTAGCGGGAGAGACGGTCTCCCTAACACAATCCCCAACACTGTAGGATTGAATCAACACAGTCATTATTTACGAGCACTGAATAATTCATCGAGCCGCCACACATGATCATCCATTCTACCCACCTAGCATCAAATCCCAACCTTAGCATCATTTGGGAGAGAAAGCCTCAGTCCACCCTATCATATGCCTTGCTGATATCTATTTTTAGAGCCACATCTCCTACCTTGCCTTGCGTCTTACGATTCATGGAATGAATCACCTCCATGGCCATAATCACATAATCCAAAATAGACCGGCATTTTACTAGTGTTGGTTGAACTTTAGAGACACATTTTGAGAGGACATGCTTCATGTCGTTGGCTAAGACCTTAGAGTTCAACTTATACAACACATTACAAAACGAGATCGGTTGTAACTGAAACATAGAAGAGGGATTATCATTTTTGGGAATAAGAGCTATATTAGTATCATTAAGAGAATTTATATTTTTTCGAAATCTCTATCTTTTAAAGTATAGTGAATAAACATAATTTATAACTGTTAACGAAGAAAAAAGAGAGAATACATTCTCCCAAAACTGTAACAAAAAAAAACATTCTCCCAAAACCAGATGATAAATTAATGTATTCATAAATAAAAAAACCGTTATTTTTTATTAATTATTGTAAACTGACTTTTATCTTGCAAAAATAGAAAATGCAATTTTTCCACAGATAAGGCCAAAGCTTTCTTTTTTGGGTACCAAAAACAGCTATTGTATTTTCCTTTTTCACAAAATATTCTTAACTCTAAAAGTAGGTTATTATTATTATTATTATTAACAAATAACAACAACATGCTTTCACACATCTTAGCTAGCATTTGTTCAGAACATCCAATATAAAATAAATAATTCCTGTCTGATTCCTTTTCCTTTAAGAGCATGCATTGTTTTCTGACGTGGATTTCTCAACTTTTTTAGATGAAACTAACTGAGCATAAACGAAGCAATGATGTTACTAGGAATCTTATCTTACCTTCCTTCAATTGTTCATACTTCATTGATTGATTTCACCCCACCATTGACACCGAAATGAAAGATCAACTATAGTTTGTTAGAAAGAGAGAGAGAGGGTGCCAAAAGCAACATTAACTGAGATATGAAATGAGGGACCATGCCAACAAGTGGAGGTGTGAGAAAGTAGAACCTTACCAATACTTGAAAGTGAAAGCTTACATTACTAAACACTAAGCCAAAGCTAACTTTAGCAAATTTTCCTCTCAAAATTATGACAAAAGTACAAAACATGGTCCTCCAAATGCTGATGTTAAAGGGTTAAGAATAAAGGCTTCCCTTCTCTTCAAGAATCTTTCTTTTGCTTTTCCTTGTAAAACTACAGCTACCCTTTAGGCCCTTCCAGACAAAGATAATAAATAGAGGGAATTTGAAGGGGGAAAAAATACATTTTTAAGGGAACAAAACAAATGGAGGAAAAAAGAAAATTGTCAATTCATTTATGAATGAGAATGATGAAATGTCAGTTTGGTGAGAGAGAAACAGTGTGAGTTTTGGTCTTTTTCTATGTTTACTTTCATGTTTTAAACACTTATTACCAGCCAAGTTGTCTTGGGAGGGGCAGAGAAAAGCTGACACCTTGGAAAATAGTTTCTATGCTTCACTAGGATTTGGAGACATTGTGTTGTCCAGTTTCTGAATGTATGGATGAAAAAAATTTGGGTTTTGATCAATTTAGTGGCTTGTGCAAGTTTTGAAGGTATTTAATTTTTTGTTTTCTTCCCCTTTTTTATATTTAAATTTTGTTTTCTCCCCACCTTGCCCTTCCCCTCCTTTTTCTTTTGTTTTTTAATTTTTGGTTTATTTGTGGAGGGAGTGTGTTGAAAAGGATTTCTGTTCATACAATCTATGTTGTGTTCTTGTGGTTTGTGGAGGATTCATTGGGAGATTTTTGGAGATATGATGAATACCTGCTACTAAAATAAACAGACTTGCTTGGTTTTGGTTGAAGCAGAAAGAGAAACACTCTAAACATTGCTTCACTCATATTCATAGCACTCAATGATTTTTCATCCCATCTGTTGGGGAAGCTCTTCATTTTTCATGGTGTTGAGTTATGTATACTTTTTTGTTGATTTTCTGTGAAATAATTTTTTTTTTTGGAGACATCATCAACCTTTTGGCTACGGACTAACTCCAAATTTTAAGTTCATTTACTCAGTGGGTCATAATGCTTGGTTATTTTAATTCAGCAGATTCTTGCACTTTTTTTATTTAATTCTGTTTAAATTAACATACCTTGTTGTGATTGCAGGGCTTTTTCTTGTGCTCCCAGGCTTCAATTTTGAGAGAATTTCAATGCTTTTTTAGAACATAACCAAAACACTAATGGCAAATAAAGGCCATCACTCTATGTTTCTGGTGTTGGTTACTTTTTTGCTTTCAATCTATCATTCAGAGCAACTTCAATCCTCCCAATCCCAAACCCTTCTAAGAATTCAACAGCTCTTAAACTTTCCTGCTGCTTTAAGCAAATGGAATAACTCCACAGACTTTTGCAGCACAGAATCAAACTCTTCTCTCACTGTAGTATGCTATGAAGACACCATAACACAACTACACATAATAGGTGAAAGAAAATCCCCACCTCTCCCTAGAAACTTCTCAATAGATTCCTTTGTCACAACACTGGTAAGGCTTCCAAGTTTAAAAGTCTTAACACTGGTTTCCCTTGGTATATGGGGTCCATTGCCTGGTAAGATTGCTCGCCTTTCATCGTTGGAAATAGTTAATGTGAGTTCGAATTATCTCTATGGTTCAATCCCTATGGAACTTTCATTACTATCAAATCTTCAAACTCTCATTCTTGATGACAACATGTTTGCTGGCCAGCTTCCTGATTGGCTTGACTTGCTTCCAGAATTAACTGTGTTGAGTTTAAAAAACAATTTGTTCAATGGTTCTCTACCGAATTCGCTTGGTAGCTTGAAGAATTTGAGAATTCTTTCACTTTCTCATAATAACTTGTATGGAGAAGTACCTGATTTGAGCCATTTGACAAATCTTCAAGTGCTTGAATTGGATGATAATGCTTTTGGACCTCAGTTTCCTAAGCTTGGTAACAAGTTGGTTACTCTAATGCTGAGAAATAATAAGTTCAGATCTGGTATCCCTGCTGAATTGAGCTCATATTATCAGCTTAAGCGATTCGATATCTCATCGAATACGTTTATTGGGCCATTCCAGCCAGCATTGTTGTCACTTCCTTCTATTAGTTACCTCAACATTTCAGGGAACAAATTGACAGGGATGCTTTTTGAGAACCTTTCTTGCAATTCTGAGCTTCAAGTAGTTGATTTATCCTCAAATCTTTTGACTGGGGACTTACCTAAATGTTTACTCTCAAATTCTAGTGATAGGACTGTCTTGTATGCTAGAAATTGCCTTGAGACGACGAATCAAAATCAGCAGCCACCACCGTTTTGCCACACTGAAGCCTTAGCAGTGGGAATATTGCCTGACAGAAAGAAGCACAAACAAGTATCAAAGGTAGTTCTTACCCTTGGTATTGTAGGTGGGACTCTTGGAGGAGCAGCACTTGTTTTGCTGATTTTCTTTATTGTTAGAAGAGGAAATGGCAGAACCAAACTGAAGAATCCTCCAACAAGATTGATATCTGAGAATGCTGCTTCTGGATACACCTCTAAGTTGCTTTCTGATGCAAGTAACTCTCTATCTATCTCTATCTCTCTATCTTTCTAACACACACGTTCACATAAGCACGCAGGCACACATGGGAGTATGCATGATCCACATACCTTGTACCATCACTAATAAGAATAGGATTATGGTGTAGCCAAAGAAAGATTTCTCAAGTGGTGAGACACAAGGATGCTTCCGTGTACTTAAGCCCTAGGTCACGGGTTCGAATCCTTGTGGGAGGCAAAAGAAATACCACATGGGGGTGGTAGATATTCCTATGAGTGATAGATTGGTGACATGAGAGGGTGGCCAATCTGTTACAAAATATTGAAGTTGCATGATCACTAAAACTTTAACCAAGTTATTTTGAGGAAAACTGGTAATTTCATTTAGATACTTTAGTTTAATAGCATTGACTTATAAGTTTGCACCCTGCCTCTCTACATTTGGCTGACAGAAGTTGGTTTATATATCTGAAATCTACCATTAATAACTAATTTTAACCTAAGAAATATTCACTAATTTCTTAATTTCTGAAATATGTTAACTAGTTGGATATGGGAAACTCATACAGCGATAAAAATAGCTGAACAGAAAAGATTTCTTACATGTAAACTACAGATGGTAGTACTTCATGCTTGTTTGAATTTGATAAAAGAAACAACAGATGTTTAATTGCAGTTGAGTAAGTCATCAATTCAGAATCTTTCCTTGTAAATGTAGCTCAACAAAATGATTGGTAACCTATGAAGCCCAGATTCTTCAAAATTGCTAAAGTTTTGGTGTCGTATCCATATCCAATACCGATACGCTACGATACTTCTAGATACGTATCTAAGATGTATCTTCCAATTCTTTTTGATTCTTTTAAAAGAAAATATGGACTGATTCGTTTGGAATACAACTCCAAAAACTTGTCTTAAAACTTTTTGTACAATCTTATTCTTCTTAATGTTGCACGTGCAAAATGGAGTATAATTTCTTTATTCATTCTTTGAGGATATAAGAAAGGAGAGAAATAGTTGTGGGACATTAGTGGAGATTTACATGAGCCACTTGATGATAGTAGTGGACTTCTTTAATTGGCATAGTTGTCTCTTGATGAAAGTTATGCCTTTTTGGATGATGAGAATGGGAGAGATGAAAATGATACAGATAGTATTGATGATGTTTTATTGTTAATTCTGATATTGTTTAGGGGGAAAAAATACATTAGTGCCATGTTTATGAGTAAAAGAATGATTTTGACATGGACAAAAGAAAGATTTGTCTGCTTTTCTATTACGATCGCAAGTGTCTTTTGTAAATAGTGATCACCATCTATTGATATAGTTATGTATTAATAAAAAAAAAAAAGTATCAATATCTCTTTACAAGTATTATGCATTTATGAAAATATGTATTTTCTTTTACAAATCTGTATTAATGTATCTAGGGCCGTATTGTATCTTTAGTTTTTAATAATTTCTCATATCCGTGTCGTATTGTACCCATGTCATGTCAAGTATCCGGGCTTCATAGTTGGTAATTATTTTCTGGAGAAAATGATATGGAAGAATCACATGTGATTCATACATTTCCTTGTCATACACGCCATTCATACATTTCCTTGTCGTCTTCCATATAAAATATAGGTTGACAAACATTTCTTTCTCTGCATAAAGGATATATATCTCAAACAAAGAAGTTGGGAGCAGTCGGCCTTCCAAACTATCGTAGTTTTTCATTGGAAGAGATTGAGGCAGCCACAAACAACTTTGACACAGCTTCTTTAATGGGTGAAGATTCTTATGGGCAGGTATGCCACATTGTCTCGAACTTATTTTGTATATGAAAGAATATCTCTTTGAATCATGAGCTTTGGTGAATGTGTTCATCAGGCTACCCAGTTTTAGAGTTTGAATGCTGTTATATGAAAATATCCTTTGCTGTTAGATTGATTTTTCTATGAAATACAGTATTAAAGTGAAATTGAGGCAGCTAAGCCATTGTACTAGTATAAGTAACCAAACTTTGGTTCCTCTCTATCTAATACTATGTAATTAAAATAAATAACACCTGGAAATGATTTAAATTGCAGTCGCGGTCACAAAATGACTTCATGTTAAGGACTTATACATATTTAAACGTAAAATGTTATATCTTTCAATTGACTTCATAGATCAATTTTTTCATTACATATATGCTTTGACTACTACATGGTCATGCATCCATATCACTGCATCCATGATTATATATAGTTGAATTAAATTTGTACAAAATAAAAGGTCAAGGCATCACGAAACTAATTTGATCATGAAGTCATGATTCAATTACTTCGCTTTGCCATTGAGCTTGAAGTTGTTCAAGAAATTCCAACTTTTATCTTTTTACATTTTGTGTGATGAATGTTGCATTTTAAAATAATATGTTCTTATTATGTCTCAGATGTACAGAGGTCAGCTGAAGAATGGCTCGTTTGTTGCTATTAGATGTGTCAAAATGAAAAAAAGATACAGCACTCAAAACTTCATGCACCACATGGAGCTTATATCAAAACTCAGGCATCGTCATTTAGTCAGCGCTCTTGGACACTGCTTCGAATGTTCTTTGGAAGATTCAAGTGTCAGCAAAATATTTCTTGTCTTTGAATACGTACCGAATGGCACACTCAGGAGCTGGATCTCTGGTAATTCATTGAAAAACAGCTACTAATTTCTCTGGTTGAAGTTTGTAAAAATGTTATTAGAACAAGAAATAGAAAGAAAGGATAGGCAAAGTTCACTAGAGGGCATTTCATTAGTAGTAGTTACAAATTCATTTCTTTCCTACCTCTACATGAAGTTCAAAAATTGTTTTTAAGAAGGCAATCTTAGAATTTGGGCTTAGGGAGTGGAATCATGGCCCAATAATAGATTTAGGATAGATTCTGATATTATCTTAGAATTTGTGCTTAAGGCCCAACACAACCCCACCAAGCCAGTTTGTAAGGTGAGGACTCAAGCCTTATAAACATTACTTAGGTCATATCTCTAGTCGATGTGGGACTCTTAACAACCAGTCTTTTCAGAATCATGTTGTAATGGAAAATTGAGACAACAATACTATTTCTTTATACTTTGTTACTTTGTCCTGACAATTATGGTGTTGATGCCTCATATTTTTTTGGCAGATGGTGATGCTAAAAAATCTCTGAATTGGACTCAACGCATAGGAGCCGCAATTGGAGTAGCAAATGGAATCCAATTTTTGCATACAGGGATTGTCCCTGGTGTATATTCCAACAATCTCAAAATAGAGAATGTTTTATTGGATCGCAATCTTGTTGCGAAAATCAGCAGTTACAACCTGCCTTTGTTATCTAACATGGGAAAGGTATGAAGAAAATAATTATGAATTAATGTGTCTTGTTTCATGACAGGGGAAAAAAAAAATGAGTGAGTTTGTTCTTTTATTTTCCTTCAGGAAAAGGCTTTCATTTCCTTGCAGGTTCGGCATGGAAAATCTTCCAATGGATCCAAACATTCTAGTAGTAATAAAAGGTATGGTGATAGAAATTCAAATATTTACTCAGATCTAACATACACACAATCTGTGTTAATGAAAAAATAGTAGTACTCATCATACTGTAATTTCACGTACCATATGATATGAGTGGGAAGGTCACATGAAGAAAAATACCTGAGATCCTAATTACTACTGTATGTGTGTATGTATGTCTTTGTGATGTATATGCAAGCTTGTTTTTCAAATTTTAATGAATTATGCTGTTTTTGTAGTGTGAAGCATGAAGATAAGTCTGATATATATGACTTTGGAGTAATACTACTGGAACTCATTCTTGGAAGGCCAATAAAGACAACGAATGATGCAGAAGCTTTTAAGGATCTGGTAATAACAGGAACTCTAATTCATTTCTCATGTACCATTTTTTTGTCATTACTTTCTAAATATTTCAAAACTTAGTAATCATTAAATTTTGCAATTCTATGAACCTACTTGTGTAATTGTATCATGAGGGCAGTTGCAAGCAAGCATAGGAGCTGAAGAAGAGGCTCGGAGGAGCATTGTTGATCCAGCGATTCGCAAGGCATGCTTGGATCAATCATTGAAGACAATGATGGAGATTTGTGTGAGGTGCTTGGTTAAAGAGCCAGCAGATAGGCCCTCCATAGAGGATGTTTTGTGGAATTTGCAGTTTGCTTCTCAAGTACAGGATGCTTGGAGAGGGGATTCTCAAAGTAGTGAGGGGTCTCCAGCCTCACCTTTAGGGCCTCAGAGAGTGGCCTTCCATTAGTGTCAATCAAGAAGTTTTTAAAAAAGTTATATATTTCACTATAAGTTTTAAAGATTAATGGTTGCAGAATGTAAGCTTTATAGTTTGCAGCCTTAGAATAGTACTATACATGTTCTTCATGTTGTAAAACTTGGCACAAAAACTGCTGAGCTTATAATGAAAAATTATGCCATGTCGCACATGCAAGTTAAGGTCTTTCTTTATTAAACACAGGTGCACATGCACATACATATTCAAGTTTTTGAGTTGAGAATGCAACATTAATCAACAGCCAAGGAAAGTTAATCAACAATATATCACTATTTGGCTAAAAAGAGGAGTGATGACAACACTCTCAGGCACTCACTTTCCAAAAGACTATTTATTACTACCTCCGGTCCCATATATAAGAGACAAATGCACTTTCCAGGTTCATTGAATAACTGATATAAACCAGATATATCAGTTATTCAATGAACCTAGAAAGTGCATTTGTCTCTTATATATGAGACCGGAGGGAGTATTAATTAAAATTCATATGAATCCTACTAATTTATGTGGATCTCATTTCCTATGCAATGTGACTCGTTCTCAAAATGATAGGATCCACATCAATTTCAACCAATAATAGAGAAGGTATTGGAAAGAAAGTGTCCAATGATAACACTCTTAGTTAAATTTGAGAAAGGTTGGGTAAAAAACAATTAGTTTAATTTTGCCAAATATGGAAATGAATTTTCTCACGTTGAAATTTGACATTTTTTTTTATCAATGTCAAATTTCAATGGGAGAAATTTGACATGATTTTGCATATGAAATTTGTATTCATATATATTTTTAATTAATATTAAATTTTTAACTGTGAATTTTCATTCCCTCCAAATGTAGATGGGAATTGTTGATTTTATTTTTCCTTGCTTTATTTGCATGTGCTGCTATATGAGTATACTTCTGACGCTTACATTATCTGTGTTAAATAAGTAGTATTTATTATAATCTTGCAATTTTAATTAGCAAGTTAGTTATAGTGTTAGTTATATGACAGCTAACTAACGTTAGTTATATGACAGCTGTATATAGTTAGTTGATAGCTCATGCTTCTGTATTTACTCTATATATATACTCTTCTGCTTCATTCAATGAAAGGAGATTCAATTTTACCAAAGTAACATGGTATCAGTTGAATAGCCGTCTTCTTCTTCCGCGTTTCTCTCTGATTTCGCGTTTTCTTGCAAGCTCTTGCGCTCTCCTTCTTGATTCTCTGCAATCATTCCTCTTCTTTGCATCAATTTCTATGTCACCTTCTTCTCCTTCTTCCAATTCAGAGGATTCAGTTCATTCTGCTCCATCCTCTCCTTCGAAAGTTTCTTCGTCAAAACCTAATTCCTCTTCTACCAAACAAGATCATCTCGATCCATACTACATCTATCTGAATGAGAATCCATCTCTCGTTCTAGTTTCACCAGTTTTGGATGGCTCTAACTATCATTGTTGGATTCAAGCTATGACAATGGCGCTCTAAATGATGAACAAGTTTTCATTTGTTGATGGCTCAATTCGGAAACCATCAAGTGCTGATCCTAAATTTTGTCTTTGGAAGCGTTGCAACATGCTTGTTCTGTCTTGGATTAATCACTCGGTCTCCACTGAAATTTCATCCAGCATTCTTTGGATCACAGAGGCTTACAATGTTTGGAAGGAATTGAAAAATAGGTTTTCTCAAGGTGATCACTTACGTATTGCTCAATTGCATCATGATTTGTTCTCTCTTAAACAAGCAGATCTTTCTGTCTGTTCCTATTTCACTAAGATGCGAATGCTATGGGATGAACTCTGCAATTTTCGTCCAATTCCTTATTGTGCTTCTGATTCTGGTTTTTGTTGTGATACTTCCAAGACTGTGTTGCAATATCGTGACAATGATTGTGTCATTAGCTTCTTACAGGGCTTAAATGAAAATTTTGATGGAGTGAAGTCTCAAATTCAGTTGATGAAACCTTTACTCTCTCTTGCTAAGGTCTACTCCATGATTGTTCAACAAGAGAGGCAGGTTAATTCTGGACCTGGTATCTTGCCAACTCCTATTGCGCTCAATGTTTAGTCTAATTCATCTCAGAATCGTGGTTCTGACAAAGGAAAGTTTGCCTCAAAAAATAAGGGAAATCGATTCTGCACTCATTGTCAGCGCACTAATCACACAGTGGATACATGCTTTCTCAAGCATGGATATCTTCCTGGGTACAAGAATAAGAAATCCATCAACAATGTGCAATCTGACTAAGGCAATGTTCAAGTAGTGTGTGAATCATCATATGCTTCTCTGTTGGATCTCACACAGGCTCAAATTCAAGGGTTGTTATCTCTTTTACCAGCAACATCTCCCATTGCTACTTCTACTTCTGCAAATTTGGTCAGTGCTCACCATATCACTGCTTCTCAAGGTAATAATTCTCATTATTGGCTTGTTGATTCAGGAGCCACTGATCATATTACCTCTTCTTTTCATTTCTTCACCACTTTTAAACCCAATAAGCCTATTGATGTTTCTCTGCCTAATGGTAGCACTACTTTAGCAACTTATAGTGGTACCATACCCCTATCTTCATCATTGGTCTTATATGATGTTCTTTATGTTCCAAATTTTTCCAATAATTTGGTTTCAGTTTCTAAACTTACACAAACACTTTCCTGCCAAGTTAACTTTATTGCTTCTTCTTGTATAATCCAGGACCTTCCTACTTTTAGGATGATTGGCAGTGCTAAACAACAAGGTAGGCTATATACATTGCTCACTGATTCTGTTGCTTCTGTTTTCACAGCTCCTTGTATAAATCATGTTAATTCTACTGTTGTTACACACTTGTTCAAAATTATCATTGTAATATACCAAAACTTGTTCATAATACTTGTGATGCTTGTCATTTTGCTAAACAAAAGAAGTTTGTTTTTCCTCATGGTAAATTGGTTTCACACTCAATTTTTGATATTGTTCATGTTGATATTTGGGGGCCCTTCTCTACCCCTAGTATTCATGGAAACAAATACGTTCTTACTATTGTAGATGACAAATCTAGGTATACTTGGATTCGGTTAATGAAAGTCAAGTCAGAAACTAGAACTCATCTCATGAATTTTGCTCCTTTTATTCACACACAATTTGGCATTTCCATTAAGGCAATAAGGTCTAATAATGGGGCTGAGTTTAATATGCCCTCCTATTTTGCTTCCAAAGGAATTCTTTATCAATTGTCTTGCACTGAAACTCCCCAACAAAATGGGGTAGTTGAGAGAAAGCACCAACATATTTTAAATGTTGCTAGGTCTCTCATGTTTCAATCTTCCCTGCCTTTGAATTTTTAGGATTTTGCCATATCTCAAACCATTCATATTATCAACATGCTTCCATTATCAAAGCTTCATTCTCACTCTCCATTTTTCATTCTCTTTAACAAATAGCCTGACATTAGTTCTCTTAGAGTCTTTGGTGCTCTATGTTTTGCTACCACTCATGTTGCTCATAGGACCAAATTTCAGCCTAGAGCTCGCAAATGTGTTCATATAGGTCATATTCAAGGTGTCAAAGGTTACTTGTTATATGACTTGCATAATCATGAGGTCTTTTACTCTAGACATGTCTCTTTCTATGAGAACATTTTTCCTTTTTCTTCCACACCTTCTACTTATAATTCTCCTGAGTCTATTTTTCCTTCACCCTCAAAAATTGTCATTACTGATATGGAACCTGAAAAGTCTTCAATTGTTCCTTCTCAACCTTCTTCAATCTCTTCCTCTCTTGTTACTGCAATTCAGCCTACACTTTCTGCATCTTCTGCACCCTCTCTAACTCATACTGCATCTTCTGCTTCCCCCTTTCCACTTGAGCCACCTTTGGACCCCAGCACCTTAGTTCTCTCCCTGGCTTCCCTTGTACTACAATTGGTGGCCATTTTTTGCATTCCCCAAAGTTTACCACCTTATCGTAACCAAGACCACCATATCCATCTACTACTTGATTTTCCCCTATTAATGTACGCCTTTATCGCTATCCATAATGTCACAAAGAGATCTTGACCCAATTGATGCTCCAAGAAGGGCTAGTCAAACACAACACTAGCCTCTTCTCTTCCCTGTTTTTCTCATAAAGAAGAAGGGTTGAACATGACATTTTTCCGTCGATTACCATGTCCTTAACACGATTACTGTGAAGGACAGATTTCCAATCCCTATAGTTGACGAGCTATTAGATGAGCTTCATGGTTCCACGATATTCTTTAAGTTGGATCATTGCTCCGAATATCACAAGTAATGCTTGCACCAGAGGACACTTTCAAAACTGCTTTTAGAATTGTGGATGGGCATTTTGAATTCATTGGTATGCCCTTCGGTTTGAGCAATGCGCCCTCGACTTTCCAAGTTGTAATGAATAATGTCTTTAGGGCATATCTCTGCAAATTTGTGCTCGCTTTCTTTGACGATATACTTGTCTACGGTGCTGACTGGAACTCTAATTTGGTTAATCTACACGGAGAATAGTGGGTCCAAAGGACTAATCTTGTAGAAATACTTTGTAGACCCACAAAGGAGCCAAATGCCCTAATTATAATAGGTTGCTAAAAAAAATGTAAAAGGTGGATAGATTACTCTAACCATTTGTAAAGCAACGCTATAAATACTTGATAAAAAAGACCAAATAGCAATTTGAGTTGTCTACCAATTAAGGACAGACTCACCATATATAGATAGAGTTGGGGTCACATCTTCCCCCACTCACTTTTCAAATTTTTCTATTGTACAATGAATTTATCATTTTTTTTCACGATGTCTTCTGAATTTTGTCCATCATGAGGTCGCTGAATTATATTCAAGCAACTAAATTTGAAATTTCCTCCACGTGGGGAGAGTCAAAATAGTCAATATCCCTCCCCCATATCAACAATCCCATCTCATATCTTCTATTCTTTCAAAGTGGAAAATGATTGAAAAAAAGAGATGTAAGAGGAAAAAATATGAAAATATTACGATTGAAAACTTAGTTGGTGTAAATTATTAGAAGCAAAAATCCATTAAACTCCTTCCCGTGCAATAAAAAAATGTGTTAAGATCTATATAATACAAATAAGCCCACAATTTTCAGTAATTTTTTTTTTCAGTTTTAATATTTTACCATAGACAACGAACAACTTGAATTATCTATCTGAAATCTCACAGGGATAGGGGTTTAAACTTGGGTCCACGGACTAAGGTACTTTGTGTGCATATCTGTGAATTAAGAAATTGAATGTCCTTGGACCACTTAATGATCATCAAGTCTTTGTTCTGGTGAACTTCCAACTAAAATAATGAGTGTATATGTTCAGCTTCCACTTAATTATTCGACTTCATATAAGTGAAGCAATCAATTTAAAAATAAAAGGAAAAAAACAAAATCCTATCTATATGAATTCTTTCCCAAAAAGAGATATATGTAAAACTTGCACTTACAAGTAACAACCAGGAAGTTCTAACGCTAGATTTGAAGTACAATTCCCACAAAACATAACAGAAAAGCGAGAGGAAAGTGATAAATGAGTATAGTTTTTGATGTAGTGTAAAGTTGACTTCAAAAAGTCAACAATGTCCTTTTATTTCTTTCGACTACTTTCTTTTATAGACAAAACTTAGGTAAGGTTCCATAGGTGTGGTTGGTATTGTTTCTATTACAAAATAGATAAATTTTTCACTCTATTCATTCCTACTATCTCTAACCTATCATATATTGTCAATATCAAAACAGTTTTTATCCTATTTTGTGAGAGGAATAACACCAACCACACATATGGAACCTTACCGAAGTTTTGTCCTCCTTTTATCTCTTAGGATTATATCCTTTTATTTCTTAGGATTTGTTTCTTTTATTTATTGCATTAGAATTTTTAATTTCCCTATTTTTTTGTATCTACTACCTCTTGTGAGGGATTTTGATTTGAATTAAAAAACAATTGAAATTTCTTCTTAATTTCTTATTGTCAACTTTCTCGGTATTCGTTTAAATCAACGAGTTGTTGTCTTCCATCCCTCAAATTGACGGTTAAATCAACGAGTTGTTGAATTCTCATTCCATCCCATCGCATACACAGCATTGCATCGGTTTTATTCTCTATCAAGGTGGAAAATAAAAGAGAGTGCATCTCAATTTCAGCCTCATACTATATTTTCAGCCTCACCTCACTTTCGGCTGTCTACTATTATTAAGCTGTCCTTAAATTAATCCATTATTTTATTTCTTGATATAGTAACAAGAAAAAAGAAAAAGAAAAAGGAAATCTCGGGCCGTGAAGCCCATGCACGACTAGTTCTACCATCCCACACGCCAAGAGCAGCACACACACATCACAGTTCTTGTGCTTTCCTACAAAGATAACCTTTCAAGTTTCTTACAACAACTATTTACCATTATCTTAATATATTCTATCCAACAAACCCCCTTCCTCAAATGAGTATTTTATTAATTAATTCTAATATCATCAAGGTATTAAATTGTGGTCCACATTTTCTCTTGCTCACCAAAAACAAAATTTGTGCTCCACAATCACAATATTGTGACTGCAACATTAAGGTTTTTGAAATCTATGCGATTACTTAGTGATTGCAATTACGGTCGCTTCTGCCGCATTTGTCCACAATTTTTTGCTTATCAAGAGTTGTGACGTTATGGTAATAGGACTGCAACTATAATTTAAAACCTTAGATGTAATAAAAATTTGAGTAAAAGCCCAAAATATGTCCCCGCAAAAATTGTGTACCATTTGTCCCTAAAAAAATACCATAAGTAGTCTCC
Organism: Calophaca sinica; assembly: GCA_037113605.1. NCBI lineage: Eukaryota > Viridiplantae > Streptophyta > Magnoliopsida > Fabales > Fabaceae > Calophaca > Calophaca sinica. The sequence goes on along the minus strand of CM073733.1, from coordinate 39,049,388 downwards.
GAGAATGACAAAACCACGACAGTCATTCCCTTGTGTGTATACAGAGACTAATGTGTCTTGATTTTGTTATTCTCAAGGACTACATACAGACTTTTATGTCCTTGGGAACTAAAATAGTATACGCAGTATTCTTCGGGGACTAATTTAAACCTTTACTCAAAAAATTTAAGAAAGTTGAGCAACCTCATGTCATGATCACTCCCTTTGCACGTGCACACCCCATACAACAAATTTCATATAAGCATCAATTCAATTTCCTTACAACCACAAACCTATCACACTCACAAGTTCTCTCCCTAACACATTATTGTCAGCCTCCTTATCTCAATTTTCTCACTTCATCTTTACGGACCCAGTGGCTTCCATCCATTCCATCACATTCGCCAACTCTAATAAAACCCAATCTATTTCCCCTTTCCCACTTGAGCCACCTTTTGACACCTTAGATCTCTCCCAGGCTTCCCTTGTACTATAATTTGTGGTCATTTTTCGTATTTCCCAAAGTTTACCACCTCACTGTAACCAGGACCACCATATCCATCTACTACTTGACTCGTCCCCTATTAATGTATGCCTTTATCGCTATCCACAATGTCACAAAGAGATCTTGACCCAACGGATCCAATAGATGCTCCAAGAAGGGCTAATCAAACACAACACTAGCCTCTTCTCTTCCCCTATTTTTCTCATAAAAAAGAAGGATGGGACATTGCATTTTTGCGTCGATTACCGTGTCCTTAACGCGATTAATGTGAAGGACAGATTTCCAATCCCTATAGTTGATGAGCTATTAGACGAGCTTCATGGTTCCACGATATTCTCTAAGTTGGATCATTGCTCCTGATATCACAAGTATTACTTGCACCAGCGAACACTTTCAAAACTGCTTTTAGAATTGTGGATGGGCATTTTGAATTCCTTGTTATGCCCTTCGGTTTAAGCAATGCGCCCTCAACTTTCCAAGCTATAATTAAGGATGTCTTCAGGGCATATCTCCACAAGTTTGTGCTCGTTTTCTTCGACAATATACTCGTCTGCATTGCTGATTGGAACTCTCATTTGGTTAATCTACGCAGAGAATAGTGGGTCCAAATGACTAATTAAGCTTGTGGGAATACTTTGTAGACCCACAAAGGAGTCAAATGCTCTAATTATAGTAGGTTGCTAAAAAAATGTAAATAGTGGATAGATTACTCTGCCATTTGTAAAGCAACGCTATAAATACTTGATAATAAAAATAAAAAAAAAATAGACTGAATAGCAATTTGAGTTGTCTACCAATTAAGGACAAACTCACCATATATAGATAGAGTTGGGGTCACATCTTTCCCTACTCACTTTTCAAATTATTCTATTGTACAATGAATTTTTCATTTTTTTTTCACGATGTCTTCTGAATTTTGTCCATCATGAGGTCACTGAATTATATTCAAGCAACTAAATTTGAAATTTCCTCCACGTGGGGAGAGTCAAAATAGTCAGTATCCCTCCCCCATATCAACAATCCCATCTAATCAATTACCTCCCCAAATTGGCAAATTCTCATATCTTCTATTCTTCCAAAGTGGAAAATGATTGAAAAAAAGAGATGTAAGAGTAAAAAATATGAAAATATTACGATTGAAAATTTAGTTAGTGTAAATGATTAGAAGCAAAAGTCCATTAGACTCCTCCCCGTGCAATAAAATGTGTTAAGATCTATATAATACAAATAAGCCCACAATTTTCAGTAATTTTTTTTCAGTTTTAATATTTTACCATAGACAACGATCAACTTGAATTATCTATCTGCAATCTTAGGGAGATTAGGGGTTAAAACTTGGGTCCATGGACTAAGGTACTTTGTGTGCATATCTGGAAATTAAGAAATTGAATATCTGTAGCCAACATAACTTGATTCAACTGGTTCGGCCTTCCGTTCGCACACGCTGCGACTTGGGTTCGATTCCAAGTGGTTGCGTTGGTGGGCGATACGTAAATTCCACCGTAAATCCTGTCTCAGGTTGGTGGTTCTCTCTAACTCTGCACGGGGTGAGCCCCCAAATCTAAACTTCTTCGTTTTGAAAAAAAAAAAGAAATTGAATATTTGTAAATTAATGATCATCAAGTCTTTGCTCTGGTGAACTTCCAACTAAAATAATGAGTGGATATGTTCTGCTTCCACTTATTCGACTTCATATAATTGTGAAACAATCAATTAAAAATAAAAATCCTATCTATATGAATTCTTTTCCAAAATGTGATATATGTAGAACTTGCACTTACAAGTAACAACTATCAGTCAAAAGAAGTAACAACTAGGAAGTTCTAACGCTAGATTTGAAACACAAATCCCACAAAACAGAACAGAAAAGGGAGAGGAAAGTGATAAATGAGGATAGTTTATTTTATGCTTAATTGTACTTTTGGTCCTCCGGGTATCGTGATTGTGCAATTTTTGTCTCTCAGGTTTCAATTGCGCGAATTGGGTCCTTCAGGTATTGTAATTGTGTGATTTTGATCCATCAAGTTCTGATTGTGCGAATTGAGTTCTCCAGTTATTGTGATTGTGCTATTTTGGTCTCTCTTATCATTCAATTTATAATCTAAATTGCTAATGCATCACTTGTGGTTATGATATGACACATAACTTGATCTAGGTAGCATTTTAGTTGGCTTAAAAATTAAAAAATCGTTATAGTTTTTTTGTTATATATTGAACGACAATTGAACGTATGGATTAAAATCACACAATTGTAATAGTTAGAGGACTCATTTCACTCAATTAGAACTTGGAAGACCAAAAAAGTACAATCGCGATATGTCGATGACCAAATTCGCTCAATTAAAACCTGATGGACCAAAATCGCACACTTGAAATACTTAAGAGACCAAAAATGTAATTAAGCATTTATTTTATCCTCGCTCCTTGATAATTAAGTAGAGGTGGAAATTAAAAGAGAATGCATTTTTTTCAGCCTCATACTATATTGTTTTAGTAGCAACTAGCTAATGCAAGATGATTCAGCATTTATGTTCACCTCACTTTCGGCTGTCTACTATTATTAAGCTGCCCTTAATTTAATCCATTATTGTATTGCTTGATATAGTAACGAGAAAAAAGAAAAAAGCAATCTTGGGCCCATGAAACCCATGCACGTCTAGTTTTACCATCCCACACGCCAAGAGAAGCACGCACACAGGGCACAGTTCTTGTGCTTTCCTGCAAAGACAACCTTTCAACTTTCTTACAACAACTATTTACCATTATCTTAATATATTCCATCCAACAAACCCCCTTCCTCCAATAAGTATTTTATTAATTAATTCTAAATATAATCAAGGTTTAAATTTTGGTCCCCGTTTTCTTTTGCTCACCAAAAACAAATTTTGCGGTCCACAATCACAATATTGTGATCACAATAATATTAAGGTTTTTGAAATATCTACAACCACTTAGTGTCTGCAATTACAATCGCTTCAGTCGTATTTGTTCACAATTTTTTGCATATCAAGGATTGCAGCGTAACGGTAGTAGGATTGCAACTGTAATTTAAAACCTTAGATGTAATAAAAAATGAGTAAAAACTCAAATTAGTCATTGACAAAAACTGTGTACTATTTGTTCCTAAAAAGAATACCGTAAGTAGTCTCCGAGAATGACAAATCTAGGACATATTAGTCCCTCTTGTCATTCTTTACGACTACTTATGGACTTTTTTGTACTTGGCCAGGAACTAAAATAGTACACACAGTTTTCTTCGGGGACTGATTTAAACCGTTACTCAAAAAATTTAAGAAAATTGAGCAACCTCATGTCATGATCACTCCCTTTGCACGTGCTCCTCACACATTCCCTCACCAACCATAACGCCTCTCTCTAATTCCCAAAGAAACAAAAAAAAAATTACCATAACTCACGAGACTAACGTGCACACCCCACACAACACGTTTCATATAGCATCAAATTAACCAAACCACCTCCTCTCACTTTTGCTCTATCAAAAATAATAACATAACCAATCAACATGGCTGAACCACAAGTTGGTAGTGATCAAGGTTCAGGAACTAGGCGTAAAGGTGCGGGTTCAGCATCAAAGTGTGGTTCTGGAACTCGGGGAGGAGCTCTATCTCCATGTGGGGCATGCAAGTTTCTGAGGAGGAAGTGTGTTAGTGGGTGCATATTTGCACCTTACTTTAGTTCAGACCAGGGTGCAGCGCGGTTTGCAGCTGTGCACAAAGTGTTTGGTGCAAGCAATGTTTCAAAGCTGTTGTTACATATTCCGGTGAACCACCGCCATGAAGCGGTCGTCACTATATCGTACGAGGCTCAGGCTAGGTTGTCTGATCCCGTTTATGGTTGTGTGTCCACCATTCTTGCTTTGCAGCAACAGGTTTGAGTTTGATTGTAACTGTGTGCGCTTTTTATATTTTATCATGTTTTAACTAAATTTAAATAATATGGGTTTAATGCTCCTAAACAAGTTGTGAGGAACATGTGCTTCTTTAAAAAATGGAGCTCCGTTACTTGCACAGAGCAACTCCGCTCAGCACTCACCATGTGGTGCATGTTTGATTCTGAGTAATCTTTGGAGAAAAAATTGCTTATTTTTCAAAAGGTTCAACACTAAGATTTTGATCGTAAATTATTTCAAATATTAAATAAATTGATTCAAACACACAAATAAGAATATGATCCACATAACACACCACGTGATGCTTGTGTATAAAACTAGTATATGTTGTTTTTACCTAAATTTTTTTCCTTTAGAGAGATCAGCTTGTATGCTTAGTAGCATTAATATATTAAGCAAGCCCCCTTTCTTGTTTCGAGCAATTTTTACACGGATACGGTGTCTCTTGCAAACAATCAATTAAAAACTCAAGATATATTATAATAATTCATAATGTATCAAAACTCATGTTGTAGTTAATTCAATATCATCTTAAATTTTTTATTGTTGTGCCCAATAAACAGGTGCTGGTGCAAGAATTGCTCGTTTGTTTCTAGCTAAAAATAGGACCCGAAAAAGGAATTTCCTTGTTAAGAATTTAATTTGATGAATGATGCTGATGGATAAAAGGATCATTTAAATCTATTCAGGTGGCATCATTGCAAGGGGAGCTTGCTATGGTGAAAACTCAGCTAATGAATAGTAGGATTGCATACGCAAGCGTTCTTCAGGGCATGCAGCAACATCATCAACAACAACAACAACAACCAAACATCAATGTAGCTTTGCAGCCAGCTTTCTCCAACAATTCATCTGCTTCCACCAACCTAATGAACATGAGCTGCTTCAACTCTTGTTTTGACCTTGCAATGGAGACAGTACCCTCATCACACAGCTTCGAGCCTCTTCGACTATCTCGGTTGTCCCAGGATGAGGAAGAAAGTAGGATACCCCAAGTTTTCAACCATGAGATATTACTTTAACGTCAGCTAGTGGCCAGTTTTGTTCACTTTGCTGGATCCATTTATAGTAACATAAGTTCACAATCATCAAGTCCATAAACACTGCCTGTAACTAACTATAATGCTTCTCTGGTTACCTCGTTAAGCTGTCAGGATTCCAGAGCAATGAAAATCATGCCTCTCTAATATCCTTGTGATGAAGGATAAAGGGTTGAAGCTTGAAGGAAAACGAATTATAAGTGTATTTGAAACGAATTAATTGGTTAATCCGCCCATACTTATATTTGTTTCGTACCAAAATACCATCTAATCAATCATGAAACTATTAAAAATTTATTTGGCAAAGGATAGAAACAAGTCCACAACTAGTCCACTCGTCAGTCTCTTGAGAAATCGACCCAAAACAAACTACAATATTACTAAATGAATATACCATAATATTATTTTTCTTTACAGTATATTGAGGAAAATTTGGGGTTTTTAACATTTCTCGCCCAATAAAGTTGTTAACAAGAGTTTTATCAGGAGGGGTCGTATAAAATTGAATTATGCTTTACTTTGGTAATAATTTTACCTATATATTTCACTGCTCAATTTTAAATATGGCTTTAGTCTACACACAACAATTAGAATGTAGTTACAAGACCTATGCCCAGTTCCTCTGCAAGCTCATCCCAAACAGGAAGAAGAGTCAAGACAGCAAGAAAAATAGCAACGCCCACAAATGTCTTTCTCCATGTTCCAACTTCTGTCACGTCATTTAAGCATGGTTTCTCCGGTGTCCTCTAAGAAAACATTAATTATTCATAAATAATTGCAAAAAAAACAACTACTTCAGTTTCATCATTTCGTTTTAAAATTCCATTTCTAGACAAGAATTTGCATACCTGCGAAAGCAGAACATAAAATCCCCAAGCAAGTGAAAGAGGTCCACCAAGCTGTTAAAAGGAGAAAAGAGGTCAGAAAAAAAAAAAGGCAACTTACTTTTTAATGAAATCAAAAAACGACAAATTATTATAAAATTAAATCAACAAAATAAATGAAAAATGAACAAAAGATTGGTAATAGTAACAAGAGCCCCTCCACCAAAGGCGGACCTACCTTAAAGTCAGGAGTGGGTGTGCAGTTGCACCATTTGAAAAAATAAAAAAAATCACATACCATTTATAAAATTTATATTTTGACTCCTCTTAATTTAATAATTTGTACCCAGTACCGTCACTTAGTCACCTATATCATCTCATTTAGTCAAACTCATTCATCTCTCCCTCAAAATTCAAAACACAACTCTTCTCACTGTTTTGCATCTCTCCCACTCTTCTTCATGTTGGTGAGTGTCATTTTTTGTCTCTGTTTGGGTTCAAATTTATCCCACTTTAGACTAAAACCCTAATCTGATCCCTCAGTTAATTTTCTCTTGTAATTTTTTCTGTTGTAATTGGGTCTCTGTTAGTTCAGTCTCTATTGTTTTGTTATTTTCTCTTGTAATTTTTTTAATTCTGAAACCTTTCTATTTTTTTAAGTCCAAAAACCTGTTTTGTGTTATTAGAAATCATGCTCTTGTTATTTTACAAGTGTAAACATTTGCCCGTTACTTTTTTGTAAAAAAAATGTGTTAATGCTCTTGTTATAATTTCGATGATTTTAAAATTTTACACACTTGCTGACCCAAGATTCTAGGTCCGTCACTACCCTCCACAACACCATTAGTCACAAGTCACAAATCTATGCAGCCAAATCATGTAATGGTTGAACTTTAACAATGTAATTGAATAATAAAAATGTGTATCTTCGTTTAATCTGAGCAGACATCAGACTTACCACTCCCAACCCAAGCAACGTATAAGTGGTCAAACCAAATCCCATTAGTGCACCTTTTCCAAAAGCACCCTGCAAAAACATGTAATGATATTAGAATTATTTTCATATCACTAAGATCCTGAATAATTATAATGCTCAGCCTATCATTTAGGAGAATTTAAAATAAAAGTTACAGATAGATGATTTTCATTTGTGTGAAAAATATACAAGAGATACCTACTCTCATGGATGAGGATATTTATGTGGAAAAAACCTACCAATGAATTGTTTCTACCTATCGTATAGGCAAAGAGGACAACCTCATATTGATATATACTCCCCCCTCTCCTCCCCCCCCTCAGAGCCTCTCTTTTCTACAGTAACTACTTCCTGCTTTGAACTTCACGGTATATTAAGGAAGTAATTCAATAAATTTACATCTTCCGGTGAAAAGCTATATATCTGTCTCTGTCTTAGACTTCAAATATTATACCTAGGCTCAATATTATCTTTAACATGTTATCACCATCATAATTCATAAAAAAATACAGATGAAACACAAATAAAAGCTGGTTTGAATTTGATCACATGCAACATCTAGGGACACAGAAAAAGGAGTGCAGACCAAAAGTATGAAACAGTCATCAATCACCACTAATGACCAAGCAATCACGGCATGAATATTATATTACAGGGTTTACTCTTCAGAGACATTCCTTTACCTCTAATATTAAACTACCTTGATAGTGAATATATGCTTTAATTCAAATGCATAAAAAAGGTCCCCTGATCCATGCAATAAAATTTTCTCCTAAGATGTCATTCTAGTTCCTCACTTCAAATGTCTCATTATAGGTATGTCCCACCTTTACTCAAGACAGCCTGAAGTGGGGAAGCCGGGTAGTGACAATATCCTTCCTTTTAATCTGAAGTGGACTCTTACTACAACTATTTCAGATAAATGTGTGTGTGGAACAAAGACCCAATTCAAAACAGAAAAAAGTCAAGCAAGCAACCCCGATGATGTATCTGAGTGCGAGTCTGATAAATGTGTGTGCGCGGAATCTACTTACTCTAGAAATAAGTAAAGCCGTATTTATACCATTTAATAAATTTTTCAGAATGTTTCATTGAATCACTTCAGCATATGGATTTTCATTAAATAGATTGAGTTTACAAAATTTCATACAATTAAAACTAGTTAATACCTGATCACGCAATTTCATTTTAATGCATAATATGTTTTTCAAAATAAAATAAATATTAAGAATGAGATTATTTATTTTTGAATGACCAATTTATCTAAAATTTGATAAGTATGACTGTCAGATAATATTATATGATTCAATAGTTAGATTTATTAAACTTTTTTTGATGCAAGATTTATTAAACTTGTACTCTAAAAAAGGTTATTCAATAGTGTAAGTGTCCAAGACTTACTCCTAAATTAAATATATCCCCTCCATAGAGGTGTGTGCTTCGTCATATCTATAAATTGTTAACAAAATAAGAAAGGAAGATATTAAAAAGAGCTTTAACTTCTCAGCATATACTCCAATTTCAAAATGTGTATGAAGTACCGTACTTGGTTGAAACTAATATCCTAATCCTAAATAACTATTGTATTATGTTGCTTTATACTGTGATCCTGACGAAAGCTAATAGGAAGGCAAGTTTTTAGTTTAAACTTGAAAGAAAACAAACAATGTTTTTCCTTTGACTCAAACAGTCCCAAAGAATGTGATAGTACATCAAGCCTTTCTTTCATATGCCAGGTAAATCTGCAATCAACCGAAAGCAATGTAGTTTTCACCATCTGAAGCTCAAAAGATGAAGCAAGATACCTGCACTGCCCTGCCGCCATCAAGGCACCCCACTGGAAGCATGTTAAAAGCTTGTATGGTTAAGCCACACCTGCAAAATCATCAACAATAAAATGGTGTGCATATTATGGAATAATGAATAATTAAGAGTGTGTTAAGAACCACAATTTTGGGAATTGATTTGATTTATAAATGAAATTGCATTCAGTTTAAGGAGGAAAAGTTAAATACCATCCTGCAATCACAAGAGGGTGAATTGGAACTGTTGCAGCATGCATTGCTCTGCACATTGACAATAGCAATGTATCAATGTTAATTGTGGCCAGAACATAGAGAATGCATATTGACTAATCCTAGTTGATGCACCCAAAAAATGGGCTACAGTCAATGCCATACCACTTGGAAACAGCTCGCACTCGGTTTAGAAAATGCCCCACACATAATGATCCACTAGTGTGTGTAAACTAAATTAATGAAAGAAAATCACAAGCACTGGATCTATATTTAGGTAATTGTATTCTTAATCCATAAAAAACAATGGAAGTAAGGGACATACGCAAAACCAAGAGTTGCTCTACTGATTAAACCAAGTAGCAAGGAACCTTGAAACAACGTGCTAGGAACTTGCACCAAATCTCCGGCTGCATCTGGATTTGATGAGAGAAGAAGACCAACAGCAAACATCGAAAGTGATAACACAACACCAGCAAAGGGACCCGCAAGTGATATGTCTACTTGGGTACTTCTATCAGGAAGGATGGATTTAAACTACAATACAAACCATGGATCAGCATTTAGATGTATACTAAAACATAGGAAATGGACTTAAGTCTAACTTACGCATCCATCATATTTACTTGTTAAATATGCATACTAAAACATAGCAATAAATAGACGGTTAAAAGATACGGCTAATGGCTCTACTTGGACAGTAAACGGACACATTGTATTTACATCCATTATAAATTAAATACTTGCAAATCTCTGTAAAAAATTGGACAAATAGAACCACGAATAATATAAGCATATGATTGTAATTGCTTCAGAGTTCAGACAGTAGTTGCAGATTCAATGCAAAAGTGACGGGCAGGAGAAATTAGATAATCTCACCTGAGTAATAGCACCAAAGCTGCCAAGTGTGATGTGTGGAATGAAGAAAGGAATGCTTAATTTTACTTGTTTGGGAAAAGCAGCTAAAAAGTGTCCAACCTCCTGCACGTAGCCATATCCATCAGGGAGAATGTATACAAAATTTCAACAAGAAAAAAGGGCAATTGATGGAATTTTGTGGAGAGAAAATTACACAGATAAGATAGGAAGTTTCCACTTTTCATAAAACAAACAAACAAACAAATAAATAAATAAATAAATGAGTGAATTGTAAATCAGCAAATATGGCAGGTATTTCTACTTGTACAGCATTTTAGAGAAACAACTAACAACTATTATTATGTGTATACAAGTGGATTACTTGAATCTGTAAATTAACTGAAATTTTTACTACTGACATACATTGCCGATAGGGAGTCAATCAACATAGTGACAATAATATTGCATTGATTGATGTATCCTTATGACAGATTGTATAATAGTAATTTTTAAATTATAGTGTTTAGGTAAAGAAGGAGAAAAAGAAGAGAATAGAGACTCGGAATAATAGGAGATTAATTTTCTTATATTTAATTATCGTAAGCACCATCGTCATCACAGCACTGCACAACTTATTTGCACCAATATAAGCTTACTTGTTGAAGCAAATAGTAAAAACTAAAAAGTAGTATGTTTAGATCATTCAGATCCCACATTTCTATAACAAAGCAGGTATAGTAAAAGCTAAAGACTAGAGTCCTGAAAACTTATTTCAATTTTTCATAATACTGAAAAAAAAAATTTGAATTTTCTTGCAATTATATAAACAAAACGCCAAAAATGAACAAGTATAAATGAATGCTTACATGAAACAGAAGAACCCCCAAGACACCATATGCTAGAGGTAATGCCGACTCAACAAATGGAAATAGCAGCTCCATATCTGGGGCTTCAACATAGTTAGGATCTGTCAAGAATTTCACAACTTCTGGGGGAAGTCTGTTGATCTGATTAATCAAAAGCAGGGAGGGCATCAACAAAATATATAGACATGTCAGCTGAAGATGGTAAGACATTGATGCTATCAATGACATTTAGATAGACTACAAAACAGTGTTGTTCACAAGCATTCGCCAATCACCACCTGATGTTCAAAGAGTATCAATAACCATCCTACCTGAGATGCAATTCCTAGCTCCACTGAGGTACCAATAGTGAGAAGAAACAACAACAATGCAATGACATATTGCCAAAGTGTTGTTGGTTCTGGCTCAGAAACCTCCTTCCGCAGCAAACCAAAGCTAACACGTGGCCCACCCCGTGGATCAGGACTGTCTGAATTGGGTTCCTCCACCATAAAAAGGTTGTACTTATCACTTGTGACTTCAACTAACCGATTTTGGAGTTTAGAAAAAACATCCTCTCTCTTTCCCCTTAAATTTCCTAGGAAAAGAATGCCTTCTCCCAGATCCCCAAAAGGCTCCTCTTTGGTCACCCAAAAGGTCGAATAACCAAAAAGCTTATCCTTAATTAGCTTTACATCAGCAGGATCAACCTTCTCAGGTCCAAGAAGTTCCATGAGTTTGAAAGAATCAACTTGAAAATTGTTGTATGCAGATCCAAGTGAGGACAAAGATGACTGAAGAGGTAAAATGATAGAAAAATGAGCATCATGAATCATAACAAACAATCCTCGCGCATAAAAATACAGCAGAGCACATTGATCAGTGTGCTTTTAGCATGTGTTTATCATTAAAAGTTATTAATCAGTGGGTTTTCAGCACATGTGCATCATTAAAAGCTAGCTTACAAGTAATAAATTACCGTAAGAACCAAAAAAAAAAAAAAAGATAGACAACTACATCGCAAATAGTGGCTTGGCTTCTTCGTGGTAGAAGGGTGGTGGTATTAGTTTAAAGTCATTTAGACGTTTACATAGGGTTTGGTTGGGGGAAATTGGAAATGGAGAGGAGGGGAGAGGAGGGATTATTTAAATCTTTATTTCATTATTCTGAATCAAAAGATTCAAAACTGAAGCTGTTCAGCAACTAGCATTATATACACAAGTGCATGAATATAGTTACACTCATAACTAACATAACTAACGGAGTCTCAAACAGTTTCTAACTATATCAATCAACCAACTTTTAGCTACCAGTAAAATGTAACAAGTTAAGACAACCGAAGCAACGTAAACATAAAATAATACTAGCTAGCTTCAAGCAAGCATATTGACTTAAATTAAGATGTGTTCCACATACTACGTTGCAGGTATACGGATAAGGATACGGTACCAGCTACGAGTACAGGGTACGGGGCAAGGGATTTTTCAAAAATCTTAAGTAAAGATATGTTACTATAAATTTTAAAATATACAAAACAATAGAATTTTATATAAACATGATCAAATTACATCAAAGAGAAAAAAAACACACAAACATAACATATAACATAAAAAGAGATTAAACTGTTCAACATGACAACAAAATATCTCATTATAAGAAACTATAACATGTAAAATGTTCAACAATCAACCTCATAAAACCTAAGCATGACTATGAATATCACACTTTAATGTCAATCCCATCATTTCCTTGTCTGGCGAAAAGAATCAGGAAATATATTTAGGGAAATAGGGAAATTAAGAAAGGAGATATTTACATAGTAGAAACTTAGAGAAAGTATGTTTACATAGCGAAAAATGGGGAAAGAATCACAAGGTCTCCCTACTTTTTTAATTTTTTTTTATTACTAAATAAATGGTAACAATATCCAAATAGTATCCACTTGTACCTAAATTCAAGGATTTTAAGCCCGCAATATGTACCATGACATCATGTTTTTTTATGTCTCCGCAACCACAACACGAACGTGACGGAATCCACATCAACCACGATTCTCCGCAATATCAAGGATCGCGACGCATTTAAAACCATGCCTAAATTAACTGCCCAACTTTTTAAAAAACAAATATTTTTGGTACATTTTAATTTTAGAGTACTGCTTCATAGTCCACAAACAACATAAATAATTCACGGCTTGAAATTAAGTCACGCTCGTTGCAAATAATACCATGCTTTGTAATCAAGCACAGATAAACCAGCAAAAAAAGAAAGCAATAATTTAATTAAAAAAACAAAAACATGTACCCTTTGAGAAGTGGATGGGGTTGTTGATTTTTCAGAATTGAACCCTCTATCTTCATCAGGCAACGCAGTCGTGACGTTGGATTTAGAATCGTTGTTACCACTTTCCCCTTCACCATCAACACCTTCCTTCTTGTTATTGCTATTGTTATTGATGGAAAAACACTTAAACCTATCGAAATTGATATGCTTCACCTTCCCCCATTCGGATATCTGTGACGTGGCACTCAGTCTATTGAGCCGGTGGCACTGAATCCTCTCTCTGAAGGCGCGGCGAACCGGGTTCGACCGAAACTCGGAGTTTAGAGGTACCAAACTGCAACTCGTCAGAGTCACCATTTTCTACCGGAGAACATGCGATGAACGAAACGACGTTGCGTTTCAGTGGTTGAACAATGGCTTCGACACCATAACACGCGTGTAAGTAGCTTCGCTTGGAATGGAATGGAACACTTTCACTCCACCCTTCTCTCAGCCTCTACGTTGGGTTGGGATATCTGAGAACGAAATACGACAACACCAAACGGAATGGATTTTATTTTTTATATTATATATAAATAAATATCTATATAAAAATCGAACGGATTTTATTAATTTATTATGATGTTTTAACAATAGTCTTGATTAAAAAAAGATATTTTTAACACTAGGATGAATGTTTCGAAAAAAAAACAATAGAATGAAAGGGGAAAAATTTTATTTTGTCGTATTACCTCTAAATTAATGGGGGATAAAGAATTAGATATTAATAATATAAATATTTTTTATCATTATATTTTAATTCTAGTTTTATTTTATTTTAAACAATTTGAGTACTTAAATTTGTTGAAATCTTACTTCATTCTACTTCATTTATTTATTTTTATTTCATCATTCTAGAGATATCCTAAAAATTGTTTTGAGTCAAATAAGTGAAAGTAATAGAAAAACAAACAATGATAATGGATAATGCATTATAGGGTCATTTACAAGGTTTGCCATAAGTTGTAAATATTTGGAAAAAAAATAGGGGAAATTGCACTCACCTCTCCTAAGTTTTCTCCAAAAAACACAGCACCCCTCTAGTTTTTAAAAAACACTCACCTCCCTTGGCTCTCACGCCGTTAAGCCAAGGTTAACCACTTGAAGTGAGAACCCAATTTTGTTCCTTCTTTCTAATGAAAATTAACGGTGCCCTACCTGCACTTTGCACTATTTCTGCATTATTTCGTTCTTTCTTTACTTACCCATTGGAAAAGAATCGATTATTAATGAAAATAGTGCAGAGTCTTCAAAGTAATAGAAAGAACTAAATACACGCTCATCCATCTCGCAAGTCTTCAAGTAATAGATTCTAGGCTTAAATACGGTTTTGGTCCCCCTAAAATGGAACCTTTTTGTTTTTCGTCCCTGCAAAATTATTTTTTTGATTTTTGTCCTGCAATTTGCTCCGTTTTCGTTTTCGTCCCTGCTCTTTAACTGTCGTTACGAACCAGATGATGTGGATTAACGGAGCGCTGACGTGGCTGATTGTGCAACACAATGGCACTGCCACATCAGTTATTAATATTTACATTTATTTTTTACGTTACTGACTGTGTAAATGGTTGGCTTCCTCTCTTCTATTCAAACAACAGTGAGAAGGTTAAAAACTTAGAAAGAAACCCATCGTTGAGAAAAGAAACCCTAAGTGTTGTTTGATCAAAAGAAAGCGCAGAGCATAATCGATTCGCACAAATCTGGGTTTCAAACCGTCATCGGTCATCATCCCATCCCCCACAAATCTGGAGATATTCATCACCCTACAAGCCTTTGAGCTATTCATCACATTTAAAGCTCAATGGGTTTGTAATGCTTTTTTTACCAAAAAAAAAATGTCAACCCATCCAAAAATTGTAAAAAGATCGTACTTTTTGTTCAGATCGCGAATCCGCCACTCGAACTCATCTGGACATTTCTATTCTTCTTTATCCCCTTGCCAAACATAGAGCAAAAGAGGAGGCGCTTGTTGTGCAGCCGATGCTCGCAGAGGAGGAGGGGGTCATCGTTCGCGACGGTGTTTGCGGATGGAGGCTCGCAAAGGTTCTTTTGCTGAATAAGGACGGGGATTTTCAATAAAAACTTTTTTCACAACATAGTTGAGAGCATCGCTTAACATAAACTCAAATCAAATCAAATAAGGTTAAACAAAAGATGTCATTTTACAAGTTACGTATGAAAACATATAATAATAATAAAATAATATTTTGTCCCGTTGTCACATAGATCAAAGCTAAATAATTCTCATAAAATAACAATACTTATGAAAATGAAAACAATAAAATAACGTCCTGATCCAAAGCATACTCAATCCACGTACTCCATAGTTACCCTCTTTCAGCAATGTGAGACTCATTTGCATAAACATATATTGCAGCAGGAAGATAAACAGATACAAGGGTGAGATACGTCATAACTATGTTTGAATTGTATGAAGTAGAAGTAAGTGAATCACACAAACAAGCATATCGCATATACGTTACAATCATCAAGTCCAATCATGACATCAAGGTCGGTCGCACATTACATCCTCTTACACTATCCCACAATCATATTCACAACACACACCACCAAGTAATGCCCCAATGAGCTCATCATCAACACAACTCGAGAAAACAATATCCACAATGGATGTCTCATCAACGATCAATCGAATACCCACAAACAGGCTCTCACGCAGCTTTTCCCCACAAATAGACTCACCAGACTAATTCTCAAAAACAGTGGTTGATCTAGAAATTTTTGCTAGTGGGGGGCAAAAAATAGTCTATAATATTTTTATCGAAGAAAAATATTATAACTTTTTACAAAATATATAATTTCTTTTTGTTACGCACATAATTTCTCTTTTATCTTTTATAACTTTATACTTTCATTTAAAAATGAGAGTAAAGTCCTAAAGTAGTCATTTAGAAAAAACAGGAAGACATATTTATATTCAACAATCTCAAATATCGGTCAAATGAGTTATTTTAGTGTAATTTTGAGGGACATTTTAGTCCCATCAAGGACATTTTTTGATTTTTTCAAGAATCAATTATGTCTTAATATTTTTTCTCAATGATCAATTTGAGTCATTATTCTAAAAAAAATTGTCTTATGAGAGCAATATTTATTTTTTTATGGGGGCAAAATTGTTTTTATTAAGTATGTTTAAGTAAAAAAAATGTTTATGTCGTGGGATCAATTGCCCCCATATTCTATAACCTACACCTGCCATTGCCCACAAACATGCTCTCTAGAGCTGGGTGCCACACATAGGTCTCTCAGAGTTGGACCCACAGACAAGCCTCTTAAAGTTGTTCTTCGAAATAACTTGGGCACCCACAAACAAACTCATTAGAGTTGGGCCTCACACAATTGAGACAGATTGAACACCCATAAACAGGCCTATTAGAGTTAGGCCTCGCACCATTAAGACAAAGAGAGCACTCACAAACAGGATTCCTGTAGTTGGACCTCATATCACAATATTGTATCACGTCTCAATCATAAACATTATTCAAGCACATTTATCCTTAATACACTACTTATGTTCCTACCGAAATTGATCGTATTCTTGAGTTGGAATCTATTCTCTGTCTCCAATAAGATCTCAATCACCTAAGATAATCGTTATCTTCAAATACCTTTCCAACAACGTTTTGCAAACCTATAATCGCTTAAGAAACTTGGGCTAATATATTAAATATCACCACTTAAATGTTTACCAAAACTGCGCTAATCTAATCGATTAAAACACCTATGGTTAATCGGTTAAATCCGTCCATTAAAGCAACTACTAAAAACTGAGTGATTCTAATCGATTAAAACACAACTTATAAGTGATTAGGGCATTCAACTTTAAGTTTTAATCTACTGATATTCATCCAAGCGATTAATTAAGGGTAACAGTTGAAGCGATAAAACATCGTCTTTGGTCTATTTCTAGTTATGTGTCACAGCTTTACCTTCTCGATCAATCCTTAATTAATTCTAAACCATTGTTGCCATAACTCTTACATTTCACACTAAACCATTACATGTCAATGGGGTGCTAGCTCAGTGGTAAGAGCTTGGCCTTGTAACCCCAATGGGCATAGTTTAAATCCTCTCGGGGACAGTTGTAAAATGACCATTAGTGACACTGAAATAATAATATATCCATTCGCTACCCTTTTTAAAAAAATAATAAAAAAAATACTAAACCATGACATAACCAATTCTTTATTAACTCCCCAAGCCTCTTAAAATCATCAAAGCCAAGCCATATATTACCAACCCATGTCAATCTCAACTAAACTATTCATAATGCTATCTTTGTGGTTATAAATGATTAACTACTCATCAACACCTATGACTAATTACCATCCCATTTTTATAACACCACTCTAACAATTACCACATTTCAAACAACACATTAGGATTGACTCGTCAATCTCACAACATGTCCATCAAATCAATCATCAGGCTCATATAGCATTCTCAATAATATACCCATAAGGCACAATAACTATATTCATGGGCATGAGCATCCTTAGATTAAATATCACAATTTAATCCAATCAATCACATACATAAAAAAAAACGTTACACATGCCAATGGGGGCCAAGACTGCTCACATTCACATACTCAACTCTTGCGTCCATAATTATGATAATCTCATCTCTTACATGGGCTTAAGGTTTGTGAATCAGTGGGAAGAAAATGGCTACTCATGAGTTTGTTAAAGGGGCTATGCATTATGGTGACAAACAGGATTATAGAAAACTTCTTTAATCAATACACAAACAAGAAACCAAACGAGAGTTGAAAGGAGACAAGGGTACTCAAAAATTGTTTGGTTTAGAGTCTTTAGGAACATAAAAGAGAGAGGAAAAATGGTAGGCATGAGTTCCCATGATAGCTACGATGATTCTTGCAAATAATAGGAAAAACATGACAATGTTCTTGATGAGTCTTAATGGATCAATCTGAAACCCTAAGAGAAGGAGAAAACAAGTTTTTTGAGTGTTTAAGAATGATAAAGTAGGGTTTAAGTTTATCCAAGGGGTTTAAAAAGGATTAAGAACGAAACGGGCTGAAACAAAAGATCCCACAAATGTATTTCTACGTTTTTATGCAGTTTAAATGCCTAAATCTCGAGGCTTAAGTGCCTAAGACTGTTTGATATCAAGGATGAGTTTTCTCCACAATTTAATCGTTTAAGGCATGCAAGTTAAGCCATTAAGGAGGTTTAGAAATGTGAGAAAGGGATTTCTAATGCATTTAATCGCTTATGGTCTACGTTTTAAGCGGAAAAACAATCTGCTTTCACCAAAATGAGTCTTTTTAAAGGCTTCACTATCCTAAACACATATAAAAACATGCATAATGAAATCAAACGCATACATTATCATACAAAACACATCAATCATATGAAAACGTAAAATTGAGGTGTTACAAGTCACCTTTAGTGAGATCTCTCTTCCTAAACATATTTTTCATTTAAAAATGTTTAAACCCAATATTTTGCTTAAGAGATCAACTCACTCGTACCATGATAATATTGGTTAAATTATCGCTATTTATTTATTTATTTATATTTTTTAGGGTTAAATATGTTTTTGGTCCCTATAAAATTCACGAATTTTGTTTTTTAGTCCCTGCAACATTTTCCTTCGAACATAGTCCCTCAAATATTCTTCGTTAGCAATATTGGTCCCCACCGTCTAATTTTTACTGATTTAGCTAACAGTAGTCTAGTCAGCAACTGTCACATTGACATTTTTATTACACCCACGTGACAAGTGAGGAAGCAAAAACAAATATTTGTGTTAATACCTATGTGGCTTCTATGTCATATGACACGTGACAGTTGTTGTATATGCCAATTTAAATGTTTTACGTTCCTATAAAATTTTTAAGTTTTGATTTTAGTCCCTAAAAAATTTAAGTTTTTTTTTTGTTCCAAAAACAAAAATTAAGTTTTTATTTTAGTCCTATAAATAAAATATGTTGGTTAAATTATCGCTATTTATTTATTTATTGGCTTAATTCCATTTTTGGTCCCCTTATTTTTACAAATCTACGATTTTGGTCGTCCTATTTTATTTTTCAGGAATTCGGTCCCCATATTTTTTATTTTTCATGAATTTGGTTCCACACTTTTTTAATTGCACTTTTGGTCCCTCAAAATTATGGATTTCTTGCATTTTTAGTCCCTAAAAATTATGGATTTTAGAAAAATAGGGACCAAAAGTACAAGAGATCCACAATTTTAGAGGACCAAAACTGTAATTAAAAAAGTATAGGGATCAAATTCGTGAAAAATAAAAAATATGGGGACTAAATCTATGAAAAATAAAATAAAAGGACTAAAATCATGGATTTAAAAAAATAAAGATCCAAAAAATGTAATTAAGCCTTATTTATTTATTTAAGAGAAGAGAAAACACGCCGGCTGGGCTGGGTACCGTACTACTTACGCATTTTGAAGCTTAATTAATCGCCCGCGTAAAAGAAAAAGGAAAAATCTTGCCTTAAACAAACGCAACGCTGCTCGAAAAATAAATATAAATAAATAAAAACCCGTAGGTAGAGATTTGCGGTGCTCTGTAATCTGTATTAAAAGAAAATCAAATCGAAAATCGAAGGCAAGGAGCGCGGGGTGTTGGCCATGGGATGGTTCTCCTCCACGCTGCTTCTCTTCTTCTTCTTCGTCTTCACTTCTTCACTCGCCAATGACCATACCCCTCTCACGCTCAAAGGTCAGAACCCTCACCTCCTCCTTCTTACTCCCTCTTCGCCATGCATTTCTGGTTACTTTGTATGTAGGCGAATTTCTCATTTACTTATTAATGGCTCCTAGGGTTTCTCCCCTTTTCAATTTCTACTGCAAACCTCGTATTTCTCGAATGGCGGCGAATGTTGCCTTGATCACCTGATGTGATTTGTAAGCAATATTGACGACCGTTGGTTGTGTGTGTGTGTGGTTTTTATTTTTTGTTTTTTTCCGTTTGAGTTTAGGGATTTTCTTCCGAGGAAAACTAACTTTTTGGTGTCTCGGTTACTCGGTTTGCGTTTGTGATTTTTGTGTGTGATTCTATTGGGTTGTAGTGAGGTTTGAGGTATGGTATATGCTGTTCAGTGATTATGCTTTGGTCTCTCTATGCTGGGCGTATTGTTATAAATTGTGGTAGATTGTAGCTGTGTAATTCTAAGCCATGCATTTATGTTTTTATTTTGACCTAATGTTTTTCTAAGGCGTAAATCTCCTGTTAAAGGAAGTAAAATTGGAGCCCAACTTCTATTCGCGGGTGTGACCCGTGAAGGTTTATATGGGAATGAAAAATATCAGTATACATGTTCAGTGCAGGGGTAGTTATGATAGGTCCTCTTGCAGAAACTTTGTTGGTAATGTGCTTGTTTGCTGGTGAATATTTGGCATCACTTATCCTTTTGTGCTAATGTGTGCCCACTGTGTTATTAACTTTTGTTCTGAAAAAGGGTAGAGAAGCTGCTAGCTAGAGAGAAACAATTAAGAGTATAAAAAGAATCATGATAGTTACGTTGCTGTAATTATAGGGAGGGATGATTACCCCTAGATTTTGAGTGTACCCAGATAGTCTATATATAATCATCCCTACTCCCTATAATTATAATGACGTAACTATCATGATTCTTTTTATTCTCTTAATTGTTTCTCTCTAGCTACCAGCTTCTCTACCCTTTTTCAGAATAAAAGCTTCGAAAATCCAGTTGGGTGGGCCTAATTATCATGATAGGTCCTCTTTTTATGCTCTTAATTATTTCTCATGATTCTTTTTATTCTCTTAATTATCCCTTTTCAGAATAGAAGTTTCGAAAATCCAGTTGGGTGGGCCTAATTATCACGATAGATCCCCTTTTTATTCTCTTAATTATTTTTCTCTAGCTACCAGCTTCTCTCATTTTTCCTAATGTGTGCCCAGTATGTTATTGACTTTGTTCTTGCAAGTTCTGTTCCTCCCCTTTGCATTTGAAAATAATCTCGGGACATTACAACTGCAGGTGTTGATATTGAAAGGCCAGTTTTGGATGTCTCACCTTCTCCACTTTCTGGGCATTCAGCTACTGATGGTGTTAAAAGCATGTTACGATGTGAGCGTGTTCAAGTTTCTGGTATCTCGAGATTGAAACTTGGGAGCTATGCTAATTCATTCCATGTTACTTTGGATCCCTCTGTTGCGATTCCAGAGAGATTACATAACAAAATTCAGGTTTGTTTCCATAGGTAAGTGCATAACACGGACATACTGAACATAGCGTTCTCTATTTATTTTCTGTCACTGCATCTCCTCTCATGTGCATGCTTGGCACTCGTCTGCGTGTGCACACACACACATTTCTGGTTCCAACCTCTGGTGAAGTCTATCAAGATTGCCATTTCTTATTTACAAAGTTTGTGCAGGAATAACACACTTGGATGGTGTCAGTGTGAAAAGGATGAATGGAGGGGTGTACATAAGGGGATCTGGAGTGCTGTTATGTCACCTTATGAAACTAGATATGTTGATGTGAGGATTGATGGTGAAATATCGGGTTCAGTTACAGTTGCTCTTGAAGAAGGTTTGTTTCTTCTACATCACAAAGAGGGAAAGATTATTCTTTGTTGTCTCTTGTGATTTTTTTATAACTTTTGGTGCTAATTTACATATGTTCTACAAAAATTGTGCAGGTTTTCAGCAATGGCGCCTCATTTGTCTTGCAGTGGGATTGATACTGCTGTTGTTAGCTCCAATTATTAGCAGTTGGGTTCCATTTTATTATAGCAGCTCAATGGCTATAGGAATCTTTCTTGTCATTATAATCCTTCTTTTTCAGGTATTTAAATTACTTTCATATTATGTATGGGTTTCATCTTTTTTTTTCATTGCTTCCAAGTTTTCCTTGATTGTTTAACAGGTTTTCTAACCAATTTCTTCTGATTATGATGTAGGGCATGAAATTATTGCCAACTGGAAGAAAAAATATACTTTACCTTACCATATATGGATCAGTGGTGAGTTTGATTCAATTTTGGCTGATGTTCTTTTTCAGCTTTTCAGGTTTCATGCACATATGACCAGACTCTTAATATTACTATTTTGCTCTGTTTCAGCTTGGAGCTGGGTCATTCCTTTTGCACCAATTCTCTGTGATAATAAATTCAATTCTTCAAAGTTTTGGGATGAGTGAAGAGATGCACAATCCAGTAAGTATACTTGTCTATTTCTTTTTTAGATAACTTGGTGTTTATCTTTATTGTTATTTTGTGTCCTACAAAGCATGCTGAACGGCTATGATATGTCTTTTTGTTGGCTTTTTCTTCAGATCCATACATATATTTCTTACACTAAAATGAGCTAAAATTTTGGGACACATTTGAAACTTTTTTTTTTTTTTTTGGGAAGTCAATATGTCACTCTTTTAAGTTCTCTCTGCCTTGTGATCTTTGAAATATAATGAGGTAGCTTTTCTTGTTTCATTTAAAATAACTTTTGGTACATTTTATTTTGTTCTCTTTGGGTTAGCAAAAAATATTTGTGGTCAGCAGAAAATAGCTGCTAAGGAATTTTAGTGTATAATAATTTAATTTTCTGGATCAAACTCGACATTTCTACATATACTGTCACCCTGATGTTTGCTCCAATGTTATTCACCAATGTTTAGTGGTTACCCTCGCTAGCACTCCCTTTCTACATCCCTCTTCAGTCTACCCTTCATTTCATGCTGCATAATTCTTGATGATTGCTGGCCATATCTGCTTGTCTGCTAGACGTACATTGTCAACTGTTTTCCATCCTATGTGATTTGGCTTGTCAATCAGACATATCTTCAATTCTCTTTCATGAAATACTTTTCCTCAATGATTTGCAGGTTGCTCTTTTTGTACTACTGGGCATCATCTTGGCTGGAGCTGCTTTAGGCTACTGGATTGTCAGGAGATTTGTTATTTCAAAAGAAGATGGCAGTGTGGATGCCGGGGTAGCTCAGTTTGTGAAATGGGCAATGCGCATTATTGGAACCACCTTCATTTGGCAGGTTTGCATTTATGTAAACACTAAACGGAATGCAATGCACTATTGCTGCTATCTAACACTCGTCCTGTCATATTGACAGGTTTTGCTAGGTCACTGTGGATTACCTTGTGTATATTATTATTATTATTATTATTATTATTATTATTATTATCATCATCATCATCGTAGCATGAAATTTTCAAGATGTAAACTTTTTTCTTTGCAGAAATTATTTAACTTGTTTTTGTTAGTTAGCCTTAGGGTTTTGAACAAACATCCTGACTTATCCAGTCATGATGCATGTTTCTC
Source organism: Calophaca sinica (assembly GCA_037113605.1). Taxonomy (NCBI): domain Eukaryota; kingdom Viridiplantae; phylum Streptophyta; class Magnoliopsida; order Fabales; family Fabaceae; genus Calophaca; species Calophaca sinica. The sequence goes on along the minus strand of CM073733.1, from coordinate 39,025,806 downwards.
GCCTGGCACTTAAGCACTTGTACTGAATGATGTCATTATTTTAAAAAAATTATCACCAAGCTATGTTGTTTTTTGAAAAATTTACCAGTTTATTACCACACTTATTTATTTGATATGACTTATACTACTGCGGTCTTTAGACATTCTTATTAAAATATTTTAATAATCTTTAACTATTTGTATTTTGTGTTATGTTACATTTATATAACATTTTCAATTTTTCAAACATTCATTTACTATTATGTTAAAATATTTAATTTTATCAAGTGTGACTTCATCAAAAGAATCATTCCCACTTATTTTCTTTTTATGTTTTTGATTTTATTATTTTATATATTTATGTAATTATTACTTTTCTGATGCCTGTTTTTAAATTTTGAAACTATATTTTAAAATTTTCGCAGTTTCATATATTTTTAAATTTAAATAAATGAAAATTACAGTATCTGGAACTGATCAATACATTTATTTTGGTAATAAAAAATAATAAAAATTACAAAGTATTTGAATGCCAACAGATAAAATGTGAAAGATAAATTCGCTTAAGAAAATAATAAAATAAAATTGTGAAGTGGTTTGTTTCTCGGATTTGAAATTTAGTAGAATAAACTGTGACCATAATAGTGTAATGAAATAAGTATTTTAGAAAAACAAAAATAATAATAAAAAAGTTAAATATAGAGTGTAAATATTTCTTTCCAAAAAATGTCTGCATTAATGAAAGTTTGAAAGTGGCATAGATTGGTAAATAATTTGAAAGTGGAATAGCTTGGTAATATTTTTTTTATAAAGTTGCACGGTTTGGTACAAATGCTGTTTATTCATTTGATTTTCATTGTGAAGTTGTCTGTTGAATCCATGCATAACTGAGCTGGTGCTGAGCTAGGTTGTCAATAGCGCCATTTTGTGCAGAGCGGCCACCGGCTTGCGGCTGCTATGGCAAGTTCATTGCATAGTGTTCTGTGGCATCCGCTATCGCCGCATCACGCGCAAAACGGCCATGACGACAAAATCATCTTAGAACTCCGCTCTGTTACTGCACGGTCCATTTGACCCCCGGTGCTCTTCGGCGACTTTCCGGCCACGACCTGGTTTCCGGCCAGCACCTTCACATGCAGAGAAGAAGGAAGGAAGAAGGCGACGCACAGCAGTATACAGTTAACGTGCAGTAAAAAAAGATGCAAATTACAGTGGGTTGCGGTGGTAAAGAGAAGAGGTTATATACAGAGGACACTTTAGTTTTAGAGTTTCACATAATGGGCTTTTAATAAGCCCAACGATGGGCCATGTCTAATGAATGAAAAATGGGCCATGTCTAACAAATGAAAAATTGTATCTTAAAAATCACATGTTTCTTGGTCCAAGTCTAACAAGTGGTGAATGATGGGCCAACATATATTATGTAATATATAAATGAAAAAATAAAATAGAAAAGCTAATTATTTATATGTATAGTATCTATAAATTATTTAATATGTATTAAAAAAAAAAATAGAATAGCAGCCACCACGCAATGCGCTATCCCACTATAGCATTTTTGGGCTCGGCTGCTCCGCGCTGTTATCTGGGACTGACAACTATGGTGCTAGATGGATATCTGTAGTTAAGATTTCAACTTTTTTTGTTAATTAAATCCCTTCTCAGTGTGATGTCGGACCATTTTGATCTGTTACATATTATTATTTTAAGAATGCTGTTCATTCCCCTATTTATTATGACTTTTTGTTTCACTATCAGAGCACTCTTGATACTCCTCTATCAATTGGAGCCTTGGTCTTTTGTGGAGCTGTTTGCAAACTTATTTCTTCAATAAATGGATGGTAAGTATGGCTTATCTTTCAGTTGTTCATGTAAAAATCATTTGAACTTGTGGCATGTTTATTCAATTTATTCTGCCAGCTAACCCGAATGTTTCTTAATACTTCACTTTAACCAATTGCATTGTTCTGCATTTAATGATCATTTTAATTGTCCAAGGAAACAGTAGATGAGATGGTTTTCATGATGCTGACAACTTGTTAATAAGGGATTTTGGATGTTTTCATAAATTGATATGTTTTGCTTTTATAGAATTTAAAGCAAGAATCTTGTGGTAGGAGATGGTAGTGGTTTATATAATTGAACATTATAATAAATTTTTTCATTTTAGATAATATAGGAACTAAGAGAGTGTGATCCACTAACATATGATGATTTTTGACTGTTTAGATGTCTGTCATAAAATTTTACCTGTGTTCTTTTTTTCTTTTGTCATTATCCATCAAAGATAATGCATTCAAGGTTTCAAGTTGTTCGCTTCAAAATATGCTACTATGATTTATGCAGGTATGAAGCTTCAGGGAGTGATAATTATTCACTGCAGTGGATGAGAGGAACACGTGGTCGCGCTGAATTCCTTAGCAAATCAACTCCTAAAGGAAAAACGTGGAATAGCCCTAAAGGAAAAATGTGGAACAGCCCTAAAAGGTTGGCATGGTCTGATTCTCCTGTGAGAGGTATTTCATATTCCAATCTTTCTGAAATATGATTACTACATATTGCCCAAGCAAGATTTCCTTTTTTTTTTTTTTTTTTTCCAGTGGATTGAGCACAAATAAATAGATAAAAGAAATTGAACTTTTGGCTGAGGTAGAGAGACCGTACTCTTACACTGGCTTAAAATGGTATCTTGATTTTGTGGAACTGATTGAGCAGAAATAGGCTTAAAATAGTAAGTAGATCAAAATTGAATCAATTGAAATTTTTGGCTGCAATAGGCAGGATCTTATATTCTTATACTCTCAGAAAAAGATAGAGACAGAGGCTGTTATTCCATATCAGGCCTAACTTGCCCGCTAAATTTAGCCAAATCTCCATATTTGAAAGAAATATTAACTTAAGCTTTTCTGATTTCTTATTGCTGAGGAAAGGACAATTTTTTTGTCTAAACTTGAAGATGATTTCTGAACACACCTTATTGCTCTTTCCTTTATTTTTTAAAACTTTTTTTTGGGTAATTCGGACTACAAAAATAAGGGCACAGTCCGACTTTTCTTCCTTAAGATTATGCCTGCTAAATGTAAACCAAAATTGATTTTGATATCTTCAACTGACGTAATAAACTTTCTTCAAGTATCACAGAGGATTATTCCTTGTAATTCAGTTGTTTATATGTGTGCTCTGTATTCTGATCCACAATAAAGCATTTTGATACCCATAACTCAGCATCTAAAATAGCAAATCTTCCATTATGATGGATCTATGGTTGTGTTGAAGGTGAGCAAAAAAAAAAAAACGGAAATTTATTAATATTTTAAATTTTGTTGATTGTGATGTCGCTATGATATATTCTTTGGTTCTTCTGGATTTTGTTTTCCACTTTGGAGATTTTCTGAATTTTCTTGGACTTAGTTGCTTCTGAATGCATAATGACCTCTGGCAAGAAGCGAGTCATATGCTGAATTTTTTACAGTCATGTAAGATATTTGTTACATTCATAGATTTAGGCTATTGTTATGAACAAGTGAAGTGTCTGAACTGGAGCATTATTTTACTTGCAATAAAAATGCCGTGAATATGTTGTCTGATTCATTTTGTCTGTTTTAGGTGTTGTATCACCATCTTCTGGGGTTTCGCCACAATCTTCTGGGACTCAATTTGGGCAGGATTACTATTCAACCTTCCACAAGACCCGCAACAGAAAGAAGTTCACAAAGAAAGAGTGGGACGAGTTCACAAGAGAGTCCACTAAGCAAGCTCTAGCAGAATGGGCAGCATCTCCAGAATTCACTGAGTGGATCATTGAGCATGCAGACAGGATAAAATTGCTTCCAAGTGAAAGTTCAGACGGGACAATGGGGAGCGAATCGGATTCCACAGAGGTTGGAAGTGGAAATGGATTTCGGCTTTTTAGTTGGCAGTGACTTGAGTATGAATGATAATGTACTAACCAGCAGCATTGTTTTTTTCCAGAGTTAGGAAACAGTGACAAGAGTGTAATTTAGGCAGGAATTTAAGTTTGCTTATTCTAACCAGCATGTAGATAGTTTTATTAGTTTTCCATTAGTTTTCCTGAAATTTCCGAACTGCAAGCCGGGGCAATCTTGCCAAATTCTGTCATCGGTTTTTTGCCTTTCTTTTTTGCCTCTCTTGTATTAATTTTGCAATTTTCAGTAGTGTGTAATTCTTCTTGCACCATACATCTTTGTCAGTTGGATTTCAGTTGCTTTTATGGAGTGTCTTTGGATAGAAATGGTGATAAATTATTAGAGCTGTAAAGATATTTTTGGTCAGGGTCGAGTTAGGCCAAATTTAGTGAGCAAGTAGTTTGTTAACTCAGTTCAATCTTCTATGAGCCGCGGGTCAAATGAGCTTGTCTCATGGGCCCGCATAAGATTAACTTTTTTTACGGGAATATTAAATTGTAATTATAAATACAATTTGTGGCATTCATAAACTTAAAATTACGAGAATGATATTTTGACAACTGGAACATGAGAATCCAGAAGAAATATAGTTTCATAACATGAGAATCCAGAAGAAATATGATTGAAACTAAAAAGAATTAGAAGTATGATTAAACCCTTTTTTTTTACATTATGAAGACTTAAAAGTTAAATAATGTTGTTTTGGATATTTTAATAATGTTTATTTTTTTTTTAACTCAAATAATTTTTTTTGGTTGACAGAACTCAAATAATGTTGTTGGAACTTGATAGTGGACCATATAATTTTTATAGGTAGTATTTTTTGAAGTCTCGCATTGGAAAGAGTATAATTTAATTAACTCGTCTTTCAAGTATAATCTCGTGGAACGAAACACGTTTCAAGTATAATCTCTTCTATTTTATATAAGGAGTGGATTTTATTTATTTTTATTTATTTTTTTGAGGAAAAGGAGTGGATTTTAAGTGCTTTAAACATACAAAAATTAAATCTTACAATTTACAAGTATAGGTAGTTTAAAGCATTTTTAAGAGGACTAGCTGTTATCTTCGTTCCAGGAACCACGATCTCATGTGTCAAGAGATGAAAGATAATCAAATTCAAGGGACTCCAATCGGTAACAAAGATATGCTTTTCGCTATGAAGACGGAGGGAAAGCTCGGCATATTTTACGAATGCGCTGTTGCAACACTCACGTGATGTGGACCTGTGCTCACGTGACTATGGTCGAAGTTCTCAAGAAAGTGATTCAACCTCATTACCTCATCAATATAAAACGATCAATACCGATGCTGATACTATGGCAGCTGACATTGCCGATGGAATAGTCGTGATGACATACTTAAAGCTACGTTCGGTGAACTCCCTCGATCTTTATCTAACTGATCGATATTCAAAAAAGCCAATGTTGCTTGGGAGGACTTTTGAGATTCCAGAACCATACGCACTTGCAATTTCTCAGTTAGGTGCAATTAGAGTAAACGGGCTTGGCCAAGAGCTTATTGTAGTTCCAACAGTTTCTCCTGGGCCCATGATTTTCGCCCCCTCCCCATTTTAATTTTAACACCTCCCCACTACCCAAAAAGACCAAAATACCCTTTTTTTCCTAACCCTTCCCCTCCCTTTTCTCTGTCAGTTCCCTCCCCCATCTCCCTCCTCAAAGCTTTCGCCACCTCCCTCTCCTCGTTCCCTCCGCCACCTCCCATCGTCCATCTTCCCTCGTTCCCTTCGCCGCCTCCCACCGTCCATCTTCGCTGCTACTTCCTCTTCTTTCATCCCCATTTCGATGCTTGTTTGCGTTATTTTTTTTTGCGAATTTAGTGTTACCGAAAACTTATTGACGGAAACCGCCCGTCAATAAGAATCCGGACGTTCAAAATATTGAATATGAATTGAGTCGTACCAGATTCTTGTTGACGGGGGTTTCTGTCAATAAGTTTCCGGTAACGTAATATTAGTTTGAAAGCAATTCTACGCCCGGAAACATGTTGACGGAGTACCCCGTCAACAAGAATCCGATAGTTAAAAAATTTGAAAATTTCCAAATTCTTGTTGCCGGGTGATTCCGGCAACATGTTTCCGGAACCTATTTTTCCAGATTCTTGCTGAGGCAGAATTTGCTTCCCTTCCAATTTCTTCCAATCTCCATTCCAAACCAAATTTCAATGAAATTAAAAGTTCAAACACAAGGATCAACATGCTAAATTGAGTAACAACATATTCAACATAACAAATTCATAATCAACACCAACCCATTTGTAATCATATTAGGTGACCAAATCAATTTACATAGAATTGATTAGAAAATTTCATAACGAAGTGTTTATACAAGAATATGACTCAATCAACAACAGTTACATAGGACTTTGTTCTTGTTGGTAAGAATATTAACTTTCAATCTTGCATGCAACGCGCATATACAGGCTCCCATTACTTAGCTTTGTCGCTTCTACAAGTTTTCCAAAGTCGATCTGCACCAGGTATTGGAGCCTTATTCTTGAAATATACCTGGATACATGTCATTTTTTAACAAAATTAGTATTATCATTTATGAAAGCCAATTAAATGTCAAAAAAATAAATCGGACACATAGATGTCGTACCTGTACAAAGTGTCGCATACTATGTATATACCCAATGCAAATGACGCGGTGGGTATTACGATCTCTTGGTGGTTCATGCCAAAGAGAGAAAATTGTATAACTTCCCCTTGATTCTAAACATATAATGACCACCTTATACTTGTTAGCAATGACATATCTTGCATCTGGCATCGTCATCTACTTGTCAGGCCTGCATTTGCCCACGTTCTCAAGATATAGGGATCGAATTAGTTCGTCCACATTGTCACTGCCACCAAGCACACCGACATAGTCGTCACGATTTTTTTGAAGCTCTGTAATTAAATCTTGACGGATTAAAGGCCAAGAATCCTCACCCATACCAAGTAAAGCAGCAATGCTGCGATATCCACAATTGCCATCAAGCTGTACATCAATGATGTTCTCGATGTATTTATGAATTTGATATGGGAATTGATGTATGAATGGCAAGGCTGGCGGCAGAGGTGGAGGTGGAGGTGGAGCTGACTTCTTCGATGGAGGTGGCGGCAGAGGCAGAGGTGGAGGTGGATGTGGAGCTGACTTCTTGGATTGAAGAGGAGCTAACCGTTTAGAGGAAGTTGGAGTTGACGTGCTGTCATATTGGGATGCAAAGAAGTCATCAACACGTTCCCAATATGATGGATCACGTCTTGTTAAAGTATCTACTGTCAATCTTTTTCCTTTCTTTGGTGCTCCATTTGTGTTCACCTTATAAGGGGGTGGACACATGGAAGTGGTGTCAGGAAATGCTAATTCGCGCAATTTCGCCTTTAGTGCTACCTTACCTGCAACATCAAGCTCCTGAAACCTACGTGCCAATGCTTCTAGCTTAACTTGTATACTTAGTTCTGAACCATGGCCACTGTTGGAGTCACAGGTGTTATTGAAGTTCAGTCTCCTCCAATGAACATGAACTGACTCCAATGGGATTGGGATGTAGTGCATTGTATATCTGGCCAGTTCACATGCACAAGGTAGCTCATGAGTGTATCGTAACACGCATCCACATGCAGAACTATCAATACCAACCGTGCTAACTCGACGAAGCTCATCTGCAATGTGGTCTAATGCACTCCTCGCCACAAGTCCATTTAAGCGCTTGTAGACTGCAGTATTATAACAATGCTGTTGTCTACCGATGTTGTGCTCGAATGAAGCCTTCAGCTCAGTGTGTTGCAACCTGATCATGTTGTTTATAGCATCCCAACAACTACGTAAGTCTCCTCTATTATCAGCTAACAACCTCTTCAACCTCCAGTGTGCAGACTCAACCCTGTTAAAAATAAAAAACACCAACAAATGTGAGTAATCAAACCTTTACAAGATGCATAAAAACCAACAAATACGAGTAATCAATGCAATATAATATGCATACCTGTTGGTTGTTGTGTTTCCAATGTGCATTACCCGGTCTATCCATGCTGCAACGAACTTTTCCTTGTGAGGATTCAGCCAAGTGGTTTTGACATAGTCAACGAAGTTACCGAACGGTGCTGATTTATCCTCAAAATATGCCAATTGATCCACGTACGCACCCACGTCAGGGGAGTTAATAACGAAATCAAATGCAGTCATGACCAACTCAATTTTCTCCTGTGGATACACGTAAGTCTTGCACTTGGCCCTCACATTCTTGAGGATATGGAATTGGCACAACAGGTTAGATGACGTGGGAAAAACTTTAGCCACTGCGTTCATCAATGCAAGATCCCGATCGGCCTGTATCACTTTTGGCAAGGCATCTTCTCTCAATAACATACTCTTCAGCTTCTCAAGCACCCATATGAAGTTATCAACTCGGCATCACAAATGTCATCTTGCTTGATCGCCCGTTGTCTGATCTTGAAATAACAAGCACGCATCCAATAGATTTACAAACTGTTTGTGCTCATGCCAATAGGTCATCTCGGGTAGAAGAGACCTATAAACGCAAAAAATAATGATTTAACAACTCATCCAACAGTAACAAACTACAAAACTAATCAACAAAATAGTAAGTATCGTCGTAGTAGTGAATGCACTAGTACAATTTTGTGTCAGTTCCATTGTTGTACAATCCGCGTCCTGTAATGTGTCATCCACTACAGTACAATCCACGTTTTCAGTAACATCCATTTCAGTACAATCCGTGACCTCTGTAATATCCATTGCACTAGGCATTGGGGTGTCGGAAAAATTGTCTTCCATGGTAATCTATCTGCAATACGCAAAAAAATCTGTTAAATTCAAAACTGAGTTAAATCCGGAAACTAAATTTCGGAACGTACCAGAAATATGAATCTGGAAGTTTTGAAAATGAGATAACGTCCGGAATCTTGTTGCTGGGTAATTCCGTCAACAAGAATACGGTAATTTTTAACTACCGGATTCCTGTTGACAAAAGTATCCGGAAACAAGATTCCGGAAAGTTTGAAATCGCAGAAAAAAAAAAGACTGTGATGCCCGTGGCAGCTGCGACGGGACAATGTGACGATGAGGTTGAGGTTGGGAGAGAGATGCAGCGAGAGAGATGCAGTGGGAGAGAGGGACATCAGAGATAGTGGGAGGGGTTGTTCTGGTTTTGAGTGGGGGAGGGGAGGTGGGGTGAGGAAGAGGGAAGAAAAAGAGGGAGTGGGGGAAAAAGAGGTGGGGTACTATTGTCTTTTCAAATAAAAGGGGAGGTGTGAAAATTAAGTGGGGGAGGTGGGAAAATAAAAGTCCTTCCTCCTACTGAAGCTGACGGCGCGCAGTTTGGGCTTCCTGTGGGCCGATTTTGGGCCAAGTCCAATTATGGGCATGTTGTTGACGTGACAAAGAGGTTAGGGGTGCGGTTTAGTGGTGTGGATCTAACCGTTGAGATGGGATCTACTTAGTGGTTGTATCAACCAGTAATGTGTGATGATTGGTTTGAACTGCGCTATGTTGTTCCTCCAGAGAACTTCACGGAGGAAAGCGTTGTTTTGAGGTCACTTTTTTGTATCAATGCGGAAGGTGGTTGGTACTCTGACTTGGTTGATTTAGCGCCTTTAGGAGGGTTGAGTTATGGTTCTATGTTTCGCAACCCACAAGATAGAGTAGATTTAATGGTTTATTTTGCAGTGTACAACAACACAGGTTCACACTTCCTGAAAGGCAATTTTGTTTAGTTTAATTTGTAACATGAGTGATCCCTAAAGTAATGTGAAAAAAATTGGGTTAGTTCGAAAAATTGGTTCAGTTAAGTTTTTTACAAATTTGATGTATTTGATTTGGGTATTGAATTGAAAAAACAAAACCCCAATGAATTGAAACAATCCGAAAGTTGCAGGAAATTTTAGTTTTTATCATGGGATTAATAGAAAGATAGTATTTCATAAAGCTTCGAGAGAGAAATTCTAAATACAATAGTTTGAGCACCTACAACGCTCGTCAACTTGCAGGTTGCGTAGCAGTTGCTTAATTTTCTCTCTCTGTGTGGCGTGCCAAGTGTAACATGCGTGCACTCATTTTAGTTAACGTCAACAAATAAAAGAACACAAGCACAAAGTAAAACAACGGTTGCAACGTTTCTCCCGAGATATCGTCCTATGTGCCGAACGGGCCCACAACAGAAACGCAAACAACACAAATTAAATCACCAGCACTGTGGATGCTCTTATAGTTTGATGTTATATAATTATGTATTTCTGAATAATTATACTTTTGGCGTAGAACACGATTTTGGAAGTAAATTGATATATTCCATAAATTTATAAATATGTTGCTTAATGTTTTCGTTGATTAATTTTTTTAGCTTTTTCAATTTCTTTTTTTTTCAATTTTTTTTTCGATCTTAGCTTTTTCATAAGCTTGGGTCTGGGTCAAGCTCAGTTTGGTATGTGGACCGGCTCAAATTGGGCCCAATTTGCTCCTTGCTGGACTTTGTCCATATTTCAGACACCCTTCTGTGTATCAACGACATTTGGGAACTTGGGAATTGGAGGTTGGATCATGGCCCATGATTTTGGGGCCTCCCCTTTTTAATTTTCACACCCCCTCTCCCCAAAAAGATCAAAATACCCTTATTTTTTCCTAACCCTTCCCCTCCCTTTTCTCTTTCATTTTCATCGGTTTCTCCGTCACCACCCTCCATCCCTCTCTTCGTCACCTCCCTTCGTCCCTCTTCCTCCGTCTCTCACTCTCTCGCTCACAGTGATCTTCTTCTTCCTCATGTTAGGTCGTATTTCGCTGCTCGTCTGCATTATTTTTTTCCTGCGAAATTACTTTTACCGAAAACTTATTGTCGGAATCCCCCGTTAATAAGAATTCGGACGTTTAAAATCCTGAATATGAATTATGAATTATCGGGTTCTTGTTGACGGGAGGTTCCGTCAATTAGTTTCCGAACTTGAAAATTGTTTTCAAAAAATGTGCACTCCGGAAACATGTTGACGGAACCCTCCATCAACAAGAATCCGGCCGTTAAAAAATTTGAAACTTCCAGATTCTTGTTGACGGATGATTCCATCAACATGTTTTCAGATTCCTCTTAAATAGTTTTTGATTAATTTTGACATGGAGGCTGATTTGACTGTTGCATTTTTCACATGTAACCTATCTACCCATTGAAAAATATATGGAAATACTACATGAAAATTTCATAACAAATTATGGAGTGTTTATACAAGATTAGGACTCAATCAACATTTACATAAGATTTTGTTCTTGTTGGTAAAAAAATCAACTTCCAATCTTGTATGCGATGCGCATACAGAGTCTCTCATTCACTAGCTTTGTCGCTTCTAAAAGTTTCCCATAGTCGATCTGAAGGAGGTATTGGAGCCTGATTCTTAAAATATACCTGTACAAAATGTTACAAAAATGTTTGCCAATTATCAATTAAATGTTACAAAATAAATAAGACACATAAATTCGTACATGTACAAAATGTCGCATACTATGTATATACCCAATGCAAAGGACGTGGTGAGTCAAACGATCTCTTGGTGGTGCGTGCCTAAGAGGAAAAATTGTGTAACTTCCCCTTGAGTCTAAACATATCACGACCACCTTATACTTGTTAGCAATGACATATCCTGCATATGGCATGGTCATCCACTTGTCAGGCTCGCATCTGCCCACCTTATCAATATATAGCGATCGAATTAGTTCATCCACATTGTCATTGCCACAAAAGCACACCGACATAGTCATCACGGCTTTGTTGAAGCTCTGTAATTAAATCCAGGCAGATTAAAGGCCAAGAATCCTCACCTATACCAAGTAAAGTAGCAATGCTGCGATATCCACAATTGCCATCAGGCTGTACATCAATAATGTTCTGGATGTATTGATGAATTTGATATGGGAATTGTTGTATGAATGGTAAGGCCGGCAGCAGAGGTAAAGGTGGAGCTAGCTTCTTCGATGGAGATTGAGATGGAGGTGGAGCTGACTGTTTGGGTGGAGGTGGCGGGGTAATTGACTTCTTGGGTGGAAGAGGAGCTGACAGTTTAGAGGAAGTTAGAGTTGACGTGTTGTCATGTTGGGATGCATAAAAGTCACGATACGTTCCCAATATGATGGATCACGTTTTGTTGAAGTATCTACTGTCAACCTCTTTCCTTTCTTTGGTGCTCCCTTTGTGTTCACCTTACAAGGGGTGGACACATGAAAGTGGTGTCAGGAAATGCTAACTCGCATAATTTCGCTTTCAGCGCTACCTTGCCTGCAACATCAAGCTCCTGAAACCTGCGTGCCAATGCTTCTAGCTCAACCAGTATACTTAGTTCTAAACCATGGCCACTGTTGGTGTCACAGTGGTTGTTGAAGCTCAATCTCCTCCAATGAATATGAACTGACTCCAACGGGATTGGGATGTAGTGCATTATATATCTGGCGAGTTCACATGCACAAGGTAGCCCATGAGTGTATCGTAGCACACAACCGCATACAAAACTATCAATACCAACCGTGTTAACTCGACGAACCTCATCTATAATGTGGTCTAATGCACTCCTCACCACAAGTCCATTTAAGTGCTTGTAGACTATAGTATTATAACAATGTTGTTGTCTACTAATGCTATGCTCGAATGAAGCCTTCAGCTCAGTGTGTTGTAACCTAATCATGTTGTTCATGGCATCCCAACAACTACATAAGTATCATCTATTATCAGCTAACAACCTCTTTAACCTCCAATGTGCAGACTCAACCTATTAAAAATCACAAACACTAACAAATATGAGTAATCAAACCTTTACAAGATGCATAAACACCAACAAATACGAGTAATCAAACCTTTACAAGATGCATACCTGTTGGTTGTTGTGTTTTCAAGGCGCATTACCCGGTCTATCCATGTTGCAATGAACTTTTCCTTGTGAGGATTCAGCCAAGTGGTTTTGACATAGTCAATGAAGTTACCGAATGGTACTGATTCATCCTCAAAATGTACCAATCGATCCAGGTACGCATGCACGTCAGGGGAGTTAATAATGGAATCAAATGCAGTCATGGCCAACTCAATTTTCTCCTGTGGATACATGTAAGTCTTGCACTTGGCCCGCACATTCTTGCGGATATGGAATTGGCACAATAGGTTAGATGACATGGGAAAAACTTTAGCCACTGCTTTCATCAATGCAAGATCTCGGTCGGTCAGTATCACTTTTGGCAAGACATCCTGTCTCGAAAACATACTCTTTATCTTCTCAAGCACCCATATGAAGTTATCAACTTTCTCAGACTCCACAAAAGCAAATGCAACAGCGAATGTCATCTCAGTTGAGGTAACACCAACAACCTCAAGTAGTAGCATCTTATATCTGTTAGTTTTGTAAGTAGAATCAATAAGCAAAAAAGTGTTAAACGAATTTAGAAGCGTGATGGCTTCTGGATGTGCCCAACATATATCTCTGATAACATCAGCACCATCAGCCTTTCTATGCCAGTGGACATAATGATCGCAATGTATCAAGTTCATCAAGTGTTATAGCTCAATTCAGTCCTATCTAAGATTTGACCGGATCTTTTGACGTGCATTATAAATTTGCCTAATTGTAGTGTGGATGTTTGGTTGTTCTGTTGTAATGATAGTAAGGCACTTCTTCGCTTGATGATATTCTTTGTCATGTCACCGAGAAAAGACCTCTCTTTAGAAGTTAGCCGACCAACATATGGATGACCTTCAAAGTTTTTGATCAACTCGTGATTGTGGGTTCTACACATTACCTTCAAAACCCACCCTCCAATACCTTTCACTAGTCTTCCTTTCAGTCTAAATGGGCACTGACTTTTTCTAGTACCAGTAGCCTTCAATCCCGTCTTGTAAGGTTTATACTTGCCACTTTTTTCACAACCCAACATCACAAATGTCTTCTTGCTTGATCGCCTGTTGTCTGATCTTGAAATAACAACCACACATCCAATAGATTTACCCACATTTCGTGCCCACTCCAATAGGTTATCTCGGGTAGAAAAGACCTAAAAACGCACAAAATAATGATTTACTAACTCATCCAATAGTAACAACTTAACAAAACTAATCAACAAATTAATAAGTACCGCCGCAGTAGTGAATGCACTAGTACAATTCAAGTCCTGTGTATGATCCATTGCAGTACAATCCACGTCTTGTGTAAGATCCATTGCAGTACAATCCATGGCCTCTACAAGATCCATGGAAATCTATCTGCACCACACAAGAAATTTATCAAATTCCAAAATGACTTAATTCCGGAAACTAACATCCAGAATTCGCCAGAAATATGAATCTAGAAGTTTTGAAAACAAAGTGGCGGTGAAAATAAAGTAACTTCCGGAATCTTGTTACCGGGTACTTTCGTCAACAAGAATACAATATTTTTTAACTATTGGATTCCAGTTGACGGAAGTACTCGGCAACAAGACTTCGGAACTTTGGAAATCACAAAAAAAGGCCGAACGCGCCTCAGAATACGATGAACGGTGGTTGTGATGCCTGCAGCGGCTGCGACAGGACAATGTGAGAGAAAGGTTGCGGTTGGGAGAGAGATGTAGTGCTAGAGAGAGTGATTTAGAGAGGGAGTGTGAGAGAGAGAGTGGGAGGTGAGGAAATGTTTTGCTGAAGAAAAAGTTGGGGGTTGAGGTGAGGAAGAGAGAAAAATAAGAGGGAGGGGTAAAATTGACTTTTTAAAAAATTGGGGAGGTGTTAAAATTAAGTGAGGGAGGTGGAAAAATAAAAGCCCCTGGATCATCTAGCGACACATGTGCCAGCCAAAGTTAGCCACGCCATTCGATCTCATAGGAGCCCAATTTGTTCGAATCAAGCGGTGGAGGACTGTTGGGTGTGGAATGGGGCGAAAGAGGGCACTTCCTCGTGCGCTGCCGCTTACGAATGTGGATTGGTCGTGGGTTTGGCGGCTTGCAGCTTCGGCCAAGATGCAATACATGATTTGGCAATGTCTTCATGGGACCCACATAAATTTAATGGGACCTATATGAATTTCAACCAATAGGAAGAAGTGTGTTGAAAAGAAATTGTTAGAGAGTGTGTTCATAGCATTTCTCTCTCCTATATATGTATCTTGTAGACTTGGAAAAATTCATCATTTTCCTAATTATGATGTTCACTATTCCATTAATTTACATGTAAGTGTGCTGAATTTTCTAGACAAAACAAATATTACTTTTGTGAACTAAGTTACTAACTTCTTTATCCATACATGATCATGTGAATACATGAACCCTTACTTATTTTTCACTACACAAAAACATTAATGTAGCGATTCTTACTCACTAAACTTTACTAAATTAATTGACAAATTTTGATTCCCTTGAGTGTTATCAATTTGATTCTTTTATAATTAGTTGTTTTTTTAGAGAAATTCCTGCTAATGTGATGTTTAATAGGTAATTCCGATTAAAATTCAAGTAAATCTTTGATAGACACACACCCAGCACGTCATCTTAGGACACAACTAATCGAAAAATGACAACGTACAAATAATAAAAAAAAATATCTAACAAATAACACCTCCCTTTATGATGAGAAAGGCAGAAAGCCAACACCGAGAAAGGCAGAAAACCCACTTTGTGACTCCTTCCTTCATGTCGAGAAAGGAAGAAAGCCAACAATGACCACGGCTTGGAAGGGGAAGAGACGTACATCTCTCACAAGGGGCTTATCTACGTGACTGTGACCAAAGGTTAAACATCAAGGAGAATCAGTTTGGGAGAGGACCTAAAGAAGAGGGAGAAGAACTAAGGATATGCTCTAGTTGAAGCGACGAGGGTAGCATAGAGGGACAGAAGGGCAAGAAGAAGAAGAGGCACAGGGAAGGGGAAGTGGCGAGAACCTCGTTGCCGATAGAGATTCCAAAGATTACCAATCTAGTGTTTCTTTCGCTTGTAGGGTTAATTAATTAAAGGTATAAGAGGAACCACCCAAGAAATTACTGATGTGTTGCTTGGTGGGCGAAAGGTGCAAACAGTGCTTGAGTGGTGAAAAAACTAGAAATTTGAAGGAAACTGATTTACTAACGTTCTAATAACTGATTAATCATGTAGAAGGAAACTGATTCACTTTTGCAAGCTATCGAAGGATTCAACTCCTCTAAAGTGAATAGAGTGTAAATTAACTAGTTTTTACTATTGTTGGGTGTTAAATTTCTAATTTGGATTCTCGACGATGCGCTAAGAATTCGACGAGCAAAGAACACAATTCCGAAGGAGAAAATGAAAAAATGAGCTAAGTCCAAAGGATTGAAGGATTGGTGATAATTTGACGAGACGAATGAAGTGTCGAAGATTGACAGGCTTTGTCTAAATGCGCGAGTTTGAGATAGTTGAAATGTTTGTCAGGTCTTGAGGACTTAGTGAAATTTTGATGAAACGTCAAGATATGGTAGAACTGACCCGTCTTGGCGAATGGAGCACTGTCAAAGCCAGCGAAGACTTGTCAAGATTGGCCCAGTGCTGCTTATTGGTAGTTAGGCGTCTAGATAAGAATATATCGAATAGAGTTAGCATAATGTAACTGCAAAGCATGCAAGCATATCCACTGTACACGTGTCAAGCAGATAGTGTGTCGGTTATTTTTACATTTTTCTATAAATAGGAGGTCGAACAATATACAAAGGGTTGGATACTTGATTAAATTCCCTACATCTCAACATAGCATATTCGCGGAACTGAGATCAAGTATACCTTCCACCTTTTCAATTCAATGCAATTTTACATTCCAGTCAAAAAAACAGAATCATTTGTTTTATTTTGGGTTTGTTAGATAATTTACCATCAGACCAAAAATCTCAGTAAACAAATTGGCACGCCTGGTGGGACAAGTTTTGAGTAACTCGTTAAATATGGTTTTATGCGGTTAAGGAGTGAAAAATCTTGTATTACTTACATACCTACACAACCCAGAAGACACAGTATGGTTAGAAATACCAAAAACGCTACTAATGCAAGTGTAGTAAATACTAATGTGTCAGTGGCAGATCAAGGTGTGTCGAATGCCAATGTGAATGCAACATTGGCAAGCACTGATGCAAGGAATGCTTCAAGTGCTATGACAGTTACTATGACTGAGATAGGGAGCAACATACTACCACCTATTCCAACGACTGTAGAGCCAAGTTTAATACCGCCTCCATGGTCAGAAGAATTGGTACATGTAACCAGTGGTTCTCCACACGTGAATGCAAGCATGCCTTATTCTTTCACTATGGCGTCTCCTAGTAGTGCAACAAACTCAAATGGAAGGAATTTTATTCCAAATAGCCAATATCAGTTTGGCATGCCATTTGGATTCACGTTGAGACAGGCAAACCAGGCTTCGACAAACTTTGGGTTCGCAGGGTCTGGGGGGCAATTTATGAACCAAGGTATAGGAGTAGCAGGAACAAGTTCTATTGTTGCTACTCGTCAAGACAGGTTGAACTTAGGAAATCCAATATTCCTTAATATGTCAAGAAACGCGTCACTGTATGGCGGTGATGTCTTGTCACTAAATGCACTTGCTGGTGTTCGTCAATAAATTGAGGACAGTAATCATGACATGGTTAATATGCTTACTCAGCAAATGGGTGCAGTGATAACTCCACTTATGACGAATACTAATAATGCACTGGCAGAATAAATGGCTAGGCTAAACCAAGCTTTAGGCATTGCAGTGCCTAAAAATAATGTTCGACAAGAGCAGCAGGCAGTACATGCATCACCCAATCTTGGTGGTCAAGCAGTAATTCAAAGAGCAGTGCCTGATGAAGAACAAGGCCCAGCCAATGGAGTTCAGGAGCAAGGCCAACAAAATTTGCATTATGGCCATATTCAAATACTGAACAGAAATGAAGACCATGGGGATAAGTTCACTCAGGTTTAGTGGCATTGAGACAAAACATAATGGGAAACAAGTGGAACAAAATGTCAACCAGGTGGTTGAACAAGTTCTGAATAGGTTTGGGTTCAATATTGATTATGCTAATCAGCCATATTTTGTGTCAGCATTTCCCGATTGGTTGCAACAAGCAGAGTTGCCCAGGGGAGTGAAAATTCCCAAACTTTCTAAGTTTTCTGGTGAAAGTGGCGAGTCAACCGTCGAGCATATCGCACGGTACACCATTGAAATGGGAAAGCTGGCCACTGTGGAAAGCCTTAAGATGAGGTTCTTTCCAAGTTCACTCACCAATAATGCTTTCTCTTGGTTCTCGACACTTAGACCCAATTCTGTCCACTCTTAGACATAATTAGAAAAGAGCTTTTATGATCAGTTCTTCAGAGGAGACATGAACAAATCAATAGATGATTACTTAGCACGATTTAGACAAATGAAGAGTAGGTGTTTTACGCCTATTCCAGAAGTAGAAATTGTCAAGATTACTGCTAATGGTCTAGATTACTACGTCGGAAAGAAGTTGGTCAATCAACACTTGGTTAATTTGGCGCAACTAGGTGAAAAAGTTCGACAGATTGCACAACTAAAGGCTGAAAAGAATCAGAAATATCAAAAGAAGTTCATGAAGCGAGAGAGAATCAATCTGGTTGAAACTAAAGATTCTGACAGTGATGACTCAAGCACAGAAGAGCTTGAGATAAACTTGGCAGAGTTAAAGGAAGGCCCACTTTATGCCTGTCAGGCATTCATGCTTGCTAGAGCAAAAGAGAAAATGGAATATGTTAACAAAAAGACATATTCCTTTGACATAACCAAAGCTGACAAAAAAAGACATATTCCTTTGACATAACCAAAGCTGACAAAATATTTGATATCCTTTTGAAGGATAAGCAACTGAAATTGTCGAGTGATCATAGGCTCAAAAGGCCTGATGAATTAAATGCCAAAAAATATTGCAAATATCATAATTTGATATGCCATTTCACTAATGATTGTGTTCATTTCAGGGATTTAATTTAGAAAGCTCTGAAGAACGGCAGATTAAAGTTTGCTGACAAGCCAAAAGCAGACATGAAGGTGGACATAGATCCTTTTAGCCAAGGAGTTGCAAATTTGGAAGGCCAAGTTCCTTTCAATGTTGGCATGGTGAACATCAGGACAAGTCAGAAATGTGAAGTAAATATTGAAGATCCATTCGACATTTACCCAAGGCCTGATGAGACCTTTGCTGAATTTTCAAGAAGAAAAGACCATGGGGTAACTCAAACTTTTCCCATGCTGTGAAGTGCACTTTGATGATGCGACTGCTAAGAGGGCTGCAAGACAAAGGCAACAACAGAAGAGAATTGACAACAAAATTCCTGGTAAGTACGTGGATGCTGTTTGATGAGCACCATTCTCCCCATCAATATCTGCATCAAGTAGCAGTGCTAGAATGAACAGGAGAGAATGGACACCTAAGCCTATCAAAGAGTCAACTGGTATAAGCCAAATGCCCAAGACCAGAAAACCTCCTGCTAATGTTGTTATTGATAAATGGCTTAAGAACGCTGCAATGGCCAGAAACTCTGACATAAGTGATAGGGCAAAGAAGAGTACTGTAAGAACCAAACATCCATTTTGGGACGAAGATTACAAAAGAGCCAAGGTGGTTGATAAGGTCAAAGTGAGCCAGTCAAACATGTCGAAGACCACTGGACAGTCACTTTTGTCGAAGAGTCAGAAACGAAAACGTCAAAGGCAAAGGCAGATTCAAAGGAAGACAATAGAAGAGGCTCAAGCGCGGTCTACTCAAGGTCACACATTGCCAGTTGGTCACAAGTTAAAAGGTATTTGTAGTACCCTAATTTTGTTCGGCCCATTTTACTTTATTTTTTATTTTATTTTAATATTTATTTTAACTTTTTTAATTTTGTAATAAAAAATAAGAATAATATTTTTGGTTTCATAATAAAAAGAAGAAAAAAAAAGAAAAAAAAAGAAAAAAAGAAAAAAGAAAAGAAAAGGATTATGAATAGTAGTTTTGGGGGGTGCTAATAGCATCCCAGCCCAGCTTGTTTCCTTCATTTGCTGCGCACACCCCTTCTTTTTCTTATTACAGCCGCGCTGCTTCACGCACCCCTCCTTCCATTCCTACACCTCCTAAACCCCAAGCCCAGTTTCCCTCCAGCTTCGCGCACGGCCCATATCCAACCCAATCCATTTTAACCCTAATCCAGACTTCTCCCACTTCTGTCATTCTCGTCTTTCTCCTCCCACTTTCTCCAACCCCCGCCGCGGCGCCCCTCTCCCTCGTTCTTCTTCTTCTCTCCCTTCCATAACCCTAAATCCCGCAGCATCACTCTCTCCCTCCCTCGTTCTTCCCCTCCTCCTCACCCTAACCCTAGTTTTCCAGCCGCGGCGCCCCCTTCCCACGTTCCTTCCTCTTTCTCGCAATCTCATCCATCAAACCCTAACCCTAGGAACCCCATAGCCGCAGTGCCCCCTTTCTCTTTCCTTATCTCTTCTCTTCCATTCTTTCTTCATTTTCCTAACCCAAAACCCTAGCCGCAGCACTACTCCCTCTCTCCCTTGTTCTTCTTCTTTCCCTTCCAACCCTAGGCCGCCGTGGCCACCCCCATTTTTTCTCTCTCTTTCCTTTTTGATTTCTTGCAATCTCGCTCCAAGTCTCCTCATTTGACTGTATCCCTCCTTCAAATCTTGTTTTCTTTCCTTTTTCCCCCCCATAAAACCGAATCAGATATCTCATGGATTCAAGCAAGATCTCGTAAAAGATGGAGATTGGACGTAAATCAGGGAGTTTTCTTCTATCCTTTAGTTTTTCAAATCTTTAAAATTGTGATCCTTTTGATTTCTGACAGATTTGTTTTCTTTTTCGTAGGTGATGAAAGATAGAAACTTGAAGCCTATAAAAGGTCAGATTCAAGAACAAAGGGGAGAGTGCACCGAGAGCAAAAAAAAACCGAGAGAGGGAATCAGAAGAAGGAAGCAAAGAGAGACAAAGACGAGAAGGAGAAAGGAAAGAATTTGTGAGGCTAACATACCCAAAATTAAACACTACTAGTCTTAGATTTTCTTTTGAATCCCCTTGTCTTTGTTTCTGTTTAATTTTCTGGGAAAAGGCTAAATACCCAGGTTTCATTTTCCTCCTTTTTATTTCTCTTCTAAATATGGTTCTGTAACAGAAATTATAATCAAGAATTCTCATTGCAGTTTTCTTACTTCCGTTCTTTTATTTTTTGTGGTTGTTTGGGCTGTTGCTGTTGCTGTTGCTGTTGTTGTCGTTGTTGTTGGTGGTTTAGGGTTCATATCCACGGTTCTGAATTGGAATTAGGTTTAGGATTTGGCCTTCCAATGGGGCCAAATCCTAAATAGGGATTAATTTGCAAATATGTAGTTAAGAGGGACATAAAGGCAAAAAGGGGTTTTCTGAAAGTCTGTTCCACATATACACGTTTTAGGGTTTGGCTTCCCAATGCGGCCAAATCCTAAATAGGGACCCATTGCAAATATGTTGTCTAGGAGGGCATAAAAACAATAAAGAAAGTTTTCATATTCTTTTTATCTACACATCTTTAAATAAATTTCCGAAAGTTATATTTATTTCGTTTTTGTCTAGAATAATATTAATCATAAGTAAACTGAATTTCATGGGTTCTAATTTGAATATAAAGCAAAAAATAAATTAAAGTGTTTGTTTTTAATCTGGCTGACTAAAATTTGTTTGTAACCATTAGTTGATAATTAGGAATCTTATTTTTGAGGGAAATGAATTATTTAATGGCAAACAATTATTTTCGAACAATTAAAGGTACCGTTTTACGGGCGTCGTAAGGGTGTTAACACCTTCCTTACGCGTAACCAATTCCCGAACCCTAATTTGGCTCAAAGACCTTTTTCTTTATAAAAATCAAAAATAGGTTTTCCAATGTTTCCTATAAAAAATAAATATTGGTGGCGGCTCCATTTGAATTTTAAGGGTGGTTGTCACAGTATTGTTGTCAAAAACATGGACAACAATAAGGTGAAACCTAAGGTTCAGAGTCAGGTTGTCAAAGGAGATGTAAGATACTATGGCAATGTCGAGCAGGCTAAGTCTCTGGCTAGAGGGACTAGCAACATTTGACCAAATAAGCCATGGCCTATTGGTTTAGTAGTTGCTGAAAGAATGGCAAAGAAGCAAGAAAGTTCAGCTAATCAAGTGCCAATAGACAAGATGGATGTGAAAACTGCATCAGACAAGCCTCTCAACATCATCCTAAATGATACTAATACTGAACTCATGCAAACGGACTTCATGGCCAATTGTCAGGTTAATACAGATTTGTCAGTCGATGAAGTCATTGCAGCTTTTGACAATCCAGATGATCCCATAGGACTTGATGATGAAGTCTTTGAAGACGATGTCGATCTAGAAGCAGATTTAGATGATATTGTAATGGCCATGGGAGAGGCAGGATCAGGAGATGGATTGGTTGACAAGGAGTATCTAAAGTTAGAACTTGGTTACCAAGATGAGGTTGAAAAGGCAGAAAAAGAAAGCACCAGGATGTACGTGAACTTTGTCTCAATTTTGCCAGGAGAGTTTGAAGGATATTATGAGTCTCCCATTCTGGGCGAAAATGAGAAAGATTTGGATGGTCTTTCAGATGATTGGGTGAATTGGGAAGAAAACCATGTCACAATCTTTGATAATTGTGCACGCTTCGAACAACCATCCAGAGAAGAAAAGTCACACCTTCGACCACTTCACATAAAAGTTGTGTTGGAAGGAAGGCCAACTGACAGAGTATTGGTCGATGGTGGGGCGTCTATCAGCATCATGCCTCGTGCTATGCTCAAAAAGCTAGGCAAAAATGAAACTGATCTAATTCTGACATACATGGTGGTGTCTGACTTCAGTGGCAAAAACTCTGCTTCTGACGGGATAGCTATCATTAATATTCAAGTGGGGTCAGTAACTAGACCAATCTTATTTGTGGTTATTCCAACAAAGTCAAGTTACAATGTCTTGGTTGGAAGAGATTGGATTCATGCAGTTGGAGCCATTCCTTCTACTTTTCATCAGAAAATGATCATTTGGAATGCACAAGGAGAAGTGGAAATAATAAACGCTGATGATAGCTCATGCTACTTGCAGCAGATGCATGTAGATTTCAAGCTATATGCTCCACAAGTAAAGCTCATCACAGTGGTAAATAGGATAGTTGACTGAGAAGCACTAGACAATGCACTTATGGAGCAATTTAGAGATAAAATCATAGCCAAGGCCGAATCACGGCCAAATGAAGATGTTTAGCCCCAAGCAACAAGGCATGTCTACCAATGAGGCCGACAGTGAAGAATATGCTTTCAAAGGCATATTAGCAGATTGTGTATTAGATGATGGCCTTTTAGGTTTTGAAAGGGGATCAGATGACAAGATCAGTGTCGAAGTTGAAGACCCTTTGGAAGAAATTGACTTAGGAGATGAGTCTAAAAAGAGACCAATTTACATAAGTTCATTTCTGCCAAAGGAATTCAGAAATCAAATAATAGAGCTTGTCAAAGAATACAAAGATTGTTTTGTTTGGGAGTATCATGAAATACCTGGTTTGAGCAGGGACTTGGTCGAACATAGGCTACGTTTGAAAGAAGGAAGCAAGCCTGTCAAGCAAGCAAACAGGAGATTTGCTCCAGAGGTGGTACTAAAGATCAAAGAAGAGGTCGAACGCTTACTCAAGGCAGGATTCATTAGGGCAACCAAGTATGTGCATTGGTTGTCTAATATCGTCCCTGTATTGAAGAAAAATGGGAAGATGAGGGTGTGCATAGATTTTAGAAATCTAAATGAGGCAACCCTAAAGGACGAAAACCCATGCCCATGGTAGACATGCTTGTCGATGCTGCATTAGGGCATGAATTACTAAGTTTTATGGATGGTCATGCTGGCTATAACCAGATTTTCATAGCTGAAGAGGATGTGTCTAAAACTGTCTTCCGGTGTCCCGAGTCAATTGGGACATATGAACAGGTGGCCATGCCTTTTGGTTTGAAGAATGCTGGAGCCACCTAACAACGCGCCATGAACACTATTTTTCATGATGTAATTGGCAAATTCATGGAGGTGTATATTGATGATGTGATTGTCAAGTCAAGAAATAAATGAATTACTTAAGCCCCAGGTCTTGGGTTCAAACCTTGCATAAGGCAAAAATTCCACATGGGGGTAGAAAAGACCGTGAGTACAGCTGGAGGGTCGATAGAACCTCGGCTGTGACAGAGTGGGTATCTTGATAATGTCCCCACAGGAAACTCCAACTAAGTTCATGTTTGAACTTAAATATGCTTGTTCAAATAATGAGGCTGAATATGAAGCCTTAATTATTGGACTAGAAATACTGTCGGAATTAAAGGCACATAACATTCATATATTTGGGGATTCACTACTTGTGATTCACAACTAACCCAAGTATATAAATGTGTAAGTCATAGCTTGGTCGAATATTGCACAATGGCGGCCAAATTACTAAAGAAGTTCGAAGATGTGATTGTCAAACGCATCCCAAGGGAGTTGAATCAAGAGGCAAATGACTTGGCTCAAATAGTCTGCGGTTATAAAATTTCGTTAGAAGTCTTGAATGATTTGACAGAATTAGAGAACTCATTTATCCTTTAAAAGAAAAGGATGTCTTGCAGATTAACTAATCAACACAAAATGATTGGAGAAAGCCAATAATACAATACTTAGAGAATCCTAGTCGAAATCCTGATAGGAAACTCAGGTACTAAGCGTCAAAATTTGTACTATTGGCTGGAGCATTATATAGGAAATCAGTTGATGGCAATCTGGAAACTTGTCTAAGCCAAAAAGAAGCTTATTTGGCTTTATCTGAAGTCCATGAAGGAATTTGTGGAGCCCATCAGACAGGTGATAAATGAAGTGGATCTTAAGACGTCAAAGGTATTATTGGCCACCATTGGTGAATGATTGTATCATGTTTGCCAAATCTTGTGAAGAATGTCAAAGACATGGCCATATACAAAATGTTCCGACCAGTGAATTACCTTCTATTGTCAAACTTGGCCATTTAGGGGTTGGGCATTAGACATCATTGGTCAAATTCACCTTACTTTATCAAAGGGCCATAAGTCCATCTTGGTCGGTGTTGATTATTTTACTAAGTGGGTTGAGGCTGTTGCGTTGAAGGAAGTCACTCAACAGGATGTTATTGACTTCATTGAAGGGCACATAGTTTGTCAATTTGGCATACCTCAAACACTAATAACTGACAAAGGGTCAGTATTTATTGGACGGAAAGTGTCGGATTATGCTGAGTCCAGGGGGATCAAAATGTTAACATCCACTCCATATTATGCTCAAGCAAATGGCCAAGTCGAGGCCATGAACAAGATCATAATTGGTTTAATAAAAAGATATATTGGAAGGTACCCCAGAAATTGGCATAACACACTTGAACAAGTCTTATGGGCATGTAGGAATTCACCAAGGGAATCAACAGACACTACACCATATAAGTTGGTATATGGACATGATGCAATGTTGCCTGTCAAAATTAACCTTGAATCAATTTGTATATTAAGGCAAGATGACTTGCCTCTTGAACAATATTGGAATTCAATATTCGACGAATTAAATGAATTGCATGATGAAAGGTTGGTTGCATTGGAAAAAATTGGTGAGACAAAAAGAAAGAATAGCCAAATTTTATGACAATAAGGTTAAATACAAATCCTTTAATGTCAATGATTTGGTTTGGAAAGTTATTTTGCCCATGGATAAGTCTGGTCGAGAATTAGGCAAGTGGTCTCCCAAATGGGAAGGACCATTTAAAGTTACACAAGTTTATTCTGGTTATGCTTATGCACTTGTCGATGTAAATTCTGGTTTGATGATTAAGTCCATTAATGGCAAGTATTTAAAGCCATATATGCAGACAATGTGCGAAGTAAAAATCCAGACGTAAAATAAAAAGTGAATTCTTTATTCATAAGCCATTTGACAAGTTACAAATGTATTGTCGAATTGGCTATCAGCCTGGAAATAAAATAACTAAGTTATGCTTAACGCTAGGCTGTTACAAATGAGTAAAAGAAAATAAGCAAAAAATTTCTCGACAGTCAGGTTCTAAATTTGTTGAGTATGAAGCATCAAAATCATAAGCGTTCTTTCTGACGATGCATTGGGTAAAACGTGGTGATGAGAATATAAGATCGAATGAGATGCTTCAAAGCAGGGACACCCTCCTCGACCAAATATTGAAGTTATAGACCTTGAAGATGAGGAGGAGGGGTGTCAGATACTGGTTAAGAAATGAAAAGACATTGAATTAAAAAAGTGGTGGTCATGAATGCCTAAATGTCGTTTGACAATAGGCCTAGACACACCATAGTCTCTCTAGTTTCTAAAGTTCTGCTAACCTTCACTTGAAACTTTGTACATAAGATATGAAGGAGCACAAAACTAAAGAAAGCTAGACTGACCCAAGCTTTTCTCTTTCTCACATAGTTCAATGAGCTTGATAAGTCACATTAAACAACTTACCAAAACTTATTGATAGAACTTAGGCAAAATTACCTTGGATTTCTGCCATGGGATTGATTAATCGACGGTCGGGTTGCACATTACCTTTCGCTGAGGTCGATCAGAGCTTGGAGCCGGATTAGAAGAATACGCCATTGAAGAGTCTGTAAGTTCTCAGAGGTTCAAAGGAGCGAAAAATGGAAGGTTTGAAGGCTAAAGGGTATTTATAAACTCACATTCTAGTGTTTGCCTCAAGACTTGAAGTGCAGACGTGCTAGAATGTAACCGCCTGTAATGTGTAATCATGGCTCTATTTTCTAGGGAAGTGGGAACACAGACATTGATGGGACATTACCCAAAAGGTAACGGCCACATAGGGAGTAGAAATTTTGGTTCTCTTCCGTACGACAGTCGAAAACCTAGAATTTGGGGGGCATTTGTTGGGTGCCAAATTTCTAATTTGGATTCTCGACGATGCATTAAGAATTCGACGAGCAAAGAGCACAATTCCGAAGGAGAAAATGAAAAAATGAGCTAAGTCCAAAGGATTGAAGGATTGATGGTAATTCGATGAGACGAATGAAGTGTCGAAGATTGGCAGGCTTTGTCTAAACGTGCGAGTTTAAGGTAGTCAAAATGTTTGCCAGGTCTTGAGAACTTAGTGAAATTTTGATGAAGCGCCAAGATATGGTCGAACTGACCCGCCTTGGTGAATGGAGCACTCAGCGAAAACTTGTGAAGATTGGCCCAGTGCTGCTTAGTGGTAGTTAGGCGTCTAGATTATGTCGAATAGAGTTAGCATAATGTAACTGCAAGACATGCAAACATATCCACTGTACACATGTCAAGCAGATAGTGTGTCAATTATTTTTACATTCTTCTCTAAATAGGAGGTCGAACAATATACAAAGGGTTGCATATTTAATCGAATTCCTCACATCTCAACACACAGCAGATTAGCGGAACTGAGATCAAGTATACATTCCACCTTTTCAATTCAAGGCAATTTTACATTCCAGTCATTTACATTTCTACACTTTTTAAACATTCTGCACTTGTTTTAAACTTTCTTTACTTTTCATGCAATTTACCTTCTGCCCAGTTTTACTTGTGTTGGGTGCTAAATTTCTAATTTGGATTCTCGAAGATGCGCTAAGAATTCGACGAGCAAAGAGCACAATTCCGAAGTAGAAAATGAAAAAATGAGCTAAGTCCAAAGGATTGAAGGATTGGTGATAATTCGACGAGACGAATGAAGTGTCGAAGATTGACAGGCTTTGTCTATATGCGCGAGTTTGAGATAGTCGAAATGTTTGCTAGGTCTTGAGGACTTGGTGAAATTTTGATGAAGCGCCAAGATATGGTCGAACTACCCGCCTTGGTGAATGGAGCACTGTCGAGGCCAACGCAAGATTGGCCTAGTGCTGCTTATTGGTAGTTCGACGTCTAGATAAGAATATGTCGAATAGAGTTAGCATAATGTAACTGCAAGACATGCAAGCATATCCACTGTACACGTGTCATACAGATAGTGTGTCAGTTATTTTTACATTCTTCTATAAATAGGAGGTCGAACAATGTACAAAGGGTTGGATACATAATTGAATTCCCTACATCACAACACACAGCAGATTTGCAGAACTGAGATCAAGTATACCTTCCACCTTTTTAATTTAATGCAATTTTACATTCTAGTCTTTTACATTTCTGCACTTTTTAAACATTCTGCACTTGTTTTAAACTTTCTTTACTTTTCATGCAATTTACCTTCTGCCTAGTTTTACTTGCCTTTTTCATTTACTTTCAGTCTTTCAAAACATCAAAAATCTAAAAACAATTACATTCTGTGTTCTTCGTTTTCAACCTCGTGCTCAATCTAACTTCCATTTCTTAAACTTCCATTGAAACCGCTTTCTTTCTCAATTTCCATAACCGTCAACTCGACGAGAGTCCTTGGCATAACTGCTAAGTTGAGTCTCGCAGTGATTCTGGCAAAGTCTTTGGCCTCATTCGGCTAAGTTAATTTCTTGACGGACCACTGATTTCCAACGCAAAACCCTTTATTTGACGAGATTAAGGCATAACTTGTAGGACTTACATTGTTTGAAAAGAATCATTTGTTTTATTTTGGGTTTGTCAGACAATTTACCGTCAGACCAAAAATCCCAGTAAACAAAGGTAAATTGCATGAAAAGTAAAGAAAGTTTAAAACAAGCGCAGAATGTTTAAAAAGTGCAGGAAAATTAAAGTGCGAGAAGAGTAAATTTTGCAGGAATGTAAATGGCTGGAATGTAAAATTGCATTGAATTTAAAAGGTGGAAGGTATACTTGATCTCAGTTCCCCGAATCTGCTGTGTGTTGAGGTGTAGGGAATTCAATCAGGTATCTAACCCTTCGTACATTATTCGACCTCCTCTTTATAGAAGAATGTAAAAATAACTGACACATTGTCTGCTTGACACGTGTACAGTGGATATGCTTGCATGTCTTGCAGTTACATTATGTCAACTCTATTCGACATATTCTAATCTAGATGCTTAACTACCACTAAGCAGCATTGGGCCAATCTTGACAAGTCTTCGCTGGATGTGCATAAAATATTAACCACTGGTTTTCTCATCAATGTTTTTATTTTTTGGTCGAACAACGTAACATTCTATGCATATGGGCTACAGGCCTCAAAATATTACGCCAAGTGTAATCGACAAACCCACTATTGGGGCACAAAACAGGAATGATGCAAACTCTAAAAATAAACTCTTAAGCACCTGCTTATAAAAAAAAGGGAAAATATGTTTTTGGTCCCTGTAATTTGACCAAAATTCGGTTTTGGTCCCTGTAATTTTTTTTTTTTTGGAACTTGTCCCCGTAATTCCATTTTCCGTCAGTTTTAGTCCCTCGTTAGTGGTCTGTTTAAAAATCATGACATGACAAACAACAGTCTATGTGGCACCACCTGTTATTGTTTTTAATTAAAAACACGTGGCAAGTCATGTTAGTGATGATGCTTCTGCTTCCCTCTCAAGTCTCAACCCAGAAACCCTCAACAAATCCAGGAAATTCAACAAACCCAGAAAGATGATTCTTCTTCAAATCTTAAGAAATTCAACAAAATCAGAATGAATGGTGGTCCCTTTCAACCAATGTTTTAAAAACCGGACCGGTCGTTGAACCGGTGAGACTGTCGGGTCATGGTTCAATTGGTTCAGCCGGTTGAACCGTCGGTCGAACCGGATGATAAATAAATAATTAAATAAATAAAAAAGTACCAATTTTGAGGAAAAAGTAAATAAAAATAATAATAAAAAAGCTAAATCGGTCCAACCCGGTCCAATTGACCGGTCCAACCCGGTCCGACCGCGGTCCAACCCGGTTCGATCCGGCTCGGGCGGTCTAACTAGATCGCGGTCCAACTATTGAACCGATTGAGCCGGTGTCTTGCCGACGGTCGGCCGGACCGTCCGGTCCGGTCCAGTTTTTCAAACACTGCTTTCAACAAACCATTCTACTTTTGCTTCTGCTTCCGTTACGATTCTTCTTCATCAAACCCAGAAAGATGATGGTGGTCCCTTTCTTCTCGTCCCTCTCGCTAATTCTGCTCTTCGCTGCCTCTGCTCTTCTTCATATTCTTCTTCTTGAACATCATCTCAGCCCCATCGTCTCAGTACCACCCCTTTGATGAGATCCAGAAATCAAACAAATCATTACTTAATCATTACTCAATCAAACACACAGAAATCAAACAATTGATGAGAATGTGAATTTTATTACGGTATCAAATACCCAGAAAACATATTTCCCTAAATCGATTTGGCCCAAAAACCCTAAAAATAGATTTTCCCTAAATCGATTTGGCCCAAAAAATAGATTTAAAAGAAAACAGAAATCCTAAATCGATTTCCCTCTCGCTATCTCAATCTCTGACGTTCTCACTCTCTCAATCTCTGACGTTCTCACTGAAATCAGCTTGAACCCTGAAATCGAAGAAGAAGAAAAAGAAGAAGAGGGAACGCAGCGAAGAAGAAGAGCAAACACAGCAAAGAAGAAGAAGAAGAAGAAGAAGAAGAAGAAGAAGAAGAAGAAGAGCAGGGTGCGAGCCGCTGTGGGAGGTGTTTCCGGTGGACAAGAGAGGTGAGTAGGGAGGAAACGATCTCGGTTGGGCTTGTGTTCTGGTGTTGGAGTCTCTGATTCCGGTGTTGGTGGACCCTGTGATTGGGAAGTCGAGGATGTTGGTTACTCCACCCGTGATAGGGTTTCTGAAGCAACGCTCTTTTTTTTCTCACTCTCGGTCACTCAGAATGTTGCTGATGGTCGCAACGAACAAGAAAAAGAAGAAGATCGCAGCGAAGAAGAAGCTGAGGGGGACGAAAGATCGCAGCGAAGAAGAAGATCGCATCGCAGGATTTAACCCTAATTTGTGTTTCTGTTTTTATTTTTATTAAAACATAAAATTAAAAAAACAATTTTGATTTTTGTTTCAGATTTTGGTGTCACTTGCAACGTGGTGCCACATGTGTGTGCCGTTTGCCACGTCACATTTTTTAAACGGTCAACTGACGTCAAAGAATAAAACCGACGGAAAATGGAATTACATGGACAAGTTCCAAAAAAAAAAAATACAGGGACCAAAACCGAATTTTGGTCAAATTACAGGGACCAAAAGCATATTTTTCCCTAAAAAAAATCTTAAGCACCTAAGTTGTTTCCTACTAAACGGTTAACCACTAAAATACCAAAAAACAGGCTAACCCTAAGCATGAAACCATCAAACCATACTTGTAACACCATAGTATCGACAACACACATACCATGATTTGGTGGTTTGGCCGGTGGTTGGAGTGTTTGTCCAAACCAAGATACCTTGTTCCACTTAACGTGAGCACTCGATACTGGGATGGTGGTGATCAATAGTTGAAAATATTTACTTTACACTCTAAAGTGAATTGCTCACTTTAGAAGAGTTTGGTTCGTTGTTGAAAGAGTGGGAGATAACTAACTTATCAAATGTACGGTTTACAACTTTTTTTTTTCTTTCAATTTTATGTGTTGTCATATTTTGATTGGCTTTGCCTAACTAGATTTACTAGTAAAGTTCAGGGTGATTAGGGATGGATGAGGTTACAAAAACAACTGTGTTGTTTGCACATCTAGTTTTGGACACAAGATGTGACACCATGTATCTCTCTATATTTCTCACTTTTTATCTTATACATTTTATGTTGAAACATCTTTTCTCTTACGGAGATTATATTCACTTATAATATCAAATGTCCAAACTAAACAGATTATATTCACTTGAGTGTAATCAAGTTATTAACACTAGTACTAGTATTAGCCTGAAGATCACGTGCATGTCTCGTGACATTTTCCATTTGATCCAAGGTTCTATTGAGTAGTAAGACTCAGGCGCATAACCCTCTCCTCCCTTGGTGGCTTGGTCCCAACACAAAACCGCTGTTAACTCTTCACTCCCAAAACCCAAACTATGTATCTCCACCGCCACATACTCACCAGAGCATTCCTTCACCGCCGGCACTTCTCCCACTCTGCCGCCGCTCTCCTTCACCCTCCGGAGGCGGAGCCACTGACGTATCTGGAAGGTCTTCCGAAACCGGACCCGAAGTACGACGAGACGATCCTAGCGATTCCCCGCAGCGATTCGGGGAAGAACATATCGGCGAAGGAGCGGAAGGCTGGGCGCGTGCCGAGCATCGTGTTTGAGCAGGAGGACGGTGAGCACGGCGGCAACAAACGCCTCATTTCTGTCCGCACCAACCAGATCAGGAAGCTCGTCAACCACCTCGGCCGTTCCTTCTTCCTCTCCCGCCTCTTTGAACTCCGCATCCTCCCCCAATTCGACGACGATGACGACGACAACATCATCGAAAACGTTCGCGTTTTGCCTCGCAAGGTAACCGTCTCCCTCTCCCTCTCACTGCATTGTCGTTTTCGTGATTTGATGCGCTTTGATTTCGGCTAGGTAACTCAATTAGAATTAGAAGCTTCTTTTAATTTGTTATCACTTTTGAGCTGTGTCTTTTTCATTTCATAATACCATGCCAGCATTTGTTTGTGTGAGTTTAATTTTGTGATTACAATTATGCACGCATTATAATTTGATGATTTGTATTGAAAATTTTGCAGATTCATTTGAAAGCTGGCACAGACGCGCCTTTAAATGTTACATTTATAAGGGCTCCGTCACATGCTTTGTTGAAAGTGGACGTTCCTCTTGTATTCAGAGGAGATGATGTATCCCCTGGACTGAAGAAAGGTTAGCACTTAGCACACTTGGAATGGAATGCCTATTGTGGTTGTTCTTTAATTTTCAATAAGTAAATTAAATTTGAGATGTTTACCTACTGCATGACACATTGACACCTCCTTCTCATCATTTATATGAATTTTTTTGGTGTAAGAATGTTCTTGTTAATATTCTGTTTGATTCACATCTCATCTGTCTAACTTTTGAAGGCAAGAGAGAGAGAGAGGATTGAGCTTGAAGTGTAGAAAGATATTATAAACTCAGTGATTATTATCGAATTCTATCAATCTAGTCTAGCCTCAAAACTTAACAGGCCAAGTCTACAGGTCTGTGTAGGTTCAATTTAATGCTTACGGGGTTTCATGCTAGGTGGTATGTAATGGGTTTTATTTTTATGTGAAAGTTTCAAGTCCTCTATTCCATGTGGCTGACTATGCATAGTAAAGTTTGGCACAGTGCTATGCACTATCTTTTTGATGATGATAATTGGTATTTGGTAGATAAATAGGTCTAAGACTTTGGGGATGTTTGGGTAAACAACTTAAGTAAGCACTTATTCAATAGGAGGTTATTCTATGAGTGCTTATATATAAGCTGTTTCTACAATCAAAGATGAAATGAGGGAAAACTATGTATAAGTTGTTTCTATAAGGTATCTTGTGAAGCTTATGAAAATAACTCAAAACAATTTATGGGTATATCATAAACTATTTTCGTAAGCCCTTCCACACACTTAAGCAAGTGCTTGTGTCATAAGTTAAACTTAAATAAGCTCTTCCAAACGCTCCTTTTGTGTTTTATTGACCAAATATAATATCTCAACTTTACTCTAAAGAGGGATGGTCCAGCGCATGAGGCTTCCACCATTGTGGGGTTTAGTGAGAGTTAGTTGTTGTTAACAACCTTCCAATGAGTGGACAGGTTGTTTCTGTGAATGAAACCCATGATCCCCAGGTCACAACTCACAAGGCATCAGACAACCTTACTAATGTGCCAATGGATGATATTTAAGAAGAATGGTTCTACTATTATTATTAATGAATCAGTTATTAAAAGTTTATCCCGTGAAATGTTCATATTAAATGGATGCTCTTTACATCATTAGTTCTTCTGCATAAGTGGTATTGTGATCTAACTGCGAGTCTATAACAATAAGATTTCCATTTGGCATTTTGAAATATGTAAATTTTTATAGTAATATAGGTGACTTCGAGCTCTAGTATGCATGCCTTTCTAATTCAATTTTGATTATGATCAAGTTTGTTTTCAGCTACACTATTATACATGTCTAGTAAGTTTTTTTGGGAGGTTCCAATCCTCCTTATGTGATAATTTAATTTATTTATCTTTTGTCTCACTATAGAGCTATTAATTGTGTATTGTTTCCAATACAAAGTTTATCTTCTGCTATTTCCAGGGGTCCAACTGATAAATAATTGTCTAATTGTTTACTCGGCTTTAGAACAATTTCAATCATCTAGGCAATCATACCCATTTGATTCAGGAATATAATTTTTATTGTGAATTTTAGAATGCTGCTCTGCGTTGGAATGACAATGGTTGAGATGATCTGATTCATGCAACTCACAAGATACTTGTGTAACTTGTAGATTCAAAAATCAATTTTGTCTGTTGTCTTATTAAATGCCTGTTCTGCTAGTTATTATTGCAAAGATATAGTTAGTTTTGTCAAGATTGGAGTTTATGACTTTATGTAATCAGGTAGTATGCAGTTTTATAAATTTCATCTCATTATGGAGTTATTCAATCATTCTGTTGTATGATGTATGCCTGTGTTGGTGGTGCAAAGTGAATGGCCATTATTAAACATTTCTGACTTTTCTGTATGACCACTACTTTAACTGATAATAACATGTGCTGCCTGGGCATGAATATTAATATATTAACATTATTTAAAAGGCATTATGAACAAAGCATTTTGTTTTACTCATTGTTTTATGCTTATAATAGTTTTTACTTAGTTGAGTAGTATTCATCACTTTACAATTTTGGCAGGTGCTTCTTTGAATACCATCAAAAGGACTGTTAAGTACCTATGCCCCGCAGACATTATTCCCCCATATATTGACGTGGATTTAAGTGAGTTGGATGTGGGCCAGAAGATTGTCATGGGTGATCTCAATGTTCATCCTGCATTAAAACTACTTCACTCAAAAGATGAAGCTGTTTGTAAAATTATGGGCCAAAGGGTTTCTGAACAACTACAAAAGAAATCTAAGTAACTACTAGTTGTATCTTTGGTGGTTGCTATTGCTGCACCGAAGCATTTTTTAGCTAACATGTAACATTCGCAGTCATCTTATCAGTCGATTCTTGGCTGGCAGCGGTGAAGGACACGGTTATAGAATTCCAATGTTAGGTTTTTGTAAGCCTCCTTTTCATTGCCTATTCAGTTCCTTCCCACCTTTCAATCCACTGTTTCTGCCGTTTCTTTTGGCAAAAAAGAATATACTGGGGATGAGAATAGGAAGTTGGTATGTTGAGTTGAGTTTATGCATGCAATATAGATGTTTCTGTTTTGGGTTATTACAAGTAGAGGGTCACCACTGATATCTCCTCCCGTCCTTAATAAATAGTTCAGGCCACCTGTCCAAGACTCCAGTTGGAATTTAAGATATCTGAGGTAATTTATAAATTTATATACATTGTGTCAGTGTTTGCTATAATATCAGTTTTATTTTTGTCCATGTTCTAAGAACGTGCTTGCATATAAATATTTCATAATGGTGCGAAACTCAATTGCTGCAATGTCTCGTCTAGTTTACGACAGTTTTGCATTCAAAGCATGACTTGTCAACCTGCAGAAGTTGTGTTATGAAATTTCTTTGTCAACCTTCTATGTTTACAAGATAAAGTTCTTATCCTAGTACTGTAGCTTAGAAACTGAGCGTAAACTAATGTATCCTAACTCAACTGTAGTCTTAACAGGCATCTAAACATTTAATGTCTGTTTGTATAAGATTATTTCTAAACAGTGCATAAATTATCCGTTTTCTCCGTTTCGAGGCATGGTTGACCAAAGTTACCATTACCCTGCCTCAGTAAAACTTGATTGTTGAGTGCCAAAATCTTATACAAATAGGCCCTTATATTTGGTCAAGTTTTATACTTGACCATGATTGTGTGTCATGCTATGTATGTTTGTGTTATCGTCTGTTCAACCTTTTATTTGATAAGGCATCTCATACATTATCATAAAATGTTCCCAAAACTGGCTTTGCTACAAGTCGAGCAAGCTTGGCCATACCCATTGTTATCGTCAACCTTAATAAGTGACCCAATTCAGCAGAATGGATTGGAAAGTCGTCACGGGGTACATGATTGCATGTATGTTACATTTGCTGAATGTTTCCATATTTATGAGTGGGGTTGCTATTTGCACTCTTATTGACCGCAAAATTGGCCAAAAAATTTCTTGACAAGCCAGCAAAACTATGGATTAATTGGTAAGGTAATCCAGTAAACCGTAACAAAATTGTTCCTTTCAATGTGCCTAGAACAAAGAGCCCGAGAACATCTTGCATTTAGTTGCATCACTTGCTCTACTAAGTGTTCATTTGGTTCCACGTTCAAAAGCATTGACCACGAGTTTACAAGTTCGAAATGTGATTCCGCCGATAAAAGCAAGTGTTGGCACCTTTGTCTTCAAAGTGATTTTACCTCCAAAATCGATTTACATTTGAGGCTACTCTGAGTAGCTTTCACTTCTTACCTAGATCAATTCTTATGCAAATCATAAGTGATTTTTCAGCTTTGCCCCCTTTTCCCACTGTGTGCCAATGATCACTGTGCCCCCTCCCCTGTGTTTTTGGTGTTGCAGGGCGGTTGTAATAATCCTTGTGTCTGTAATCCCCGTGTCTCTAGGTTAGAGAAGAGGAAAGGGATTGGGCTTCAAGGCCTCTTGGGCTACAAGTTCTTTGGGCCTAACGTTGGCGCTCTTTCTTACACATTTTTAGTACCTATTCAAAAGGTAGTAAATACACCCCCATTTTTAGTGCCATACACCCCTTGTCAGTTTTTCGTTTTTTCCCCAAAATGCCCTTGTCCGTAAATATATTTACGGACGTGATCAATCCAATCCACACGAATTAGCCGTCCATAATGTCATTTATGGACAATTCATAACCTCCGTAAATATATTTTTGGATACGTTTGATAGGCGTTCGAAAGTATATTTATGGACGTGTCCTAGACTTGAAAAAAATCAGACAGCGTTGAAATGTGCGTTAAACCAAGAAACTTCTGGTCGGCATTAAAACAACAAAATACATACACTAAAATAACCATAATACACCCATGTTTGCTCAAATAAGCATAATACACCCAAATAACCATAATAACCATAATACATCCACGAAATACATTCACCCAAATACATACACCCGCGTTTGCTGACTCGCATCCATCTAAACTATTGGTCGATTCCTACGTTGACTTGCACTGGTACAAAATCCACTTTCTTTTTGTTATCATGTTAAATGCAATTCGAGATGTGCCATCATATTTGAAAAATACAAAGTCCCCAAGTTCAACTGAAAAATTCACAGCGACATGTCTCCATCCCGAACACAACCATATTATCCAATCAATGAATCTCCAGTGCACTGTCCATTCGATCTGGTCCATAGCAACTAAGGTGATTAGATTTAGTAGTTGTCCTTCAAAAGTGTTCCCAAAGTGTTTTGATAAGTTTTGCATTTATCACATGGTTAACAACCATTAACATTGTTAAATAAATAAATTTCTTAGAACAACAACATGCAAAATAGATATGTGCATCATTGTATGATTTCAACTAAAATTACTTACAATTGTTCTCATAATTTCGTTAGTAACTACTAGCTTGAATAAACTGATTGGCAGTGAGATTGATTGACGAGTTACTCGATCAATTTTGATAGCTGATTTGGAATGTATTGTTACATCAAGTTGTGCCCTCCATGGTAATTGAATAAAACAACATCTTGGAATTTAATATCATATTCATCCACAGGCTGATCCCAACCTCTACTAAGCCACAACTCTCCATTTGTTGCCTCAAACTCAACTGGCCTAATGTTATCATCATGTGTCCTTATTTCCAGGGGATTTGTAAGATCATGTGTCCAACGGTTTGCAAATTGAATACGTATTCTTTGCATAATATATTTGGTTTACACAAATAAGTTCTCATAATATAAGTAATGCATTATATTATAAAAACAAGTAAAATCGAACATGGTTGTTCCAAAATTTAATTAAAATACATAAAACTAGCAATTTTAAATCAGATACTGCTATATAGTACTTACTATTTTGTCACATCCACGAAATGCATATACGATCATGAAACAATTGAATGCCATAATCTTCCGTAACTGTTCATTCAAAACCAAATTGAGAATGGTCAATAACTACAAAAATTAAACATTTACGGTTGTATATTGTAAATGACAAAGCAAAAAAAAATGAGAAGATTGATACTGAAATTAAAAAAAAAAGACATAAACCAGTTTAATGTAAAAATCATTACACTCACTATTGTTAAACATAGGTTTTATCGCCTCCGTAAATATATTTACGGACATAACCAGAACGTAGAAAAAAAAATTAAAACACGAAAAACGAAAGTAAATGGACAGAGAGGGGTACATTAGGCTTCGTTTGATGAGATGGAAGAGAGAATTGACGAGATGGTTGTGTTAAGGTGTGGGATATAGGAGAAATGTGGAAGACGAGATTTGAGGAAGATTTTGGATAAGTGAGAGTGAGGAAGAAGAAGAAAAGGGTTTTAAAAAACGGATTTAAGTGATTTTCCGTAAATATATTTTCGGACAAGTAGCGTCCGTAAATATATTTACAGGGAGGGTAAAAATGAAAAAAAAATAAAAATCTGACGGGGGAATTTTTTTTTTTGGTCGAAATTGTTGCATTTCCATTGATGATAGCTCGAAATGGCTAACCGGATTACAACTTGCCACGACGGCAAACTGAGCTAGGCCCAGCAAAGCAAAAGCTTACATCATATTTTAGTAACATGCAGTACCCTTCACTAGAGATAATCTAATTGCGCCTTGGTACGCACTAGAATTCAACGAGTGATAACCACTCTTACGATCCTACCACAGAGAACCTACTCTAAAACATCTCCCAAAGGATTGTCACAGCGTAACCCAACTAACTAATCCAACAATTACCATACTAGCAAAGCCCTCATTCTCCATCCGGTGACACCCATCAGAAGCGGCACACCAAGAGGGGAGCAGGCATACAAAGTCATTAGAAGCGGGCTACACAATGAATGCATAGATAGTAATCAGGTGGTTTTGCCGGTGGCGGAGCAAAGGACCACGACTTGGTATCTTGTGCAACTCTACTTTGGTACTCGAGTAAGGCCAACCCTGATGAGGCTCATCTTTGTTCGCAGCAACCTTTGAATCAGAGTTCCCAACAAGTGTTCTTACACTTCCTCCTTGATCATTTTTCCCTCTTCTTGATTCCTTTGGCAATGAAGACCAGTTGCATCTTTTTATTCCAATGCATCTTGTTGTACCAAGAATAGGAGGTACAAAAGGCAGGGAGGCTCTCCATTAAGCTTATGGTGCTCTGAATGATGACCTGTGTTGGACTTCGGTTAAGACGGTGATGATCTTGGGAATCTTCACTCATACCCATGTGTGCTGGTCTAGACACCAGGGGACTCCAAATGACCACGCTCAAAGAGGAATTATCAGCAAACATCACACAGGAAATCTCAAGATAATTATACATGCCATACAATTCCTTTTGCATAGAGCTGACAAAGGTAGCATCACTGACCAGTTTATTAGGTCGCTTCGGCCACTTACCCACCATGTCCCTGCAGAGCAAATCAGCTGAACACAGAACAACAAAGCCTCCTACTAAAAACGAGGGTGTAGTAAATAAAACCCTATTCAAAATTTATTTTTGGCTGTGGACCGAATGAAACCAAACTCCAGTTATTTTATTTAATAAAGTAACACAAAATAAATAAAATATTTGGCAATTGATTAGTATAAATACATAACCGAAATTAATTAATTAATATATGTTATTGGATATATATATATATATATAATAAATTAACATAAATAAAAACAGTTTGATTTGTTAATGTATATTTTAAATATAAATAAATAAAATAAAAGAAATTTATGCAAATAAGTGTAGAAATATGAACATTCAAACCCATTTTTATAATTACATACCTAAAACAAATTTTAATTATTATTATCCAAACAACATATTTTTTACAAAAATCACTTTTGTCATGAACATATCTAAACACAAATCTCTTCGCTTTCAACTCACTTTTACTAAATTCCATTTTACAAAATCAATTTTATTGAAAATCAATTTTGTTCGACGCTAGTCCAAACACATACTAATTAGCATTTGAGGTTGAAAGGCTGCTTAATGCTCATATGGATTTCTCATATCATCATAAGGCTTAATATTTAGAGCCTTCAAAGTTTCTAGAATATAAGCTAACAATATTCCTTAAGAAAATGGCTGGATTTTTTGTCAAAAAAAAAAGAAAAAGAAAATGGTTGTATTTCTCCCGAATTGGCATCAACATCTTTTCCCCCTGCCTGATTATCCTTTAAAATTGTTAAGTGTAAATAGTCATGTGTTTAATTATTGCAAAACAGTTAGTTAGTTTTGAGTAGGCAGTTAGTTAGTTTCTTGATATACGGTCAGTTAGTTTCTTTTTCCTCTCACTTTATCGAACCTTGTATATAAGCTAGGTTCTGTGTAATTATCAAACAATTGATTCATTTGAGCTATTCTTAATGAAATGAGCACATTGCTTTTTCCGATTTCTGAGCACCCCTAGTGTTTCTACATGGTATCCATTGAATTTCTTTGGGACAAATTATTTCACTCTTCTCTCTGAATTGAATCAACGATTTGCTGAAATCTCATTTCTCAATCCAATTCTTCTTCGCCAATTGATTTTT
Source organism: Calophaca sinica (assembly GCA_037113605.1). NCBI lineage: Eukaryota > Viridiplantae > Streptophyta > Magnoliopsida > Fabales > Fabaceae > Calophaca > Calophaca sinica. The sequence continues at coordinate 38,985,195 of CM073733.1, read as the reverse complement.
CTCTTCGGCGTTCATCTTCTGCTGTTATTCGCGATCTCAGTTTGCGGTTTTTATCTCAATTTCCGATTTCGATCTCCATTTACGACTTCGATCTCAAATTGTGATCTCAATCTTTGTTCTTCTTCGGTGACTGATCTTTGTTTCTCGGTTTGCGATCCCAATTTCTGTTCGTGATCTCATTACTTGTTCATCTAAAGTTTTTTTGTGGTCATGGCTTCTCCACTGATGATTCGGTTGTCAACGAAGATTCTGTCAATGTTGACACATCTATCCCTCGCAATGTTGATCCTGCTCCTGCTCGCACCTATCAACAAGACATGCTGGATCCCTATTTCATGCATCCCAGTGATAATATTGGTACTGCTCTTGTTTCCCTATTCTGACTAATCTGAATTACTACTCATGGTTAAGGTTAATGCTTATTGACTTGCAATCGAAGAATAAATTGAGGTTTGTCGATGGAACTCTGCCTCGACCTGATGGAAATGATCGCCAATACTTAGCTTGGGATCGTTGCAACACAATTATTGTCTCTTGGATCACTCATTCGGTAGATCCAGAAATCGGTCAGAGCGTAATGTTCATGGACACAGCTACTGAAGTCTGGAAAGATTTAAAAGACAGGTATTATCATGGTGATGTATTTCGCATTTCTGATTTGCAAGAAGAGATTTATAGCCTTAAGCAAGGTGATTCCCCTGTTAGTGCATTTTATACTAAGCTAAAGAAACTCTGACAAGAACTAGAAAATTTTCATCCCATTCCTGTATGCACCTACCCTGTGAAGTGTGCTTGCAACTTAATTCCAAAGAATAAGGAGTACAAAGAAGGCTACTATGTCATTAGATTTCTAAAAGGTCTCAATGAACAGTATGCATCTGTAAGGTCACAGTTTATGCTCATGGATCCTCTTCCAAATATTAACAAAGTTTTTTCCCTGTTGATACAACAAGAGAGACAGTTCCACTCTCCTATTGATGAGTCTCAGGTTCTTGCCCAATTGTCTAACACTGGTAGAGAAAATTCAAAGTTCAAATCTGATCGTGGTGGTAGGACTTCCTATGGAAGAGGCAGAGGCACCGGAAATTGCAGTTATTGTCAAAAGACAGGACACATGGTGGATACATGCTATAAAAAAACATGGATATCCTCCAAATTTTTAGAAAAAAATCCGTTGTTAATAATTGTGTTATTGATTCTGATGACATTGAAGAAGATACCAAATCATTCAAGTCAGTTTGTCAAGAGGAGGATATTGAGCGAACAGGTAGATTAGGATTTACACCTGAACAACATAAGGCATTGTTGGCTCTTCTTCAAGGTCCAAGCACATCTCATTGTCATTCCCTTAATCATCTTACCACAAGTCATGCTCATCCCGTAGGTAAATCAATTTCATCCTCCTTGCATCCATTTGTTTTAGAGCATTGGCTTTTGGACACTGGAGCGATAGATCATATCTGTTAATCCAGATCCTCTTTTCAATTTCTCAAAAACATAAATCCAGTTTCCATAAAACTCCCTAATGGCAATCTATAATTGCTAATTTAGCAGGCACTGTTTTCTTTAACAATGATTTCTATCTCAGTAATGTTTTGTTCATTCCTTCTTTTTCTTTTAATATAATTTATGTTCCTAAGCTGGTTACCACACTGCATTGTGCTCTAACATTTGACCTTGAGAAATGTGTGATACAGGATATATCTACCTGGAGGACGATTGGAGCAGATAAACTGAATAATGGACTTTACTTTCTTGAATCCCTATATGTACAAAAATCCCATTTTCCAACACTTACATCTTTTGTGAACAGCCTTGCGAATAACAATGTCAATTTCCCTTGCATTACTCATTATGACATATGGCATATGAGGTTTGGCCATCTCTCTCATGAAAAATTGGTCCATCTTACTAAAAACTTTCTTTTTGTTAAATCTTCTTTTCCTTGTGACACTTGTTTTTTGCTAACCAGAAACGATTACCTTTTCCCCTTAGTTCTATTGTTGCTAATCATTTTTTTGACATGGTGCACATGGATGATTGTGGAACATTTTCTATACCTTCATTACTTGGTCACAGGTACTTCCTCACTGTCATAGATAATAAGAGTAGATTTACTTGGGTTTTTCTTATGAAACTTAAGTCCGAGGATTCAAACCTTGTTAAAAATTTTGTTTCAATGACACAAACTTAGTTTAACTTCATTATTAAGTGTATACAGTCAAATAATGGCTGAGTTTTCCCTCAAACAGTTTTATGCTGAGAAAGGTATTACACATCAAACTTCTTGTGTTGCTACTCCTCAACAAAATGGAATTGTTGAGCGAAAGCATCAACATCTATTAGGTGTTTCAAGGGTCATTCTTTTTCAAGCAAATATACCTCCTTGTATTTGGGCTTATGCTATTAATCATGTTGTCTACATCATTAATAGATTGCCCACAAAGTTTCTCTCTTTCAAGTCACCCTTTTAGATTCTATATCAGTCCTACTTGACCTTAATTCTTTAAAAGTATTTGGCTATTTGTGTTTTGCATCCACTTTAAAAAGCCAATAGAAAGAAATTTGATCCTAGGTCCCGAAAATTTATCTACCTTGGCTTTCAAAGTGGTGTCAAAGGTCATATTTTGCTTGATTTGCATTCTAGAAATATGTTTATTTCTAGAGATGCTGTATTTTTTGAAACCATTTTCCCTTTTACATCCTCATTTGATAACACTACATCCATACCTTCATCTTCTCCAGCAACATGCATTCTTAAATCTAAATTCACTTATGATTTTTTTGATAATTCGACATCCCTTCACCAGAAGCATGCTTCTCAACATTCACAATCTTCCCTTGCTACTCGACAAATTTCTCATACTGCATCTTCTCCACCTATTCCAAAGGAGTCACTGACTACAAGAAAAAGCGCAGGTACCGACGGCCAATCACCGACGACCGTGATCCATCGCAAAAAAAGCGGCATTTCTGACGGCTTTAACCCCGGTAATGATCAGCGTAATACAGTTTGCCTTTACCGACGGTTAAAGCCATCGGTAATTGGCCGTCGGTACCCGCGTGACAACGGGTCAGATTCCCACTTGTTTTTCGAATACTGACGGCCTTGCCCGTCGATATTCAAAAATTACCTGTCGGTAATGCCGCGTTGTGTAACGACGGTCTGTAGCCGTCAGTAAGTAAATATGGTCGTCGATATGCTTCGTAATGAAGCAGAAGACAACCTTCTCCCCCCATCACTATTTAGAACCCTCGGTACTCTCTCATCTCTTTCTCTCTCTCTGTGAAACCCTCACTGCGAGCACTCTCTCCTCCGCCGGCCACCACTACAAGTACTCTCACAACCGTCTTCCATCCTCGTCATCACTCACTTCCCTTCTCCTCTCTCCACCCACCAAACCCGCATTGGCCCCATTTTCCATCAATTCTTTGAACTTTCCTCCGATCACTCCTCCCCCGTCTCCGCCGTCTCCTGGTCCCCCCAAACCCCCTCCTACGGTGACCTTGCTGCCGCTGCTGAAAATTGCATCTGGGTTTTCCACCACGATTCTGCTACGTCTGAAGGTAACTCAAAGTTTCAATCTTTTCCTTTTTTATAGGATTTTTGGTTTAATTACTGAAATATTGGATATTATAAAAAAAAGCTCAAATTTTAATAGGTTTGGGGGTATTCACTTGTTGGTTCAGTTCAATTTTCCAATGCCTCATTGTGATTCAAGTTCCCTGTAGTTTTTGGAAGATTTGATAGGAACTGCTATAACTAGTAACTACTTGGAGGGTGAGGTTGGAGTTTTGTATTTTATGCTTGGTCAGCCAAAAATCTCTTTTGTTAGTAATTAAGATAATTCTGCAAGTTTGTGTGAGACTTTATAATCATTTGATGTGAAATCAACTGTAATTAACAGCTGAATGTTGAAATTCTATTATCAGCCTTCATTTGAGGCCTCCTGCATAGCAAGCTAACAGTTGTATATGCATCTAGGTTCTCGACAGTTTGGTTGTTAAACTTAACTACTACTAAGGGGCCAGGAAGATGGTTCTCGAGTCACAACATTGAGTATATTTAAATTTTCGAATTTCTAACTGTTGTATTTCACTTGTGATTCTGTTTTGCCTCGATTTTAGTTATGTAACTTTTAGTTAATGTTTGATTTCATCCAAAATTGTGCTCAGCTTGATTGTTTGAGCAATTTGCTTGCCAGTTTGGTGTAGACTCAATTGGTGAGGGTGGGGCAGGGATTGTACTAAGGACATAGCGATTTCAGCTACGACTTACTCTTCGCTTTCGATCAAGTGCGTTTTTCGACTTGTGCGGCTCCAACAATCTTCAGATCTCGTTTCCCATTCTTTTTCAATTATTTTTTATTTTATTTTATTTTATTGATTGATATTAATATCTAAAAGTGCATTGTTTCTTACAAAACAGGGTTACGCACCGATCTATTTAGGACTCGAAGATTTCTATATTCGTAGATTATACCTTCGCATTCAAGTATTTCTATTCTATTTTCGTTCGGTTATTCTTCTGTTTCTTTAATAGTATATCCAGGATTACGGGGTAATACTTTAAGGTTTGGGGTTTTCATTGACTGCTGTGTTGGTACCAGTATAAAGAATTATTGTAGGATTCTGTTCTTTACTGGTACAATATTTTTTGATTCATTGAATTCTTCATAATAAAAGAGAAAATGAGCCATAAATGGGTGTTTTCCTGTTATATTTTCCAATTTTTGTTTTATATTTTTTTTTGGTGGTGGTGGTGACTGGTGGGTACTAATATATGTCATCTTATAACTACTAGAATGTCAATTAAGTTGCTTTATCAGTGATCTTTGTTTCTGATAGCTTGAATGCATGCATATTATGTCATCAGAAAGAATTGGATGTTTTACTTTCAAAGCTTATCCAATTGGATGGTGGATTTCCTTTGGTTGAAAATGGTGCACTCCCTTTTTAACCTTTTGTTTCTTTTCCTTTTTAGCTTATCACACCGAGACTGCCACACTGCTCCGAGACCGCCACTAGCATCGAAGGACGTGGACACTCTATTGTTCTGAGAATAAGGTATGCACTCTAACGAAATGTCGGTTGACTCATTGGGTGAAAAATGGTTGTCTGTTGACCCCCACAGTGACATATTTATTTGATTTCCTTCATAGTTCTCTCCACAGAGGAAATTTTGAAGTGATGTATGTTTTGGCTAACAAATACCAGAGTGTAAACTTCAAGGTGGCTCCTGAAGCAGTAGTATGATTTGGTAGCTCTTGTTTATTGTTATTAAAATAATGGCATTTTTTTTAATGCTCATCACCCCTATCCTGACGCGAATAGAATCCACCAAACCTACTCTAGTCTTGTCTCTTCCCTAAAATGTATGTTGACATAGTTAACCTTCGTGTTCGGTTCGGGATGAAATAGAGGAAATTAGAGGAACTAGAGGAAACATGGATGAAATCCAAGACTGATAGATACAAATGAAAGTGCTACACTTTTCAGTTTTAATTTTAACAATGGTAGAAAAGGTCCCCAAATAATAAAATTTTAGCAGACTTCATAATCTTTTTACAAAAAAGAAAGGAAATCCTATATTTTCGTATTATTAACACACACCCAAAGACATTAAAACCACTTCAGAACTCAGTCAAAGATATTAAATTACAAACTGTTTTCAATCTTTTTAGATATTCTAAAATCTAAAAAGTAAACCATTACAAACACATGGACTTATTTACTTCATAAATAATATTATACATTATTTTAGCAATTTAAATTATTTGCTTCTAAAATATGAAATATTCATTATAGTTAAATCTTATTTTGGTGGTAAAATGAAATTTTTGCTTCCATATATAAGGAAAATCACTTTTAGAGCTCATCAGAAGACTAGAACCTTTATCTAGAGCATAGTCACCAGGTTCGTAATTCTCTTGGTACGTGGTATAGGTATGTGGTACGTAGTCTGCTACTTACCAAGAATTTAGCACGTGAGGGGTATACATAGTTGGTACATTTGAGTTCATATACTTTCTAATATACTAATAGGTGTAATACTGATAAAATATTTTTATTTAATTAAAAACTATAAATTGTTTGCTGAAAATATAAAATTATCATTATCATCAATAAAAAAGTGCTTGGACAATATTTTTTTTTGGTAATCTCATTTTAGTTTTTTTATAATATAGTATAAAATTAAAAGGAGGACATGTAAAGGAAATAAGCGGTCTAGGTATTTGATTTAATCCAGTTATTAAAATTCTACTTTTCTTTATTAAACAAAAGGAAACGTGGAGATAGTTTTTCTTTTATCGAATCAACAAGGCACGCGGCTTTAGTGTTTCCTACCCACGAGGCCATTTAACAATTTACAAAAACTGCTACAGTTCCTCTAATCAATGCCTCCTCTAATCAATCCATTGCTATGGATACCGTTTAGCTTACTCTCTGTCTCCCATGCGGTTCCTCTAATCAATGCTTTCTCTCTCCCACTCATGTCCTTTATCTTCCTTTCAACGTCCCTGTTCTCCCCTTGTTCTGATCTTTCTGAAAACCAAAACTAGAGTTTTCATCCACTGGTTCGTCGTGTCTAAGAATTCCATGGAGAGTTGGCAAGAACCAGTACGGAAAAGTACCGCCAGTTGGTCACAAATACCAATTTGCGGTTCTCAGGATATAAGCTAATTCCATAACTATGAGTCTATGATCTAGAGTGACGTGGAACATTGTCAGCACTCCTTTGTTTTTTGGAAAGGGAAAGTCAAAAGAACTTGAACATCTCCCTGTTTTCTTACTACTTGATTTCCATTTCAAGTTTCTTAAACCAGTCACAATCATTTTTATAATCATAGTTTCACAATGAAAAATTATTGCCAGTGGATAAATCATAACAGAGTACACAAATATTGCCACAGTAATCAGTATCAGATATACCTCTGACAGATTAACCCATTCCAATGTTTCATTTGCACTCCCCAATGTTTCATATCCTTCGTATGACATCATCTACATTAACACGGCCTAGAAGTTCCCTGTGTTCCTCATTTGATAATCTTAGCTCTTTTCTTAATTCTGTTATCAAACTTTCCTTCTCCTAAAGAAAACACATGTCATTTAGAAGTCATTTAAATCTGATCAAACAAATTTAAAACTATTACATAAGTGAAAAAGTAACAAAATGTACCCAAGTAATGGCATCAGCTTGGGCTTTAAAGGCTCGTAGAACTGAAATGTATGCTTAATGCTGAAAAATTGACAATAGAGAGAATAATAACAAGAGGTACATGTTCATAAAATTTTGTTCTATGGAACTACTTTAAAAAACGGACAAATTTTGTTGAAAGGAGTTTAGTTACAAATAATGCATATATATAAAAAAGAGATGGAAAGAAACAACTTATACACAGATTTTGTAGTTTTGGTAGGACATGACTAGTTTAACATTTCAGAGGCCTGATGAACTGTTGATACACATGCTCACAATCCTATCCTGACGCGAATAGAATCCACCAAACCTACTCTAGTCTTGTCTCTTCCTTAAAATGTCCGTTGACATAGTTAACCTTCATGTTCCGTTCGGGATGAAATAGAGGAAATAGAGGAAACATGGATGAAAATGAGGAAATTAGAACACAATAGAAAATAGAAGAATTAGAAAGTAGAGAAACACAAAAAACAGATCTAATTCTATCATTGGGTGCAATTTGCTTTGCACATCTCTCTGTACTTCTTTTCCTTGCCACTTCTGCTTGTCTAATTCTATCCTTTAAGAGGATGTCAACTTCCAACCTGGTTCTTTTTAAATGACCAAGTCGATTTTCTAATTTTTCCCTTGCCACTTCTGCTTGTCTAATTGTTATGTTAATTATTGATGAAATGGATGTTTGATGTTTGTTATTAGTATCGGAGAAAAGCATTAGCTTCCCGTTTGAGGTTCAATATATTATTGAGTGCATGTACACTTTTAGGGTACCACGTGCTCATTGTATATTGAACCTTGAATTGTCCAAGTCGGACAGTTTGGGGAAAAACTTTTTCTTTACTCGTATAATAGTTGTTACTTAATTCTCGTATCTTTATATTTGATGAAATTTCGGTTCGATTCATTTCCTTTTGTTCTCTGGGTGCATACTTGATCGTGGTATTCATGACTGCGATCATTTAGTGTACTCAGAGACCAATGGGAAATGCTGCCGTAATTTTGTCAAGTATAAGAAATGAGAATTAAGGAATGACTATTATATGAGTTCTGAAAAAGTTTTTCCTCAAATGGGATAGGGTCATACCATTTAAAGAAAGAGAGCGCTTATAAGAACGTCATGCTGCTAAAAATGTTATTTCTTTTAATATGCAGAAGATGGAATTTTTTCTTTCGAGTTGTAGTTGGATCTACGATAGGTTGTATCCGGGGAGAGGGGGTTTGAAACCAGATTTTTGCGTTGTGGTTGAATACTTTGTCCAAGCCGCAATGACACATAAAGATTTCAAAACTAATGGAGGGATTAGATGTTCGTGCCTTAATTGCGATTACAGAAGGATTAAGAGCCCAAGTGAGGTCATGCACCACCTGTATTCAGTTGGATTTAGGCCTAATTACTGGATTTGGACTACACATGGTGAAAAGTTGTCTCGCGTTGATTTAGGGGTTGACGATAATTGCGAAGGTGCGTCAAGCAGTTACATAGATTCGGGATATGGTGAGTAGACTGAATTGATGCAAGATATGGTTTGTGATGCCTTGGGGGTAAACGTATCATTCGAGGAGCAACAATATGATGACATGGATGAACTTCCAAATGAGACAGCACAAAAATTTTATAATCTATTGTTAGAAACAAATAAGCCGTTGTTTGAAGGGTCTGCATACTCTAAGTTATCAATGTGTGTGAGGCTCTTAGCTCTTAAGTCCAACTATGGTGCTACCGATGTGTGCTTGGATCTCGTAACGAAAATGATGTTGGACTTGTCACCTATCAGAGATGGTTTGCCAAAAAGTTATTACGAGGCTAAAAGCATAGTGTCCAAGTTGGGGTTGGAATCTAAAAGGATTGATTGTTGTGTGAGAGGGTGTATGTTATATTACGACAATGAATTCGGTAAAAATGATGGTGCGCTGGTTGAATGCAAGTTTTGTGGTGAGCCAATGTATATGTCACATAATGATAATGGGAAGGGTAGACAAAAACCAGTTCCAGTGAAGGCAATGTTTTATTTGCCAATTATTCCAAGGCTGCAGAGAATGTTTGCATCACCACAGACTGCAGGCAAAATGACGTGGCATTATGAGAATAGAAGCACTTTAGGTATGATGCGCCACCCATCTGATGGTGAAGCTTGGAAGCACTTTGATCGTGTGCATCCCGATTTTGCAGTAGATCTACGTAATGTACGACTAGGCTTATGCTCTGATGGTTTTACCCCGTATGTTCAATCCACGGCGAAACCTTATTCTTGCTGGCCAGTTATTGTTACCCCATACAATCTTCCCCTCGAAATGTGCATGTCTAAGCCTTATATGTTCTTGACTTGTATTATACCGGGTCCAGATAATCCAAAAGATGGTACTGACATCTATTTAGAGACTCTCATTGAAGATCTCAAAAGGTTGTGGGATGGTGTTGTGACGTACGATATTGCACAAAAGAAGAATTTTACAATGAGGGCAGCTCTGATGTGGACCATTAATCACTTCCCTGCATATGGCATGTTGTCTGGTTGGGGTACTCATGGTAAAATGGCATGTCTGCATTGCATGGAGCATACAAAGGCCTTTACTTTGAAATTTGGGGGGAAGAATTCTTAGTTTGACTCACATCGCAGGTTTTTACCCGATGATCATCCATTTAGACAGAATAAGAACGCCTTCAAGAAGGGGGAAGTTGAATTAGATGGCCCGCCCCCAAGGTTGACATGAGAACAGATCAGGGACAGAGTTATGGAATTGTCAAAAATCACAGATTTTGGCGAATTAGATAATGGCATAATTAGACAAAAAGAAGTATTTTTTGGGATCTGCCATATTGGAAAGATAATTTATTGAGACACAACCTTGATGTTATGCACATTGAGAAGAACTTTTTTGATAATGTTTTTCTCACAGTGATAAATGTCAAAGGAAAAACAAAAGACAATGAGAAGGCCAGACTAGACTTACCACTTTACTGTAGGCGAAAGGACTTGCATTTGACGACTCTATCGGATAGGAAAACCCTGAAACCCAAAGCCTGTTACTCTTTAAGCTTCTTTGAGAAGCCAAGTCGATGCAGCCGATTGGATAAAAGAACTTCGGATGCCAGATGGTTATTCTTCTAATTTGGCAAGATGTGCCGATGTGAAAAAAGGAACCATGATTGGGATGAAAAGCCATGATTGTCATGTATTCATGGAGTGTTTACTTCTTATTGCATTTGGTTCCTTGTAGTCAAATGTTTTAAATCCACTTACTAAACTCAGCCAATTTTTTAAAAATTTGTGTTTTGTGACATTGAGAGATGATGATCTTATAAAGATGGAGCAGAACATACCAGTCATTCTTTGTAAGTTGGAGAGAATATTTCCCCCCTGCTTTCTTTGATTCTATGGAGCATCTGCCAGTGCATCTTGCACATAAAGCTAGGCTTGGTGGACTGGTTCAATATAGATGGATGTATCCATTCGAAAGGTAATATTAAAACATATTCTTTAATTTAAATATTCATTTGAAGGGTCAATTGTATCAATTTTGATCATTAACCTTGTTATTTTATAGATTTATGGGTGACTCAAAACGATCGGTGAAAAATAAGACCAGGGTTGAAGGATCTATTTGTGCAACTTACTTACACCGTGAGACAATCCATTTCTGTTCCTGTTATTTTACGAACTTCATGTTGACACCAACAAATAATAGGAATGAAATAGAAATTGAAAGTAAAAGACACCGTTAGCCTTATCAGTATTTGGCCTTCTCGGTCGTCATGCTGGAAAGGAGCTGACTAACTAGATAATGGGAGAAGAGTGGAAGTCAGCCCACGTTTACGTGTTGATCAACTGTGCCAAAGTATCACCATATCTTACGTATGTATCATTTTGATCACTTTTAATTTCTTTTATCCACAACCACTCTTGATCATTTGTTTGATAATGACTTGATCAGGGCATTCTTGTTAACTAAGCCCACAAGCGAACAAGACTCTTCTGCCTATATTCATGAATCTTTCCCAACGTGGTTTAGGAACCAGGTATGTGTTTTTAGTCCTATTATTATTATTATTATTTATTGTTTGAAAATACAAAAGATTGTTTGAAAATAGGAACCATAATTTGTTTGCAAATGGTGTGTACACATATGTACAGTGAGGCAGAATCCCCTAAAATCCAATACTTGAGAAATTTATCTCATGGTCCTAAATCTCGTGTAAAAGAATGGCACACATTCTTCGTAAATGGATACAAATTTCAAAAGCAGTCAAAAACAGAGGGGAAAAAACAATTAACAGCGGAGTTAATGTAAAAGGTGTCACAGATGGAGGTGAAGACGACTTCTACGGCGTGATTCAACATATATATGAACTGGCGTATAATACTTTAGACTATACTAAAAGAATAGTGATATGTTATTGTAATTGGTTTGATCCGTCAAATAGAGGTACAAGAGTGGATCGAAAATATAATACTGTGGATATTTGCATGAGCAAAAGATACCAAATGTTTGATCCGTTTATCATGGCACAACATGTAAGACAAGTGTATTATGTCCCTTATCCATCAACTCGAAGGGACAAACAAGGATGGTGTGTCACAATAAAGACAAAACCAAGGGGTCGCATTGAAGCAGATGAAACACAGGAAGAAGTGGCTTATCAAGTCAATGAGATGTCTCATGTCAATGTAGTAAATGAAGCGGAACCCATTACTCGACTACGTGACAATCCAATCACATATGAAGATGTAGATGGGGATGAGGAATTAAATGAAGAAGTTGCAGAACCATCAAGATTTGAAAACGATGCCGAAATAGAGTGGGCAGAATGGGCAGATTGAAATTGTTTAACTTTTTACAATTTGAGAAATTAATGTGTAACAATATATTTTAATTTGTCAGTTATTTTCATAACTTGTTGTATATTTTTATGGAATTCATTTTTAATATTGTTATGTTTAAATATAATATTTCATGACTGTTATTGTTGAATTGCTCTATAGACATATGTGGCATCAGGAGGTTCAGGATCCGAACCCCCCAGACCACCTGTAACACCCCATTTCTACCCAACGAAGAATAATATAAAAATCAGAGTTGCAAAATTTCCATCAAACATATGGAATGTTACACTTTCAACTTAGAACAGCGACATTCATTCACCTGTAGTTCAGATACATAACACATAAAATTCGGATGAACCGATAACAACCTATTTAGTCTTTAAAAAAAAATCAAACAAATTTCTTTATTACGCAGCGGATCCATAAGCTCAACTGAAATACCATAACATCTTGTCCAATTCAAAACAACTTTAAGACATCAAGTCTTTTAATGAAAACAACCTGAAAATTCAGCAACATAATAAAAATTCAACAATAAAGAAATCATGCGTTCATCCCCCCCCCCCGAGTGCTACGTATCAGAGCGACGACACCGACTTGAACTAATGAAGGTAAGCAGCCTTCATTTTTGATTACCTGCACGTTACCAATAGAGGGTAACATTCAAACAGAAGGGGTGAGATATCGAACTATATAATCGAGTGTATGATAAATATTATATTAGAATCAGATTATATAAAATCACCACTTCACAACTTTCAAAACAACACCTATCACCACAATTCAACAACACAACAACTTAAATATGCAACACGGAGTGCGACTCGTTACAATGCACATGCATGTGGTACCATTGGAGCAGAACTCCCAACTTAAAATATACGGAGCAAAACTCCCAACTTAAAAATTGCCAATCCAGGCCAACTTAACAGAGCGTAAGCTCCCAACATGACATGCTATGTATGCATCAATAATTATGAAGTTCAACAACACAACAACAACAACAGGCGACACAACAACTTAACAGAGCGTGATTTTCTTGAGCAATTTTCTCAATTTGTGCGCTAACCAACTAATAGAGCAGATGAACCAATGAAGAACGGAAACGAATTTTACCAAGTGATCGAAAATATATTTCACACAGCTCTAAACAAACCAAATTTATATTTATCACACAAATAGCAAAATCAAACAATAGGGTTCAAGGATAACCTCTCCACTTATTTCCTCAAATATTCCCAACTACAATAATCTTCCCCTTACTACTTATCATACAACCCATTAGAAGTCAGAACCCCACCCTTACCTTGGATTGAAGGTTGCTCTAACTCTCCGATTGACTCCTAGATTTCTCCTTGCCGGCAACTTTTCGTATCTCCTCCCAAGCCCTTATTTTCTTCTTTCCTTCTACGCAAACCTCTCAAGAACAACAATAGAGAGAGCCTTCAATCTTCACTCTATTCTCTCCTAAGATCCCAAGGTGTTTAACCGTGTTTCCTAGCCCCTAAAACTTCACAAAGACGCTCAAGAATGGCTGCACACAACCCTAGAAAAGACTGCACGTCGTACCTGACGATTCTGCAGCGTCAGGTTTATATGACCCGACTGTGAATCGATTCACAGTCTAAGGTGAATCGATTCACCTAGTTAAAAATTCTCCCCTGCACGAGTTAATGAAGTGAATCGATTCCTGCAAGCTTCCCATGCGATTCACAGAGGCGTGCTTCGATTCCCAGAGAACCAAACATGCTTGAATCGATTCACCTAGCTAAGGAATCGATTCCCAGAGGCTCAAACATGCTTGAATCGATTCACCTAGCTAAGGAATTGATTCCCAGTGTTCAAGAAACACTTCCAAGCAATTCCATGATCCTCCAAACTGATTTTAAGGCACTCTAAACTCCACATAAATAAATAATTAAATATCGAGCGTTACACCACCCACTGGTGGTAAATGGAAGGGGAAGGGCATCGCCATCGACCGCCGTCGTCGTCGGATGCCGACCATTGTTAGGCTTGACCCTACTGGGTTTTTGACGTTGTCATTTACACGTCGTCCCTGTACATCTATGCCGAGACAGCCTCCTACACCTCCTGCACCTACACAGCCTCCTACACCTTTTGCACCGGCTACACAGACTCCGACACGTTCGGCACCAGCTACACAGACTCAGGCACGTTCGGCACCGACACCCCTTTTGCCTCACATTCACATGATCCCCAACCCGGGGTTCCAGCAGCCACATGGCGCTTCGAGTTCCCATGTTATGCCTGATCTGGTGCCCGATGCTCATTAGTCCGACCATGAGTATAGTACAGGCCATACACTTGATCAGACTGATGTTGAGCAGGACGGGGAGGAGCAGGAGAAGGTCGCTGAGGTTCTTCATATGCTCCATGATGGTCGAGTTGTTATCAGGCCGACTGGTAAAGGGTAAATATTTACATTTTTTTTGTTGAGTTATTAATTATTTACATGTATATTTTTTTTTGTTTAACATGTTTTTATTGTTCAGGTTCCTTCCCTCAAAGCCAGTTGCGACAACTATCACAACAACAATTGAGGAGAATTACCAGGAGTTTTGGCCCACCTGGAGGAAGCTGAAGGAGGAGGAGCGGGACCATTTGTTCAGATCTTTTGGAGTAAGTTGCAATTTTTATTATATTGCATATTATTTTTTATTTTTGTAAATTTCAATTATGTTTAATAATGTCTTATATTGATACAGACGAGGGTTGCTTGGGATGAAAAGGATGAGGAGCTGATCATGAGGAACTTTCATATGAAGGTCTCCCACCGCCTCTCTGATATGTTTAGAGATGCCCGCCTCTTGGATCACCAGCCCCACTGGATAGGGGATGAACTCTGGCAGCAGCTGGTAGCCCACTGGAACACCCCTGAGTTCAAGGCAATCTGCTCGAAGGCCAAGAAGAATAGAGCCTCTGAGAAGGGTGGGAGGTTGCACACCAGAAGTTCTGTCAGTCAGGCGCAGCATGCAGTTAGACTTGTACGTGTTATTATTATTATTATTATTATTATTATTATTATTATTATTATTATTATTATTATTATTATTAGTATTATTATTATTATTATTTAAGGTTTTTTATTAATACAATCACAGTCGAAGAGGTTGGGGAGAGAGGTTCACTTGCACGAGCTTCATCTTGCAACTCATATTAAGAGGAGTACTGGTGATTTCGTGGATGAGCGTTCGAGGTTGACCCAGGTAATTATAAAATATAATGAATATTTTTTTAATAATGTTTATATTGTTTTGTTACAAAAAAAAGATTTGACTTATTTGTTTGTTTGCATGAGGAGTTTGAGGCGAGGATGTCTCAGATTAGATCTCAGAGCTCATCATGTTCCCCGTCTCAGAGCCCTGAGGATCCATCTGCACTGCTGAGGAGTTGGGTAGATGTTGTTGGCGGCAAGAAGAAGGGTCACATATACGGTGCTGGCGACCTTGCCAGCAACTACAAGAAAGGGGCTCGCCGCCTCCACATCGGAGAGTCGTCGAGTAGTGGTGCTGCCACTGGTCGCTCTGCCGCGAATGAGCAGGAGTTAGCCGAGATGAAGCATGTCGTGGCCGAGCAGCAGCGGGTCATGGCCGAGCAGCAGGAGGAGAGCCATCGGACGAGTGCCATTTTGGCTCAAGTGCTGTAGCGACAGGAGCAGATGTGCCAATTGCTAGCTCGCCAGCAGCCTCCTCCACCGCCTCCGCCTCCTAGTACCGATGATCATGTCGATGATGCATATTGTGTAGAGCATCCCGATCATGATCAGGACTACTAGGACTATTAGTTATGTTTGTGCTGATATTTTTTCATATTTCCTGATATCTTTTTAGTTACTGATCTTTGTTCGTCGGATTTATTTATTTATTTATTACGTTTCTTTTTTTTAATTTGTTTTTTAGTTTACGTTATCGCATTTTTAAATATCGAAATAAATTAATAATTAAAAGTAATCAATTTAATTAAATTAAATTACTAGTAATAGTTAATTAAAGGCTAAAATACTGTTTTAGTTCCTTATGTTTATTTTAGGTTTCATTTTGGACCCTTATGTTTTATTTGTTCCGAATTGGTCCTTTACGTTACAAAAGTTATACCAAAATGGTCCTACTGTTAGTAACACCGTCAAAATGCTGAGTTGGCACGTTGGGGGACCAAATTGAAAAAAAAAAAAAACATAAGGGACCAAATTGGCACCAAATAAAACATAAGAGAAGGACCAATTTGGTGCCAATTTGGTCCCTTATGTTTTCTTTTTTTTCAATTTGGTCCCCCAACGTGCCAACTCAATATTTTGACGGTGTTACTAACAGTAGGACCATTTTGGTAAAACTTTTATAACGTAAGGGATCAATTCAGAACAAATAAAACATAAGGGACCAAAATAAAACCTAAAATAAACATAAGGGACTAAAACAGTATTTTAGCCTTAAATAAATTAAATAAACATTTTTTAATAAGGGAATAAGTTATTTTTAATAAATAAATAAATAAATAACTAAATTAATTTAATAGTTAATAATTTAATTTAATTTATTAAATTAATTAATTTTTGTAATCAATTTAATTTATTAAATTAATTAATTAAATTAATTATAGAAATTAATTAATTTAAAAATTAAATAAATAAACCAATTAATTTAATTAAAAAAAATTAATTAATTATTTAAAAAAATAAATTCGGCTTTACCGACGGGCAGAGCCGTCGGAAAAGCATCTGCGGCTTTACCGACGGGCAAGGCCGTCGGAAATCTACCGAAGGGTAAAACTCGTCGGAATGTACCGACGAATCATAACCGACGGTTTAGCCCGTCGGTAATACGACGGTTAAAAAAAGCCTATCGGTAAGCATTTGCAACCCCCGTTTTACTGACGGGCTTATGGTCGTCGGTAATCGGTCGAAAAAATCGCATTACCAACGGCTTTTGGGGGTTACCAACGGCTTTTGGCCGTCGGTAATCCCGAATTTTCTTGTAGTACTACTCCTTCTGCTTTCTAACTTTGTTCCTGCACTGCTTCCCACTAGAATTTCATCTAGACCCAAAAAGCCTCCTACTTACCTGTAGGACTATCATTGTGCATTTTTACCAAGTGACTTCAAACACAAGAGGGGGGTGAATTGTGACAGCGGTGCTTATAAAAAAAAATTACAGATAAATTACTGAATTAAAAAAAAAACTTGAAAGAAATAACTTGCGAAAAGATAAATAACTTGAAGAATAAATTGCAATAAATAAATGACAGAAAATAAATGGCCGAAAAATAAATAAAGAACAAAAATAAATAAAGTGCTTGAATGATAAAGAGACAGAGAGCAAAGAAGAGCACGCAAAGAAATTATACGAGGTTCGGCCACCAAACACCCTGTGGCCTCACGCCCCGTCCCCAAAGAAAAGCACTATGGGATTTTCACTAAATCACTAGCTTTTAAATCAGGTTCAGCTAGAAACCTTTACAACTCTATACCAGAGCAATACGTTCAAGAGATATCACCTCTCTATGAACACCTTGGGATTCCTACCCAAAAAGAAATGATTTTCGCAAATAAAATGAGATGAGAAAGATACACTCAATAGTGCAGATATAACAAATTGAAGCTCAAATAATACAACTCAAATTATGTAGAATAAAAAAACTCTCAAAAAAATTGTGCTCAAATAAGTGTGAGTGATGGAGAATATTTGACAGAGTTTTAGAACAAAAATTAAGCACTTGTGTTATGTTAAAAACAATGCTCATGGTGTAGTGCTTTTATAGGCACTGAGAGGAGCGTCACTTTAAGAGAAATGTCCGTTGCAGGATTTGTCCGTTGCAGCATTTAAAAGGGAAATCTGCCCGTTGCGTTTTGATTATGAAGAATTTGAAAACACGGAGACGGAAATGATTCTCGAACACACTTGGAGTTCGACATCGTATTTCCATACGACCTCTCCCCAGCTCGGCATACGACCTCCTCAGCTCGGCATACGACCTCTTCACAGCTCGGCACAGACACGACCTCCTCACAGCTCGGCACGTGACCTCCTCACAGCTTGGCACGTGACCTCCTCACAGCTCGGCACACGACCTCCTCACACAGCTCGACATACGACCTCTTCACACAGCTCGGCATGAGACCTCGGCCAAGACGCGACTTCCCCTGATTCGATGCACGCGACCTCGGCCAAGACGCGACCTCGGCTCAAGACGCGGCGCCTGATTAAAGACGCGACCTCGGCTCGACACCACGACTTGCATGTCAAAATATCACCGCTCGACACGGAGAATATTTTCCAAAGACACCTTGAAATATTTTCCAAACAATATTTTGAGCACAACTTAAGAATTTTTCAAAATACTTTGTGCCTAAAAATAATTTAAGAAAAATTATCATAAAATCAATTTTAGAATAAAAATCATTTTGTGAGTGTGTGATTTTATTTTAATTGAGAGCTTTTATTACTACTTACAAATAGTCTTAATAAAAATAAATAAATACCCAAAACCCAAAGACTTGAGAAACTATCATTCTTGATACGCGTCTTGGTATTCTTTTTCCACTTTTTGCACGGTTGACTATTTGCAAAGCTCCCTTTGTCAATCATCAAAACAATCCTGTCAAGACATGTATTCACAAACTCCCCCTTTTTTATGATGACAAAACATCTCATGGAGGAAATTTAGTAAAGTATAATCATGATATAGTAATGAGATATAAACATGGCTTTTCAATAAAAGATATCAGAGTTTAAGCGCATATTTTAGATAAAACTCCCCCTCACAATATGCATAATATAATTTACTCACTTTGAATCATAAAACTCTCCCCTTTGTCAACATCAAAAAGCGGAAAAGATTAGAGGAAAGGCATGTAAAACGTATGCATATACGTGTAACTAGATGGCGAAAAATAATAGAGTATCAAGGGTTCAATGAAGCATAAGAAATCCTTGGTAAAAAATTATTCAGGAGATAGCAAAAATAAAGCACTAAGATAAGAGTTACTAGTCCTCGCTCAACTCATTCTCATCATCAATTGTTTCCTCATCTTCACCGATATTAAGCGCATAATTGTTTGCGATTAACATAACCTGCACAAACTTTTATTTTAACGATTACAGGAAGGGCGGTTGCATTTCTCCACTTTTAGTCTTGGTAATCGGAACTCGCATAAAAATGTTAGCACACTCCAACGCCCAAGTTAGAACTTATTCATAATAAAATGCACTCACACGCAGTCATTCAATGCATGATTGATCTAAAATTCCTAACTCGGTTCTTATAAAAAGAAGTTTTCTTTAGGCAAAGGTTTAGTAAAAATATCTGCGAGTTGTTTAGATGTTTCCACAAACTCAATCACACAATCTCCTTTTTGAACATGATCTCTTATAAAATGATGCCTAAATTCGATGTGTTTGGTCCGGAGTGATAAACCGGATTTTTCGTGAGGTTTATGGCACTAGTATTGTCGCACTTAATTGGAGCAGTTTTGATTGATTCCATAATCATTCAACTGTTGTTTCATCCAAATGATCTGCACAACAACTACTGCCGTAACGTATTCCGCTTCAAAGAAGGGACAAAGCCACACCGGCTTGTTTCTTACTATGCCATGAAACCAAGGCATTCCCAAGTAAGTGACATGTCCCACTAGTGCTTTTTCGGTCCATTTTGCAACCCGCAAAATCAATCCGAGTACCCAATAAGTGTGCAACAAGACCTTTGGGGTACCATAAACCCATAGTTTGTGTGCGGTGAGATATCTCATGATGCTTTACCGCTAAGAGATGTGATTCCTTAGGATTTGCTTGAAAACGTGCACACATACAAACACTAGACATAATATCCGGACGACTTGCGGTGAGATAGAGAAGAGATCCTATCATACCTCGATACTTACTTACTTCGACCGACTTACCACCTTCATCTTTGTCAAGATAGCATGATGTGCTCATTGGAGTTGAGATTTCTTTGGCGTTGCTCATTCCAAATCTTTTAAGCAACTCCTTGCAATATTTGGATTGATTTATAAAAATTCCTTCTGTTGTTTGTTTGATTTGAAGACCAAGGAAGTAGTTGAGCTCTCCCATCATGGACATTTCAAACTCACTTTGCATGATTTTGGAAAAATCTTCACACAAGGACTCATTAGTAGCACCAAAGATGATATCGTCAACATAAATTTGAACAAGTAAAATGTCATGATTTTTGTGTTTAATGAAAAGAGTGGTATCAACTTTTCCTCTTTCAAAACCTTTTTCAAGTAAATATTTGCTCAACCTTCTCGTACAAGCTCTCGGAGCTTGTTTTAAACCATATAAAGCCTTTTTCAATTTGAAAACATGATTTGGAAATTCAAAATTTTCAAAACCGGGAAGTTGATCAACATATACTTCTTCTTGAATAAAGCCATTAAGAAATGCACTTTTAACATCCATTTGAAAAAGTTTGAAATCCATGATGCATGCAAATGTGAGAAGCATGCGAATAGCTTCTAATCTAGCCACGGGTGCATAGGTTTCATCGAAATCTATGCCCTCTTGTTGGTTATAGCCTTTTGCAACAAGTCTAGCTTTATTTCTAACAATGATACCATTTTCATCAAGCTTGTTGCGAAAGACCCATTTGGTCCCAATGATTAGGTGATCTTTAGGCCTAGGGACAAGTTCCCAAACATCATTTCTCTCAAATTGATTTAATTCCTCTTGCATAGCAAGGGTCCAATGCTCATCAAAGATGGCTTCATTGACGTCATTTGGTTCAATTTGAGAGACAAAGGCCATATGATGACATGCATGATTAAGAGAGTTTCGAGTCATTACCCCTTTTGAGATATCACCTATTATGTTGTCAAGAGGATGGTTCTTTGAGACTCTCCATTCCTTTGGAAGATTTGAGTGAGAGAGTTCTTGAGAGGGTTGAGGCAAGGACTCTTGATCCTCCTTTTGAACTTTTGATCTCTCTTGTTCCTCTAAATAGGTATCTCCTAACACTTCTGCAAGATCATCAACACTTTCTTCATCAAGATTTGGGGTTAGATTCATCAAAAGAAACATGCAATGATTCTTCAACAGTTAAAGTACGTTTATTAAAAATTGAAAGGCTTTACTAGAAGTGGAATATCCAAGAAATAAACCTTCATCGCCTTTAGCATCAAATTTACCAAGGTTATCTTTACCGTTATTTAGAACAAAGCACTTACATCCAAATACATGAAGGTGGGAAATGTTGGGCTTCCTCCCTTGTAAATTTCATAGGGCGTTTGTTTTAGAATAGGTCTTATGAGGACTCTATTCATTACATAACATGCGGTGCTTACTGTCTGCCCGTAAATACTTAGGAAGGTTGGTCTCATTGAGCATCGCCCTCGCAAGCTCTTTAAGAGACCGATTTTTCCTTTCCACCACTCCATTCTGTTTGTGGTGTTCTAGGTGCGGAAAAATTATGCTCAATTCCATTTTCAGTACAAAAGGCCTCAAATGCCTCATTTTGGAATTCCCACCGTGATCACTTCGGATGGATACTATGTTCATTCCTTTTTCATTTTGGATAACTTTAGCAAGTTTTCGAAAGGCAGCAAAAGTGTCATTTTTATGAGAAATAAATAAGGTCCATGTATAGCGAGAATAGTCGTCCACAATAACAAGAGCATAGCAATTGCCACCAAAGCTTTTAGTTCTAGAAGGGCCAAATAAATCCATATGTAAAAGTTGTAAAGGCCGATTTGTTGAAACAATATTTTTAGATTTGAAAGAAGCCTTTACTTGTTTTCCCTTTTGACATGCATCGCAAAGTTTATCTTTTTCAAAGCGGAGCTTTGGTAAGCCAATTACTAAGTCCTTTCGAACCAATTTATTAAGATGATCCATGTGAATATGAGCCATTCTTCTATGCCATAGCCAAGATTCATCCTCTTTACTAATAAGACAACATGCATCATTTGAAGGTATTTTATCTAAATCAAGCATATAGATATTTCCAATTCTAGGTCCAATAACAATAACATTTTCATTTATAGAATCCATGACCATGCATTTTGAAGAATCGAAAACCACTTTGTTTCCTTTATCACAAAGTTGACTAATGCTTAGCAAATTATGCTTCAAACCATCCACATACAAAACATTTTCAATAGTGGGATTAGGACTCTTACCAATAGAACCAATCCCAAGAATTTTACCTTTGTTGTTGTCACCATACCGAACATAACCACTATTCTTAGGTACCAATGAGGAGAACTTGCTTTTGTCTCCTATCATGTGCTTTGAACAGCCGCTATCAAGATACCAATTTAAGTCCTTGGCTTTCAAGCACACCTACAACAACAGATTAATTTTTAACCTTTGGTACCCAAACTAAGTTGGGTCCAGATGAGTTAGTTTTTGGCAAAGTACCCTTTGGAATCCATATCTTTTTGCCAACCACATTCTTGTTCTTTCTAATATTGCAAATGGAGGCAGTGTGACCATTTCTACCACAGTGAAAGCATTTAATGAAATGGCTGCTTGAAGTGTTGTTGTGACTGACAAATTTAAAGGATTTTGCATGCGTTTGTGGATTATAACTCAAACCGGCTTTTCCAAAAGTACCCTTTTGTTTTCCCAATAAAATGTTTAAGTTATCCCTTCCCATGGTAAATTTGGCAAGGGTGTTTTCCAAATCT
The DNA here is from genome assembly GCA_037113605.1 of Calophaca sinica. Classification (NCBI taxonomy): domain Eukaryota; kingdom Viridiplantae; phylum Streptophyta; class Magnoliopsida; order Fabales; family Fabaceae; genus Calophaca; species Calophaca sinica. The sequence continues at coordinate 38,962,508 of CM073733.1, read as the reverse complement.
TCAATCTTGTTTTTCAAAACATTGCATTCATCACACTTGAAAGTATCAATCTTTTGGCTTTCACAAAAGGTGCAAGTAGAAACTTCAGTCACAACAACTTGTTTTTCCTTAAAAACTTCCATCTCTTGGTTTAAGAAAATAATTTTAGATTCAAGAGAAGAGATGGTTTTCTTAGAAGAAGAAATAATTTTTCGAAGTCTAGTCGTTTCATTATTTAATTCTTCACAAGTAATAAGCAGCTCATCATAAGTTAAAGGAGATTCGAGTTCAAGAGCATTTACCTCATCCTCCTCGTGTTTTTCCATGAGACATAAGTTGGCCTCCTCATTTTCTGATTCATCAGACGAGTCCATATCATTGTCATCCCAGGCAATGTAGGCTCTTCTTCCTTTTGATTCCTTTTGTGGTCTTCTATCAAATTTTTCGTTTTTCTTACGACCATGAGGCGATCGGGTTTTATATGTCCCTTTGACCACACTTGTAGCAAGTTGGATTAAAAGAAGTTCCTTCCTCATTTTTCTTTTGAGGATTTTGTACCTTGCCCGTTCTCCTTTTGCCTCATGAACCTTTTGAACCTTGAACCATCGGACTTATGTCTTCCTCATTCTCATCTAGACTATCATTGTTGTCGATTCCTCTTTTTCATTTACGATTGCTTTGAGAGCAATTCCTTTCTTTTTCTTATCACTTTCTTCACTCTCATGAGTCAATTTAGTTCAAGTTCATGTTCTCGCAATTTTCCAAACAAGGTTGCCAATGATATAGTAGATAAATCTTTAGATTCAGATATAGCGATAACCTTGGGTTGCGATTTCTATTTAAACATCTAAGAACTTTATTAATTAAATCTTCATTCATCAAGACTTTCCCAAGAGCTCGAGATGGTTAATTATATGGATGAACCTTTTTGCATATCTTGTATGTTTTCACTTGGTTTCATCCTAAATAACTCATACTCATGGGTTAATGTGTTCATTCGAGCCCTCTTGACCTCGGTAGTACCTTCATGGGTCAATAGAAGGGTGTCCCACATTTCTTTAGCAGCCTTGCAATTTGAGACCCTATAGAACTCATCGTAGCTTAAAGCAGAAGTGATGATGTTCTTAGCTTTCAAATTGTATTGGACCTTTTTCTTATCATCTTCGGTCCAAAGTGATCTTGGTTTGTCTACCACTGCATCATTAATTGATTGAGTGGGGACAAATGGACCATTTTCCACAGCATCCCAAATATCAAGATCAACACCCTCAAGAAAGATTTGCATTCTATCCTTCCAATAACCATACCCCTCACCATTGAAAAATGGGGGTCTGTTCATGGAGGTTCCCTCGTTATTGTTTGAAGTCATTCTCTTGAGACAGTTAAGTCCTTTATACAAGAGTCTAGCTCTGATGCCACTTTTTACCAAGTGACTTCAAACACAAGAGGGGGGTGAATTGTGATAGCGGTGCTTATAAAAAAAAATTACAGATAAATTACTGAATTAAAAAAAAAACTTGAAAGAAATAACTTGCGAAAAGATAAATAACTTGAAGAATAAATTGCAATAAATAAATGACAGAAAATAAATGACCGAAAAATAAATAAAGAACAAAAATAAATAAAGTGCTTGAATGATAAAGAGACAGAGAGCAAAGAAGAGCACGCAAAGAAATTATACAGTGTTCGCCACCAAACACCCCTGTGGCCTATGTCCCGTCCCCAAAGCAAAGCACTATGGGATTTTCACTAAATCACTAGCTTTTAAATCAGTTCACTAGAAACCTTTACAACTCTATACCAGAGCAATACGTTCAAGAGATATCACCTCTCTATGAACACCTTGGGATTCCTACCCAAAAAGAAATGATTTTCGCAAATAAAATGAGATGAGAAAGATACACTCAATAGTGCAGATATAACAAATTGAAGCTCAAATAATACAACTCAAATTATGTAGAATAAAAAAACTCTCAAAAAAATTGTGCTCAAATAAGTGTGAGTGATGGAGAATATTTGACAGAGTTTTAGCACAAAAATTAAGCACTTGTGTTATGTTAAAAACAATGCTCATGGTGTAGTGCTTTTATAGGCACTGAGAGGAGCGTCACTTTAAGAGAAATGTCCGTTGCAGGATTTGTCCATTGCAGCATTTAAAAGGGAAATCTGCCTGTTGCGTTTTGATTATGAAGAATTTGAAAACACGGAGACGGAAATGATTCTCGGACACACTTGGAGTTCGACATCGTATTTCCATACGACCTCTCCCCAGCTCGGCATACGACCTCCTCATTTCAAGATACGACCTCTTCACGCCTCAAGACAGACCACGACCTCCTCACGGCTCGGCCAAGACGCGACCTCCTCACACCAAGACGCGACCTCCTCACACCAAGACGCGACCTCCTCACACGGCTCGACATACGACCTCTTCACACGGCTCAAGACGAGACCTCGGCTCAGACGCGACTTCCCCACGATTCGATGCACGCGACCTCAGTTCGGCACGCGACTTCCCCTGATTCGACGCGACCTCAGCTCGGCACGCGACCTCAGCTCGGCACATGACTTGCATGTCAAAATATCACTGCTCGACACGGAGAATATTTTCCAAAGAAAACTTGAAATATTTTCCAAACAATATTTTGAGCACAACTTAAGAATTTTTCAAAATACTTTGTGCCTAAAAATAATTTAAGAAAAATTATCATAAAATCAATTTTAGAATAAAAATCATTTTGTGAGTGTGTGATTTTATTTTAATTGAGAGCTTTTTATTACTACTTACAAATAGTCTTAATAAAAATAAATAAATACCCAAAACCCAAAGACTTGAGAAACTATCATTCTTGATACGCGTCTTGGTATTCTTTTCCACTTTTTGCACGGTTGACTATTTGCAAAGCTCCCTTTTGTCAATCATCAAAACCATCCTGTCAAGGCATGTATTCACATGCATTACTTACTAGCCAAGTCCATAATTCAGAAGCTACTCCTTCATCTATTTTGGGCAGCCAATATCCTCGATCACAGGTTATTTCTTATGATCATCTTTCATTTTCTCACAAACATTTTTGTTTAAACATTTCCACCCTCATCGAACCTACTTCATATGAGGCTTCCATGTGATAACTGGAATAAGGTTGTACAATATGAATTAGATTCACTTGTGAAAACTAAAACTTGGGAACTAGTACTCTTCGTCCCAACAAGGAGGCTATTGGATGCAAATGGGTCTTCAAATTAAAATTCCATGTCGATGGTTCCATAGAGGGATATAAAGGCAGGTTAGTGGCAAAATTTTTTACACAAACAGCAGAATGGATTATCTTAAAACATTCGGTCCAGTTATTAAGATGACAACTGTTAGGATCCTCCTAGCTTTGGCATCTTCACAGAAATTGGCATTTATATCAGTGTGATGTAAATACGGCATTCCTTCGTGGTGACTTAAATAAAGAGGTATACATGAAAGCCCCTCCTGGCCTTGTTGTTCATGATAAAAATACAGTGTGCAAACTGAACCGGTCCCTTTATTCCTTGTTCACTAAGTCCTCTACCAGTGGATTCACTGTTATCTTAGTCTATGTGGATGATCTAGTGCTTGCGGGCAATGACATCACTGAGATTGAGCAAGTTAAGAAGACTTTGGACTGTAAATTCAGCATTAAAGACCTCGAAACCTTGAAGTACTTCTTAGGTTTTGAGGTTGCTAGATCACACAAAGGCATTTCTATTTGTCAGAGGAAGTATGCACTAGATTTAATTCAAGACACTGGTTTACTAGGTGCCAAACCTTGTTCTACACCCATGGAACCTAATAACAAACTGTAGCGTTATTCAAGCGCTCCATTACAAGATCCTTCTCAATATAGGTGCCTCATTGGAAGACTTCTATACCTCACTCACACCCGGCCTGAAATTTGCTATGTTGTGAGTCGTTTAAACCAGTTTTATCTTTTCCTACTGATCTGCGTCATAATGTTGCCCTGCAGATTCTTAAATTTATCAAATGCAGCCTTGTGAAAGGATTATTCTTCTGTGCTCAATCCTCATCTGTTCTAAAGGGTTTCTCTGACTCTGACTAGGGCTCTTTCCCAGACACACGATGATCCACAACCGGTTTCAGTTTCTTCCTTGGATCTTCATTAATTTCTTGAAAAAGTAAAAAAGCAATCCATTGTGTCAAGGTCATCTTCTGAGGCTGAATACCGTGCCTTGGCACTAGCCACTTGTGAGGCTCAATGGTTGATTTATCTTCTTCATGACTTCCATATTTCTCATCCTTCACCTGTCGTCATCTATTGTGATGACAAATCTGCTCTTCATATAGCTACAAACCCAATTTTTCACGAACAAACGAAATACATTGAGATGGACTGCCATATTGTGCGTGACAAGATCCAAGCTGGTCTCCTTCATCTTTTTCTAATAACTTCTGAGGAATAGGTTGCAGATTTATTTACAAAACCCTTGCATCCAGACCTGTTCTCTCATTTAGAATCCAAGCTTGGAATGATCTCCATCCATTCTAGCTTTAAGGGGGATGTTAAGTGTAAATAGTCACATGTTTAATTATTGTAAAACAGTTAGTTAGTTTTGAGTAGGTAGTTAGTTAGTTTCTTGATATATAGTTAGTTAGTTTCTTTTTCCTCTCACTTCGTTGAGCCTTATATATAAGCTAGGTTCTGTGTAATTATCAAACAGTTGATTCATTTGAGCTTTTCTTAATGAAATAAGAACATTGCTCTTTTCGATTGCTTTGAGTCCCCTAGGGTTTCTACAAACATCGTGACTAGCTACTGTAGCTCCATATTTTGTTATTGAACTGACTACGTTGTCGACGAAGATATGTAATCACATCCATCAAATCCTGAAGAAAAGGATTTTCCTCGTGATTTTATGGACCATGACGAGATCCTCAGTCCTCTTTTAAACCATATTTTCTAAGAAAAATGCACATTTATTTAATTATGTTGTTAGGACTTGTTTTTTCGTAGCTCTGTGGAAACTAAATGTTCTCGCTGCACTTGACTGGAATCAGAGATGGGTCCCAGAAGTTAGGTAAAGCTAGAATGTGTGATGATGTGAGAAGGTTTTCCTTCCCTTTTAAAACCACCTGCTTCACCTTTAATTGCATAATCGTTAAACACAATTAAGACAAGATTAAGGCATAATATTAATTTCATTTATAGTGTTATGAATGGCTAAACCGTTGTGGCTGACACCAATTATGCATAATTAATGGATTTGGATCCTCTCCCACAATCTATCTCCCCATCCCTCTAAAAATTACATCCCAACCATTAGATTAATCAAACGACTGGAGATTAAAATTTAAAAGTATATTTAAAAAAATAAAAAAAGTGTCGCGTTCAGCTTACAAATCATTGAAACTTGTTTTTTCTTCAAGATGGAAAACATGACAGCAAAGCCTGAGGTTCTAAACCCAGTAATCCTCACAACTGGTGTTTCTTTGGCAGTGTCTATAGGTGGTTTCATCTATGCTGGGTCATGGCAAAGAAACCTATCTAAAGCACCTTCTTTATCATTACATGAAAGAAATTCCCCCTAAAACAATTCCCATCAATAGCCTAAACGTGAAGAAACTTGTCACAATGGAAGATGAAAGATAAAGTACGACCCCAATTGACGCAAGTGTTCCTTCTGAGAGCACAATAATCCATGATACCCCATGTTTAGAACCAGATGTTAGTGGCCTTAGAAAGCGAATTAATATAATTGAAGCAGATATAAAAATATTGGAGTAAATATGAAGCTTTTTTCAATGTGAGATCGATACCAAGTGGCTTCCCAAAACCCAATCAACCTTGACAGTAATCAAGGTTAAAAGAATGCTCCAGTGCCCCAATTAGTTTTATCCGTGAGATCGACACAAGCTTAGACATTTTGTACAATCGAGGGATTTTCGCCGGAAAAGCTTAGGCCTACCTGTAAGACATGCTGAAGAAAATATCTGTAATCAGAACGCCCCGATAACTTCAACAACGCAGTCGGCGCCAGTGTTGGAAGGATCTTCATGGTTTGCACGCCGATTGATTTCGTGGTTTTTAAGTTTTTTTAATTATTAATCTCCAACCGTTTGATTAATCTAATGGTTGGGATGTAATTTTGTAGAGGGATTGAGAGATTGATTGTGGGAGAGGATCCAAATCCATAATTAATACTATGTCATAATGAATGATAACCAACCATAATTGACCTGGTCTTTACCGTATTGGTCGACAATCCAATTATTGGTTGGCTATTTCAAGACGGTCCAAAACCCCCAAGCTCCGGGCCAAGAAGGCGAGCGAGCTCAAAAGTCTTTAACAAAATCGGGACAGTCCACAAAGAGCGCATATTGCTCATATATCAAGTGCTATTTTGCAATAATCATTTCTATAGTTATTGTTCTCGCTTGGAACGTGGAGGAGGAGCTCGAGAGAAGATTGATGGAGATGGCTCAGCCAGTCACGGAGGGTGGTGCCGCCGGTGGGTACCTACAAAGCCACCCCGATGCCCAAGTTAGGTCTCCTCCAGTATAATAGTGTAATAGGGGTATTTGGGTTCCTTTACCTTTGTGGGTGGATCTCCTTATATAGCCACTAAATGGGCCTATAAGTGGGCCTCCTATTTGGGCCCGGAGGGGTGATTAACCTAGCAAAGGCCGACCGACTGAAGTGAGTATAAAGACCCCATGTTCGATCGACCACAGGGCTCTAAGTATAGGTCGACCAAGCCTTTTAGTACACGACCGTTCGGTCGAGTACAGATCACAACCCTTCGAGCACCGAGCGCTCTACCAGCGACATTCGTGAGCCCTTCAGTGTATAGCCAAACGACCGGATATGGATCATAGCACTTCGAGCGCCGAGCCTGATGGGCGAAAGCGCTCTACCAGCGACATTCGTGAGCCCTTCAGTGTATAGCCGAACGACCTGATACGGATCACAGCCCTTCGAGCGCCGAGCCTGATGGGCGAAAGCGCTCCACCAACTAGGTGGGGTCGATCAGACATGGTACACAGCCCCTTAAGCGCTGAGCCTGCAAAACAAAAACTGTTAGTACAATCGGTTAGGGTTAACCCCGCCCACCGGCCTTCCTTTAATGCCTAGAAGATCAAGTTTCATGTCAACCCTTATTTTCCTGTCTTGTCTCATCTACGAACAAATATTCATAAATGTGTAATAATGATTATTGTTTAATAGCTAATGAAAAAACTTAAAATGCATTAGTGTCTTGTCTTTGTTTTGGCCTAAATTGGGTTTACTCGGCCGTCTGAGATAATATAATATTTTCTTGCATTGAAGAAATCACATGAACAAATAATAACTTCACTTTTCTTCACTTTCCTATTGTATCCTGAGGTTTCCTGCATCTTCCATTTCAATCATTTTCATTTTAATCAGGTAATCACAGCCATGTGGAAATAAGTGGATAATAATTCCTTTCAAATAGTACTCGACCATATGCTTCTGTACAAAGCATTTTTTCAAAACCATGTTTCTCTAGTATGGTCGGTCGAGCCGAAAAGCTTGTAATACATAAACCGGTTATGCAAACATAATAATAATTTACCTTTGAGATCTTCTGTTGTTGTTACCGGGGTCAGTTTTGTTGGTAACTCGAAGTTGTTCGCTAACCACACGGTTGGTTGTTGTTGTCGGGCCAGTTTACCAGGTAACTTGTACTTGATCTCGCTGGTTATCCGGTCCTTAGTTGTGTCGGGCCGATTTACCGGGTAACTCGTAGTTGATCTCGTAGGTTATCCGGTCCTTATTGTGTCGGGCCAGTTTACCGGGTAACTCGTAGTTGATCCCGCCGGTTATCCGGTCCTTAGTTGTGTCGGGCCGGTTTACCAGGTAACTCGTAGTTGATCCCGCCGATTATCCGATCCTTATGTGTCGGGCCAGTTTACCGGGTAACTCATAGTTGATCCCACCGGTTATCCGGTCCTTAGTTGTACCGGGCCGATTTACTGGGTAACTCGTAGTTGATCCTGCCAGTTATTCGGTCCTTCTTGTGCCGGGCCAGTTTACCGGGTAACTCGTAGTTGGTCTCGCTGGTTATCCGATTTTTAGTTGTGCCGGACCGGTTTACCGGGTAACTCGTAGTTGATCCCGCCGGTTATCCGATCCTTATTGTGTCGGGCCAGTTTACCGGGTAACTCGTAGTTGATCCCGCCGGTTATCCAGTCCTTATGTGCCGGGCCAGTTTACCGGGTAACTCGTAGTTGATCCCGCTGACCACACGGTCAGTTGTTGTTGTCGGGCCAGTTTACCGGGTAACTCGTAGTTGATTCTCGCTTGGAACGTGGAGGAGGAGCTCGAGAGAAGGTTGATGGAGGTGGCTCAGCCGGTCACGGAGGGTGGTGCCGCCGGTGGGTACCTACATAGCCACTCCGATGCCCAATTTGGGTCTCCTCCAGTATAATAGTGTAATAGGGGTATTCGGGTTCTTTTATCTTTGTGGGTGGATCTCCTTATATAGCCACTAAATGGGCCTATAAGTAGGCCTCCTATTTGGGTCCAGAGAGGTGATTAACCTAGCGAAGACCGACCGACCGAAGTGAGTATAAAGACCCCCTATTCGGTCGGCCACAGGGCTTTAAGTATAGGTCGGCCAAGCCTTTTAATACACGACCGTTCGGTCGAGTACGGATCAGTTATCTTAAGCATATGATTCTTAAATAAACAAAAAGTAATAGCATACATAAGATTATATTTTATTTTATTAAAATGAAAAGAACTATAGCGTATACTATAGATATAGAAAAATGCTTTATATAAAAAAATATATAGAAAAATGCTAAATAGTATAAAAAGTAATTCATACCTTTTACACAAAAGTTGTAATTGATTTTTTTTCCATTTTTTCTTTTAAATTATTCTGTAGTTTCTTATAGTTTCCTCATATTTGTAATCGAGTTTATTTCTCTGTTATTTTCCTATTGCGATTCTTTTCAACATTGCTATACGTATTATAAAAAGTTACAATATTATGCAAATTAATATGGCACTATGTCATTATAGAAAATGCTCAAGAGAGAAAGGAAACTTAGTAATATCTTAAAAAAAAAAAAAAAGGAAACTTAGAAAATGAACATATCGGTATTAGGTAGGAAAAGTGAAGATATTTTTAATATTATAAAATTCATCATATTATTGGGCAAAAAATTGTTTCTTTATTTTAATTTGTTTTTACAATGATATGTCATTTTACTATAGCCCAAATCTTATTTCACAATATCATTGTGAAAAAATGTTCCTTTATTTTAATTTATTTCTTTCAACGGTTTTCATTTTACTATAGTCCAAATCTTATTTGACAACAAGTATTTAAATTTTTTTTCTCGATTAATTCATAATTTATATCTAACTAATTGCTATAAGCAATAGAAAATAGTAAATTTGACATCTGTATACTTTGTGCTACATATTTTTTTGTCAATATTTTTGTAAATTTTTTTAAATATTAATATCTTATATAAATATTTAAGAGCTAATATATGCCCAGTGTATTACACGAGTTTCTATACTAGTAACTTATATTGACTCTGGTCTTATTCATCATGTGTCATAAAATTATATTTTAGTTCTTTCACATAATTTAAAAAATAATAATAAAATGAAGTATAAAAAAACATTTAAATCAAACTAATTTTTATTTTTAAAAAATTTTTTAGAATAAATATACAATACAAAATGAGTCTTTTTATTTTTTTAACTTCTAAAATGATTTCTAGAACAATGTTCTCAAACAGTTTTTTTAATACTTTTTTTCTCTTTTAAAAATTAATTTTTTGAAATCATTTTATAAATAATATTTAAAAAAAAATAAAAACTAAATCATACACACCCATGATAATATTGCAAAACTCTTTTGATATGACATTATGTTTATCACTATCCTAAAGAAAACATATCGCGATTGTACGATTTTGGTCTCTTAAGTTTTAATCGAGCGAATTTGACCCTTCAGATATCGCAATTGTGTGATTTTTGTCTCTCATGTTCTAATTGAGCAAATTGAGTCATCTAGGTATCACAATTGTGTGGTTTTAGTCTCTCCGTTCAATTGTCATTCATTTTATAATTAAAAATGTTGTAAGTGTTTTTTAATATTTAAGTCAACTAACATGCCAGTTAGACCAAATTATGTGTCAGGTTATACTTACATGTGATACATTAGTATTTTTTATTAGAAATTGAACGATAAGAGGGAGTAAAATCGCACAATTGTAATAACTAGAAGATCCAATTCGTGTAGTTAGAACTTGGGGATCAAAACTGCTCGCAATACTTGGAGAACCTAATTCATACAAATGAAACTTGGGGGATACAATCGCAATACCTATAGGACCAAAAATGTAATCAAGCGTGAGAAATATTTTTCCAGAGATGTAAGAAAAATCTTAACACTATTATAATACTTTATTTATATTATATTTGTTATGAAAGGAACAGAAAATAAGAAGGAGACGATAGAAATATGAAGTCAAATATTAGTTCTTCAGGAACTAGGATTCGTAGGCTAGTTCTTCGGAAACAAGCTCTAATATTTGTATTAGTGATTTTCTCCAAAAGTGTAACTAATGGCAAACCTAATGCTCCTATTTATAGATGTATTTTACTCTCAATTTATGAGCCAAATCAGGAAATAATAAATGAAGAGCAATCACATAATATTCTAAGATATGATAGATAGTCATCCATAAATATATATATTTACAATACTTCCCCTTTGATGACTATACACTATGAATATGCCTCGTTAAAAACCTTGCTAAGAAAAACCCAGTGGGATAAAAACTTAGCGAAGGAAAAAGAGTACATATTCATAGTGATACACTTCCCCTCAAGAAAGGAAGTCCTTTAGTTGGCGCATTCCAATGTTGTGCACGTGCTTCTTGAAAGTTGAAGTTGGAAGGGCCTTTGTGAATAGATCTGCTGGGTTGTCACTTGAACAAATTTTGCAAACATCAACATCCCCTTTTGTTTTGGAGTTCATGAGTATAAAAGAATTTTGATGAAATGTGTTTTGTTCTATCACCCTTTATGTAGCCACCTTTAATTTGTGCAATACACGCTGCATTATCTTCGTACAATGTTGTTGGCTTGTCATCTTCTTTCACCAATCCGCATGCTCCTCTAACATACTGGGTCATGGTTCTTAGCCATATGCACTCTCGACTTGCTTCATGAATAGCTAGTATTTCTGAATGATTTGATGAGGTGGCAGTGATTTTTTTCTTCACAGATCTCCAAGATATAGCATTTTCTTCATACGTGAAGACATAACCTGTTTGTGATCAGGCTTTATGAGGATCAGAAAGGTATCCAACATCAGTATATCCTACCAACTCTGACTTTACTCCACTTGCATAAAGTAAACCCATGTCAGATGTACCATGGAGGTAACGAAGGACTTGTTTGACTCCATTCCAATGTCTTCGCATTGGTACCGAACTAAACCTTGCTAACAAGTTTACTGCAAATGCTATGTCAGGTCTGGTGCTATTTGCAAAGTACAAAAGTGCTCCAATGGCACTAAGATATGGCACTTCGGGACCAAGAATTTCTTCATCATCTTCTCGTGGACGAAAAGGATCCTTTTTCACATCAAGTGAACGAACGACCATTGGAGTGCTCAATGGATAAGCTTTGTCCATATAGAATTGTTTCAAAACCTTTTCAATGTAAGAAGATTGATGAACAAATATTCCACTTGTGAAATGTTCAACTTTAAAACTAAGACAAAATTTTGTCTTTCCAAGATCCTTAATTTGAAATTCACTTTTTAAGTATTCTACAGTCTTAGGGATCTCTTCTGGAGTCCCTATTATATTTAAATCATCAACATATACTGCTACTATGGCAAGTCTAGAATTCATTTTCTTAATGAAAACACAGGGGCAAACAGGATTATTCTCACAATTGTTTTTCAATAGATATTCACTCAAACGAGTGTACCACATACGTCCTGATTGGTTTAGTCCATATAAGAATCTTTGTAATTTAACAGAGTACTTCTGTCGAGGTATTGAATTGTATACTTCAGGTATCTTAAATTCTTCAGGGATTTTCATATAAATGTCATTATCCAATGACCCATATAAGTAAGTTGTCACTACGTCCATTAGACATATGTCCAGCCCTTCAGAGACTGTCAAACTAATCAAAAATCTAAAAGTGACTGCATCCATAATCGGGAATATGTCTCTTCATAATCTATATCCGGCCTTTGTGAGAAACCTTACGCTACAAGTTGTGCCTTGTATCTCACAATTTCATTCAATTTGTTTCTTTTACGTACAAAAACCCACTTATATCCAATGAGTTTGACATCTTCGGGTGTCTGGACTACTGGTCCAAATACTTTATGTTTGGCTAATGAGTCTAACTCAGCTTGTATCGCCTCTTTCCATTTTGGCCAATTATTTCGATGTCGACATTCTTCTACAGTTTGAGGCTCAGACTCATTATCATTTATTATATCAGAAGCAACTGCATATGAGAACACATTATCAACAACAACTTTATTCCTTTCTTTCATATTTCTGGATGTTAATGAGATCTCGTGATTTGTCGGTACCGGGACCACTTCTGGGGTTACCTCTTTGGAAATATGCGTTTGTTGATTTCTGTTTGTGTTGACCTCTTCTGGAGTGTCACTTTGCAATTCTTTTACTCCCCTTTTCTTGCAGGGAACAATATCCTTAGCCCCAATAGGTCTACCACGCTTCTGGCGTGCTTTGCATTCATTGGCTACCATACTTGCAGTTGTCCTTCAGGGACAACCAACCGTGCAGGAGCATTTGCAGCTGACACATGTGATTTAGTAACCTTTTGGGTGTTTGTAAAAGTATCTGGCAACTGGTTTGCAACATTTTGCAAATGAACTATTCTTTGAATTTCAAGTTCACATTGATTTGTGCATGTATCCAACATGGATAACGTTGGTGTGTTCCAACAAACTTCTTGCACTTGTATTCTTTTACCCTTTTCTTTCCCTAATGGGGGGAATATAGATTCATCAAATTGACAATCTAAGAATCTTGCTCTAAAAAGATCACATGTTAAAGGTTCTAGATATCTAATGATAGATGGAGAATCAAAACCAACATAGATTCCAAGGCATCTTTGTGCATCCATTTTAGTGCGTTGAGTGGGTGCAATGGGTACATATATAGCACAACCAAAAATTTTAAGATGACATATATCAGGTTGTTGGCCAAAAACAAGTTGTAAAGGTGAAAACTTGTAATATGCAGATGGTCGGATGTGAATCAAAGATGCAGCATGCACAATAGCATGTCCCCAAGCTGATGCAGGAAGCTTTGATTTCATAAGCATGGGTCTAGCAATAAGTTGTAAACGTTTAATGAAAGATTCAGCTAAACCATTTTGAGTATGAACATGCGCAATTGGGTGTTCAACACTAATTCCTACTGACATGCAATAGTCATAAAATGCTTTTGAAGTAAATTCACCTGCATTATCTAGACGGATAGTTTTGATAGTGTAACACCGCAACTTTCCCTAAGCCTAATAATTAGAGACCCTAAGTAAAAAGAGGATTTAATCCCTAAGGAATTAAAGGAGATTAATGGCCTAGAAGAATAGTTTGATTTAGTAAACTGACCCAAAGTTAAGCCTGAGGGGTAAAATTGTAATTTTTTCCAAGGATTAAGCTAGATTAATATTATTTAATTTAGTATTAAAGAAGCCAATTTTAGAAGACCCAAAAGAATGGACACAACCCTTATGCAATTGTGTTTGTGTGAGTTAGTAAAGAAGGGGGTTGTATCATGTAGAAGAGGGGGTGTAAGGAGTAAGTTGTATAAAAAAAAGGAAAAAAAAAAGAGGGCTGCTGCCCTCGTGAGAAAAGAAAAAGAAGGGAAATAAAAAGAAAAGAAAGGAAACAGAAGCAGGGAACAAAAAGAAGAAAGGAAGAAGAAAAGAGAAGAGGAAGAAGAAGAAGAAGGGCTCGCGATGGAAGGGAAAAGAAGAAGGAGAAGTGACCGCGATGGCCACTGCAGCAACAACGGTGCACGGTGGCACCAGAAAGGAGAGGAGAGAGAGAAGCAGCGAGCTAGGCCGAGAAAGTGAGAGAGAGAGAGAGAGACAGTCCGAGAGATTGAGAGAGACAGAGAGATTGAGAAACAGAAAGGGAAGGAGAGCTCGCAGGGAAGAAGAAAATAGAAGAAGAAGAAAGATTGAAGCTTCGATGGTGAAAGGAGCAAACTTGAAGGAGGGAAGATCCAAGCCCTAGAAATTGGGGATTTTACCCCAATTTCATGGAGCCCTAAGGTAACATAGAATCCCCCAATTTAAAGCCTCTCTTAGGGTGTGCTAGGATTAATTTTTTTAATTCTTGAGTTTGAATGTCTATTGAGTAGAAATAGTGATATTTGAGTGGGTTTGGTTAAAAGAGCTTGGATGGCTGCCCCCAACCCCCACAAATGTTTGTTTGATGTTTGCCTCATTGCGAGTTCCACAGAGCTCCAATTGGTATGATTGATTTTAGTATTGGTCATTGTGATCACTTGTACGAGAATTAAGTTTAAAGTGGCTTGTATTGTACTAGCCTATTTGGTGAATTCTTATTATTTTAGGTATTGGGCACCCATAAGTTCCACACTAAGTTTTCCCTTCCATATGTGTTGAATAAATGTATGTTTTGATGTTAGGGTTTTTGAATAGCATGTGGAGTAGAAGTATTTAGTAATGCTTGATTTTATGATTAATGATGATTTCAAAAGAGCTTGTGTTATTTTGGTCATAAGATTTGTTATAGATGCATGTTTTGGATATGTAGTGTTCAATTACATGTAAAGCTTGATTCCTTGATTTTGTCATAAATCTCATTGGAGTTGTGTTTTCATTTGGAATTCATGAAAGTTGTAAAATGAGTTATTTTCTAAGTATTAGATGTAGTGTTTGAGTGGAAGTGGTTGGAAGTGATAAATGTAAGTTATTTGGGTGATTGTTGGTGTGGAAGTGTGGTTGAGTTGCTAAAAGTATGTCTTTCCGCAAAGTTCTAGAATTTTCGTAACCACCAATATTTTCACATCTTTTGAACCCAATAAAGAGTAGTATGAATTAAAGATTCTTAAGCTTCCACATTTCCAATCAACTCCTTATTCAACCTAGTGAAATGTTTTGAATGACATAAAAGAATAATGTTGATATGAATGCATATTGTAATTGCCTACTTTATGGCATAGTACAAGTATACTACTAATGTTGCTTGTGAGTGATTGAATTCTACATTCATTTCATTACGTGTATGCATTAGTGAAGCATAAGTTAAGTTTAAGAGTCGTGATTAAATCACTTAAAAGACACACAAGATTCCTCATAAGAGGGGAGTTCGGTATGGTTAATCTCGTGGGACGCCACTTGAATGGTTAATGACGTGTAACCACCATACCATAAGTTATGTTGATTGGGGTATAGGGATCAAGCCTGTGACAAAAACCTAGTAACATAGATTCCCGGTTAAAAATCAAGTTAACTGTTAAGGGAATAGTTAAGATGTGTTAAGCACAAAGTAAAGAAGAACTTTATGTTCTTAGTCAAGTTGCATTGCATTCAAGTTTCATTCATTTTCTAGGATGTAACAAGTTGTTATGAGATGAACTAGATGTCCTTATGCTTAATGATCTTGTAAATATGCCTAAGTTAGTGTGAGGAAAGTATTTTTGGCTTAGATGCCTCAATTATGTTTATCATAATAGTATGATTTAAGGAGAAGAGTTTTCCATACGTAGCACACCACGTATGGCTGGAAACAACGGTAATATTTTAAGTTTTAATTCTATGTTACTGAGTTTTATAAACTCACATATTTGAGGTGTTGTTTTCAGGTACAAGTATATTGAAGCAGTTAGAGCATGAAGTTGTGCTCAGTCTTGCCTTCGCGGCGAGACCTTTCGAGTTCATACCAGATCACGAGTCATCTTTTATTTCTTTAAGTTTTATGTAAGAGTCAAGTTTGGTTTTATACCGTTTGAGTTTAGCATAAGTTTAAATTAGTGTTTGGTAGTCCAAATTGGAGTCATAATTGTTATGAGTTTTTCCGTACCGTCTTCGATTTGGTTGTAGTTATGGATAAAGGACTTTTAATATCAAATTACTTTGTAATGCCTTATGTTTTCAAAGATTTTTCGTGTAGTAAAAGTAGTATATGTCGAAGAATTTATTTCCTAGCGTTTATTATTTAAAGCGAAAAAAAATTCTTTCTAAGTTTAACTATTAATTCTAGATTAATTTAATAAGTAATGTCCTAGTTAGAATCAGGGCGTTACAGATAGGATGGTCAGGAAAACTTGATCTTAACTTTATTATTTGAGCCAGAAATTTAGCAAAAACAACATTTCTAGTTGAAAGCAAGCAAACATGTGACCATCGAGTAGAAACATCAATCAAAACCATAAAATATCTAAATGGCTCACAAGATGGGTGAATTGGGCCACATATGTCACCTTGTATTTTCTGTAAAAAGGAAGGGGGCTACAAAGGTAATTTAGACAGAGAAGGTCTAACAATTAATTTACCTTGAGCACAAGAAGTACAAAAATAGTCATTGGGTAAAGGAAGTCTATGATCCTTTAATAAGTGACCATGTGCATTTTCAATGATACGTCGCATCATAGTTGAACCAGGATGATCAAGGCGATCATGCCAAAGCATAAAAGTCTTAAGATCTGGGAACTTTCGGTGCATATAATTTGACTCAGTCATCCTTATTTTTGTAAAATATAACCCCGATGAGAAACTTTGAAATTTCTCTAAGATGAACTTTTCATTTGAAGTTCCAGAGGTAATATAGAGATATTCCAAATCTCCCTTATTTTTTGTTTCAATATGATATCCATTGCGACGCATATATTTGAAACTTAGTAGATTTCTTCGGGATCTACTAGAATATAGCGCATCATCAATGCATAATTTTGTCCTTTTTGAGAATATAACACATGCTCTTTCGGAGCCTTCAATCATATTTGCAGTACCAGATATTGTATTAATATTAATATTAATTTCAGCTAATGTTAATTGTGCAGAATATTTCTTATCACGAAGAATTGTGTGGGTTGTACCACTGTCCACTAAACATATGTCTTCCTCAATATTATCGAGAGTATTTTGCAATATCTAATAACATAAAAAAAATTTAGGGATAAGGAAACAAAAATTATAACATGACACAAAACTTAATACTAATCATAAAATATATGACAAAATTCAAATAATATAAATAAGCTTTAACATATGAAAATTCCCAAATAACAAAAACAAATAAAACTTAAGCATATGATAGTTTCTAGACTCAATGATATCTCAATAGTAAACATTTCTATCCCCAATTAAGTGATCAATTTTGCCGTTAGGGTCTTCAAAAAAATCAGAGACATCAAAATCCACATCTACTGAAGTCTCTTTGTCAAGAAATTCAGAGAAGTTTGCTTCAATATTTTTCCTTTTGCCTTTTGAGAAGCCTTATAAAGATCAACCAGATGTTTTGTGGTGCGACATAGTTGGGACCAATGGCCTTTTGCCCCACATCTATAGCAAACATGGTCATTGTTTTGCACTTTCTTGCTCTGTCCGAAGTTTTCCTCATTTTTGGCCCACTTCTTTTGGTTTCTTTCAGCACCATTTCTTTCAAAATTTGCAGGAGGATTAGCACGGGTCCAAATATTTTTTTCTTCCACGACCCCTTCTTCCACCACGACCTCGTCCACGTCCTTGAGAAAATGCCACATTCACTTCAGGGAATGGTGCTGAGTCTGTTGGACGAGACTGATAGTTTTTCATCAAAAGCTCGTTATTTTGTTCAGCCACAAGTAAACAAGAAATTAGCTCAGAGTATTTGGTGAACCTACGTTCTCAATACTGCTGCTGTAGGAGCACATTCGAGGCATGAAAAGTTGAATATGTTTTCTCTAACATATCTTCATCAGTAATTTTTTCACCACATAATTTCAGTTGAGAGCTAATTTTAAACAATGCTGAATTATATTTACTTACGGTTTTGAATTCTTGTAACCGGAAGTGCATCCAATCATATCGAGCTTTTGGAAGTATCACCGTTCTTTGGTGCTAAAATCTCTCCTTTAAATTATTCCAAAGAGCTAATGGGTCCTTAATAGTAATGTACTCCATTTTCAATTCTTCATGTAAATGATGTTGAAGAAAAATCATTGCTTTTGCGCGATTCTGCAAGGATGTCTGGTTTCTTTCTTTAATGGTATTTCCAAGATTCATAGCATTGAGATGGATCTTAGCATCAAGTACCCATGACAGATAATTTCTTCTAGAAATATCAAGAGCGATGAATTCAAGCTTTGTGAGATTCGACATTGTAACACACTAGGGAAAAAAAATGAACAATATTATTTCATATATCTAGGAAATAGTTAAAGAAAATAAAGTAAAAAATATTTTATTATCTAATTTCTTTTTAAATTAGTATCGTACTAAAAAAAACTCAATCGACGTAAAAAAAATCCAGAATTAAGTAATTGCTTTCAGAAGGAATTTACGTAGTTGTTTTTTACGATTGTAATCTGGTGCTTCTGGACCGATTACTAGAACAATTGTAAGTTGATACTTCAGGACCAATAAAAGAGGCAACGGTTTTAGTTATTCATTTACATTGGTACTTCAAGATCAGTCGTAAAGAAAATATTAGCACTGATACTTCAGGACCAATAATAGGCAATATTAGTATTGGTACTTCAGGACCAATAACATACAATATTCGTGAAGCAATATTAGCATTGGTACTTCAAGACCAAGCATTAGCTGTGAGAAATGTAAAATAAAATATCAATAATATAAGTAAAACAATTGTTGACAATATATTACTACATGGAAGAAAAATAGTAAACATAGGGTAAAAAAAATGATACTAACAGAGTGAGAGAAAAAAAATTGAAAATGATACTAACATGGAGAAAGATTTGAAAAAGAATAACATAAAGGTGGAATTTTTTTTTGGAAAAGAACGATATGATACATAGAAGGGAGAATACATAAGAATGATACTCACGTGTGAAAACAAAATTGGAAAAGAATAATATAAAGATCAGAAGAAGGAAACATAATGATTGAAGAAAAAAAATAATGACAGAAAATCACCGATTGATATACGAAAAGGACAGATCTAAAGAAAAAATATAAACATTAAAACAAAACAAATCCATTATCGATAAAAATTATAATATGGAGTCTCCAAAGAAGAACAACAAAAAAAAAATCTTTTTTTTTGTTTAAAAAATCATATAGTTGTGATAAAAGATAAATTCTCACATTGAAAAGAAACACAAAAAAATATTTTGCTACATCGGTAGAGAGACTTAATCGTGCTGATAATGTGTTATGAAAGGAATAGAAAATAAGAAAAAGGAGATGATAGAAATATGAAGTCAAAGACTAGTTCTTCAGAAATTATGATTCGTATGCTAGTTCTTCAGAAACAAGCCCTGATATTTATATTAGTGATTTTTTAAAGTGTAACCAATGACAAACATAATACTCCTATTTATAAATGTATTTGACTCTTAATTTATGAGCCAAATCAGAGAATAATAAATGAGGAGCAATCATGTAATATTCTAAAATACGATAGTCTTTACAATTTTATAATTTTTTTTTAAAATAAAGATGCAAATTGAGCAGAAGTGGATTAGATCGGAGTAAAATAGATTCATTCATCATTTTCCTTCGCTTTCCGGGAAAATCCGTTTTCACCAAAGAATAGAAAAACCTAACAAGAGAGACATGGTGAGAAATTGAACCGAGCAGTTGAAGATGGAGAACTCGGGAGGGAGCAGGAGCAACATGAGCATTCTAGCGTCACGGACAAGCTCACGGTCGGTGACGGAGACGGTGAACGGGTCTCACAAGTTCGTTATAAAAGGATACTCTCTAGCGAAAGGGATGGGAGTGGGGAAGCACATAGCGAGCGAGACTTTCACCGTCGGAGGGTACCAGTGGGCTATTTACTTCTATCCCGACGGTAAAAACCCCGAAGATAACTCCGCTTATGTTTCCGTCTTCATTGCACTCGCCTCCGAAGGCACCGATGTTCGCGCTCTCTTCGAACTCACGTTGCTCGATCAGAGCGCCAATGGAAAGCACAAAGTCCATAGCCACTTCGATCGGTCCCTCGAGAGTGGTCCCTACACTCTCAAGTACAGAGGAAGCATGTGGTATGTGTCTTTTCTTCAATTTTGTTTGTTTTATTGCTAATTTCTGGTTTAGGTTTTTGTGAGGGTGACTTGAATGCTGTTATTCCTTCATGGTTTGCTTATTCCACCATTCCAATGAGTTGCATGCTAACTCAGTTTGGATTAGCTTCGAACTTACAAGAGCTCTTGATTAAAATTAATTTACTATTGTTTACTTATGATAAGTCTTTGCATTAGCTTCTAAGTTCTATGTCATGAGAACTTCTTAATTGTTATAAATTTATGATTAAGAAGTCTTTATAAACTTGTAGGTGTTCATGAAGAAGTTAAATGAGAGAGTTTTTGGAAAAATTGAGAGGTTGAAATTGATTTTGACTTGTATATTAGAGGCTGTTGTCTAAAAAGCTCAGTTATTACAATATTCTTTTAGTTTTTTTTTTCATAAGTGTTTAAAGAAAAAGTTTATCCAAACTAGCTCTGAGCAGTTTTATTAATATAAGGTTTGGGTTTCAGGCTGATTCATTATTAACTTTAACATATTGTAAGAAGCTCTTTTAAAATCGGTTTGTTGATAAATTATACGAGTGAGGATGTATGCCGTCCTTGAATCTTAGTGATATAAGATTATGATGTACTTTGAATTGAATCAAGGGTGCGTATATCTTTACTTGTACAATTTTTGCAGAAGCTCAGCCATATTCTACTATTTTAACCTGATGTTGAGATTGAAATTGCACTAGTGTGCTATGTGGAATACTCTTTACTCTTATAGATCTTATTTCATTATTAATGTTAATACATTGATTCTTAGTCCATTGATGTAATTCCTCGTGCTAATCTAGCTAGACATGTGTTCTTTCTTGATGGATTTTCCTTTAAACAACAGTAAACGAAGGATGACTTGAATCCTATTACTTGGTGGTTTGCTTATTGTAACACTCCAATGAGAACCTTATGATTTTGTGATATACGTTACATATGATTAGTAGTCGTTAGCTATTCCATCCATTTTGTCATATACTTTACGAAGTAACTAACGATGCACTGCTTCTTGTGTCAGGGGCTATAAGCGTTTTTTCAAACGGGCTCAACTCGAGGCATCAACATTCCTTAAGGATGACTGCTTGAAGATAAACTGCACTGTTGGAGTTGTTGTGTCATCCATAGATTGTTCTAAATTGAACACCATACAGGTTCCTGAATCTGATATTGGAGCGCATTTTGGCATGCTGCTAGAGAATGAGGAAGGGTCCGATGTTACTTTCTTTGTTGATGGAGAAAGGTTTCATGCACATAAGCTTGTTTTGGCTGCTCGGTCAACTGCATTTGAAACTGAGTTTTTTAATAGGATGGAGGAAGATGATCGTGACGTAGTTGTTACGGACATGGAACCTAAGGTTTTCAAGGTAGCTCTTTTTCTAAAAAAAAAAAAGTATTTTTTCCCCTCTATCCTTTTTCAGTTATCTTTTATTCCATGCAATGTGCATGCTGATTAATTCAGTGCAGCATATCATTTGTTTAGTTATCTAATGTTTCTTGAGTCCTATTGTTGAGCAGGCTTTGCTTCATTTTATTTATAGAGACACTCTTATAGAAGATGAAGAGCTCTTTATGTCACGTTCGTCATTCTTGCCTTCATTGTCTGAAACATTTGCAGCAAAGCTATTAGCTGCCGCAGAAAAGTATGGTTTGTCAAGACTTAAGCTGATGTGTGAATCTGTACTTTGCAAAGACATATCTATCGATTCTGTTGCCTATATTCTGGCTCTTGCTGATCGATATCATGCTACGGAACTGAAGTCCATCTGCCTACAATTTTCTGCTGAAAACCTTGTTGGTGAGTTTGCTTAATTTTCCCATGCAAGTCCACATTTGAGTTAATAGTCAGCTATTTTTGAGCGTATAATATATTGGCAATTGCATCACTTTGGTTCTGCAGAATTGAGTATTCTTCTGTGATATTTTATCTGTTACTTGAAAAACCAGTAGACCATTGATACATGCATGATCTTTGTCTTTTTCTTTATGGCCATCTACTTAGTTTCAAACCATAAACTGGTTAGGACTGAGGAGGACTTCGCTTATAATTATGAAGCTGTTGGCATGCATGAATGATTTAACTTTCTTACATCTTCCCTTTTGCACTTGGAAATTTAGACATCAAACAGGAATAGGGTAGAAACCGAGAAGATGTACTACAGATCATACTTAACATACTATACATAAACAAACTCATTGTTCTGTTTTCATTCCCACGCGTATGAAAAATGCCCTTTAACTGTAACATGTTTTTGACCACTGGCAGACTTGGTTGTATGGATATAAACTTCTAATTCTCACTATTGTGCACATGTAAAGCAGCACCATTTTCCAGTGTTTGTACGGATAAAAGACTATCTATCTTCCAAAATATAAATATTTTCATTTCATAGGAGTGGATTAAAAAAAGACACTCAAATGATCCACCTTGGAAAATTTTCCGGCCTAATACCCGGGATTGATAATGGTAACCATGGTTGTTAAACTCTCAGTAAACTCGTAAAATCATTTGAGTTTACGAGTTTCACATAGGACAACCTGGTTCACTTGCTGCTAGAATCGTTTTTTAATGGACTCGGTCGCACTCGGTATGACTATGTCAAACTCGCACAAACCACAGCCGAGTCAGCGAGTCTGTGAAAACTTCAGAAAAAAACAGAGAAAAGGGAGAAGGAAGAAAAAAGTCCACGACTTCTACCCACGCAGATGTCTGTGAAGCACTTCGCTGGTGGGAGGAGGAGGAGGAAGGAGACAAAACCGCGAATATTGTAGGAAGAGGAAGGAGGAAACTAACAGAAGAAAAGACAGGAGTATGCGACAGGCAGAGGCTGTGTTAGTACAAGCGTGGAGGTTAAGAGATGTGTTTAGGGTTTGTTTTAGATTTGGGGCTTTGGGCCATTTGGGATAACGGGCTTGTTCTTATTTTGGGCCTGTGATAGATTAATTGATATAAATGTAAAAAAATTCTCCTTTGGACTTCAACCTGAGAAACCAATATGTTAGATACTATAATATTGTATTATCATGGGGGCAAACTCTTCAAAATCCATAATATTGCATTATTCTTTACGTTTTGCGTGATTGTACTATTCCCACCTTTCTTTGAGCTGAATTATCGAACATATTCAGATCCATTTGGTAGTGAGAAAAGCTTGCGGAGGTAGGAAGCCTAGATACTCAATATGATAATGGTACGACACAAATATGGGAATAAGGAAAATTCTTCAGAATTCTTTAGTACATAACTATATTAGTAAATGGTCACCACAATTTACAAAAGACACTTTTGATCATAACAAAAAAAAATAGCTACATATCTTCGCTTACCCATATTTGAATATATTCTTTCCCCTATAAAAAATGTCACAAAGATTGCATATTTTTTCCAAACCCATGTTAGAATGTCACAAAAAATATCATTAGTCCTATTCCAAAAAAGTCTTGACTCTATAGAATTGCCTATTTTTTACCATTTATTACTAATTGTACCAGTCTTGTCTCCCTCATTCCCATCATCCAGAAAAGAACTTAGCTTCTATGCCTGGTTCATAAAGAGACAACTCTGCCAATTTAAGAAGTCCAATACCATTATCAAGTGGATCATGTACATCTCCACCAGTGTTCAACAAATTTCTCCCGCTTTCAGCATATCCTTCACCTTTCCTAAGAAAAAGTCAAATGTTGGAATGCATATAAGCCAAATCCTCTTTCCTTTTTGGATCCATTTTGTTTCTCTTCAAAGAATGAATAAAGAAGTATGTGCTCTAATTCCTCTCACAGCATGATGAAATACAAAGTTGTACAAGAAGCTTTAAGGAAAGCTTTTGGACCTTATCCCAAACGTATTGGTCAATAATTTAAAAAATAAAAATAAAAAAATAAATATATTGAAGGTTACTTCCCGGAAACATATCTAGGCATATCGTATGCGTATCGGTGTTGGATTCGTGTATGGCATTAATACTTTACCAATTTTGAAGTATCCGGGCTTCATAGAGAAGCGCCAAATTCCAGTTTCTACTATTGATGACTTTCATTTCCTAATTCTTTTCAATGCTCTACCTTTGGAGCTTTCTGTTGAAATAGCTATCTTTACCTTCTCGCACTTCAGCTCATGTGCTTGCACTTCAGCTCATGTCTTTGATTTTGTATTTAATTGTTCGTGTCACAACTAGGAGGCAGGGAAATTTTAAAAAACAATAGAGTTGCCGCCAATTTTATTAAAATTAGAAAAATTTGAAAACCTAAGTTAGACAATGGCTGTTAGAACCAACCAAGGTACCAGAATTGATTGTTAATAGGAAGGGTCGAGACCTAAGTCTCATAACACCTCCAAAACACTTATTCCAAGACGATTACCCTAAATTGATTGGATAAGTTGAGAGTTAACTTTACCTCTTTTGACAAGAAACCATAATTTTATTTTTTATTTATTTTTGTTTAACCGGGTATGTATTATAAGAGAAAACTAATTGTACAAATTAGGTATTCAACGCTTTATTTTTGGGGGATTTAACCATTGCACACCTAGAGGGCCTAAAAGTTTTTTTTTTTTTTTTTTGCCAAATAAGGAAATGATTTGTACCACAATTTTTATAACCATATAATTATTTGGATGTCTAAATATAGCCAAAGAGTAAATGAAAAGTTATATAAAGTATGCCAAAGCTAAAGAATAAAAAAAAAAATATAAGAAAAGATATTTAGCTGTATAAGTCTTATGATCAATAAAATTTACTGAGGAAGATGTTCGGTACTCAGTAGTCATGCTTTGGCTCCAAATAACCTGCAAAACAAACCTAAAACCTTTTTCTAATACATCGAAATCACAGGGGTTGACCAAAATCACCACCAACTCACTCAAAGTAGCCATTGCAACATATAAATCTTGACAGTAAAATGAACACATTAGGAGCAAACTCACAACAATCAACTCAAAAAGACGATGAATCGCAATATTTTTGACACAAAGAAAGGGGAGAAGGAATTATGAAAATGAAAGAGAAAATCTGGGCATTACAATGTCTATATTGCGTGAAAAGCTAAGAACTTGCAAACTGCTTCTGCAAGGTTTGAGGATACAAACAAGAGGCTTGCGCATTGTGAAAGGGAGCAGAGAAAGGTGTTTGTGTCGATGAGACTGGTTTGCTCAGGAAATAAATGGTTGGATGAGGTTCAAACAAGCACAAAAGGTAAATGTTCTAGGTTTTTTTTGAGTGTGTAAAAGGAATGTGTGGCTGCTGATTTCTTTTGAGCTTACTTTCTCCTTTTGTGTCTATTAATTGTCTAGCCTTTAATGAAGATTAGGGGGGAAGGTTTGGGTCTGATTGGGTCGGGAGTTATGGTGATTGGTATCATGGTTGTTAAACTTGAGACTCTACAGAAACTCGTGGAGCGTCCCTAGACACGACTCAAACTCACCAAGAGTTTACCTAATAGAAAATAAAAATTGAAAAACTTATCTACTATGCAAATAGAATATAGTACCATTAACATAATAAATATTCAACATTCCAACTTCACAATAAAGCAGACTACAATAATAAAGCAAACATGTCAAGTAGGTTTGTTCAATTTTCAACACAAAATTGATAAGCAAACACAATAACAACAGAACAAAACTTTTGTCTGAAAATGAACACTAACACAATTACACAAGCACAAAGTAAAAATATATCAGAAAGAGATGGATGGGTACTTTTCATCTAGGTTATCAATAGCACACTATAGCAGTGGAGCGGCCAGTGGCCGCTATACAAAGACTGTAGCACACCGGTTTAAAGTCATGGCTGTCGCGGCCGCCAAGGGTTTCAGAGAAAAAAACTGTGTTTTAGGGGTATTGTAGGTATTTTGATGTAATATATAGGTTTAAAAGAAAAACCCTGTGCAACCTTTTGTTGTTTCTGCCTTTTGTATTGTTTCTGAAGTCTGAACGCGGCTCTGCGACCCCAGCCTTCTCTGCGACCTCAGCCTCCTCTGCGATCCAGCCTCCTCTTCGGCGACCCCAACCTCCTCTGCGACCCAGCCGCCGCTGTGTTTCTGTGATTTTTTTTTTTTTTTTTTTGTTAAACCTGCTCTTCAAAAGTCAATTAGCTGTGTTTTATTATGGCATCCTCTCAACCACACACAGTAGCTCTGTTTTCTAATTCTATGTTTTGCTGAAGACCTATGGCTTTTTTCTTTCATGAATTTTGATTTTTTTTTTAAAATTTTTCAGCATATATATATATATATTAGTATTAATTAATTATTTAATATGTATACAAAAATTCAGAGTAGAGGTCATCCTGCTATGCGCTATTCTGCTATAGCGTTTTGGGATCAGTTGCTACACGCAGCTATTTGAGATTGATGGGCCTGTTTAGGTCATGGGATGCGACACTTCAGTGATGCTAGGAGGGGATCATATGCAGCAGTGTTATCAAATAGCGGCTATGGCGGATTTTTTGCCAACCGCTATGGCCAATTTGTGAAGGATGGTAGTGCCATGGCATTTTTTGGTGGAAATAGTGGCTTAAATTAGCGGAATTTTGGCCTTCTGTTATGGTCTGCCATCCGCAATCGATAACACTGATATGCAGGTGATGCTATGCAGCACCCCATTTGTGAAATGCCATCATTCTTGCCAAATTTTAGGGCTTTTTTTGGCGTTCAGTCAGACTCGCAAAATAGGGATATAACTCGCAATTCAAAGCGAGTTTGCATGAGTTCAGCTGAGTTCACACGAGTCTGATAAAAAACAAGTTTACATACGATCTAACTTGATTCTTGCCTAAAAATTGTAGTCTCGTGGGAGTTTTGGAGATCACTCCCGAGTTTGACAACCATGATGGGTATTCAAAATGGAAAGATTTTAAGTGAGGAGTGAAGGCTTGATTAGTATCCATAAGAATTGAATCATCCACCTCCAACGTTGATAAGACATCCAAAACAACATTATTTGACTCCAAAGGCCATCATAAAAGTTGTGAGGCTTGACTTTAGCTTTCAAACAAATGGCACGGTCTCATACCCAAATGGCCCCTACAACCCCAGATATGAGTCAATTAGTGGACTTGTATCATGCTTTCTGCTTCAGGATTTTTTCCTACTTCCGGGCAATTTCAAGTCCCGAAGACACTTGATTCAGGTGTTGGGCTCTTCTAACAATTGTGATATAGATCTTAGCTTTTAAATGGTACATATCAAGTTGACTCCTATAGCTCTAGATATGGGTTCATCACTGTGCCTAGGTCATGTTTCCGGCGTCAGGAATTTGAGTGTTGCCGTTGAGCTTTTCTTGTTGCTATCCTTACATTATATTCAAGTCTTAACTCTTCACAAGAGTCATAGGTCTATCACTCAGATTATGCTCAAAATACAGTGGCTGCATCAGAAATTCTAAATTTTTATCAAATCATGCTATTTATTTCAACATGATTCTTTTGAGCCTCTTAAATTTGGGCTTTAGGTCTGACTCAACCCTATAAAACCGGCTTGTAAGGTGAGGATTACCTAAGCTTTATAAACACCACTCAGGCCATATCTCTAGCCGATGTGAGACTTTCAACACACCCCCTCACGCTCAGGATTGAACATCTGAAGCGTGGACTAATATGGGTGGAATAATAGGGTCTCAACAAACCCCCTCACGCTCAGGACCGGACATCTGTTGCGTGGACAAATACGAGTGGAATAACAGAGATCATGGCCCAATAACAGATGTAGGATAGACTTTGATACCATCTTAAATTTGGGGTTTAGGCCTAACTCAATCCTACAAAACCGGCTTGTAAGGTGAGGATTGCCTAAGCCTTATAAACACTACTCAGGCCGTATCTCTAGTCGAGGTGGGACTTTCAACAAAGCCCAACCTAACTGTTAGCATAATTAACATAATTGAGAGATTTGATTTCCTTTATTATTGTAACTAATTGGTCTCCATAATTACTGTAATTAGGATTTGATTTGTACAGTTTTTTATTTCCTTGCAACTTATGAATTAGGACATTTTTGTTAGAGTCTATATATTTATTTCAAGTTCGGTAATTTGTTCATCAGAAAATACAGTCAGATTATTTTTCAGAATTCCTCCTTTCTTCCCTTTGCTTTTGTTGAGATATTGAAAATAGTATTAGTATCCGTTAAGATATTATGCGATATTGTTTTGATTGTATTTATTAGTTTCCTTTCTTAGTTGATTCTCTCCCTTAACTCTTGGGATTGATTAGGAATTTAGGATAGACTCGTAGATATATATATATATATATATATATATATATTGTATTTTCTTCTCACATAGTACATAAGAAATATTCAATCTCAAGTTGGTATCAAAGCGTGTCACGTGTACTTCACAAGAAACCGCAGTTTTCAAGTCTAACAAATCATGATCCAGGAAATTAAGTATTAAAAAAAGTTTTAATAGCTTAAGTATGAGGGCAATAAGAGGTCTAACAATTAGTCTCAATTATCCTTCAATTCAATCCCTTAATCAAATGTTTCCTTTTTTTCCGTCTTTTTTTTTTTTTTGGTGCTTATTTATCTTTTCTCTCTTTTCTTTTTGTTTCTTAATATGAAAAGGGATTTGGTCAAAATAGGGTGTTCAATGGGATGTCTCATCAGTCTTATAAATGGGTCAAAAAAACTAAAGAAAGAATGTTTACTCAGCCGCCAGTTTATGTTATATTTGTGCTATAGTTGCTGTTAATTCTTTCTAGGCTTCTCACGTGTGCTCATCAATTTGTGCTTCCAACATTTTTCACTGGCATCTCATCCTGGATACATTTCTGTTTATCATCCTGGATACATTTTCAGTAGTAGCCTAAAATTCAAGAAACGACCAAGTGGTGTCGCTCAAACATATAACAATTGATTCTCATATCATTTCTTTCTTTATGTCTCCTGCAGCTGTGATGCAATCTGATGGTTTTGAGTATCTTAAGGAAAACTGCCCGTTGCTGCAATCAGAACTGCTAAAGACAGTTGCAGGATGTGAGGAGGAATTTAGCGGAGAAGGAAAATGTCGAAGTGTGTGGGCCCAGTTTTCTGATGGTGGTGACACCAATGATAGGAGTGTTAGACAACAGACATGGGAAAATGGAGTTGAAAGAAGTCAAAGCTTATGGGTTAACCTTTCTGATGGTGTTAACAACAACGATAGGAGTCCAGGGCAAGAAGCTTGACGAGGTAAGCTACCATTCCTTGTCAGTTAGGCTTAAATGGTAAGATTAAACTCTCTTGCAGAGACAAGAATAACCCCCATGTTTAGGTAGCGAAGGGGGGAGGAATGCAAAGCAATGTAAAGAAAGGAGGCTGAGATACTGCTACCATTGTAACATTACTGATATTGTTTTTCTTTGATTGATTGATAATGTTATTACAAGGATGAGTGGTAGCAATAAGTAATGACATTGATTGTTGTACGGAAACTTGTCGGTTACATTATCATTAAGAGCTGGTCTTGCTTCACTTGATGGTTACATACATTTCATGGAGAAAATTTATTTTCAGGCTATAAAAAATTATGAAAGTAGTCAATGAGCACTTGAGCAGTATTTTATTATACTTGTCTTGTTTCTTCAAAGTCCCACTGAGATTCAGAAATGATCAGAACCATAAACCGTTGGATGCAGGGATTCGTTGGGACAAGCTGATGGGTTATTGGTACGATACCAGCCTGCAGTTCTTCCCTTGGCACTTTCTTTTTTTATTTCTCTTAACATTGTTTCTTGTTTCTTGCTTTTTTTTTTTTTTTTTTTGGGAGGGAGGGAGTGGATGGTCTACATTGAACAACCAACATGCATTTTGTAACGTTAGTCATGTATTCTAATCAATGAATGCTAGAACAAGTTAACAAAAAGTGACAAAACACTCTAGTTTACCTTCGATATTATCTAGGTCTTTCTTGTCTTTTTCTTTTTTTTGGGGGGGGGGGGGTGTTCTTTCCCTGGTTGCTGATTACAGTACATTTCATGCTTGCTCTGAACAAATGGAATCTTCATCCTTGTGGGTTGTGAAACGCCCGTTGTTGTTCTCTTTTATCAAATCTAATGCACTGCCTATGAATAACGTTATTTTGCAGCCTCAGTGATTTAGAAGATGCGATATTGTACAAGATCTGAGGTCTAGCTGTATTTTACCTCCTTAATATTTCACATCCCAAGTTTAGTTTGTGGATGCAAAAATTGAGGTTAGAACATTGCTGTATTGTCGTCCAATTCATGTTCCTGTGTTGAGTTGGGACTTAGAATTTCCTGTAACGAGGGTTTAATGTTTGATGTAGTGGTTTGCGTTTTAGTGTTTTTGTTTCTGCCATTGATTTTGTGAAATTGATTATAGTTATAAGTTAGTTGAATAATTAATTATAGTGAAATTGAACACAGAGTGAGTTATGTTTAGATATATTCATGTAAAAGTTAGTCGAATAATTAATTTGAGAGCCATAATTACTTTTAGAGACAAAAACTCTAAATTTTAATTTCATGTTAGAATTAATTCTAGGAGCCAAATCAATTCTATTTGAGAATAACTAAACATGTCAAAATCAATTTTGTGTTCAGAATTACTTTTGGCACTCCTAAAAGTGAATTCAAAAACACATTTATTGCCTGTTTGGAACCACGATAGATAAAGTATAAACGTGCGGCCATGTGGAATCTACCAGTGCTAGCTTTTAAGGTGAAGTCACACTCACCGTGATTCCAAACAGTCATTTAGTCTTGTCGGTCGAACTGAAGCACTCCATATAAAGCCCGAAATTCTGTAAGTACGTATGGTGATTTACTGGTTTTCCCTACAAAGAAAAAGTAGAGAGAGAATTACACTTTCCATCATTAGGAGAGATTTATCCTATCATGTTTTTTATGGACACCATACAAGATGTTGGGTTTGGGGAAAAGGTAATGGTGATGGGATTTACTTTTCATCCCCCTTTTTTTTTTGTTACGAAACCCCTCAAGGTTCTTTATTTTTTCTCCCCCCTCCCCCGTTTTTACGGACCGGATTTGACTGGATGTGCGCTTCCGATCATGCATGCTTGAGAATTCAAAAGTTACCATCCCTCCCTCTTCTCCCCCATTTTCACGATCTTTTTTTCCCCACACCCTCAAATCCACTATTTTTGCAACCAAATTGAAGGCTTTTAAGGGTCAAATTACACACAAGAGGTATATTCTTCTCTAATCTTTATTATTTTCCCTTTAGGTTTTCGTTTTACCTTTTTTTTTTGAATTTTGATTTGCTGTTAAGAGTCCGAAAGCACGCCCAGATGTGCGCTTCCGGAACGTATTGAAAGTTCATCCAGAAGCGTGCATCTGGACACAATCCAATCTAGTCTGCAAAGGCCCACTGACGGAGAAATATAAAGTGCACATTCTTTTAAAATATTAGTTAAATTAAATGTCGAAGCTATAACAAATTTTATTTAAAACAGAAGTTATCGATAATAAGTTTAATATGATTATTTAATAAACATGTAAACATTTGTGCTTAAATAATACTTAAAATAATCATAGTATATAATTACTACAAAATGATTTGATCACAAAATTTATTTGTAGTTTGATAAAATGATATTATTGTATGTTCACGAGTGTGAGTATTGTATAAAATATTTATAAAAAAATTATTTTATAAAAAATTTCATAATTAATTCTGAATAAAATTATATCAAATGTGTGAAAAAGGACAATATAAAAATATGACAATGACCTTTTTTTATTAAAAATATGACAATGATTGAATTTGCCAATTAAAAGGTTTTATTTTATAGTTTTTTTGAGAGACAAGATTTTGAGAGATTCGTTCTATGCAACTTATTTTTAAAGCAAAATTACTCCACCGGTGTCCTTTATATCTTTTTCTCAAGTTGGTTGTTTAAGTTTGAAAACTTAACACCGTCACCCTTTTTTTAAATTTCCGTCTAGTCCCATTTTAAAAAAAGTCTATATTGCCGTTACGATAACGTGTCTGACGTTACCCTTTTTTTGAGTTTTTGTCAAGTCCCATTTTAAAAAAGTCTATGTTGCGATTACGATGCTGATGTGTCCGTTATGGTGTGCTTACGTGGCCATTGAATTATAATCTGACGCATTATTTTGATTTCTTTTTTATTAAAAATAAAACAATAGGTTTCTTCCCATTTAAAGAATAAAAAAAACCAAAAACATACAGTAATCCAGAAACAAAAAATCCAGAAACATTAATCTAAACACCACCAACAGAAGCTACTGCATAAACATTCCCATCCACTCATCATATCCAACCACTCCAAAACCTCCACATCCAGATCTCTTCAAGAACCCTAATATTTGTGAAAGAGATGACTCCCAAGTCAATGGATTTTTTTGTTTTAATAAAAAAAGAAATAAAAATAACGACTCATCAGTGGCCACATAAGCACCGTAATGGACACATCTGCACCGTAACAGTCACGTATGCTTTTTTAACGGGTGATGGGAACTCAAAAAAAAGGTCAACAGTGTTAATATTTTTAAAATTTAAAGGGCCAAATTGAGGAGAAAAAAATAAAATACTAATGTGAATTTTTAAATTAAGTTAAAGGACCTCTGAAATAATTTTGTCTATTTTTAACTTAAGAAAATCTGGTTAAGTGAATATATTAAAAACATGTTTTTGTGGATGAAATACATGCCAAGAAATTCCGTAATATTGGTCATTTATTATTGGATTGAAAAAAATCAAGTGTTAGAATAAAAAAAGGAAATAAATCAAGTGCCAACCCAACCTTTTTATCGGATGGATCGATAACGACGAGGAATAAACATTTGTTGTCCCAAAAAATGGTGTCTCCCACCAATCAAATGCTAGGGATATGTATATGTTTTAATACATTATAATTTTATTTTATTATGTGACAAATTGTCATTGGTGAGGGGACAAAAAATGTGACAGAAAAGTGGGACAGAAGATTTT
This sequence comes from Calophaca sinica, assembly GCA_037113605.1. Lineage (NCBI taxonomy): Eukaryota > Viridiplantae > Streptophyta > Magnoliopsida > Fabales > Fabaceae > Calophaca > Calophaca sinica. The sequence goes on along the minus strand of CM073733.1, from coordinate 38,929,372 downwards.
TATCCAACAACGAAATAAACATCTGCATGTGTGCACCTTTACATATGTGTACTTTTTTTTTTGTGTGCGATTACTATACTGTTGTTTTCTGTGTATACTGTATACACAAAAAGAAATAAAAATAACGACTCATCAGTGGCCACATAAGCACCGTAATGGACACATATGCACCGTAACAGTCACGTATGCTTTTTTAACGGGGTGATGGGAACTCAAAAAAAAAAGTCAACAATGTTAACATTTTTAAAATTTAAAGGGCCAAATTGAGGAGAAAAAATAAAACACTAATGTGAACTTTTAAATTAAGTTAAAAGACCTCTGAAATAATTTTGTCTATTTTTAACTTAAGAAAATCTGGTTAAGTGAATATATTAAAAATATGTTTTTGTGGATGAAATACATGCCAAGAAATTCCGTAATATTGGTCATTTATTATTGGATTGAAATAAATCAAGTGTTAGAATAAAAACAAGGAAATAAATCAAGTGCCAACCCAACCTTTTTATCGGATGGATCGATAACGACGGGGAATAAATAACTGTTGTCCAAAAAAATAGTATTTTCTACCAATCAAATGTTGGAGATATGTATATATTTTAATACATTATCTGCATGTGTGCGCCTTTACGTATGTGTACTGTTTTTTTTTTTTGTGTGTGATTACTGTACTGTTGTGTTCTGTGTATACTGTATACACAAAACGAAATGACATAATGTGCGCAGGTTACATCAATATATCAAACCTATTCAATCCTTATATTAATTTTCGTTGATTTATTACTCTAATAAACATTTATGGTGCCATCTACACCCAAAAAAAAACATTTATAGTGCTATTGCTCTAAAAATAGGGACTAAGCCCAAAGACAACACATTCAATTACAGAATGAACCAAGGAAATACAACCGAGGCTTGACCAATTTGTATGTAGTCTAAGTAGTTGGGTGCCTCTCCATTGCTCCTCCTCCAGTTCCTATATATATATATATGGAGAGAGAGAGAGAGAGAGAGAGAGAGAGAGAGAGGTTTCTTCCTACTTGTCCAGTTACTGACTTTGGTCGTGGAATGCAATTTTTTTCTGTTATATTTATTTTCATGGGGTTAATTTTATGAATAATTTCGCAATTAAGAGACTATAGAAACATTTTAATTAACGAAAATTAAAAAAAATCTCAAGACATTAATTATTTTGTATATACCTACACGTAATCGTATAAGACAACTATACCGCGTGGGTAGAAGTCCCAGCTACTTCTTAAATGATGATATACACACACGTGACACGTGATTATATGTATTATTGGGTATGGGTCATGGGGATAAGATATTTGGCTGGTTATGGAATGACTAATAATTTTATGGTTCAATTGCTGTTTCTGACTCTGGAAGGAGATATGGTTTAATCGCTTTTTAATTTTACATTATCCAGTGACCGAAAAGAATGGCTAGCAAGATATATCCTGCAAACAACATCATTTCTGTCCTGCACATGTGATCGATCCGTCATGCGTCAATATTTAGATCCCTTTGTTTCAATTTTTTTTTTTGTAAATACTTTTATTTGAAAATAATCATGTTAAATTTTTTCGAAGTTTTATTTGAGCTTCTTCCAAAAAAACTAAAATACAAAAATTAATTTTTAATTACTTTTAGAAGCTATTTTGTGAAGCTTTTGAAAAAAGATCTATAACTATCTTTTAACATAATTATAACTACCTTTTGAAAAACCAAACTTTTCCTTTCTATTTGATTTTTATTTATAATTATGTTTTGAATTTATTTATTTTTTAAGTTAATTTCAAATTTTAAAAATATACACTAAATATGTTTTATTTTTTATTTCAGTTTGTCTAACTTGATATGGGTTTTATGAATTCAAGAATTAATTGCTACATGCGTAAATAAATTTAGGAACTAAACTGTGCATAAAGAACTTGGCTATTTATATTCAATATGTTTGGAGACAAGTTTGGTATGCATAGTTAATTAGATTAGAATATACATAAAAATTAATTTAAATTAATTTTTTAAGTTAGATAAAAAATTGACATTTAATTTATTAAACTCTAGTTAGTAGCATTTGTAATGCATTTTTAAATAAATTTTTAAATATTTATTTAGCAAATAAATGTTATTATATGAATAAATAAAAAAATTGACATTTAATTTATTAAACGCTAGTTAATAGCATTTGTAATGCATTTTTAAATAAATTTTAAAATATTTATTTAGTAAATAAATATGTTATTATATGAATAAATTAGATTTAAGTATGACATTTATAAATGTTATACATTTTAAATTTAATTTGTAGACGTTTACTTTTCATAAATATTATACGTACTGATGATTAGTTTTGAATTTAATATGTAGATAATAGAATATAATTAATTTGAGTTTGAATTAATTTGATATACTGATAGTAGTGATAAATAATTTAAAATTTATATTAAAAAAGAATGAAATAAGAGAGGTCACATGATTATTTATATGAGAGACGTTGGAGTGATGACTTTATTTATCATATATGATGGGTATTTATAAAAAAAATTCATTTAAAATCAACTCAAGTACCTCACAATTATAATCTTAAAATAAAATTTTTGTAGTTATATATTATACTATGTAAAATTTTAGGCTTAAATATGTTTTTTTGGGTCTATTTAACAATGATAATTTCATGTTTTGGTTCCATTAATTTACATTTAAATTCTGGTATTTGATTATTTAAAAGTGTTCAATTATTCGCTACCATTAAACAGATTCTATTGATCAGTGATGACGTGATAAATGAAACACCACATTATCATTGTCACATTTTACTCATCATCACGCGGTCATCGTTATAATAATGTTCTAATAATGTAGCCCAACCAATTTGTACCAAAAAAAATAAAATGTAGCCCATGCAACTTGTGAACGCAGAACATGGTGACAAAATCCTTGATTTGAACTAGCACCAAAAAAAAAACAAAAAAACCCTTGATTTGAATCAATGAGACAATGACAAGTAGTAGAAAAGACCGTCTTTTTCCATTAAAAAAAAAAACAGAAGAAGAGAGAAGATTGTCTTTGTCTTTGGATCTTGAAATGTAAGAACAAAATGGTAGCTGATCTAGTGAACAGGCTATATGGCTCTATTGTAATATCCTAAAATCTAAACTAAGTTAAATAATACATGATAAACTTAGTTTTTTTCTTTCTCTTTAAATTGTGAAAATGATTAATGTGACACCCTCTACCTCGCATATTACCGTCAAAAAAATAAATGAAATAAAATAACAAACGACGAGAAATACAGTCAATTTAAAATTTTCATAGATCAAGGTAGAGTCATCGACTTCATACAACTTGCGGAAATAATAAAGTTAACAAATACAAACAAGTTTCGAAAAAGATAAATAACACTCCGATGTCACAATATCTGAGAGCTGACCCTAAATATTACATCAAAAAATCAACAAAAACAGAAATCCTAACTACGGTGATCACATTCACGGATCACTCCTCAGCCACATCGTCGTCCTCACCTGCAAGCTCATCGTCTAAACATACACAATGGTGTATGAGTAGCCACAACAAAGGGGGTTAGACATCATATATAAGAATAGCACATACAACAAAGGAAATAGCTTAAGCAATGCGCATATATCAGCATTAACTTGCACAACATATAACATGAATGCATGACTCTACGAATACATATGCAATCCTAAGACCAACATCTACTTCACCATACATGTGGATCCAAACAACTCAGGTGAGCGAGTGAGGGAATGACATCACTCTTGAGTACGAATAGTGTCTAGTCAGGGTGACCCGGTTTATATGGGAACACCCCGGCTGTGGTAGTTATCCACTGCCTTTATGTAAGATGCACCTACCCGATCGACCCCCGAGGCCGGATACCTTGTCCATGAATGGCAGATACTATATCGCATCATCATTGCTTGTTAGGATTTTGGCAAGCGTACCAAAATACCGAAGTTTACAGTGATAAGTAGGGTTGTCGTATCCACAGGGAATCATGTAATACTCGTTTAATTCACACTTATACTGTTGAGATTCAAACAAGATAAATGGAACAAACTTCAATGGCAACCAATAACTAAATAATATCCAGCAATCAATCAATCAACAAGGTGTAATAAAACAAACAAACAAAGGAGATAAAAAGTAGAGAAGAAGACACCGCAATTTGGTTACGCAGTTCAGCCCCAAAGAAGATGGCCTACGTCTGCGGGAGAGAGCAGCCCTCCGTTTCACTATCAATGAGTCTTACAAGAGATTACAATTGCTTTGAACCCCCTTTACAATGTCCACAAAGAACAAACCCAAGAGTTCCCAATCCCTCTCTCTTTCCCTCTATGATAGACTCTCAAGAACAACAATAGAGAAAGCCTTCAATCCTCCCTCTATTCTCTCCTAAGATCCCAAGGTGTTTAACAGTGTTTCCCAGCCCCTAAAACCTCACAAAGACGCTCAAGAACGGCTGCACACAACCCTAGGAAGACTGCACGTCGTACTGACCCGTTTCTGCAGTGTCCGGTTTATAAAACCCGACTGTGAATCGATTCACAGACATAGGTGAATCGATTCACCTAGTTAAAAAACTTCCCCTGCACGAATTAATGAAGTGAATCGATTCCTGCAGGCTTCCCATGCGATTCACAGAGGCGTGCTTCGATTCACAGAGACTCAAACATGCTTGAATCGATTCACATAGTAAGGGAATCGATTCCCAGTGTTCAAGAAACACTTTCAAGCAATTCCATGATCCTCCAAACTGATTTTAAGGCACTCTAAACTCCACATATACTAATTAAGTCCAAAAGATCTATGTACATATATATTCACAAAATATCTCATGTTTTTAGATTAAGAGTTTCTAACATACAAATTCTAAGTTTTCAAGAAAATAAACACTAATGAGTAAAGCGGATTGATGATAGTCTTGGAAACGAGTTGGGATTGGATTTCATCAACCTCACCACTTATGAATTCGATACTCATATACGACTATTTTCATTACCAATGATATTACGAATTAAGTTTACTCAATTACCAATTCCTTAGTAAAGGAGATTCTAAGCTCTTCACTTTAAATAACAATTCCTTGATTATTCAAAGAGATTACTTGCATTAAGATTAGCATTCAAAAGTAACTAATGAATCAAGCTCTATTCCTAGTAACAAAACTCATTAGGTGATTTCATTCAAATCTAGAATTAGAAAGTATTTTCCAATCATAATCTAACTCACAAATCTAAATATGAGTGATCAAGTCATATAAAGCATTAAACATAGAATGAAATCACTATTATTGATAAGAAGAGATAGCATATAATTGTAAAGAAATTACATAGAAGTTTGGTTGATTACATCCAAATCCCAACTACAAAAGAGTTAGCTACTCATTATCATGAGAGCCATATACAAATACCATGAAAATTGAGAGATGAAAGATAGTGTCCCTTTGATTCCCCAAAGGTTCTCTTCTTTTCTCCCTCTTCGATTCCTTTATCTTCGTCAGCTCCTTCAAAGCTGAAATGAACTGTCGTTTTATATTGCTCCAATTCAGTAAAACAGAGTTTAAACTGCTTAGAATTCGCTCAGCTCCAAGGATTTCGCTTGGCTGCATAGCATTCTTCATGCTGAAGAAACGTGAGTCGCTTAGCACAGCATTTTCGCTCAAGCGAATTTCAGTCGGTTTGCAGGTAACAATTCTGTGCCAGATTCACTTGAGCGAGTGTTCCTGGCTTGAGCGAAAATTGGACAGCTTTGATTCCTTCTTTGATTTGCCTCAATCCAACCTACATAAATTTAACAAGGAATTTTGGATGAATTCTAACATCATTAAAAACATAATACTCTAATAAAAATATTTACAAATACTAACTTGAGGTAAGAAAACATCTTTTAATTCAAACAAATGAGTTAATAAATGCCATAAAAAACTCTAAAAATGTAAGTAAAATTGGCACTTATCAACTCCCCCCAACTTAGCATTTTGCTTGTCCTCAAGCAAAAGTCAACACATCAAAATAGAGTTATCATGACCCAAACTATTTACACAAAAGAAGACATGGTTTGAAAACAATCAACTTCACGGAAAGTTTCATCTTTGGGTGATAAGTATCAAAATTTGTTTTTGAATGATGTCTTAAAATGAAATCCAAAACCAAGATACAAATGTACAATCCTATTAGCAGTCACTGAATTCACAATTTGCAGTCAATCAATCAGAGAATAACATAATTTCCTCACATCAAAGTGTTTCACTCAATAACATGGCCAAGGTGAGTATTTCTCTCATCCATACACTGCATCCACACAAAATCAAATTTGTTTTTCATCTCAAATATTGTGTCACAAAGTACATAATCAAGCACAGATCACTAACGTCTTTCAAAGGTTGAAATGTGGCCTGGCTACAAAGGAATTTGGTTTTTCTGGATAAAAACTAATCACCTTAAAAGATTAAGAGAGCATATGATATTAACTACATTCTTCCAAAATAATAACCATAACCCTCTATTCTCTTGAACAACCAAATATGTCTAAATCCTTTGTTTACATACAACTCCTTCTCCTTCTTTTTCTTTCTCTCTGTTTTTCTATTTTTTTTAAACATATATGCATATGTACAAAATTGATATTCCAAAAACAGAGAGAAATTTTTTAATTTTTTTTTTTTACAATCAACAACCTTAACCTTGATTTGCCTTCAAATGCTTCCCCTTTACAAATGCAAACCGAAATAAATTCCCAAACTTATATACAATGGAAACAATCTATTCAATCCATAGTAAATACCAAATGCTCTCTTCATCCTATTAGGTGGGGGTGAGAATTTGGTTTTTCTTTTAAGCTCAAAAGGGAATTTGTTCTCATGAAAAACATAACTTTTTAGGCTCAAAAGGGGTATCAAAGGTTATATTCACATCATGCATGGTTAGCTTTTTTTTTTTTGGCCCAAAGGCTTGATCACACAAAAAAAATTGCCTTGATCCTTTCCATGCATCATATATACAAAGTGACTATCAAAGAATTAAGCAAAATCAACTAGCATGAATAACAGTGATGACTCTCAATGCATTTAATTTTGGATCCTCAAAACCCACAAACTTAAGGCTCATGTATTCCCTGATTGATGACTGTTTATTGTTACTCTCTATGACTAACCATTGAACTATGCGACATGTATCAAGGCTATACTATTCATGTATACCACCATTTTTCTTTTTCAGCCATTCAGTCCAGATTCAATTCATCATCATGCATCAGTTTTGACAATTGATTTTTTTCAAACCATAGTCACACAAAAAATTTTGGGTCAACAAAATGTTCAACACAGAGATTCAAAACAAACACAAAAACTACAACTACCAAAAGCAATAAAAGATAAGGGATGAGAAATTATCAGTCTCCAAGGATGTCATTCATGAAGTCCTCCTCATTCAGCTCCTCTCCACCATCATCTCCACCTTGTCCTTCATTTCCAGCTTCAGCAGCTTCCCCTTCATTTCCAGCTTCTTCCACATTTTCTTCCCCCTCCGGAAAAATTGGCCTGTCCCCAGGCCATGCAACATGTGCAGCAAACATATCTGGTGTGGGCCATGGAAACAGGTTAGCATCTCCTTGATGCTGATGCAAAGTGAACCGGTAGAAGGAGTCGTTCAAGCTTGTGTATGCCCTATGGTTGGCAGCCTGTTGTTGCTCTAAATGTGTGAGATAAGCAGTGAAGCGAGTCTCCATGGGAGTCATTGGAATCATTGGAGGTCGCTTAACAGTCTTGAGGTTGGGTAGAGCTTTCTCCAAGTTCTTGCTCTGCTGGATTAAGACAGTAATTCCTGATAAAACTTCATTGATTGGCATCCTCAGTTTGGTTTTTGGATGGCTTGGGACATCAACACCATGAGCCAAACACAATGCAGTTATCAATGCCGGGAAGCCCAATGGTTTCTTAGGCTGGTCGGAAAGAACAAAGTTGTGTATTTCCGCCGAAATTATGGTAGCAACATCCGTATTCTTCTTTTTCATGATGGCATAAATGAGGAAAGCTCGTAGGATTGAGATGTCTGAAGTATGAGAATTAGGAACTATGTTGGAAAGCATGAAGCTAGTCCAAATTTGGGTTAGCGTTCTCATATTAGCTCTTTTAATTCTCAATGGCTGACCTTGCGCATTAACCTCATAAGTCCTACCGGGAAGACACAAAAACTTAGCCACATCCATTGCTGTCAATCCTCGTAGAGTATGCCTCTGGTCCATTTGAATCTGATATGAACACTTCTCTCCCTCTTTCAAAGGAAGGGGATTCCCCAAAAGATCACTGATAGCATTTCGATCATAAGGAATCCACTTGGTCCTCAGCCAAGATTTTATGGTCTTGGATCCCCTTTTTATTGGCCAGGCATTGGCATAGAATTCTTTGACAATTTCTTCATTAATTGACTCCACAGGTGTGGCCAGCTTTTCCCATTTTCTCCTTCTGATTTCATTCAAAAACTCGTCATATTCCCCCTCATCTAACTCCACTTTCCGTTCACACAACAAGTCGCGTGTCTCAACCATCAAATACCTTTATTGTGTAGAACGACTTATGAATCTTCGTCTGTTGAGTGGTTCCATAGGCATTTGCGGAAGGTACATTGGTTCCACTGGTTCATCCTCATGAGAAGTCGCTTCGGATGCTTTGCCCTTTCTTTTCTTGCTTGATGGTATTTGGTGAACTGCTTTCCTTGGAGGCATCCTGAAATAATTAGAACCAATGCAAAACATGCTTTCCCCATTAGAATTTGTAATCAAACATTAAGCACAATGAACATTTTACCCTAACAATGCTGTCATTTCAACAAATACTTTAAAAGCATCATTTCAAACAACATTGCCAAAGCATCATTTCAAGCAGAACCAACAGAACCAGCATTGTCAAAGCATTCTTTTAACATCAATAGGACATCATTTCAAATGGCAGCATTCATCAACAGTGATGCAATTTTGTCCCAACATTCTTACAACACCATTCCCTAATTATTCCACAATTTTGCCCCAAACCCAACCTAATTTCAGAAATTGTAAAGACATGCATGTGGGTTGTGGAAATCCAAACAAACATTGAAGCCTAAACATAGTGAAACAAGAAAAATCCAAGCATTCATCAAAACAAGCCAACATTATTCACAACTTAAGCAAAAAACGAACGAAAATCACTTACTTGAGTAACTGGAACAGTGATGGGAATGATGAGAATGCACAGAAAGACGAGTGCGTGAGGTGCTGAGAATGATGAGTTAAGTGAAATGAAGAGATACGAGAGCAATGAAGAAGTGCTTTGAGAATGATGGGTTGCGTGAAATGAAGAGTGAGAGAAATGGGTTAGGAATGCCCTGTTCGTGGGAAGGAGAAATGAGGGTGGAAGTTGTGCTTGTTCGTGGATTGGAAGTTACTTTTTTTTCCCCATTTAAGACGCAAAATTAAAGCGTCTCGCTTAGCCCATCTCACTCGCTTAAGCGAGATTCACTCAGAAGTGAATGGCTTGAGACTTGCGCTAAGCGACTGGTTTTCGCTTAAGCGAAAATGACTCAGACTTGTGCTCTCTAAAAAATTGTATCATGCGCTAAGCGAGTGATATTCGCTTAAGCGAAAATAGCTCAGAAAAATTAGTTCCCAGGCTTTGTTTTTGGCGCTGAGCGAGTGAGTTTCGCTTAAGCAAAAATAGCAGACAAAATTTTTCACTGATTTTTCTGCATAATTCGCTTAAGCGAACCTGAGTGGCTTAAGCGAATATGGGACATAATTTCACCCTTTCCAAAACCTTAAAAATTTTCTTCCAATTTTCACACAACCACTTCAAGAATCATGACACCAAATGAACACTAACACATTAAAACATTGGATTTACACAACTCATCCACCAAAATCACTAAGAAAACACAAACTAAAAATCAAAACACACAAGCTAAAAGATTAAAAAGGGATAGAAAATTGGGTTGCCTCCCAATAAGCGCTTCTTTAACGTCATTAGCTTGACGTTGGTTTGAGGATGATATGGAGATGCTACCTTGTGCTTTACACTGTAATGCTCCAAGACTTTCTTCAATTGTTGATTGCAAAAGTGAGATCCTCCATCACTTATCAAAACTCTCGGAGTGCCAAACCTGGTAAAGATATTTTTCTTTAAAAATCTGATCACAGTTTTGGCATCAGCTTTGGGTGCAGCCATTGCTTCAACCCACTTGGTAACATAGTCCACTGCCACCAGAATGTATTCATTTGAGTAAGAGGATGGCAAGGGTCCAACAAAGTCAATTCCCTAACAATCAAAAGCTTCTACTTCAAGAATATTCTGCAGTGGCATTTCATGTCTTCTTGTAATGCTCCCAGACCTCTGACAATTGTCACATCTTTGCACATGATCATGAGCATCCTTGAATAGAGTGGGCCAATAAAAACCTGATTGAAGGACCTTTGCAGCAGTCCTTTCACCATTATAATGCCCTCCATAAGGAGAGTTACGACAGTGCCACATAATATCCCTTGACTCCTCTGTTGTTACACACCTCCTTAGCAAATTATCAGCCCTAAGTTTGAATAAGTAAGGATTATCCCACACGAAATAATTGGCGTCTCGAAAGAATTTCTTTTTCTGGTGCCAGTTAAAATCTTCAGGAATTACACCAGCAGCCTTAAAGTTCGCCATATCTGCAAACCAAGGTCTTTCTTGCATCGACAAAAGTTTTTCATCAGGAAATTCTTCCAAGACCTCCAATTCTTTTGTGGTCACCTCATTATTCACCAATCTAGACAAATGATCAGCTACTAGATTCTCACTTCCTTTTTTATCTTTGATCTCCAAATCAAATTCCTGCAACAACAAAATCCATCTAATAAGTCTTGGCTTAGAATCAGATTTGGTTAACAAATATTTAATAGCAGCATAATCAGTATATACAATGACTTTGGATACAATAAGATAAGACCTGAATTTTTCCAAAGCATACACAATTGCAAGCAATTCTTTTTCAGTTGTTGCATAGTTAACTTGAGTTTCATTCAACACTTTACTTGCATAATGCACAACATGAAAAACCTTATTTTTTCTCTGACCAAGAACTGCTCCTACCGCATAATCACTAGCATCACACATTAATTCAAAATCAAATTTCCAATCAGGAGCTGTGATTATGGGTGCAGAAATCAGTTTTTGTTTCAAAAGCTCAAAAGCAATAAGGCATGCATTATCAAATTTAAAAGAAGTGTCCTTATTGAGGAGATTGCTCAATGGTTTAGCAATCTTGAAGAAATCTTTGATGAAGCGCCTGTAAAATCCTGCATGTCCCAAGAAGCTTCTGATTCCTTTGACATTTATTGGTGGAGGAAGCTTCTCAATAACTTCTATCTTGGCTTTGTCAACTTCAATACCTCTGGAAGAGATCTTGTGGCCTAACACAATGCCTTCTGTCACCATAAAGTGACATTTCTCCCAATTCAGAACCAAATTGGTCTCCACACACCGATTTAGAATGGTATTCAGATTTGCCAAGCAAGATTCAAAGGAATGACCAAAAACAGAAAAGTCATCCATGAAAACCTCAATGCACTTCTCAACCAGATCAGAAAATATGGCAAGCATGCATCGTTGAAAAGTGGCTGGTGCGTTGCAAAGCCCAAATGGCATCTTTCTATATGCAAAGACACCAAAAGGGCATGTGAAGGCTGTCTTTTCTTGATCCTCAGGATCCACTGCAATTTGATTGTATCCCGAGTACCCATCCAAGAAACAATAAAAAGCTTGACCTGCCAACCTTTCCAACATCTGATCCATAAAGGGTAATGGAAAATGATCCTTTCTAGTTGCTTGATTCAGCTTCCTGTAATCAATACACATTCTCCAACCAAAGGATGCATTTAGTCGGAATCAATTCATTTTTCTCATTATGGATGACCGTCATTCCACCTTTCTTTGGAACTACTTGAACTGGGCTTACCCAAGCACTGTCAGAAATGGGGTAAATCATCCCAACGTCAAGCAATTTTATCACCTCCTTTCGAACTACTTCTTTCATAGTTGGATTGAGGCGTCTTTGAGGTTGAGCTACCGGCTTAAAGTCTTGTTCCATAAGGATTTTATGCATACAATATGAAGGACTTATGCCTTCAAGATCAGAAAGATTCCAGCTAATTGCTCCTTGATTCACCTTCAACACTTTAATCAATTCTTCCTCCTCCTTGCTTGATTAAGAGCTGCTGATAATCACTGGTTTGCTGCTCCCCTTCTCAAGAAAAACATATTTTAAATGTGGAGGCAACATTTTCAGCTCCAGTTTTTTATCTTGCAACTTGCCTTCACCCTTTAATTCTTCTATAACAACTTCATGTAAAGAAACTTCTTTGAATGTGTCAAGATCTTTCAAGCATTTTTCAATCTCCTTTTCTTCTTCTTCATTCAGCACATCAAAGGCATCAATTAAAGCTTTCTCCAAAGGACTTGAAGTATGCAACTCCTTACTTGCCTTCAAAAACACTTCATCAAGAACATCTACTCTAAAACATTCCCCATTGTCATTGGGATGTTTCATAGCTTCAAAGACATCGAAATTGACTTCATCTCCTTGAACTTTCACCTTTAACTTGCCATCATCAACATCAATTAAAACTTTGGCAGTTTTCATGAAAGGCCTACCCAAAATAAGAGGAACTTCTTTATCTTCCTCCATATCCATCACCACAAAGTCCACTGGAAACATGAATTTATCTACCTTCACAAGCACATCTTCCACAACACCATGAGGTCGTTTGATTGATCTGTCAGCTAACTGTAACGTCATCCTTGTAGGTTTGATTTCTACCTCCCCCTCACCAATTCTTTCTAGCATAGAGAGAGGCATAAGATTGATGCTTGCACCTAAGTCTAGGAGTGCCTTACCAACAGATAAACATCCTATGGTGACAGGAAGAGTAAAGCTTCCAGGATCCTTTGATTTCTGAGGCAATGATTTCTGAATAATTGCACTGCAACTAGCTTCCAGTTCAATTGTTTCTTCTTCTGTAAATCTTCTCTTCTTAGTTAAGAGTTCTTTCATGAACTTAGCATAAGCGGGCATCTGCTCCAATGCTTCAGCAAATGGTATGTTGATCTGCAGTCTTTTGAAAATATCAAGAAATCTTGCAAATTGTCTTTCTTTCTCCTTTCTTGTTGGAGCATGAGGATAAGGAAGATGTTTGACTGGAGGACTCTTCAATTTTTCTTCCTTAGCTAACTGACTCTTTTCTACGAGTTCTCATTCTCCTCCGCTGAAGACTCACGGTGCGTCTGGTCTTCCGGCTCCTGGTCGTTGAAGCCTGGAATCCTTCATCTATCAAGATGGCAACCGGACTTCCATCCTTCTCTACAAAGACAATCTCGCTCGCAATGCTGGCTTCGTATAATTGGGTTACCACAAGAATATTGGCGGCCAAGAATCTTGTTCTCCATAGCCCGTGGAGTCGGAATCCCCATCGCTTTGGATGAAGCAACCTTGCACAAAACCTACGGCCACTTTGCTCGGGTGTTAGTGGATTTAGACCTCAAGGATGAGTTGCGAGATCGTTTGCTTGTTGAAAGGGTTGGTAACGCTTTCAATGTCCAGTTAGTATATGAGAAGCTTCCCATCTTCTGCAACGTTTGCAACACCATTGGTCACTCAGCCGCCAATTGTAAGAGACAACGGCCACTCCTCTCGGTGCCTGTGGCTCGCAAGCATGTCCAAGGTGCTGGTCATGGTAGGCACGGCGGCAATAACGCAGATACCAATCATCAGGCTAGCACCCCAACTGTCGCGGTGCCCCCTGTGATCGCAGCCCCCCCAGGCGTAGGTGATACGGCCCCCCTGTGATAGGTGATGCCACTGAGGTCGCAAATCCTGTGCCATTGGTGATGCCACATGGTGATACTGAATTGCTTTCCACACTTAACGTTGAGGATGATCACCATGACTTGGTCGATAATAACCACGATGCCGAGGCTAATCAGCAGCATATTGATGCTCATCATGAGGATGATGATTCGGTGGAGGTAGTCTACGATGAGATGGTGGCTGCTAATTCTCCCACGGCCTTACACGGTGGTTCGCCTAAGACAACCAATGGTCCGCTTGCTGAACCTGCTCTTCCTCAAGTGGTGGAGGATTCCTTGAGTTCTTCACACTCCACAGACCATGTATCCGAGACTATACAACCCGAGGACACCTACTTGGCTGATGTCGTTTCAGGTAAGGCTATTTGTAAGCCTGTTTTCAATAATTTACCCGAACATGTTAGGAAAGACATGGTTATAGCATCCAAGTTCTGGGCGCAATCCGGTGATACTGAGAATGCTATTGATACCAACTCCTGTCATGAGGAAGAGGAAGAGACTTTCACTAAGGCTCTAACCAAGTCTCAGAAGAAAAAGCTTAAGAAACAACGACAAGTTGCGGCTACAGTGGCTGGCTATCTAACCCGTTCACGGGCTGGTATTCAGCAGTTTTCCCAATGAAGCTTGTCTTTTGGAATGCCCGTGGTGTGGGCAATCCGGACACCAGGTCGGTTTTGCGTAAGCTTTGTTCATTTAATAAGTCTGATTTCTTGTTTATCTCGGAACCTTGGATTCCTCAAACTCAATTTCTTAACGGGTTTTGGGAATCCTTGAACTTGAAGATGGTTGCTGTCAATAACCGAGGTGATCTCCTTCCTAATCTTTGGTGCTATTGTTCCGTCAATTTATTTCCTACTATTTTATCCAACTCTGACCAACACGTTGCTTTTCAGTTAACTGTTAACAATCAAGATTTTTTCTTTGCTGCTATCTATGCTTCCTTTAGTTATATTCACAGGAGAAACCTTTGGCAGCATCTGTCACAGCTGCAGCAAGGCTTCCCTGGTCCTTGGTGTTTTTTAGGTGACTATAATGCAGTGCTTGGCAGCCATGAGCAAAGAGGCAAGGGCATCCCTAATAAAATCTCTTGCAGGGACTTTCTAGATTGGACTAATCAAGGCACTCTCAATCATTTGGACACTCGTGGGGCTCAATTCACTTGGTCGAATGGCAGGAAAGGCAGATTTTTAACGGAAAAGAGATTGGATCGGGTGATTTGTAATGATGAATGGCTTAATGCTTGGTCTAATGTTACTGCCTGTACCCTTCCCAGAAGCCAGTCTGACCACTTCCCTATCTTGCTTGTTGCCAAGAATGATACACAGATTGCGGGTTCTTCTTTCAAATTTCTCAGTATGTGGTCTGAACATGAGGATTGTATTAGGCTCATTCAGGAGGTTTGGCAAGAGCCTGTCGTTGGCTGCCCCATGTATATTCTCTCTCAGAAGCTTAAGAATTTGAAAGTCAGACTCAAGGACTGCAATCATTCAGTCTTTGGTAATGTTCAAGTGCAGGTTCAAGAAGCTTTCTCTGCCGTTCATTCTGTCCAGCAGCAAATTGATCGTTTGGGAGGTAATGAGGCTTTATTTGCCCAAGAGAAAGTTGTGCAGCTCCAGCTTCAGAAAGCTTTGTCCACTGAAGAAACTTTTTGGCGGGATAAGGCCAGAATTAAATGGTTTACTCAGGGAGACCGTAACACAGCCTACTTCCACAAAATTGCCAAAATTAGAGCCGTTTCTAAGCAGATCTCTGTTATGAGGCATGGTGATCAACTGTTATATGATTCAGCTGCTATTGAGGACCATATTTTACAATACTACACTGGTTTGTTTAACTCCACTCCTCGCACTCAAAACTCTGATTTCATTTCCAACATTATCCCTCATTTGGTTTCTGAGGAGGACAACAACATGCTTGCCTCTTTGCCCTCTAGGGAGGAGGTTAAACTCGCGGTTTTTTCTCTTAATGGTGACAGTGCCCCCGGACCGGATGGTTTTGGTGGTTTTTTCTTCCATCGCTACTGGGATATCATCCACGAAGAGGTCTACAGTTCGGTTCTACAATTTTTCAAGCATGGGTGGTTGTTGCCCAATCTTAATTCTAATCTGGTGGTCTTACTACCTAAAGTCAACGGTGCAGACAGCATTGATCAGTTTCGGCCCATTGCTCTTCCAAACTTCCAATTCAAAATCATCTCCAAAGTGCTGGCTGATAGGCTTGCCAGGGTGGTCCCAAAAATTGTCTCTCATAATCAAAGAGGCTTTGTCAAGGATAGAAACATTTCTGACTGTGTCTGTTTAGCCTCTGAGGTGGTGAACTTGCTTGATAAGAGATCTTTTGGGGGTCAACTGGCCATGAAGATTGATATCAAGAAAGCCTTTGATACCTTGGATTGGGATTTCCTTAACACTGTCCTCAATTCTTTTGGTTTCAGCACTCAATTTTGCAGGTGGATCACCGCATCCTTCGCTTCTGCCGGACTCTCCCTTTCTATCAATGGCCATTCGGTGGGCTATTTCTCTTGTAATAGAGGTGTTCGTCGAAGGGACCCTCTCTCCTTTATTATTTTGCATTCTTGAAGAAGTTCTTAGCGGGGAATTACCAAGTTGGTTCATGAAGGAAGCTTGATTGATGATCGCCCCAGGGTTACACCATGCCGAGCCATATTCTTTATCTTGTGATATTTTTGTTTTTGCGGGGCTTCTTGTAGGGGCTTGAAGAACTTGGTTGACTTTTTCAACATATATGCTTCTTGTTACGCCAAACTATTAGCCTTGACAAGTCCAAGTACTATCTTTGGGTCTATTCTCGCTTTGTCGTCAACGTTATAGCCGACATTCTGGGTTTTCGTTCTGGTACCATCCCCTTCAGGTACCTTGGTGTGCCGATTTTCAAAGGTCAACCCAAGAAGACCCATTTACAGCCTATCGCCGATCGTCTCAAGTGCAAGTTCAGCCTTTGGAAAGGTAATCTGCTTTCTTTCATGGGGCGGGCCCAGCTCATCAAATCAGTCTTTCAAAGCAGCCTAATGTATAGCTTCCACTTCTACACTTGGCCTGCCTCTCTTCTCAAAAAGGTGGACATTTGGCTTCGCAATTTCTTGTGGTCTGGTGATATCCACTCCCGCAAATCTGTCACGGTTGCCTGGTCCAAGGTTTGCAGGCCCCTCAAGGAAGGTGGTTTAGGCATCCGCTCTCTCATTTCTATAAACAAAGCTGGTATTCTTAAGCTTGGCTGGGATTTCATTTCTTCCTCCCTTGAGTGGTGTCAGCTCATGAAGGCTAGGGCCTATCGCAAAAACCAGGTCATCTCTTACCATATCAGCTCCTCTATTTGGTCGGGTATCAAAAAAGTTGTCATTGATCCTCAATAATTCTTCTTGGCAGATTGGCAATGGCTCGTGGTGAGATTCTGGTTAGACAGCGGCTCCCTTTCCTATTGTCCGGTGACTTGGAATCCCTCCTAAGCTTCATTGCAAGCTCAGTGCTAAAGTGTGTGATTTTATTCATGATGGAGACTGGTGCATCCCGCACTCTATTTTGGTTAATATTCCGGGCCTTCATTCGGCTATAGAGCGGATTATCATTCCTACTGGTGGTCTTCCTGACAGGTTGGTCTGGTGTGCTTCTAACTCTGGTTTGCTTACCTTCAAGGAAGCTTATAAGTTCTATAAACCGGATGCTGTGGACAACTCTTGGTACAAGCTTATTTGGAGGTGCTGCATTCCTCCCTCTAAGTCTTTTTGTACTTGGAGGTTGCTTCATAACAGGCTTCCCACTGACGAGCACCTCATCGGTGTTGGCTCCGTTCACCCTTCTATGTGCTCTCTTTGTAACCAGGCGGCGGAAACATCCTCTCATCTGTTTCTGAGCTGCTCTTATGCCCAATGCCTCTGGTCTTGGATGTCTGATGTTTTCGGCTACAACATCAACGTCAACTCGGTCCCCTCCATTCTTGACTACTGTAATCGCAGCTGGAGCTCTCAAGCTTTGGATTTAGTTATTGCTTGTATCACCACTATCATTTGGGGTATTTGGCAGAGTCGCAATAAGGCCAGATTCGAGAATTCTTTCGTTCCCGCTCGTGTTGCCATCCGCACCGTTATCAACCATGTTACTTTGGTGGGTCTCAATAGTAAGGGCACTGCTTTTGATTCTGAATTGAAAATTCTTAGCTACTTTGGGGTCCAGCGTCGGCTGCCTTGTGCTCCGGTCATCACGACTGTTTTGTGGTCCCCTCCTCTTTGCGGTTGGGTGAAGTGTAATTCTGATGGCTCTGCTTTCGGCTCTTCTGGCTTATCTGCCTGTGGGGGCATTTTTCGTGATAGTAGCGCAGCTGTTTTGGGTTGCTTTGCCAAGCCTCTTAGCTCCCTTGATGCCTTACAGGCGGAATTCATCGGTGCCATGGTAGCTATTGAAATTGCTTATTCTAAAGGTTGGCATAGGTTTTGGCTAGAATGCGACTCCTTAATTGTTATTAAAGCCTTCAACAATTCTACTCTCGTCCCCTGGTTCCTTCGTAACAGGTGGCATAATTGTGTGGCCCTCACCTCTTCCATGCGCTGCTTTCTCGCATATCCACAGGGAGGGGAATGTTTGTGCGGATAAGCTGGCCAAATTCGGGGCCTCTCAGACGAAATTTATTTGGTGGAATAACATCCCTTCTTTTATTACTGTTGAGTTTTTTAATAATAGGTTCGGCTTCCCTGCCTATAGATTTGCTTAATTTTTGTTTGGGTCTTTTCCCCTTGTCTTTGGGGTTGCTTTTGTTGTTTTCTTTTCCTTTTGCATGGGTTTTGGTATAGCCCCCCCATGTTTTCTCTGTATTCTTTTTCCCATTTTATTCTATTATAACAGGGAGGAGTACTCTTTTTCCTTCTAGATGTTTTTTCCCTAAGGAGGGTTTTGCATCAGAAGGTTTTAACGAGGCTCCTTTCCTTCATTTAAAAAAAAAATTGTTTTTTCTCCAACTCTTCTTCTTTTTCTTGTTCACTCTTTTTTTCTTTTTCATTTTTTTCACCCTCTTTATTCAACTCTACTCCTTTATCACTCTCTTTTTCTTTTTCATTAACAACCTTCTCTTCAACTTCCAGATTCTCTCCAATACCCTTTCCAATCATAGTACCTCTCCTTGTTGTAATGGAATTACAATGCTCTGTATTACCTTTTTCCCTTGGATTAACCTATGTATTAGCAGAAAAGTTACCTTGATTTTGTCCAGCCAGCTGCTTTGCCAATTGTCCTACCTGTACTTCAAGGTTCTTAATGGAAGTTTCTGTATTTTTCTGATTGTTCATGGAGGCTTGCATAAACTGAGTAAGTGTATCTTCCATCTTAGACATCCTATCAGGTTGATTAGGTCTATTTGAAGGTCCAGCATCTTGTCTCCATCCAAGGTTAGAATTTGGATTTGGTCTCCAACCTTGAGAGAAATTGTTAGAATAATTGCCTTGCCTTCCTTGATTGCCCAAGTAATTTGCTTGCTCCTCTTGTGTTGCATCTGGGGTTGAACAATGGCCATTTGGATGATCTCCTTGACAAAAATCACATCTTTGAATATGTTGAGAGGAAGAGCTTTGCATACCCTGCAGCTGTTGTGGAAGCTTAGACATTTGCTTCGTCAATGCTTCAAGCTGTTGAGTCATAAGTTTGTTATGAGCTAGAATGGCAGTTTGAGTGTCCAGCTCTATGACTCCTCTCTTATGTATGGAACTTCTGTCATGTTGAGCTTGATGATCATTTGCAGCTATCGCATCAATGATAGTTATCGCTTCCTCATAGCTTTTTGACATCATTGAACCTCCAGCTGACGCATCTAAAATCATCTTCGTTTGAGGTCTCAATCCATTGCAAAATATGTGCAGTTGAGCTATATCATCAAAGCCATGATTAGGACATTTTCTCAACAAAGCTTTATATCGCTCCCATGCTTCACACAATGGTTCATCAGCTCCCTGCGAAAAAGTAGCAATGGCAGATTTTGCACTAATATATCTAGATGGTGGGAAAAATCTGGCTAAGAATTTTTCTTCAACATCTTCCCATGTGGTAAGACTCTAATTTGGATGGGATTGAAGCCAAGTCTTAGCTTTTCCTGTCAATGAAAATGGAAACAGCCTCAGATAGACAGCTTCTTCATCATCTTCGAAAAATCCCATTGTACCACACAACTCATAAAAGGTGGAGAGGTGGGTGTATAGGTCTTCATGGTCTAAGCCTGCAAACTGATTTGAATTAATCAAACTTAACAAAGCTGGCTTCATTTCCATGGTATTTGTTGATGGTCTGGCAATGCTCGAAAAATGTCTGGGACCCTGCTGCTAAGCATAGTCTCCCAGGGTTCTTCTATGATTATTCTGATTCTGAGCATTGTTGTTGTTGGCATTGTTATTGCCTGGTGGATTGTTGTTATTGTTGTTCCCTGGTGGATCCATTTTATCCTGTTGTTGCACAACTTCAGAATAAGTAGGAGTAGAAGGGCCTGCTTGTTGTTGCTGTAATTTGTTTAGCAACTTCTCTGTCCTTGTCTTGCTATTGTTCTTCCTTGCTGTTTTTTCAATCTCCGGATCAAATAACAATTGATCTTTAGGAGTTTTACCTCGCATAGACAGAACAAAGACACTAAACAAAGGGTCAGCACCAAATACTATTAAAAAGAAGATATATTATAACTATACACTAATAAAATTAAAATTAACAAACTTAACAAGTAATAAATGTGAATTTGAAAAGTGTCTAACACAGAATTCCCCGGCAACGGCGCCAGAAACTTGTTAGGATTTTGGTAAGCGTACCAAAATACCGAAGTTTACAGTGATAAGTAGGGTTGTCGTATCCACAGGGAATCATGTAATACTCGTTTAATTCACACTTATACTAATTAAGTCCAAAAGATCTATGTACATATATATTCACAAAATATCTCATGTTTTTAGATTAAGAGTTTCTAACATACAAATTCTAAGTTTTCAAGAAAATAAACACTAATGAGTAAAGCGGATTGATGATAGTCTTGGAAACGAGTTGGGATTGGATTTCATCAACCTCACCACTTATGAATTCGATACTCATATACGACTATTTTCATTACCAATGATATTACGAATGAAGTTTACTCAATTACCAATTCCTTAGTAAAGGAGATTCTAAGCTCTTCACTTTAAATAACAATTCCTTGATTATTCAAAGAGATTACTTGCATTAAGATTAGCATTCAAAAGTAACTAATGAATCAAGCTCTATTCCTAGTAACAAAACTCATTAGGTGATTTCAATCAAATCTAGAATTAGAAAGTATTTTCCAATCACAATCTAACTCACAAATCTAAATATGAGTGATCAAGTCATATAAAGCATTAAACATAGAATGAAATCACTATCATTGATAAGAAGAGATAGCATATAATTGTAAAGAAATTACATAGAAGTTTGGTTGATTACATCCAAATCCCAACTACAAAAGAGTTAGCTACTCATTATCATGAGAGCCATATACAAATACCATGAAAATTGAGAGATGAAAGATGAAAGATAGTGTCCCTTTGATTCCCCAAAGGTTCTCTTCTTTTCTCCCTCTTCGATTCCTCTCTCTTCGTCAGCTCCTTCAAAGATGAAATGAACTGTCCTTTTATATTGCTCCAATTCAGTAAAACAGAGTTTAAACCGCTTAGAATTCGCTCAGCTCCAAGGATTTCGCTTGGCTGCATAGCATTCTTCATGCTGAAGAAACGTGCGTCGCTTAGCGCAGCATTTTCGCTCAAGCGAATTTCAGTCGGTTTGCAGGTAACAATTATGTGCCAGATTCGCTTGAGCGAGTGTTCCTGGCTTGAGCGAAAATTGGACAGCTTTGATTCCTTCTTTGATTTGCCTCAATAACAAGGAATTTTGGATGAATTCTAACATCATTAAAAACATAATACTCTAATAAAAATATTTACAAATACTAACTTGAGGTAAGAAAACATCTTTTAATTCAAACAAATGAGTTAATAAATGCCATAAAAAACTGTAAAAATGTAAGTAAAATTGGCACTTATCATTGCTCACCGCCAATAACAACAACAAGGCACCTTATGATGCATGAGCACACAACCAAACAAGTGTGTAACAACAGCAACAACAATGTATCCACTCACCAACCATCTCATCAAGCGGTCGGCTACAATATCATCAACAAGGTATCACTCGTCAGTAAACTGACAAGTTTCCCCCAACCTTGGAACAAGTCCAGGTTATCATCCTACCTCACAACACTAAGTCTAAGCTAATTTAACTTAGTTTCTAATCCTTATTCTCAAGTGGTTCACCCTACATAAATCCATCTGTGTTTGATCATCACTTAGAATACCCTATCGGACCTCGAATACTCTTAAAATACACGTTAGGACACTGCCCTAAGTTAGAACGGATGAGGACACGCGAAAACACGGCACACCAAGGCAGCCATCAGGGCGCTTGGCGCCTGCAGGGGTGGGCGCCTAGCACCCAGCCTCTGTCGAACAAACTTTCGACGAATTTTTCTATGTGGTCCCCAGGCATTCGGGGACGACCAGACGTACCTTACTACACCTAAATAATTATGGAACACTAACCAAAAAGGTTGGGATCAATATCTAACCTATCTTGAATTAAAAAATTTGATTAGTGAAACTCTATCAAAAACTGTCAACACTCAGTCAATTTTCTGCTAACTTTTTCTGCATAAAATTATTCTAAGTTACCAATCTCACTAAACCTTGCTCCTAAACACTCAAGCCATTATCACATGAATATCATCATCATTCCTAGGTTTAAAAACTCCTTGAGTCCGCAACTTAGTCAACTAGGCACCACAATTAACTTAGACAAATTCTGCATAATTACAAGCTACCACTCCACTTATAATTTTTCTGCATAATCACATCCTACACCTAATAACCCAAGTAAGACCAATCACGCTCTATGGCATTCCAACACCTATCAAGGTACCAATCCTAAACAACACATAGGAACAACAACACAATTCATAAGATACCTTTTCAATCACATAACCATCACATAGGAGTCAAGGCAACCAATATATCATACATTACATAACATAACACATAATCATGGAATCAACCAATTTAACACAATTCACATAACATCAAACATTTCCAAATTAACAAGGACACTATGTTAGCGTTAAAATCACGAAGTTCTCATTACAATGGCAATGATACTTATTCATGCACAACCGCGCCAAGTCTAGAGACCATGAGACATCCCTATTGCCTAATTATATCCATAAGCCCACTAATCATGTATCCATTTACCCCCTTACCTTGTAAATTTTGTGATCCCTTACCAAGGTGGAGAAGAAAGGTTCTTTGCTTCACCAAAATGATGGTTCTCCTTCAAGATGGTGAGATCATGGTATAAAACAAAGAAATTGTGAGTTTGGAACCCTAAGAATGAGAAAGAGATCAAACCCTAACCAAGAGGAACTTACCCTATGATAATCACCTCCAAAATGGTAAACGAAAGCTAGTAGCAAGAGCCAAAGATTTGAATTCCTCAGCCTCAGTCCAAGGAAAAATGACTTGGTGTAGAATTTTGGGAGAAGAGGAAGAAGAGAATAGTTCTGATTTTTGAGCTATGATTAAGGGAGGTTTCTAAACTTGTTTAAGGCTTAAAAATAATGGGTTTAGTGGAGGTTACAACCCTTTAACGCTTATTTTACGGAGTTTTGGGGTGTCTTGGATGATTTAACTTTGGCAAAGGAAAGAGGCTTTAACAAAGTGGAGCTCAATATGGACTCACAAGTTATTGTAAAGTATTTGAAAGGTGAAGCTATGGGAAGTGTTCAAGGTAGGAGATTGGTGTTAAGGATCGAACAGTTATTCGAACAAGCTGAAGTGTTCGTATCCACCATATTTTCTGTGAGGCAAATATGGTTGTTGATGGTCTGGCCAATGTGGGTTGTGAGTTGGAGGGTGGCTTGATAATCTTTGAGCAACCTCCCCATCAGATTAAGCATCTAGTTGAGGCTGATTTGTTGAGAGTCTCTACTCCTCGTTTGATCCCCATGTAATCTCGTTTTTTGGGATTTTTGCCCTATTTAATCTAAAAAAATATGAATAATATGTTGACATTCAAATATTTGGGCTATGACTGTGATAGTGTGTGTGACTATACTACTACCTCCTTCCTATATCTATTGATGTTTAAGGTTATTGTACATAGATTAAGGAGCATCTAATGGATGTAAAACGTTGTTATATTTAGACAGAAATGTTCATATTTAATCTCTCCTTATTTGTGATAAATTGTATTTAAAATTCCTATACTTAATTTGTTAAGTAAGGGTATAGTTGGAAAAAAGAATTAATTAATAAATTAAATATTAATTTTCTAAAACATCAATTGTTTTGGGAAAAAAAGAAATACCAAAACCTAAATAGATATGGGAAGGATGTAGTATATCCATTTTTTCTAGGAATACTATATCACATATTAGACAAAAGGATAGATTTCACAATCTACTGTGTTTGAATCCGATTCAAGAGCCATAGAATGACAATACCATCAGGGCAAGTAGCACTAAAATAGTAAAACTATTGTTCTCAAGCTTGTGTCTTAAGTAGTGCAAATACAAGATTTATTTTACTAGTTGCAATAAAATTACATTATTCTAGCCATATACAAAAATTCCATTCTAATTAGGTCATAATTTATACGATTAAATAAATTTTTGGTGCCAATAAAATTGGTAAAACTTGATTTGGTTCTTATTTGTTTTCTGTCCCTGCTGAGGACTAAAAATACATTGTTTTTGTATGCTTTTAGTCCCTCTTAGTCCCTATCGAGGGACTAAAAGTATACTATTTTTGTTAAATGTTGAGACTAAAAATAAATAAAATTGTTGTAGGGACTAAAATCAAAATTTTCAATTTTATAGGGACCAAAAACATATTTAACCATAATTTATATAGATGAACATGTTCGATGTTCGACTTATTAGCTTGTATGCAGATCCTTCTTGATGAGAATCAAGAACGAGAGTGATTCATGAAATGTAGAGAATAGAATGAATCATCTTACTGATTGAAACAGTTACAACCGTATTTATACAAGCATGATGCAGAGAAGTCTCTGCAACTGACTCTAACAAACTCACTAACCACTTCCTAACTGACTTAAACTAACTGCTACTCTTTATACTCTAATAGCCCCCCGCAAACTCAAGGGGCTTGAGGCGACGCAATGACCTTAAGTTTGGTACGCAAATCCTCAAAACGCGTCAAAGGAAGCAGCTTAGTAAAGGAGTCAGCAAGCTGAGCAGAGGCTGGAACATGGTGAACAATTAGATTCTTAGAGACAACCCGTTCACACACAAAATGAATATCAAGCTCCAGATGTTTTGTGCGAGTATGCAAAATTGGGTTATGCGATAGTAAAACTGCACTCAAGTTGTCACAGAGTGACATAGGTGTAAGGCAAGGAACTTTGAGCTCATGCAGTAATGATTGAATCCACAGGATCTTAGCAGTTGTATGTGCCATACTACGATATTCAGCCTCCGCTGTAGAACGCGCCACAAGAGATTGCTTCTTGGATCCCCACGAGACAAGATTAGGCCCAAAGAAAATACAAGAGCTCGAAGTAGAATGGCGATCATCAACATCACTCGCCCAGTCCGAATCAAAGTAAGCTCGTAAGGAAAATGGAACACCAGGCATGGCTGGTTGAAGCAACAGACCAAAGTTGACAGTTTGTTGAAGATACCGCAAGATTCGCTTCACATCTCGCCAATGTGAATCAAGAGGACGAGCCATGAATTGGCACACTTTATTCACGCTGAAAGAGATCTCAGGCCGAGTTAATGTAACATATTGGAGCACCCTTATAATCGAACGATACTGAGAGGCATCCATAAGTGTATCAGTTCCATGCTTACTTAACTGACAATTAGACACCATAGGAGAGGCAATACCTCTGCAATTAGTCACATGAGCCCGAGACAGTAAATCACGAATGTATTTGGCCTGTGAAAGTAGGATATTACCACTGGACAGATGCTTCACTTCAATCCCAAGGAAATAGTCAGGTTTACCTAACTGTTTTAAAGCAAATTGAGCATGCAGTTTTGAGATCAGATCATGAATTAGAGAAAAGGAAGATCCAGTCACCAATATATCATCAACATAGACTAAAACATATAGACATGAGCCTTGATGAGAATATGTGAAAAATGAGGCATCACACCTACTTGCTGTAAACCCAAACCGCAACAAAGCATTAGTTAATCTTTCATACCATGCCCGAGGGGCTTGTTTGAGGCCATATAAAGGCCTTGTTTAGCCTACACACAAGTGTCTTATTGGCAGATTCAAAGCCGGAAGGTTGTACCATAAACACCTCTTCATGTAAAATGCCATTGAGGAATGCATTATTGATATCAATTTGTTGTATTTCCTAGCCAAAAGTCAGAGCCAAAGTCAAAATAATTCTGATGCTAACAGGCTTCATAACAGGGGAAAATGTCTCACTAAAATCAAACCCGGCTTGTTGGTGAAAGCCTTTAGCAACTAGCCGTGCTTTATACTTATTGACAGTACCATCCGGATTCTCTTTGATTTTAAAAACCCACTTGCAACCAATAGGTTTCCTATGAGGAGGAGAAGGAACTAATGTCCATGTTTAATTAGCCATAAGTGCATTATATTCAGTTTTCATGGCTTGCAGCCACTAAGGTTGGCTCATAGCTTGCTTTGCTGAAGTTGGTTCAACATTGGCCAAAAATACTTTAGGTTTCAGGTTGCCAGTTTTAGCTCTAGTCACCATAGGATGTGTGTTATTGAAAGATGCCCGATGCAAGGGAGCAGGAGGCAAAGGAACAATGACAGATTCTGTATTAGAATTAATATGAGGAGGGACAACAGCAGGAATTGGTGACTGTGCTGCAGCTGAGATAGGGGACACTACTGCAGCAGAAGGAGAAGAATGTTATGCAGAAGAAGAACCAGAATGAGACACTAAAGGAAAGGTGGATGGTGGCACAATAGGAATGATGGAGCTATAAGTAGAAGAGGAGAATGAAGGGGTGGTGGAAGGAAATAGACTCAGATAGGGAAACTTGAGTTCATTGAAGATAACATCTTTTGAGACAAAAACTTTGCCTTCTGGAGACAAGCATTTATATCCCTTATGTTGAGGAGAGGGACCCAGAAAGACACATTCCACTGATCTAAACTGAAGCTTGTGCTGATTGTAGGGTCTAGTAAAGGGGAAACAAGCACACCCAAAATTTTTGAAAGTATTATAGTCAGGGACTGTATTGTACAAAACATGAAAAGGTGAGGAAAAGTGAGTAAGAGCTGATGTAAGGAGTCTATTAATGAGAAAGACAACTGTAGTGAAGCAGCGGTCCCAGAATTTTAAGGGCATAGAGGCATGAGCAAGAAGAGTTAGCCCCATTTCCACTATGTATCTATGCTTTCTCTTAACTGTCCCATTTTGATGAGAGGTATGAGGACAAGTTAGCCTATGAGAAATACCCAAATCAGTGAGATAATTTGTTAAAGTTCGATACTCCCCACCCCAATCAGATTGGATTGCTTTTATATTGGTTCCAAATTGAGTTTTCACAAGTTGATGAAACTGTTGGAAAGCTTTTAAAGCTCCTGACTTATGAGTTAGAAAATATATCCAAATAAATCTAGTTTTGGCATCTACAAAGGTAATATAATAAGAGTAACCAAGATGTGAAGTAAATGGAGCAGGACCCCACAAATCAGTATAAACCAGTTCAAAAGCATTTGAATAATGAGTAGTAGATGTAGGAGCATGTAATCTATGTGATTTTCCTTGGCAACAAGCAACACAAAAATCAGAATGTGCTTTATTAGAAAATGGAATATTACACAATGTGAGCACATGTTTGACAGCTTGAACATTGGCATATCCTAACCTACAGTGCCAAGTTGACAAAGTAGACATAGTACTAGAATTTGAAACAGCAGATGTATTAACAGAAAAACAATGATTATTCACTACTGCAGTAGAAGTACTGTGAGAAACTGACTTCCGAGAAGGCTTGAGCATATGAAGATTTTTGAAGACATATAAGCCATCAGAGCCAAGTGATCCTTCAAGAAGGATTTCCTTAGACTCCTGCGATTCAACATAACAAGTCAGAGGATGAAAATCAAAAAAGACATTGGTATCCCTAGCAAATTGAGACACTGGTATAAGGTTTCGAGTGATTGAAGGAACATGCAATAAATTATGTAACAAAATATTCAAGGTATTGGAATGAGAAGTAGAAACTAGATTAGTTGAACCAATTGAGCGAATTAGCAAACCTTGGCCGTTTCCCATATGCACTTGGTCAGAACCAAAGTAAGGAGAATTCTGAGCCAGATTATGTTGATGTGGAGTCAAATGATGTGAGGCACCTGAATAAGGATACCAAAACTCAGTATCATACACTTGAGGTGGACAAAATTGTTGTGTAGTAGGTACGTGATGAGCTGTAAGGAATGCATTCATTTGAGGTGCCTGAACAGAGGAAGGATTTGCTGATGGAGGCATCTGGTAAGGAGGATTCAGATGTTGAGGTGTGGGAGCAAAATCGGGAGGATTCAGAGATCCTAAGGATTCAAATGTTGATTCCACAGCAGAAAGTTCTTATCATCAAGTTTGATAGAGAGCGTAGGAGCGAATTTTGTGGTTTTTGAAGGCACATTTTGCACTGGTTGTGTGAGATTTGAGGTTTCGTTGTGTGGCGCTGAACCTCTCGAAGGAGAACTCGGAGCAGAACTCGCCATGAACAAACAACGAAGATGAAGTCGAGGCCCTAGGAACGGAGAAAAAAAGAGCTCTAATACCATGATGAGAATCAAGAACGAGAGTGATTCATGAAATGTAGAGAATAGAATGAATCATCATACTGATTGAAACAGTTACAACATTATTTATACAAGCATGATGCAGAGAAGTCTCTGCAACTGACTCTAACAAACTCACTAACCACTTCCTAACTGACTCAAACTAACTGCTACTCTTTATACTCTAATACTTCTCACATAATATACTCATCAATTAGTTGATGTCATAAACCACATAATTATTGCAATCAAATTTGATATGCAACCATCATTGAAGTATACAATAGAAAGTATGTACACCTTTACGTAATATACTGGTTTCGTAAGCCGGGGGTAGCCATAAGGAAAGCGAAATAAGCCACTCGTCATGCTGCTGGAATGATCTGGTCAGATCCTCGATGAAGCGGCTCAGTGCAAACTTGGGAGCACTTGGAAGCTTTGATTGGTGTCCAGAAGCAGCTTGGGTCTGGTATGTATTTGGGTACACCCTTTGTTATTGGACGTAGTAAGAAATCCATGTTTAACTTTATTAAAGATTGTATTTGGACGAAACTTAACTCCTAGAAGGGTAGATTTATGTATCTTGCTGGAAGGGAGATTCTGATTAAGTTAGTGGCTCAAGCCCTTCCCATATTTTGTATGAGCTGCTATTTTATTCCCCTTTCTCTCGGTGAAGCTATGCAATACATGCTTAACTCTTATTGGTGGAGAACAAGCTTTAATGTCAGTCGCGGTATATATTGGCTTTCGTGGGAAAGGATTAGTGTGAATATTTTATAACCTAACCTGTCCATTTTAAGCAGGTTGGCCCGATAGGTTAGACCCACTTTGCCATGTCTAATGAGTTGAATATTATTATTATTATTATTATTATTATTATTTGGGAAAATTACACTCATTTCCCTTGATGCCCCTTTAAATGACAGCAATACCGCCTCTAGTTTTAAAATGAACACTCACCTTCCCTGCTTACTTTTCCAAGTGACATATACACCTTTTGCAACTTAACGGGGTTAGTGTCGTTACTGCTCGGGTAACAAAGAAGCATGTCACGGGCCTCTATCTTCCGAAGAAGAGAATCTCAGAAGCATCTCGAAAGGGTTGAAGCATCTCCTAAGTTTCTTCAAGTGGCACAGTTCATATAATTTGCTTCGAGTGACTGTCATCTAATTGGCTAAATGATTACCATTCTTTGAGCATGCTGTCATGTTGTCATCAATTGCCCGTTGCTGTCATGGTTCAGCAAATTAAAAGGCAAACTAATGCTAAACTTGGTCTTTAAAGTTTATCAAATTAAAAGGCATGTTGAATCCTTTTAGTGCCCCTAAATTGGTTGTACTGATTCTACTAAAGTGGCAGTATAGTAGCGTCACTAAATTCAAAATGCAATTTAGCTTATATCAAATTAAAAGGCCCTATCAAAAGTCAATTGGTTGTACAACTTTGTTTGGTCCTATAAGTTCATCAAATTTGGTTCATCAAAATTTAGTCCAACAATTCATCAAAATAGCTATATTTAACTCAAAATGGTTAAAATGCAATTTAGCTTGTATCAACTTTGGTCCTGCAATTCAGAAGCGGTCGTAAGTATATCGATTTAGCACCTATAAGCGAGTCTAATACTCAAATTTTAAACAATTGGTTGTATTAGATATAGTGTACATATACAAAAGTGCAGTGCCACATATACAAAAGTCTGCAGAACTGTATTAGATATATTATAGGCAATTTGCACAAAAATTTTTGCAAATTGTCTGAAAAGTGCAATATTTGTATTACAATAAAAAAATCTGCGGATTTAACACTGCAAATTAAGTCCACAAATGTCAGATTTAACAGTGCTAGTTACATCAAGAAGTATCCAAAAGTGAATCTAAAAAATGGACAAATTATAGTAAATGTCCCCCAAAAAATGAGTCAATAGCTATAAATCCCCCAAAAAAATTACATCAAAATAACAACAGAATGATGAGCGAGACGATGAAATTGCCGAGAATAATGAGAGATGAGAACGATGAGCAAAATTGATGAGAATGTTTTTGGAAACGCAGAAACCAAGGGATGAGACAATCTTCAGGGATTGATTCAAGTGGCGAAGGGAAGAAGGAAAACACTTAGGACATTACTTCTCTTCAGAAACGCATGCAAATAACAAGGAGTAAAAAGTAACTCACGTTGCCTAGACGGCGTGAGTATAAAGTAGGTAAGTGTTTTTAAAAAACTAGAGGGGGTGTAGGTGTTATTTTAAGAGGTGAGAATAGTAGATTTGACATGTTGATTGGTACAAGAGAAAAAAGAGAGAAATAAAAGAGAAAAAAGTGTGTAATTTTTTGAAAGGATTAAAATATCCTTTAGCTTAAAAAACCATGATACAATTTTACCTCCCATTTTAAATTGTTGAAAGAGGGGTATAGTTGAGAAAAAAACCAAAATCATAACTCTCCGCTCCATTTCTTCGCATGACACAGGAGAAAAGTTTTTTGTGAAGGTCCCATGCGTTTTTAGTTTTTGGTCTGCATACCAAACAAGCTTGATTTGATATTTCTCCACAAAATCTCTGGCAACTTACTCTCTCAAGCCAATCAGAGGCTTAATGTTTTTAACTTTTAATAGTCAACAATGACAATACGTAGGTACCCGAAACAGAAAGGAGTTAATAAAATCAAGGGCTATTATAAAAAAAAAAAAAAAAAAAATCAAGAGGGACAAAAATTGTATTGGTCCCACTGTTTTGGATTACAATAGAAATAGATTCGCCATCAAAGGATCTTATTCATATATATATATATATTTGAATATTTTTCAGCGTTGCTGTGTACGCGAAAGCTGCTGAGTCATCGCGCTTCAACCTTCGCCATTTCTCTCTGCAAAACGAAAAGGGTGATAGTGGGTTTTTTTTTTTTTTTTTTCTGGGCACAAAACTTTGTAGGGTTCATAAAAAAGTTTGCTCCTTTTTTCTGCAAAAAATAAAAGATTGATCAGAAAAAAAGTAGAATCAACACTTGGTAATACTTGAATTGTATTGGTCTTGGATAATGATTGTGAAGGGTGGGATTGGGGGTGTTGGTGTTGGAGAAGGAGGAGGAAAATGGTTAAGCGGATTTGGAAGCTTGATTAGGAGGAAGCAAGTTGATTCTGTTCATTACAGGGGACATGCTCAATTGGCTCGGAAGTTATCTGCTGTTGATCTTGTTGGAATTGGTAACTGTTCAATTTCAATTTCAAATTTTAAGATGGATGAAACAAAATTGGACTAGTAATTGTGATTGAATGAATTAAGTAGAAGTTTGGACTTTGGAGTTATATGATATTGGAATATGTGCTTCTGGCTGTTTTTAAAATTTAATGTTGGTAATTGGAGTGATATAATTTTGCCTCTTGTGTTGATTTTGATAAGGGTTTGCTATCAGTTTATTGGTTTTCCTTCCTTTATATATATGAAAATGTTGCTTTGGTGTGTCTTGTGGATGTGTTGTGTTGGCTGGTCAAAATGTGAGGTTAATTTCAGATTAAAATTGGGAATTATGCAGAATAACGAACTCCTAAAGAAAATATGGTGATTTAAGGTTATCTAAAAATCTAATGGGATACTAGCTAAACAAAATTAAGACTAGAGATGAAAATATCCTGGAAAGTCAATGTGCTTGTCTTTGTTGTCTTCTGTTCTTGTGTCTTCTATCTGCAGTTCAGTGAACAGTTAGTTGATATCCCAGAGAATTTAGGGTAGGGTGGACAAATGCTTAAAAGCATTTGTACAACTAGAAATGGAAGCATAAAAATGTTTTTTCTTACTGATAGTGGTGCTAATTGAGGATAATTAGGTCTCGAAGTAGAAAAGTTGAGAAACACTAAAGCAAAGCTTTCTTAAAAATTAGCTATTTGATTAAACTGAATTATGAAAAGGCAGTAAGAGATAGGTGCCATTGTTACTGAATTATCAAAACGCAGGAAAAATAATGAACATGCAAGTATGGCCCTTTCACTTAGTTGAGCACTTGAGCCTAAGTTTTTAAAAGTTCTAAGGATGTTATGTAATTTTGCTAAGAGGATCTCCTTCCGCTCCCCAAAGATGGATTGGTTTTTGTTTTTTTTGTTTTTTTTTTTCTCTTTTAAGTTTTCTTGGTTGAGTTTTTGGGCATTCTTAAGAAATATGGTGGCCATGTTATCATAACATGCACAATTGCCAACTTCCATGTTTGCTCTAGTGTGTGTAGGCTTTAGCTTCTTTTTACCAAACCTTTACTTTACTAAAGGTAATTGATCATTCTTGAAAATCAGGGGTTGGAGCTACTATAGGAGCTGGAGTGTATATTCTCATCGGAACAGTTGCTAGAGAGCAGGCAGGACCAGCACTTGTAATATCACTCTTCATTGCAGGAATAGCTGCTGCACTATCAGCTTTGTGTTATGCAGAACTTGCATGTCGATGCCCGTCTGCAGGGAGTGCTTATCATTATACATACATATGCATTGGAGAAGCGTAAGTTACATTTTGCCTATTTTGGAACAAAACTTTGGGTGTAATGGTTCCATGAACTACTCGTGTTAGTGGAAAAAAAATATCTTGTTTTCAACATTGACAGAACAATTCTGTAGTGTTATCCTGCTTCCACCTGCCTCTTATGGAGTGGGGCTATTTATGTAAAGAATTACATTGTTGTTTTTTGCTATAAAAAGAAAATTGTACTCGAAGATAAAGGAGATGCGTGATTGATTATGTTTTCTTTATTCACTTTTCATCATTATTAATAAACCCATGATTTAAACATTGCTATTTGTCTCAGGGTTGCTTGGTTGGTTGGTTGGTCCCTCATTCTAGAATATACAATTGGTGCTTCAGCTGTTGCTCGTGGCATAACCCCAAATCTGGTGTGTTATACTTTTCCCTCCTTTTACAAACTCTAATTTCACATTTTCTATTTTATCTTCATGCTACTTT
Organism: Calophaca sinica; assembly: GCA_037113605.1. Taxonomy (NCBI): domain Eukaryota; kingdom Viridiplantae; phylum Streptophyta; class Magnoliopsida; order Fabales; family Fabaceae; genus Calophaca; species Calophaca sinica. Next base: position 38,895,685 of record CM073733.1, on the reverse strand, counting down.
GTAATTGAGAATGTACAAAGAGAGAATGTACATATTAGTTCTGGGTTATCAAGAATCATGTATTGTATGACATGGATATCCTATATGTATTTTGATTTTTGAACTTGGTGATGTATTTGATCTGCAACCTGGTGTGATGTGCTTGGAGTTTCCACAAATGATATTAGAAACTAGGTGGAAGAGGAAAAGCTAAGAAAGGAAACTGGCATGGTTCTGCCACTATAAATGATTTGGTTATGTGTTGTTTACTTTTTTATGAAAACTCCAGCAAATAATGACATAAAATAGCTCACTGCAACTTTTATATATCACAATCTCTATCATGGGTCAAATGGTCTCTGTTGTCAAATATTAAGATTTTGTGTTGTTAAGGGAATGCCAAAGACTAGCATGTTTGGATTTCCGTTGCAAACATACGATTGGGTCCAAACGTGCGTTTGTCCCAAAAGAACTCTATAGATACTTCATTCCAACAAGTACAAGATACTTAACAATCTGGATTTGTTTTAATTTTGTTCCTGCTTATTGCAGGCCTTGTTTTTTGGTGGTGGAGACAACCTACCTTCATTTCTGGCTCGTCATACCATACCAGGTCTTGGAGTTGTGGTTGATCCGTGTGCAGCTGTATTAATTCTTCTTGTTACCCTCCTTTTGTGCCTTGGAATCAAGGAGGTATGCCTTTTCAAATAAAACACATGCATGATCTCCATTTTTTTTAATTACCTATTTTATCTAATAGACCTATTTTACCTAAACTGATGTTTCAGAGTTCAACGGCACAATCCATTGTGACAACTGTAAATGTGTGTGTCATGCTATTCATCATTATAGCTGGTGGATATCTAGGTTTTAAGTCCGGATGGGTTGGATATGAACTCCCCAATGGGTAATCGTTGTTGTGTCTGTATTTTCAGCTCTTCATCTATAGCATCCCTCTTCTTGATGTAGCTGAATTTTCTCTTATATCTCAGGTATTTTCCGTATGGAGTGAATGGGATGTTTGCTGGTTCTGCAATAGTTTTCTTTTCATACATTGGTTTTGATTCGGTGACCAGTACAGCTGAGGAGGTAAATAGTCACAAGGGGGGACTGATCTTTCAAGTCATGTCTAATTTGTATCAGCAGAAAATAAATGCAAAGCTCATAAATCAAGCACACATGCATTGTTGAACAATGCATTTGATATGTCGAATAAAAACCTGACTTTTTGACTTTGAAACCTTTACATTACTCTAGTATCAGTTTAGGCGGTAGTATTTGATGTAGCTGTCAGTCTGTCACATTTTAGCAAGACAGTGGTGAGGTGACTGACATTTTCCTTTTTTTCTTTTGCTTCTAAAAGTTGATACATTAACTTGTGAAGGGGTACTTGTTGATCCAACAAAAGAAAACAAAAGGAAAACAGATTTATCCACGGAAGATCTAGATCTAGTTCTATTCATGTATTAACTACTATATCAGTATATCTCTGTCTGGAAGTTTTAGTATCTCAAAAGCATTGTGGCTTTGGGATGCTGGCATTGTAAAACAGCATTTTCTTGAAGTTTCTTTTATTTAAGGTTTTTGTTTTGTCATCATGCAGGTAAAAAATCCTCAACGAGATTTGCCAATTGGCATATCTACTGCATTAGCTATATGTTGCATTCTGTATATGCTTGTATCGGCAGTTATTGTTGGCTTAGTACCATATTATGCGTTGGACCCTGATACCCCAATCTCCTCAGCATTTTCCAACTATGGGATGGATTGGGCAGTGTAAGATTTGCTGGGGCACAGTTCCATTGTTTAATCTAAATATATGAATGTATGTTTCGAATATTATGCTTCAAGCTTCGTTTTACCCATGACAGGTATATAATAACAACTGGAGCTGTCACTGCTCTTTTTGCCAGTTTGTTGGGTTCAGTTCTTCCTCAGGTATATAAACAAGTAAAAAGATTTAATTTATATATTTAGCATCTCTGTTGATGACTTCACTTAGTTACGGTTGTTAGGTTTTGGTTATGAATTTTCGCAACCTCAAAATTGCTTTTCCATTTCATTCTTGCCCTAATTTGTTACTGGATTTTTTCATTGTCATCTTCTTACATGTTCCGGTCTTTGAATGAGTTGGAATCTTTAACTGGAAGTCAGGAATTGAGATTGGGACCATTTCAAATTTTATATTTTTCTTGCAATATTCCAAAAAATAATAATGGAAGTAAAATAACTTTCTAAGATACACATAGATATGCCAGTGTATGTTGATACTTGATACCGTTATTGTTTGTTGCACGTGATAAATATATTTTTCCATTGGCACATGTGTTTTGCAGCCACGAGTCTTTATGGCAATGGCTAGGGATGGTTTGTTGCCCTCTTTCTTCTCGGATATCCATAGGCGTACACAGATTCCTTTGAAAAGCACTATTGTCACCGGTGTCTTTGCAGCTTTTCTTGCATTCTTTATGGATGTTTCCCAGTTAGCAGGGATGGTGAGTTTAGTTGTACAATAACTTGGGCGATGCATCTTTCTTAGATTAATATAAACATAAACCATCATTATATTCTTTGCTTTGGGAATACAGGTTAGTGTGGGAACATTGCTTGCATTTACCACAGTTGCAGTTTCAGTTTTGATAATCAGATATGTTCCACCTGATGAGGTACCCATTCCATCTTCACTTCTAACATCTGTTGATCCACTATTGAGGCATTCTGGTGGTGATATTGCGGAAGACAGGACCATTAGTCCCGTAGATCTTGCTAGTTATTGTGAGAATAATCTCCTAAATGACAAGTCAGAGGTTATGCTTGGACATCCTTTAATCATAAAAGAAGTAAGCAAAGGTAATTTTGTTTGAAGTATACACATTAATTTTGAAACTTTCAATTTATATTTCACACAGATACACATACATGCCTAGTTTCAATCTTGGCAATGATTTTTCTGTGAAAACATTTTGGTATATACTTGTTATTATTTGTATGAACATTTGCCTCCATTTTTTTATGATGTTCTAGTTAACGAAGTTGAGTTTGGACTTGCTTATACAGAGGAACGGAATGAAAAGACTAGGAGAAAACTTGCTGCATGGACCATAGCCCTTCTATGTATAGGGATTCTCATAGTTACTGGTGCCGCTTCAGCTGACTGGTGTTCCAGGTCTGTAACCTGTTACAATACTTGCTAGTTTTAAGTTAGTGTGGATATTATCATGGTTTTCTTTTCAGGAATACTTTGCAACTAAATATGACTCTGAAATTTCTCATTTAGGTTGATTTCTATGCAATGTGTATGAAATCGTGCAGTATACATTTTGGACAGAATAGCAGTTCGTTTGAGTTAGTTCTTTATACTTACTTCTGTTCCCTTTTGGTGATTGCGCGAATGCAGGATTTTGCGCTTAACATTATGTGGAGTGGGTGTAACTCTTCTTTTGTTTAGTATAATTGTGCTGGCCTGCATAAAGCAAGATGATACCAGGCATAGCTTTGGACACTCGGGAGGTATGTGCAATAGACAAGTCTAAATATAACCAATCTTATCAGGTTTTGATGGATTGCTAAAACTTCATTTTATAACCATTGAGATCTCTGTTATTCCACCCGCATTGGTCTATGCTTCAGATGTCCAATCCTGAGTGCGAGGGGTGTGTTGAGAGTCCCGCATTGACTAGAGATAAAACCTGAAAACAGTTTATAAAGAATGAACACCCCTCACTTTACAAGCCAGTTTTATGGAGTTGAGTTAGGCCTTAAGCCCAATTCTGATATGGTATCAAAGTCTATCCTAGATCTGTTACTGGGCCAAGATCGCTGTTATTCCACCTGCATTTGTCCATGCTCTAGATGTCCAGTCTTGAGCGTGAGTGGGTGTGTTGAGATCTCTGTTATTCCACCCGCATTGGTTCACACTTCAGATGTCCAGTCTTGAGCATGAGAAAGTGTGTTGAGAGTCTCACATTGACTAGAGATATGACCCGGGTAATGCTTATAAGATTTTGGCAATTCTCACCTTACAAGTCGGTTTTGTGGGGTTGAGTTAGATCCAAAATTTAAGGAGAACAAATAACAATTTTTGTAGCTAGCTCCTATTCAGAAGTTTCACCTCTCTGGCTGGCAGCTTATAATTATCAAAGCTGCAATGATCAACAAAAGACTTTTGAATTATGTTATTAAATTTATCGTCTTTACAAATTTTCCACCCATGTATCCCAATCCTTAAACTACTAGTTCATTGTGTTTCTTCTCTTAATTCCACATAACCAACCACCTTTGGTTAAATCAGTCTTACACAACAGTTTTGATTCCTTGTATTTCAGGTTTTGCTTGCCCACTTGTTCCATTCTTACCTGCTGCCTGCATTCTTATAAACACCTACTTACTAATTGATCTCGGGTGAGAAATCTCTTAACAACCATGCTTCCTATTTTGTATCCATAACAACATGAACACCAACATCTAATCATTCTTGTGTTTGAATTTCAGGGCCGCCACGTGGCTACGAGTTTCTGTATGGTTGTTAATAGGAGTACTCATATACTTATGCTATGGCCGCACTCACAGCTCATTGTTAAATGCAATCTATGTTCCCTCTGCACGTGCCGATGAGATCCATCGTACTCAAGCAAATCATCTAGCCTAGTATTTACGCATCAGCCACCGCAGTTACGTCACTGCAGTTCCCTATCCATTTGTTAGGGAGTTGTCACGTTATACATCTTACACCACCAATTTGTAAATCTCTTGTTCTATAGCCAAGACTTCGTTTTTGCTATCAGATGGATGATAACTACCATTGTTCAATTGTTTATTTAATCGGTATATATTCATATACATGTATTTCTCACTATGAAAGGTAAGCTCCATGTAACATGAGAAGAAACATTTTCAAAGTGTTAGAAGTAAAAAATGCAAAGTTATATATAAAAACACACACACATGTAATACACTATGAAATTATATAAGCGTTTAATTTTCAACAAAATTGGTGAGTGGAGGCTGGGCAAATTACCAAGAGTGAAAACAGGTCTCCCACTAAAAGAAGATTACTGGATTTGAACGTAAATGATGTCATTGTAGGGAATAACTAAAGACACTCCCTATTTTTTTAGCAACGCTGTTAATTGAACACAGTGTTGGACACAATATGCGTCCGTACTGTATGCGTATTTATCTGGTTATTGTACGCCTATTTTTTTTTCTTTTTTTTTTTTACAAAAAAAATTTTCAAAATTTTTTTATCTGGTTAACGAAGTTCATTTATCTGGTTAATGGTTCTCATTATCTGATGAATGCCAACTCTGAAACTTAACACATTCCATTTATTTATCTGGTTAACGAAGTTCACTTATCTGGTTAATGGTTCACATTATCTGGTGAATGTCAAACTCACGTTCCATTTTTTTATCTGGTTAACGAAGTTCACTTATCTGGTTAATGGTTCTCATTATCTGGTGAATGTCAACCCTGAAACTTAACACATTCTATTTATTTATCTGTTTAACGAAGTTTACTTATTTGGTTAATGGTTCACATTATCTGATGAATGTCAAACTCACATTCCATTTATTTATCTGGTTAACAAAGTTCATTTATCTGGTTACTACAGTTCATTATCTGGTTAATGATAAATATTTTTGTAACCAGTTATAAAAAATCTAAAAAAAATTTGAAAAAAAAAACTGTGTCCGTACTGTACGGATTGTATGTCCGTACAGTACGGACCGTATGCGTATTGTGTCTGTGTCACATTGTGTGTTCAAAAATCATTTCTGTTTTTTTAGCATGTACTCACCTTTTCGGAAGTTTATTTCTGGATGACATAATTTGTTCGGAAATAAACTTTCGGATAACCAAATGATACACCTTTGAAGGGTGGGTTCATGTGAAGCCCGGATACTCCAAAGCAGGAAATGTATCCGTGTTATCGATACTCCTTAGATACCGGTACGTGTCCTAAAAGTATTCCTATTATCTTTTTTTTTAATTTTTATTGTTGAGAATACTTTTCGATACTCCTTGGACGCTTCTCGAGTCCCGTGTCCCGACGAGATCTGTTTCTTTCAATCCCGACGGCGGTTCTGGTCTCTCCATCCTGTTGGCGATTTTGGGTCTCTTCATCTCTGGTTTTCTTCTTCCGACGAAAGTAGTGGTGTGGGGTCTTTTTTAACTCTCGCAAAAATATTGTTCTGGCGTTTAGATGTTGTATGTTTTGTTCATTCTCACATATTGTGTTGTCCTATTTGTAAAAAAAATTATAAAATAGTTGGGAAGGGGGTTCAAGTGACGGGTCTAGTACTGGTGGTCCAATGTCTCTTTCATAATAAGTATTCCACATATATATAAGTTTTTATATAAAATGTTGTTAACGTATCCAAACTGTATCGTATCCTGAATTTTAAAAAAATTTCATATCCTTGTATCCGTGTCGTATCGTACCTGTATCTTACTAGGTATATGGGCTTCACAGGGGTTCATGCTAACAAAAATGGAGGGATTGTCCTATCATTGGAATGAACGGAAGGTTGACCATGTGAGCCAACTTCAGTGGCTAAATTTGAGACTTTATGTTTAGAGGATAGGCCTGATCCATTTAAAACAAAATTTAAACCAATATGAAAAATAAACTGAACAATTTAAAGCAAAACTTGACCTGACCTAATATGTATTTGAGTTTGATAACTATGCTCTGATATTTTAACAAAATTTTTCATGGACGTCCAATCATATTTCACCGTGTTGTCATGTCATAATATTATTTTCTAAAATACATGCACAAATATCTACATGGTGAGATGTTATTGGATGTTTGTGTAAGATTTTTTTACACCATCAATGCATTAATTATAATTAAATTCTATGTTTTAGGCTTAAATAAAATGATTCTTTTCACGTCAACTTAACAAATGGTGGCTATATTATTGACCACATAAGGACATGTTAAACCATTTTTAATTAAAAGTTTAAGAGAAGAGAAATTACTCTAAAGTTTGGACATGCTAACCAACATGAGTTGGCCTGAGTGGAAGGGACTCGAGTCCTTTAAGAAGAAATCCTTGGTTCGATTCCAGGTACTTGTAAACAGAGCAGACTTCGTTGGAAGAAGCCCTTGTTTTGTGCCTGACTTTAACTCAAGGGATTAGTCTCTACCGTCATGTAGATTATACCTTGAGTTAGGATATGCTACAAGTTGAGTAGGAGGTTAAATGAACCTAATTTTTTTCGTTTAACGAGAAATAAATTATTGCAAGCGAATCCTATTGACACTTAAAATCAAAATACATTAATGGATAGAGGAAAAAACAAAGCAGTCTACACTTTGAGCCAAACATCGATGTGTAGCTAACTAGGTATATTCCATGCTTGAAGAATATTGATGACTTTACCATTTTACACCAGAGTCCAACACATGTGCATGGTTGCAGCTTGAAGAGTATATTACCCTTCTTTTCAAAGCAGATGTGGAGCTCTCATTTATCTACAAGGCCATTAAGATAGAACCAATTATAAGGCAACTCGAAAATGACACCCTAATTAACAAGAAGAAACCGAAACCCTTGAAAGGGACAACAAATTAAAGCACAAAAAATATGTCATGTATGTGAGAGAAGTAGATATATATAAGGGATAAATTATATTTTTGGTCCCCCTATTTTGACCAATTTTGGATTTTGGTCCCTCTATTCTAAATTCAGACATTTAGGCCCTGTTTACTTCCCTTCCCTTGTTTTCTATTTTCATTTCCATTAAGTTCCACTTAAACTAACATACATTAGAGAAAACACAGATGCAAGATGCTTCTCCTAATCTAGTATTTTTAAAAATATTGAAAATGCCAAAAAAATTGTTTTCATTGTTTCCAAATATATATTCTCCCTAGCTTTTCTTTCATCTCCTCTCTATCACAATTGTTTGCTATAAAAGTCTTTCATCTTCTTGTTAGCAATATAAAATAAGTCCAGATTTTAGAAAATGAAAACACAAAATGTTTTCTGAAAGTAAACAGGGCCTTAGTCCCCCTATTTTTAAAAATTCTGACATTTAGTACATCTATTAAGTTGTCATCCAAAATCTAACAAAGTTGGTGGCTCTCATTAATCTTAGCTGGCATCTGACCAGGTGATACATTTTGGTGTCATGTCATCAAAGCATGCCATCTCACTAAGAGGTAGTAAAATCCATGTCATTAGACATTTACCCTAATTTAGAAAATAAAAAATAAAACCCTAATATCTTAAAATCCCTCAAACTAAAAAAAAAACCTAAAATCCCAAGTCATTCAGAAACCCAGAATCATACACAAGATTTTTCTCCCTTTCTCTTAGATAGACAAGGAATCAATTACTCCGTTCACGTTTTCCTGTCTCTGCCGTTTCCATTTCCAACAACCTCCATCCAAATCCTAGAAAGCAAGCAAGTAATCCTCCATCCATATCTATCTTCCATGGAAGCTTTTGAATCTTCCTCCTCTAAGTAAATCTCTACCCCTCCTTACGCCGCAACCCAACAAGACTTTTATTTACTGTTTGTCACCATCATTTCGTCGTTCGTTCCAATTTAGTATTAAACATGTAGAAGTAGGAGAAGACACGGAGAGAACAACAACAACAAATGTTTCAAAACGATGCTAAAAACCTGTCATTCTCTTCCACCCTTCTCGACAAGATTTATCGTTCCATTGACGAGGGAGAGAGAGAAATGGTGCTGCCGATATGAAATTCTACACAGAAACAATAGTGAAGAAACAAAGCAGAATCAATGCCAAGTTTGTTAGAGCCGTAGAGGAAGAAGCAAATCTCTGCCATGCTTGGAAATCAAGCGAAAAAGTAACTGGAACTCAAAGGACATCGCAAATGAACAGAAAAATGCATCGTGATCATGACCACCACCACGACCAAGATGTTCTGTTCTTCAACTCCACTTCAAGTTCTGGGTTGCGATTCTGAAGATGATTCTGGTTTCTGAATAATTTGGGATCATCGAATGATTTAAGATTTTAAGGTTTTTTTTAATTTGAGGGATTTTAGGATTTTAGGGTTTTATTTTTTATTTTCTAAATTAGGGTAAATGTCTAATGACAAGGATTTTACTACCTCTTAGTGAGATGACATGTTTTGATGACATGGCACCAAAGTGTATCACCCAGTCAGATGCCAGCTAAGATTAATGAGAGCCACGTCACTAACTTTGTTAGATTTTGGATGACAACTTAACAGATGTACTAAAGGTCAGAATTTTTAAAAATAGGGAGAATAAATGTCTGAATTTAGAAATGGAGGAACTAAAATCCAAAATTAGTCAAAATAGGGGGATAAAAAATGTAATTTAGCCTATATATAAGTAACCCAACTCAATTTGATAAGCTTGAGCAATTTATTGAATAGGTAATACAAGCAAAAAGTAGATAATAGAGTTGTCACACATGTCACCTGAAAAATTACAACTTACTGTATTAATTAAAAGAGTTGTTTGGAATATATATATATATATATATATATATATATATATATATATATATATATATATATATATAAGTCGAGTCCTTATAATTAGTGAATGAATCCATTTTTATTAATAAAAGTTTAGATGAATTGGGTTCGAATGACTCATTAGGGTCAGTAAACGTCTCAAAGCTCAATGAGTGCTTTATGAGTACTTACATATTACTCACTAACGATATTCTTAAATCGGCAGCTAGATTCGAACACATGTTATTGTGAGATATGAGTTGTATTCTTACCAACTGCGCGTTGGTAGTGAATCAATCCCCTTGACTTAAACCATTCCCACGATGTACCATTTTTTCTTCAAAATTTTTTTAAGATACATTATTTTCCTTATAGAAATAGTCCCCAAACATTTTCAAAGTTCCATGTCCAACATATTATTTTGAGCTTCCTTATAGAAATAGGCATACTCATGCGTGCACTCCATGCTTTCGGCCGGTTATTTTGATTCTCAAGCAATTTCGTTACGTTTTGCATTTGGCAAAGCATATACTATTGCTGAGTAATTGCAACTGGTCGGTTACTACCTCATTATGCTTATTCGTCTTACTAATTTGTTACGTCTTTCTTGATGTGTTATTGACTTTCCATGTAGCCATTAATAGAATAGAACAATACGTTTTACCCAAAAAAAAAAGAGAATAGAATAATACGTTTACATCAGTTATTGGATCACCATTGCGAGTTTTCTCTTTCGGAGTACTATAGTCTATAACTCTATTTTTTTTTTTGATAATAAGTGTATAACTCTATATGATTATTCAATGACTATATGCTTTGATAGTAGCTAGGTTTTTTTTTGGTCTTATGGCCCAGCGGCCTACTACGCACTCCAAAGAGCGCTGAAAGGGGGGCGTAGCGGGTTCGAACCCGCGCCCAAGAGTCCAAGCGGCAAATACTTTGCCAGTTGTGCTAAGCACCACAGACATACTATTAGCTAGGTTAGCCAATAAAACTACACGTTAAAGAAACTAATATTATAAAATTAAATTTTGTACAAAACGTGTTCATGTAGCATGTTAGTTACGTATTAATAGTATATGTTACTTAGAAACTGTAAGGAAAAGTTGAGTCGTCATTAAAACTATTAAGTTAGTTTTATTAGGAGATAAGCAAATGTTGTTGTCCACTCTTTAACATGGGTATCAAGATTTTATGTTAGTCACCAAGTTTTCAATTATATATCAACTTGTATTGCAGACCTCATTTTAAACGATATGGAATGAATTTGTTTCCTAAAAAAAAAGTATAGGTTTCTTCTTCTTTAAATTATTGTAAACTAACTAACTTCACAGATGGTTTCTTATGAACGAAGCTTGTTCCGTGACCATACGGAAAAAAAAGGTTTAAATATTCTTTTGGTTCTTATAAATATAGTTATTTTTTCTTTTAGATCTTGCAATTTTTTCTTTTTTTGGCTTTTCGTTTCCGTAAAATCAGAATCTTTACTTTTTGGTCTCCAACACCAGTTGCCAATACAAAAAAAAAAAAAAATGACATGACAAATTATTAACATTTTGCCATCTGGCTGAAGTGGATTATTTGAGTGATTTGGCTTCTCAATTACTATCTGAGACTTTTTTTAAAAATTTTATTTGAAACAAAAAAAAATTGAGCCCCACACTCTCCCCCTCCCCATCGACCACCCCACCTTACCGTCAACGACCAAACATTCGCATCAAGGGAAAATTCACAAAAAAATTACTTTTGACTTATCCCCACCATCTTTGCAAAAAAAAAAAAAAAGAGCACGCACAAGAAATCCAAGACGAGACAGAGACAATATAAAAAATCCAAATAAAAAATGAATCCAAACAAAATAAGAAAAAACGCAATATTATATCATTTTACTTGTAGAATATATTTCTAAACAAATACAAATATGAAATAATTTTAGAACAACAAATCACATATGAGATGAGTTGGATAACCCAAACCCCATCATAACTTGAAATCGGGCTTTGACCCTCTTTTTATTGTGAAATAGGGTCAAACGTGGTCCTCATTGACTCGAACCGGTTACCGGTTCAGACTCTGTTCTTATCTAATACTTGAAGTTACTCAACCCCAAGGATTGACCTAGTAGCATATGACAAAACTTATATCTGACTTATTCAAGTCCTCATTAGTCCCTTTTGGCAAGATAAATGTAATTTTTTTTTGTAAGTGCTCATTGAGCCCAAAGGTTTTCCTTACCTTAAACTGAAGCGCCCATGTACCCTAAAATTTTTCTAATAAAAAAAGTTACTCATTGGCAAAATCTATAAAAGTCAACTAGTTAATAACATTTTAGTCATTTATTTTTATTCTCATTTAATAAATAAAAAAGACAAGAATTTAATTTTGACGGGAGGAAAGCGAGTACTTGCATTATATTTTAATAGAGATTATATTACTTTACTATAAACTCTATTTATTATTTATTATTTTTAATTTAAAAATTGTGTTAAAATATTTAATTGTATTTAACACACACACACACATATATGATTCATTCATTGAATATAAAATGAACTATTCTTTAAAAAAAATTTCTTTTAACAAAAAATAAATGATTCAATTATTTATGCCATTATATATTAAATGTAGAGTTTTAGAATAAATTACATTTCTTTCTCTTTAGAGATATTTAAATTTTAATTTGCACATTTTCATATTAAATAGTATAATACACATTTGTGAATCATTAAAAAGACATATAGTAACTTTTAATATTTTAAAAAAGATGCTGTTTTATTAATAAGAATAGAATTGACCAAAAATTTTATAACATAATCTAAATACATATAAAATACCGAGAATGCTACTTTTTTTTATCCCCTAGAACACCACAACAAAATGGTGTTGTAGAAAGGAAAAATAGATCTTTACAAGAAATGGCCAGAACCATGATTCATGAAACTAATATTGTAAAACACTTTTTGGCAGAAGCAGTAAACACTGCATGTTATATTCAAAATAGAATCTATATCAGACCTATCTTGAATAAGACTCCTTATGAATTGTAGAAAGGAAGAAAACCCAACATTTCATACTTTCATCAATTTGGATGTGACTGCTTTGTTCTTAATACAAATGACAATCTTGGAAAATTTGATTCAAAATCGCACAAAGCTAACTTTTTAGGATATTCTGAACGCTCTAAAGCTTACAGAATATACAACAACAAAAATTAATTGTTGATGAATCTATGCATGTGAGATTTGATAACAAGAACCCTGGCAATGAAATGTCAGAGCTAGATGAAGTCTCTGCAGATTTACAGATAAGTAAAGAAACAGATGAAAGTATCACATGTGCTGACTCTGATTCTGTGTCTGGTTCTGCGTCTGGTGATAAAACCCAAGAAGAATCAACAACAGACTGGAAGTTCAAACGTCATCATCCAAAGGACTAGATTATTGGTGAACCAAGTGATAGAGTTAGAACAAGATCATCTCTCAGGGAACACTCTGACTTTGCATTGTTGTCAGAAATAGAGTCCAAAACAATTGATGAAGCACTAACAGACGATGGATGGATACTTGCTATGCAAGAAAAGCTCAATCAATTTCAGAGGAATAATGTTTGGAAGCTTGTGCCTCCTCTAGAGGATAAGCAAGTCATTGGAACCAAGTGGGTTTTCAGAAACAAACTTGATGAAGATGGAAAAGTGGTAAGAAACAAGGCAAGACTTGTTGCTCAAGGGTATTCACAAGAGGAAGGTATTGACTATACTGAAACCTTTGCTCCTGTAGCTAGACTTGAAGCAATTAGAATCCTATTATCATTTGCTGCACATCATACCATTACTTTATATCAAATGGATGTAAAGAGTGCATTTTTAAATGGTTTTATAAGTGAGGAAGTGTTTGTAAAACAACCACCTGGATTTGAAGATATTGCTTATCCAGAACATGTCTACAAACTTAAAAAGGCTCTTTATGGTCTTAAACAAGCTCCAAGAGCTTGGTATGACAGATTAAGTTCCTTTTTAATATCAAATGGTTTTGAAAGAGGACATGTGGATACTACACTCTTTAGAAAATCATCTAAAAAGCATTTTATTATAGTTCAAATATATGTTGATGATATTATCTTTGGTGCTACTAATGAATCTCTTTGTGAGAAATTCTCTAAGCTTATGCAGAATGAGTTTGAAATGAGTATGATGGGAGAATTAAAATTCTTCCTTGGTATTCAAATCAAGCAATGTCAAGATGGAACCTATATCCATCAGACTAAATATGTGAAAGAACTCTTAAAGAAATCCAAGCTTGAGGAAACCAAACCTATGAGCACACCAATGCATCCAATATGTGCTCTCGCCAAAGATGAATCTAGTAAAAAGGTAGACCAAAAGGTATATAGAGGTATGATCAGTTCACTCCTTTATCTTACTGCCTCAAGGCCTGATATTATGTTTAATGTTTGCTTATGTGCAAGATTCGAATCTGATCCTAGAGAATCTCACTTAACTGTTGTTAAGAGAGTCTTTAGGTATCTCAAAGGAACTACTAACCTTGGTTTGCTTTATAAGAACTCAGAAAATTACAAGTTAGTGGGTTTCTGTGATGCTGACTTTGCTGGAGATAGAATTGAAAGAAAGAGCACAAGTGGTGGCTGCCAATTTCTTGAAGCAAACCTTATCTTTTGGTTCAGCAAAAGGCAAAGCACAATTGCACTATCAACTGCAGAAGCTGAGTATATATCTGCTGCAAGCAGTAGCTCACAACTACTATGGATGAAGTATCAACTTGAGGACTACCAGATTAAAGAGAGTAATATTCCTATATATTGTGATAATACCTTTGCAATATGTTTGACTAAAAATCCTATTTTCCATTCACGTGCTAAACATATTGAAATTAAACATCACTTCATTAGATACTATGTTCAGAAAGGGATGCTTGAAATTAAATTTATTGACACTGACCATCAATGGGCAAATATCTTTACAAAACCCCTTGTTGAAGATAGATTCAACTTTATAAGAAAGAATTTGAATTTTCATCTTATAAAGGAATAAGTGTTTAATTTTGATATAGTTGCCTCTGTTGTTGAACACGTGCCTCTGTTTGTCACACACGTGCCTCTGTTGGCATATGTGAGTTTGCTTGATATGTGCCTCTATTTATACGTTGGTTCTGATTATTATTTAATTATTAATTATTTGTTTATATTATTTATTATCTTATCAATTTTTTAATACTTGTATCATCTGTTTTGGTGACTGTTCATATGAGTCTGCTGCGTTTATCACAAAGGTGCCTCTGAGAATCTTTGTGTACATATGTCTCTATGAGACTGGTTGATGCATTAGTGGCTGAGAGTTACTCTCACTGAGTCATTATTTCTTTTACTGCCCGAGGACAGTTTTACTGCGCCTCTTTAATACTTTGTGTCTCACTTTTTTTTAAACGACAATTTATTTATTTCTTTTATTTCATTTATTTTGAAAACTGAAAAAGGCGGTCTGCCTTCTTCAACACGTTTTATTACCCACTCACTCACTCACTACACCTCACTACTCACACTATCTCTCTGAGAAGCCACACGTTCTGAACCCTAAACCTCTTTCTCTTCTACCTGCTCTCTGCAACTTCCTATTTCTCTACAATGGCTGCCTCACAACAAGTAGCCTTTGGTCCGAATGAAGAACCTAACCCTACCTTGGTGAACGCTGAGCAACATCAACTGAAGGTAATGGTGGAACACCAAGTGAATGTTGAAGACCTAGCTGCTAAAGGGTACGCCTTCAGAACTGATTTCATTGATATGGGTATAATGGATTTCTTCTGTATGGAAAACTACCCTGTGTATGAGGAACTGGTAAAGAAATTTTGGATGTATGCTTGGTGCAAGAACAACACCATTCACAGCTATGTTCAAAATAGGAATATTCTAATTACTCGGGAATTATTGCTGATGTTATCAAATGCCCTAACTCTGGAGCTGTTATTGAAGAGGGCTGGGAAAAGGATTTTGGTGGCTGGGGAACAATCAACGACTCCATCTATGGGAAGCCTGGTGGTTTCAAGGCAGTGGACATGAAGAACAAGTTCAGAGTGCTCTTCAAGATTATAATGCACTGCATGGTTCCCAAGTTTGGGTTTGTGGACACTGTGAGCAATGACCACAAGTTCATTATGTGGAATTATGAGATCAAGGCCAAACTCAACATGCCAAGTCTCGTTTTTGATCATCTGCGAAGAAACATCATGTTCTCCAGAAAAGGGAAGAACTTGAATATCCCTTATGGAAGGTTGCTCTCTGCTATCATGGACAATCAAGGCTTGATTCGAAATCTTCAAGAGCTTAACACTGAAGAAGCTGGAGTTGCACTCAAAACCATGAGTGTACCAACCCTCTCCAGTGAAAACTTGAGGAGAATGAAGCTTTTATCTGAAGAAGTGATTGCTGAGATACAAAAGGAAAAAGAAGGTGGGAGAAAACCTGTAAGGAAGGGAAAGAGGAAGATGAGTGAAGTTACTGTTGAGCCTACCAGAAGAGTAACTAGGAGCACTGACATCCACATTGCTGAGCCCACTCACTTGGTTCAACCAGTGAGACCTGTATTCATGCCCTCAGTGATGCCAGAAGAAATTGAGGAGAAAAAAGTTGAGATTGATGAGATGATAGCCAAATGTAAGGAAGATAGCTATCAATATTACCTATACCTCAAAGAAGAAAGGCTAAAAGGACAAGCCTCAGTTACTGCTACTGCTCCTTCCTCCACTGCTCCTGTTGTTGCCTCTAACACTACTGCTACTGCAACAACCACTTCTGCTTCTGCAACCATCAACATTGTTGTTCCTGCTATCTCTGTTGTTCCTGCTACTACTGCTGCACCTGCTACTTCAAAGTTGAAGCGGATAGCTAAGTTGGGTGATCTCCCAGCAGCAAAGAAAACCAAGGTACTAGATAATGTTGTACGTTTGTATGATACTGTTTATGGTTCTGGATCTGTTAGCTTCACACAACCTGTTGTGTCTAAACCTATCCCTACTCCACAACCCTTTAAACCTATTCCCCCATCTAAACCTTCTCAAGCTTCTAAGAAACCCTCTCCCCCTAAAAAGCCTTTGCCTTCTTTACCCTCTGACTCATCTTCATCTAATGAAAAGGAAGTTGATTATGTCCCTCTGAGACAGAGACAGAGATAGAGACCTCAATCCCAAGTTCAATTTTCTTATATTGAGCCCATCTCTGCTATTCACCCTTCAACATCTACTTCTGCATCACCTTCACCACAAACCACTCACATTCCATCATCTCAACCACAAACAACCAAAACACCTTCACCACAACCTAAACCTACTACTCCTCCACTTAGCCCCAAATCACCACCTAGACCTCCCTCACCTCCTTTAACTCAATTGACTTAAACCACCCCAAATCTTCCAATGAAACAGTACCTGAACCTATTATCCAGGAACACTTATCCCCTTCACCTGGCTCTGATACTGTTTGTGAAGCACAACCTCTCTCTATCCTTCAACCAGTACCTGACCTCTCTTTTCAACTTGCTATTATTGTACCTTTTTCACCACATATTAATTCTCCACCTCATTCACCAGTATTGGCTGAACCTGAAGCTACTGCATAACCAATTATAGATGATGACTTAGTCATTGCAGCTACAATTGCCTCTAAGGTAATTCAAGGACTTGAAACTAATGATAATGTTGTTGCCATCATTAACCCACCAACCCTGCTTCTTCCTGCACCCCCTGGCCCCATTGTTCAGATTGGTTATAAGCCTCCTCCCAACCATCGGGAAGCAAGAATTGTGCCTGAACGCTATCCACACCTGATTGCTGGTTTTGAGAGCCTTAAGGCTAAGAGATACCATGAGTATCAAGACTGGAAAATCATTGAAGAAGGAAGAATGGATGAAGTTACGATCTGTACAGGCTTAAGAGGACCTTCTTGCCAATTGGCAATTTGTGCATAACTGGTTTGAACAGCACAAAAAGGATCAACTTGAAAGGAACAGAAGATTAGTTGCCGCTTCTACTTGGAATGTGCCTCAAAGGAGAAGCACCCCTGCCATTTGGGAACCTAAACCTGCTCCCATACTCCTACCTGCTCCACCTACACCAATTCATCCACCTCCACCTGTCACAGAACCTATTACCCCTCCTCCTGCTTCAACTGCTATGATCACTCAGCCATCTATCTCTGGTTCTGGAACTGCTTCTGCCTCTGCAAGCCGTTCTGTAGTTGTCCCTCAGGAAGTCTTGGATCAGCTTGTCGAAGATAACAAGCTCTTCAAGAAATATATGGAAACTACTGAGAAGCATTTGGAAGCTTCAGAGAGGAAGAATGATGTTGTTACTGATATGTTGTAGGCCATTCTGGATCGGTTGCCTAAGCCTTAGACAGCCTTTAGGATATTTTTTCTACCATCTTGTTTTTAGCTTGTTATTTATCTTTCTTTAGTTAATTGTTTGTAATTTGGCACTTTTTGATTAATGAAATCAATTTTTGACTCTTACTGATTTACCTCTATCTTTCTCAAATAATATTTTGACTATGATGTTCTTTATTTATTCTTAACCTTTTTGTCTGATGACAAAATGGGGAGAAGAAAATATAGATTTATAGAGTAATTGATGAACCTGATGTATCAACCAAGTGTCATCATACGTTTCATTTGTGTATTATTTACTCTGATACATTAACTTGGAATGAAGTATATGCTCTGAAAGATCTATCTGTTTATTTAAGTTTTAATACTTTATTTAAAATGCTCTGAAATGATATATTCATTTGATGTGATTTTACATTTAGAAAATATTTATATATGCTTAATTCAGGGGGGGCCTCTGAAATTATTTTAAATAAATATTTTTCTAAAAGAAAATTGTTCATCAACATATGCATTTGTCATCATAAAAAAGGGGGAGATTGTTAGAATCAAGTGGATTCAGAAACAACGACCCTTAATTATTTTGATGATAACAAATAGTAAATAGAACAATTTATGTTATGATGTGTTTGTTACTGTGCAGTAAATCACTATTCATCAGAAGAAATTGTCTTAGAAGACTTAGTGAAATTGTGAATTTCACACTTAGATCCATAAATCTAAGTCTGGCAAGGATCCTCTGAAATCTCGCTGACGTCATCATGTGAAAGCCCTGTTCTGAAATGGTCAACTCTGTTGTCAGTCAACGCTCTGGTAAGACCATACTTTAACTTGGTCAACTCTTGTTGTCGGTTAACACTCTGGTAAGACCATATTTTGACTTGGTCAACTCTGTTGGTAATCAACATTGTCAAGACTATGTGCTGGCTTAGTCAACTCTGTTTCTGGTCAATGCTCTGATATTCAATCAACGCATAAACAGACTTTGGTTAAACTATTTTATAGAAGCCTTCGTCCAATTCTTCATGACTCTTTCATGTGAAAGGCCAACACATTTTGTGTTGAAGAACTCACCTCTGTTTCAAGCTCGTTCTGGTGAACAGTGTGGCTCTGATAAGAAATCAGACTAAAGTTTATTTAAGGCTACTTCATGTATTTAAGAGACCTCATTGATGAAGCATTTTAATGTATGAGCTATCAAAGGCCAAAGGGAATGTCAACGAATATAATCATCAAGAAACTTGCTCTAGAATGGTCTTATATTCAAAAAGCTCATAAGAGGCAAACATTCTGATTTTGTCTATTGTGTCAGTATGCTTTGAGTAGAGTGAAAAATGACGTGACTTGCTAAAGCCATAAAAAGGGGATCTGAAGTCTTTTGACCTAGGTGAAAAGAGCTGTTAGGTCACAACGGCACCATTCACAACCCTGGCTATAAATACCTTACTTCACCCACTAAAGCAGGTTAACGCTGTGATACAAAGTGAGCAACCAAGAATAATTTCAAGTATCTGAAATCACATTGAACAAAGCACTTAATTGTTTTTACCCTTTCAGTTTGAAAGTTATTCTTTGTGCTTGAGTTTTTCATTGTATATTCTCTTTGTGAGAGTTATTTTGATATTGTTTCAAATCATTTTTGAACATTGTATTTAGCCCAGTAGTGGCTATATTTCTTAGAGGCTTGACTGCACTAAGTCATTCTAAGAAGTTGTGAGTATAGCCAGGTTGGCAGTATTATACTCTCAAGTGTAATCAGGTTGATTATAGTGGAGAAATCCTTCAAGTGTGTGAAGGGACTAGACGTAGCTATCAGGTGATAGTGAACTAGTATAAATCACTGTGTCACTCTCTTCTTTCTTCTCTTTACTTATGTACTGCCTTATTTTATTAACGAGTTGTTTTGAAAAGGTTTTCATAAGCACACAAGCTTTGCGAAAAGATTTCTAAAACCCAATTCAAACCCCCCTTTCTTGTGTTTTTGTCACATTCAGCATTCACCGTGATCATTGGATTTATCAGATGCAGGATTTTCATTTTCTAAAGAGGGTTCATCTGATATGTAACCAAGACCTTGAGTTGTCGTTTTACTGACACTCCAAATCATTGAAGCTTGCTTGTTTCGAGTTGCATTCTCTGCAAGAAACTTTTGAAATGCATATTCATAATCATTTGATTTACACCTAGGATTTCCTTTAGTTTCAGAGCTTTCTGGTTGAGAGCTCTCAGCTTCTAGTTGCTGACGCGTTACCAGACACTGACTATCCACCAGACGCTGATTTTCAGTTTTCAGCTTCTGGTTCTCTTCACTGAGCTTTGAGTTTTCATTTTTCAAAACTTGAAATTCTTGGGATAATTTTGAAAATTTCTTGTTCAAAGCTTTATACTCAGTGGAAAGAGTGGCAAAGTCCTTAAGAAAATCATCAAATACAAGTTGAAGTTCAGAATAAGAATCATATATTATTACCTCTTCAACTTCTTCTTCTGAATCTAGATTAGTATTTGCCATAAGGGAAAGATTGGCTTCTTCTTCATTATCTTCCTCAGAGGAGGATAAATCCAGATCTTCCCATGTGGCCATGAGACTTTTCTTCTTTCCCTTTAAGGAACTTCTTGTGGGCTTCTCCTTAAGATTAGAACATTCGTACTTGAAGTGTCCAAGCTTCTTACATTCATAGCAAACTACTTGACACTTGTCTTTGCTTTCCTTCTTGTCCTTGACATCTTGTGGAATTTCTTCTTGAAGTTTCTTTTCTTTCACATTCTTTGGATCTTCCTAGACATGAACGCGAGCTCATCATCTTATCCATCAACGTCTCCTTCTGAAGCTTCATCTTCTGATTCTTCTTTAGCTGAGGGCTTTAGAAGTACTGGCTTTATGTTTGTTGACTTTCAAAGCAATAGACTTGCTTTTCTTCTCAGGTTCTTCTTCATTCAGCTCAAGTTCATGAGCTTTCAAAGAACTTAAGAGATCTTCAAGTCTTAAGATATTTAAATCTTTTGCTTCTTGAATAGCAGTGACTTTGGGTCTCCACTGTTTGGTCAAACTTCTTAGGATCTTTCTCACATGGTCAGGTGTGGTATAACTTTTTCCAAGGGTCTGTAACCCATGAACAAGTTTTTGGAACCTTCCAAACATAGATTCAATGTTTTTACCATATTCCATTTTAAACAACTCATATTGGCGAATCAACATGCTAGCTTTAGTTTCTCTTACTTGGGCAGAGCCCTCATAAGACAGAACAAGTGAATCCCAAATTTATTTGGCATTATCAAATTTACCACATTTATCATATTCTTTTTCTGACATGACACAGATAAGAATGAATCTGGCTATTTGATTTATTTGATATCTCTTTTTCTGCTCATCATTCCAGTTTTCTCTGGCTATTGCAACTCCAGCAGCATTAGTGGGAAAAATGTAACCACTTTCAACAATATCCCGCAACTCAAGTTGTTGTGTCTCAAAGAAAGCTTTTATCTTATCTTTCCAGTAGTCAAATTTTTCTCCAGTAAATAGAGGAGGACGGTTCATGTGACCACCTTCTGCAGACACGTTCACAGTATAGTATCTTTTCTCTTAACACTCTTAAGTGCTCAACCAAGAGGCCGAGCTCTGGTATCAACTGAACGTGAACACAAGAAAGGAGTTGAATTGTGTTGAAAACTTTTCGCAAACTTTAAGTTAAAAATACTTTTTGAACTCTTGATTTTAAAACTGTTTGTTATCGAATGCTGGAATATTGACCAGATGCTGGAAATGCAGTTTATGAAAACTTGTTTTACTGAGCAAGATAAAGATGAATGTAAAGCAGTAAAGGAAGAGACACAGAGGTTTATACTAGTTCACCACCAAACTGATAGCTACGTCTAGTCCCTTCGATCTTGAAGGATTTTTCACTATAATCAACTGATTACAAATTTTCTTAAGAGTATTCTACTGTCACAAACTTGACAATACTCTTCACTTCTCAAAACGAATCAGTACATTCGAGCCTTTGAGGAACAAAGCCTTAACTAGGCAAACCAACTTTCACATAGTGATTTTTCTTTTGAATACAATCAAATAACTCTCACAGAGAGGATGAAAAGATTAAGCTAAAAAATAAATAACTTTCTAAAAGAAAGAATATCAGACGATGAGGTTCAGTTCTTGGTGTCCAGAAACTTGGCACGAAACTTGATTGCTCACTTGAGTAATAGCTCTTTTAAAATATAGTTTCTAGCAGTTTTTGGCTACCTTCTTCAATGAATACCTTGGGGTATTTATAGGAGTCTTTGAGGGGTATTACCATTGTAGTAAATTTCAGCTCCATATCATTGAGTGAGGAAATTTGAAATGCTATCATTTTCTTTCTTTCCAGAGAATATCAGAATAGTACACATAACCGTTTTTGTACTATCTGCTTTTCACAATTGCCTTGTACAATTTTTGTCTTATCCTAAAAGTGTCACATTTGATACCTCGTACAACAAATTGAGCGCACAAGATTAAATTCGAATTTTGTTCCAAAATAGCTGAGGTGAAGAGCAAAAACGTGACCATCACGTGATTCATTAATAGACCAGATGCTCGCTCAGAACAATGGACGGACGCTCGCAGCAATTGGGTAATCCACATGTCAAAGGATAACACTACCAGACGCTCGCTTTACACAATACGCTGGAGTGAACCGGATGCAGACACACATGGAATGTATTCAAACTCTTGTGATTTTCTTCTTCTTGCTTGAGTGACTTATAAAATATAAGTAATTTTAATACCTGCACACTTCAAGAATTATTAGAAGATAAATTGTTCACTTGCAAATACTTTGTTATCATCAAAATCAATGAGGGTATAAACTTCTCAATCGTTTAGGTTCCAACAACCATCTCACTATATATACATATATATATATACAGGGTCGGTCCTTAGATTTTGGATGCCCAGGGCAAACCAAAAAAATAGTGCCCTTGTAATCATTTAAATATTATACTTTTTTGCAATTTTTTGTAAAATCATTATTATTAATAATTGGTTCATAATCATGGTTTATTAAAAAATTATTTTTGATAGAAATCAAAGTAAGACTATTTAATCCATCTTGTGATATAGTAGAACACAAATAAGATTTTAACAATTTCAATTTAGAAAAATTTCTTTCAACAGTTGCAACAATAACAACGATAGTTAATATTATTCTATAAGTCGTGTATGTATTGAAAAAATAATTAAATATCTTCAAAAAACATAATATCATATAGCTTGATTTTGATTCAACTATTAAAACCTCTCTAACGACTTTTAATTCTTCAAATAGAATTACACCATCAATATCATAAGATTTTTAATACTAAACAAAAACCCAAAAATATCCTCATATGTGTTATATTACTCAAATATTCTATCAAGCGAGTCAATTATTTGATCTACAATATTTAAAAAATAATGAATCATAAAAGATTCCTCAACAGACTCAAGGTTCGGTTGTATGCATTCAAAGTAATTTTCATCATACTGTTTTTTTTCCCAACGAATTTGACGTTGTTGAACAAAATGATGGAGGCTTATGGTGGCTGGGAAGTGGGTCACTCTCGATAGCTATGTCGGCTTGCAGGTGGGTCCGTGACGGTGACTGATGTGCGATGAGAAGGGGGAGATGATGAAGAACCCATGTTTTCAGTGGCATAAACAGATAAAAGGGAGAGCTGAGACACAGAGAGTGAGAGAGATCAGCATATCAAAGATTAGAGAGAAATAGAATGAGAGAACAAGCGCGATACAGAAAGATCGAGAGAAATGGACAAACACCAGACACTTATACGAGGTCCTCTTTTTTTTTTTTCTTCCTGTTGAGACCCCAAATTTTGTATCTAAATGACTATCATAGTTTTATTGCATGAGATCGTAGGTGTATTCTTGTTGATACAAAGAGAAATAGAATACCATGTGTTAGATAATCACTCATTAGTTGACTTGGTTTCAGGAAACAACTTGTTTAATTATTGTTATTGTTTAAATTATAAGAAAAAATTTACACAATTTTAAATATGTAAACTTTTATTTTAATATCTCTATATACTACTAAGGAAAAAATTTAGTGTCCCTCTAAAAATGAGGCCCTAAACAGTCACCCCTTAAGACCGTGCTCAAGGATATATGTGTGTGTGTGTTCCCTTCAAGATTATTTTTATATATAAAATAATATATGCCTATTAGCCTTCATTAATCAACTCACATGAATGCTTTTTTTTTATTTTTTTTATTTCAAACTCACAAGTATGCTGATGCTGTACCTTTTGTGAAATAGCATTTCTCGACTTCTCGTTTCTTCATCACGCGACAAGAGGTATTATAACTAATATTATATAATATAATTAGGGTCAGATCAAACGACACCAGTGTCAAACTTGGGTATTGTGACACCGTTTAATAATTTTGTACCGGATACCTGTATTATAAAACTCACCATTGGATTGAAAGATACTATCAAATAAATCATATCTATAAAATTTTACATTAATCTAAAATCATTTGATATGTCATTGAGATGCATCAAGATTAACGTTATTTAATAAAAGTGCATAAGACGTTAATATTGATACATCTCATTGACATATCAAATGATTTTAGATTAGTGTAAAATTTTGTAGATATGATCTATTTGATAGTATCTTTCAATCCAACGGGAAGTTTTGTAATACAGGTATCCGGTACAAAGTTATTGAACGGTGTCACAATACCCAAGTTTAACACCAGTGTCATTTAATCCTGACCCATATAATTATTCCAATCTCATTTTAATCAAATATGGGCCATGTCCATATAGACCCGTTTTCAGCTATAAAGATAGTGAAAAATTGGCTCAAAAACAAGATGAAAGACGAATTTCTAGTTAATTATTTGGTTACTTACATTCAGGGACGGATCCATAACCATTGCATCAGGGGTATTTGACCCCATTAACTTGTTTAATTTTTTTTACTAATTATTAAATAATTTTATTTTTGTCCGTACAAAAAATTAAATATTGACTCCACTAAAGAGAAAAAATAGAAATTGAGCTACCATTTTTTAAGTGTTGTCCCACATTTACTCTCTTTTTAAGAGAAAGTATAAATTTTTTTTACTCTCCCTTTTATCTTTCTCTATGTTTCTTCTTCTTAAAATACTCTTTGGTCTCTACTTTGTTTTATTCTCAAAATCTATCAACTCAAACGCTATGCAAAATCTCTAACTCAGCCCATTTTACTCCTTTTTTTATTGTCGCTCAATTTCTGTCTTCTTTCTCCATACTCAACTTCATATTTTGTTACTGGTTCCTTTCGTATGTTCTTCATTTCATTTTTAATCTTTTATTTTTTTAGTTCTATTTACAACTCGTTCGTTGTTTGAGTAAATTTCTTTTGCAACATGTTTCCTATATATGTACTATGTGTTTGGTTATTTGCCTAAGTGAGTTCATAGAGGGTTACTTGCTGAAATTAGCGATTGAAAGAAATTTCCCTACAATGAATTTTATGAAGAATCAAATGGGCAACCTTATGGGAGTTGAATCGTTGAATAATCGTTTGGTCACATACATAGAGAAAGATATTTTTAATAGTGCTGAAAATGAAAAAAATCATACAACAATTTCAAAATATGAAGACACGTTAAAAAACAATTATAATTCGTAGATATTGATGTATCTTCATTTTTTTTGGGTATATAATGTTATAGTTTTTATAATTTCCAATTTTTTGTTGAATGATAATGATGTTATTACTTTATCGCTTATGCTTTGATACATTTTTTATATAAATATTTATTGTATATGATTTTGCCCCCACTTATCGAATTTTCTGGATCTATCTCTGCTTACATTGAAAGAAGAATTGCTAAAAAATTTATACAGGATTCTAATATTGATGAATTTTATAAAATGAAAGAATGACATGTACAACTTAGATAAACAGTATGAAATATTTAACTATTATGATTTAACGTGTATTTAGTATTTATTATGAAATTTTTTTAGGCCCCTATTTTTAAAATTTTCGTATCTGTCACTGCAATGGATATAAAATAACCTATCCTTTAAATTATATTCGTTTTTATTTTTGTCTGATAGCTCATTGGCCTACTACGCACTTCAAAGAGCGTTAAAAGGGGACGTAGTGGGTTCGAACCCGCACTCAAGCATTCAAACGGCAAATATTTTGTCAGTTATACTAAGCACCACGGACAAAATTATATTCGTTTAACAAAAAGTAAATGATCCGATTATATATGCATTATATATTAAATGTAGAATATAGAATAAACCGCGTTTCTTTTCTTTAGAGATATTTAAATTTAATTTACACCATTTTCATATTAAATAGAGTAAAGTTAGTACTTAAAAAAAAAAGTAAAGTATAATGCATATTTATAAATCATTAGAAAGAAATATAATTTTTAGTTTTAAAAAAAAAAGATGCTGTTTTTTTTTTGGTGAAAAAGATGCTGTGTTTTTTAGTAAGAATAGATAGAATTGACCTAAAATTTTATAAGATCTAAATAGATACCCAGAAGAATGCTACTTCGCCATCTTAGAATTTCTCCGAAACCAACGTATATACCAAACACTGCACTCATATATAACAATAAAAATACTTCATAAAAAAATACTATAATAATAATAATAAAGTTTATTTTTTTGACTGAATAAAATTTATTATTATTACCATAAGTTTAATAGCTATATATTGACAACGTAAATAAATTTTATATAGCCGTTAACTATACATAAATTTGAAGCCATCTAAAAAACTATACATAAATTTGAAGAAATATTATTATAATGTTACAAGATAATAAAATATACTTTAAAATATAATTAAATATATGCCATCAAAAAATATAATTAATTTTTTATAAAAATATGATCTATAAAAAAGTAAATTATAATTATATATTCTCTCTATTTAATTAGGAATATTTTATAAATAAATAATGGGTAAATACCGCTTTTGGTCCCTGTAATTTGAGCGAAATCTGGTTTTAGTCCCTCTAAAATTTTATGTTTAGATTTTGTCCTCGTAATATATGATTCTTTCACTTTTTGTCCATGGCATCAAATCTCTGTTAAAAACGTTGAGTTTTTGTCTCTATAATTTTAAGGTTCTTCCACTTTTAGTCCATGTAATTTTAAGATTCTTTCACTTTTAGTCCCTCCCGTCATACCTCTATTAGCCATGTCAGCATTTTTTAATAGAGATTTGATGGCAGAGACTAAAAGTGGAAGAATCTTAAATTACAGGGACAAACTCTAAACAAAAAATTTTACAGGGACTAAAACCGGATTTCGCTCAAATTACAGTGACCAAAAACGGTATTTACCGAAAAATAAATAATATATCTTGAAAAAGTTTTGGCCTTGTAGCCCCAAGGGACATGGTTCAAATCCCCTCGAGGGCAGTTGTAACATGGCCTTTAGTGTCACTGAAATAATTATATATCCCCTTCTCTTGCCCCTTTAAAAAAAAATCTTTAAAAAAAGAAAAAAGAAATCTAGAATAAGTTTTATAAAAATGATTTTATTTTTTTATTTTTTACAAAAGATCCAAAGAGGTTGTAGTTCCGTGGATAATAATGGGCTATTAGCGTAGCATAGCATCTAGCGTAAAGCGTTCCCTCTAAATCCTTTACGTCATCATCGTCTTCATAACTTTTAATCATTTCTCGCCATAAAGAAAAAAAAATCTCAAAACAAAGAATCCCACTTGGACAATCTAATTTCTTTCCTTTTTCTTATTCATAATAAGGTACAATTTTTTGTGCCTTTCTTTCGTAAAATAGTAAACATAACTTTTGTAGATTTCGTACGTGACGCCGTATGTGTACAAAGTCAAGCTGTATGTCCGTACAAGTATGAATAATTATTTTTTTTTCAAATTTTCAAAACTTTTTTTTCCCAAAAAATATATTATAAAAGTGGTTAACGCAGTACAAATAAGTGGTTAATATAGTTCACTAATTGGTTAATGTGATATTCTGATATTAGTGGTTAATATAGTTGATATTAGTGGTTAATACAGACAGAGTAATTGTTAACTCATTAGTGAACTGTATTAACTACTTACTTGCACAGTATTAACCACTTTCGCAATTGGTTAACAAGGTTGATATTACTTGTTAATGTAGTATTGAAAGTGGTTAATACAATGTTGGAAGTGGTTAATCGGTGCAAGTGCAACTGTTGATTTAAGTGGTTAACAAAATTGATATTAGTGGTTAATACGGTATTGAAAGTGGTTAATGAGTGTAGTTTGACAAATTAGCATCAGAGTAATACATTATCCAGTTAGTGAACTACATTAACCACTAACATGAATTGTAATAACCACTGTGTTAATCAATAATATCAATTTGGTTAACCAAGAATCATTATCAATACAGTATTAGAAGTGGTTAGTGCATTGCAAATAAGTGGTTAATTCAGTTCACTAACTGGTTAATGAGTTATTATAATACCACAAGTTGTGCCCATTAACCACTTTCAGTACTGTATTAACCACTAATATTAACTCTGTTAACCACATGTGATTCACTTTAATAACTTTTTCACCAAATAATATTTTTCAAAAGGGGGGGGGTAATACGGTGTCGATGTGGGTGTCGGCAAAAGTGATGTTCATATATCATTTTTGTTCATAAAAGATCTAAGTACGGATGCAATATTCGCAAATACCATACCATGTAGCCCAGAGCATAATCCCACGAGCGAGTGACACGAACCCCATAGAGCTCCTCCCCCAGCAAATGTTGTTGATAGTCTAGGTATGCAACATCTATCTCTAGTCGGGTCATAAGGGACGAGGCTGATACAGATGGATCCCGCGGGATGGTATGCACGAATCCATAATGATGCAGTATCCTCTCAGGTAGGTGTGGGTGCCTAATCATGCTCCCGCACCTGATCCAACCTGAATACTTGGAAATATCCTCAAATGGACGCGTCTAGCGGTGGGCATCGTATGGAGAGAATATGACGTCGTCCATCAGCAAACGATCGAGGGTCATCCAATACGGAATGCTCACTGCATGACCACTGTCTGGTGTGAACCTCAATGCCCAAGGCTCAGACTCATCGTAGTCCTCTTGTGACATTCGGGGCTGACGAGGGCGGTGAGTGATCACCGATGCATCGGCAGTTGGCACGGACAAAGAGCAGCTCCTGGCAGGCTTTCAGCAAAGGGGCACGTGAATGAACTGAATACACATCAGAATGAGAGGGATCGGGAGCCTGTGCAGGTATGAGAATGTACAGTTGAAGGAATGCTTAAAAGAATTAATTAGTACTACCTATACCAACAAATGCGTTATCTTTTCGGGAGTCTGGAACTTAAGAACTTCATAGTTAAGTGTGCTTGACTTGGATCACTTGTGGGATGAGTGACCTCCTGGAAAGCACCTCATGATGTGTGTGAGTTAGGACAAAGCACATTGAAAAGACTCGTGTTGGTTTGTGGGGACAATCGTCAATCAAAAAGGCAGTCCAGGATGTTACAAATGGTATCAAAGCGGACCTCTCCTAATACGGTGTGGTTTGGGGACGAACCAGGTGGAAGCTGGTGGGCATGTGACATCTGGGGCTGACGAGGGCAGGGAGTGATCACTGGTGCATTGACAATTGACACGGACAAAAAGAGGCTCCTGGCAGGCTTCCAACGAAGAGGCGCGTGAATGAACTAAAAACACATCGGAATGAGAGGGATCCTGAGACTGTGTAGGTATGAGACTGTACAGTTGAAAGAATGCTTAAAAGAATCGATTGGTACTACCTATACCAACAAATGCATTATCTTTTCGGGAGCCCGGAACATAAGAACTCTATAGTTAAGCATGCTTGACTTGGATCACTTGTGGGATGGGTGACTTCTTGGGAAGCACCTCATGATGTGTGTGAGTGAGGACAAAGTACACTGAAAAGACTCGTGTTGGTTTGTGGGGATAGTCGTCAATCCTGAAGGCAGTCCGAGATGTTACACCTCTCGCATGTAGTAGGTAGTGAGGCTATGGAAGTGCTCCAAGATCTATGCCTGTAACAAAAAATCTAAGTCTCAGTTTTATTAATAACTAATTACATTATAAAGTTCAAAACTAAAATTGTTTCAAAGGTCACTTGTAGGAGGGTCATGTATCCTGCCATCTACTTCGTCTTTGCCAAACTTGCGGTGCTCAGCTGACCGTACAATAATGTAAGGGCAGCAGTACCCCAAGCATACTGTCTGGTCTCCGCAAGATCGGTAAAGTATCGCAAATATATGATATCGACGTGGGTGGCACTCTTGTCGGTGAATATTGTGGTGCCCACCAACAGTAGCAGGTACGCCCTAATAGCGTATGCTCGATATACATCCCTCTCGGGGTCATCGTCACCCATCTCATTCGCCGCACGCACCAAATCAACGAATTGCTCTTGGAGCCAACTGAACCGCACATGTGCAGCTCTCCTATCATCGCACTCCATCTGGACAGCATCATGGGTGATCCCAAGGAGCTGCTCCAGCATCTCGACACCCTCAGGCCTGCTAAGCAAAGTGTGGTCCAACAGGCATTCGGTGATGGGCAAATGCAACAAGCAAGAGACGTCGTCCAAGGTGATTGTCATCTCACCCACAGACAGGTGTAAGCTACAGATCTCTTTATGCCACCGCTCTACAAAGGCACTCAGAATACCATGGTCGATGGGACTGAAGCTCGTACGCATCAGGGGCTCCAACCCAGTCTCCACGATCACATCCAACACCCATCTGTAACTCTCATGCTCATCATCCTGGAGCAGCGGTGCCTTACGGTCGTGGTTGATACACTTCAGCACATCCCGGTCCTACAAAACACAATCTTTATTAACTAAAGTAATAAATTTTAAAATTTATTAAGAACCATTTTCATAAATATAAATAAGTTATAAATGAGCTTAATAAAATCAAATTCAAACTTTACTATTTTTTAAACAAATCAAGCCTCAAACTTTTAGCTAAGCTCGATTAAATAAATGGGTCAAGTTTATGCTTTATATTTTTTTTTTTTTTGGGAAGCCAAACTGACCTCGAATGGTTTACCCCGCTAGTAGAAGATTATAGTATAAATAAATGTCACCACTTATTATAAGCATAGTTCCGTGGATAATAATGGGCTATCCTATCCGGCATTAGCGTAAAGCGGACCCTCTAAATTGTTTATGTCATCGTCGTCTTCATAACTTCGCAATCATTTCTGGCGATAAAGAAAAAAATAATCTCAAAACAAAGAACCGCCGCACTTGGACAACCTAAATTCTTTCCTTATTTTTTATTTTATAAAAAACAATTTTTTGTGCCTTACTTTCATTCACATAATGACAACGACCAAAAAGCAGG
Organism: Calophaca sinica; assembly: GCA_037113605.1. NCBI lineage: Eukaryota > Viridiplantae > Streptophyta > Magnoliopsida > Fabales > Fabaceae > Calophaca > Calophaca sinica. Next base: position 38,864,470 of record CM073733.1, on the reverse strand, counting down.
GATAATTACTTGTTCTTTCCAATTCTCCCCGGAATCTGAAACAAGTTCTCATTGGATTTCTAGCACATAAATAAGCCACCTGACATATTGATTGGCCACAACAACACCCCTTTTTTTTTCCCTGTGGAACAATCATCACTTTGATTTTCCCATTTACTGCTTCATTGTGTTTGAGAAAAGTTTTGTGTTGCTTTTTCATTTGATGGGTGTTTCGGTTGGTTCAGAATCACAAAAGGGTTCATCATGGAGGTTTTTCACTAGGAGGAAGCAGGTTGATTCTGCACGGAAGAACACTGAGCCTCTGCTTGCCAAGGAGTTAACTGTTCCTCATCTCATTGCAGTTGGTAATAATTTTAATTTATTCAATTCAACAACACAAAAAAAGGGTTTAATTTTTAATCGTGCCTTCATCTGGGGTTCTTTGAAATTGGAATTTGTTTATATTCCTCCTTGGAATTCGGATGTTGTCACGTGGAAAATGCTTGGTTTATCTTTTCATGTTTGAGGCTTACATTTTTTTTTATACAAAAAATGGTGTTTTTCTGTTTCTGATTGTACGATGTTGTCGGACTTCAAACTTTTCCCGCCTTTTTTGCTTTCATTGTTTATTTTTATGTTCACACTCTATGGTTGAAAGGCCTCACTTTGAGGATTTCTTGCATGCACATAAATGATTTGGTTATTTATTAACTTTGTTTTGCTAATTGATCACTTTATTTATTTATTTATTTTTAATAATAATTAAGGTGTTGGTTCAACAATTGGTGCTGGGGTGTATGTTCTGGTTGGAACAGTTGCAAGAGAGCATTCAGGACCAGCTTTGGCCATTTCATTTCTGGTTGCCGGATTAGCAGCTGCTCTTTCTGCCTTTTGCTATGCAGAGTTGGCTTGTCGTTGCCCTTCTGCTGGAAGTGCATATCACTATTCATACATATGTCTTGGTGAAGGGTATGTACTCTTTCTCTTTTTCTTCCCACTTCTTTTTAAAATTTTCATCCTTGTCTTGCTTTGCCCTTAAACGTGTGTTTGGATTTGAGTTTGCAAAATTGATTTTGAATCGACTTGATTTTGTAAAATTGGTTTTAGTCTGAAGCTTGTTTGAGCAAATTGATTTATATTTGGAGACGTTTACACTGAAAGTGATTTTAATTGTTGACTTTGCCTGTTTACACGAAAAGTGATCTTATTAATATGCGTGATGACTTTGCCTATTTAGTATTTAATTAGAGTTTAATTGGTATGCACTGTCGGTGTAATTTTTTTTTACACTGTCATGTATGAGTGACTATAATTGATTGACAGTGTAAAATTTTTGTTACACCAACAGTGTGTACTATTTAAGTATTTGTTCATACCTAATTTGTTACTTGGTGTCTTATTAAGTTGGTGCTTACTTTTCTTCTCATGTTCATTGTATGGAAATTTGAGGTCTACGTGAATTTATTTAACATAAATCTTATAAAAGAAATTTATTACTTTGTTTATAGTGTTGCTTGGTTGATCGGCTGGGCTTTGGTTCTGGAATATACAATTGGTAGCGCTGCTGTTGCTCGTGGCATAGCCCCCAATATTGTATGCTCTTATTTTAACTCTTCTCTTGAGTTTTTGCTTGCTTTGGAGTATGCTTATTATATTATTTGTTTGGATTGCAACCAAAACTTACCTGACATAATTATTAAATATTGACATCAAATGTATATATTTGTTTCTTTGTTTAGGCTCCACTTTTTGGTGGTCTGGAAAATTTGCCCATCTTTTTGTCACGCCAGCATATTCCTGGGATTGATATTGTTGTGGACCCATGTGCAGCAATTTTGGTATTAGTTGTTACAGGACTCCTATGTTTGGGGATCAAGGAGGTAGGTTTCAGCTATAACTTTTCTTATTCAGCTCTTATAGGAAATTTTATTTAGTTCATATATTCAAATGTGTTGTTCTGGGAGTTACTTTTAAGTTTTAACTTTGTCTGCTTTATACATGTAGAGCACAGTAGTACAAGGCATAGTCACATCAGTGAATGTATGTGCATTGCTTTTTGTTGTAGTAGCTGGTGGTTACTTGGGTTTCAAGTCTGGTTGGGTTGGATATGAACTTCCTACAGGGTAATTTGAATCTGTTTTGCACTTCCTCATATATGCTTTTTGGTCTCTTGTTACTGAGAACTTGTTACTTTTTGTTTACTAGGTATTTTCCCTTTGGGGTTGATGGGATGCTTGCTGGTTCTGCAACAGTCTTCTTTGCATATGTAGGTTTTGACGCAGTTGCAAGCACTGCTGAAGAGGTATAGATTGCAGCCTGTTTGGTTAAATTTTTGAAGAAGTACTTACGGAAAAGGTTCTAAATCATGGTCGTAGTCATAGTCGTGATCCTTGATATTGCGGAGAATCGCAGTCAAATATGGCTAATGCAGCCTCAATTGCTGTCACAGAGACATCAAAACCTTGATGTCACGACTCATATCACAATCGCAGACCATTTTTTTAAAACCAACCCTACTTTTGGAAGAAGAAATATTAAAAGAATTTTGCAATAACTGAGTGGTGATTGTGTTTTTTGAACAACTTCATATATAAATTGAAATTAGCTCTATCATTTAACTTCTCCATACAAGGATTTTTTTTCGTAAGTGAAACCATAAATTTATTTTAACCGAGAAGCTCTAGAAGCTAATTCAAATTGAGTATAATTGAGGGATGTTCAATTATTCAAATTTGCTGATAATGTTTGACTTCATCAACAGGTGAAAAATCCTCAACGAGATTTGCCATTGGGTATTGCTGCTTCACTGTTTGTATGTTGTGGATTGTATATGCTGGTCTCCATTGTTGTGGTTGGTTTAGTACCTTATTATGCAATTGATCCGGATACTCCCATATCCTCTGCATTTACTGATCATGGGATGCAATGGGCAGCGTAAGTTTGTAATTTTGCAATTTCATAAAGCTTTGGTGGCTCAACAGAGATGTAGTGTAGTTTTCAAAGACAAGTTTGTTGTTTGTGATTTCAGTTACATTATAAATGCTGGAGCTTGCACTGCTCTCTGCTCAGCATTGATGGGTGGGATACTTCCCCAGGTAAATTAATGGATATTTTATTTGCAATTTCTCTATATTAGATGAAAATTGTTTATCTTCATATTTTGAATACATGTTTATTGTTAAAATTAGAAATTTTTGTGGCACTTATTAAATTATCATTATTATGAGTTGTAGAGAACAAGGGAAGAAAATACTTTCTTGTATTACTCAGCAGACTAAGGCTGCTTATATAGAAAAGAGTACATTAATGATTTCCTAAAATAGAAAGATACTAATTAATAATAAAATACAATCAAATCTGACGAAATAAATATAAAATAAAATCTAGGAGAATAATATCGGGATTGGGCCTGATTCTCCAACACCCCCCCTCAAGTTGGTGCATAGATATCTGTCATGCCCAACTTGCCTATTAACCGTTCAAAATTGGGCCTGGCCAAGCTCTTGGTTAGAATGTCCGCAGTTTGCTGATTAGAAGTCACAACAGGCAAACAGATAATTCCAGCATCCAGTTTTTCTTTTATGAAGTGGCGGTCAACCTCAATATGCTTGGTCCTATCATGCTGAACAGAATTATGAGCTATACTTATTGCGGCCTTACTGTCACAGTAGAGCTTCAAAGGTAGATCAACTGTCACTCTAAGTTCCTTTAAGACTCTGTAAATCCATAAGCCTTCACAAATACCTTGAGCCATTGCTCTAAACTCGGCTTCTACACTGCTTCTAGCAACAACTCCTTGTTTCTTACTTCTCCAAGTAACCAGATTTCCCCACACATAGGTACAATATCTAGTTGTGGATTTCCTGTCGATAACTGAACCAGCCCAATCTGCATCTGTAAAGATGACAACATTCTTCTCATCAGTTTTCTTAAAATACAAGCCCTTCCCTGGGTTGGTCTTTAAGTATCTTAAGATCCTGTATACTGCCTCATGATGTTCCTCATAGGGAGAGTGCATGAACTGACTTACAACACTCACAGAAAATGCAATATCAGGCCTGGTGTAAGATAGGTAAATTAGTTTACCAACTAGCCTCTGGTATCTGCCAATATCAACCGGAACACTACCCTTCTCCCACAGCTTCATATTAGGATCCATGGGAGTGTCTGCTGGCCTACATCCACTCATCCCAGTTTCCTCCAAGAGATCCAGAATGTACTTTCTTTGGGAGACTACAATTCCCTTCTTTGAGCGAGCAACCTCCATGCCAAGGAAATATTTCAATGCTCCCAAATCCTTGATCTCGAATTCTGCTGCTAAGTTTCTCTTTAATCTCTCCATTTCTACCGTATCATTTCCGGTGTGGATGATGTCATCTACATAGACTATCAAAACAGCGATCTTTCCATTAGGAGAAAAATTTGTGAACAATGTGTGATCTGCTTGTCCTTGAATGTATCCCTGTCTTTTTACTGACTGGGTGAACCTTTCAACCAAGCTCTTGGAGATTGTTTAAGGCCATAGAGTGATTTCTCCAACTTACACACCTTTGACGCAAATTTTCTTTCAAAGCCAGGAGGACAGTCCATGTATACTTCTTCCTCTAAGTCACCATTGAGGAAGGCATTCTTCACATCAAGTTGATTCAGTGGCCAGTCTAAGTTGGCAGCAAGAGATAGAAGAATTCTGACAGTGTTTAACTTTGCAACAGGGGCAAAAGTCTCTGAGTAGTCTATGCCATAAGTCTGGGTGAAGCCTTTAGCCACCAACCGAGCCTTGTACCTTTCAATTGAATTATCTGAGTTGTACTTCACAGTGAAAACCCACTTACAACCCACAGTCTTCTTTCCTTTTGGTAACGTCACAACTCTCCAAGTTTTGTTCTTAAGGGCTCTCATCTCCTCAAACACAGCTTCCTTCCACTTCGGAACTTTTAGAGCTTCCTGTACATTTTTTGGAATTTCTACAGCAGATAACTGAGAGGTAAATGCAGCAAAAGAGGATGACAAATTTGAATATGACACATACTTGGATAGAGGATGCTTAGTACAAGATCTAATATCTTTCCTAAGCGCTATAGGGAGATCTATTGCAGAAGATTCATCATGACCTATAGGTTCAGAAGAAGACTTACCTGTGTCAGGTTCACTAGGTGGATTTTCCCTTGGTTCGGACTCTTGGCAGTGCTGGAGAGTGAGTTCCTTATTTCCTTTCTTATGGTTTTTCTTCTCGAAGACCTTTCCCTTCCAAGTTTTGTCACCATCATTGAACCTATTTCTTGTCTCTTTATGGGAATCATTTTGTTGTGGCATTACGGTTGATTCATCACCAGTTTCACAGGCTTGTTGGTCATGCTTTTGATTTAAAGATGTCGCCTCAGAATCAATGAGAACCTCTTCCATAGTGGGAATGGGTTCAGGTAAGGATTCATGGGCATTTTCTTTTGGTGCAACACAATCAGTCTCAGGACTTGTAACAAATAAACATTATCCAAAGAAATGGTGTTTTCAAACGAATCTTTTTCAAATGAATCTTCTTTTGGATTCCCCTTGAAGATGAATGTCACTGAAATAAGGTTGTTTTTCAAAAAACGTGGCATCCATAGTCACAAAAACTTTTTTGGATTTTGGATCAAAACACTTGTAACCTTTTTGGGTAGGGGAGTAACCAATGAAAACACATTTTATAGCTCGTGGTTCTAATTTGCCTAGATGCTTATGGTCATGAACAGAAGTAGTACACCCAAAGATTTTCAATGGCAAATCAGCTGAAACACGAGCCAAGGGAAAACAATTTTTGAAAACATTGAGAGGAGTTTGAAATTGTAAGACTTTGGATGACATACGGTTAATTAAATATGCGGCAGTCAAAACAGCCTCACCCCATAAGTATTTTGGCACCTTATTTTCAAAGAGTAAGGCACGAGCCACCTCAAGGAGGTGTCTATTCTTCCTTTCCGCAATTCCATTTTGTTGGGCTGTATTAGTACAAGAACTATGATGCACAACACCATTTTCAAGAAAAAAATCTCCTAAAATCATGTTGAAATATTCTTTCCCGTTGTCACTTCTAAAGACTTGAATATTAGTTTGGAATTGAGTTTGCACCATTTTGAAAAAGTTTTTGACAGCTTGTCCAACTTCAGATTTTTCTTTTAACAAGTATACCCAACAAAGTCTAGTGTGGTCATCTATAAAAGTTATAAACCACTTTTTGTTAGAAAAAGTATTTATTCTATTTGGACTCCAAACATCACTGTGAATAACTGCAAAAGGTTTAGATTCTTTATAAGGTTGAATAGGAAATGAAGAACGATGATGTTTTGCAAACTCGCAGGTTTCACAATGAAATAAAGATGGGTCTTTATCATTAAACAATTTTGGAAAAAGATGTTTCAAATAACGGAAACTTGGATGTCCCAATCGTAAATGCCATAACATAATGTCATCATTACTACTAGAAACAAAAATAGATTCAAAACAGGAACTTATAGATTGAACTTGTGGTCTGGAGTCGATTCCATCTTCAAGGTAGTAGAGTCCCCCACTCTCTTTAGCACTGCCAATCGTCTTCCCCGAGTTCAAACCCTTAAAAACACAATAAGAATGAAGAAAGTTAGCTTGACAGTTACTATCTCGAGTTAATTTAGCAATTGACAAAAGATTACAAGACAAGTTAGGGACATGTAGGACATCCTTAAGAGTTAATAAGGGTGATAGAACTATGGAACCTTTTCCCGCAATGGCTGAAAGAGAGCTATCTGCAATTTTAACTTTCTGGTTACCTGCACAGGGACTATATGAAGAAAACAGACTCGACTCCAGTCATATGATCGGTAGCACCTGAATCAATGATCCAAGCATGACTGAGACTGACACTAAGGAAGGCAGTATTTAGAAAATTACCTCTCTGAGCTATTGCACAAGAAGGATTTTAAGATTCAAGAAGCTTGTACAGTTGGTCTAATTGTTCCTTGGTGAATGGAAATGAGCTTGAAGGAGACTGCTTCCCTTGATCAGAAGTACTAGCCTGAAGAGCACGACCTTCATTCCCCCCTTTCTTCTTCAAGTTAGGAGGCTTACCATGGAGTTTCCAACATGTCTCTCGTGTATGATAGGGACGTTTGCAGTGATCACACCATGGTTTTTTCCCGTCTTTCTTCCCTTCTTCATTGGAATTCCTACTGACAAGTGCAGATCCTTCCACCTCAGCCATAGGAGTTGTCTTTCCCATCATGACACTCTGTCTAGCCTCCTCTCGCCTTACTTCTGAGAATGTTTCCCGGATTGTTGGCAACGGGATCTTCCCTAGAATTCTACCTCTGACTTCATCGAGGTCTTTGTTAAGGCCGGCTAGGAAGACAAAGACACGATCATTCTCCTGTCTCTTAAGGAACAACACACTGTCCTCAGTACATTTCCAGTGATCATCATAGCAAAGATCAAGTTCCTGCCACAAAGTCATCAATTCATTGTAATAAGTAGTGACATCCTTGTCACCTTGTTTGGCATGCCATAACTTTGATTTGAGATCAAAGATCTGAGAAGAATTCTGAATGTCAGAATAAGTGTCTTTGACGGCCTCCCAAACATCTTTAGCAGTTGGCAAGAACATGAAGGGCTTTCCAATTGTTGGCTCCATGGAATTAATTAGCCAAGCAATGATTAGGGAGTTTTCAGACTTCCAGGCCCTGAAGCTTGGATCTATTTCTGCAGGTCTGGGTACATCTCCTGTAAGAAACCCAAATTTTCCTTTGCCATCCAGCACTAATCTCACAGTTTGAGACCATTCTGTGTAGTTTTTCCCATTGAGACTGTTGGGAAAATCGCACTCAAACTCACAAGAACACACAGAGAAAGAGATAGAGAAAACAACACAAGCATATACGTGGTTCACCCTCAGTGTGAGGATTACATCCACGGGCAGGAGAAGAAAGATATTCACTATGAATTCAGATTACAAGAGTATGTTATTCAATTGCTTATCATCCTCTATATATAACAAATAGAGGAAGCAATTCTGTTACTTCACTAGAACAACAAATAACAGAAAGTAACTGAACTAAACTAAGGCTCATAAACGAAGCCCAACAGCGGAAGTGAGATCGACGCCCATCAACCAGACGCTGGTATGCAAAGGAGAGACCAGACGCTGGTATGCTGAGAGAAGAGACCAGGCATTTGGTAGACGGAAGGCGTAATGGAGCGATGGTTTAAGCCCAAACCAACAAATCTCCACCTGGGGTCAAACCACTATCGAGACATTTAGCAAAATTCTCATCTTCCTTGAATCGCCATTCAAAGCATTATTTCAATTATCAACATTGAGCATGTTCAAACAATGCATGAACTTGCTCTTGGGAACCGGTTTGGTCATGATATCACCGGATTGTCTTTAGTATCAACCTTGAGCACCTTGATTCGTTTCGGTCAGAATGAAGTGATACCTAACATCTATGTGTTTGGTTCTCTCATGGTGCACTTGATCTTTCGCCAAACAAATGGCACTTAAGCTGTCACAAAATATGATGGCTTTATCTTGTGGAAAGCCTAAGTCACTGATAAGTCCTTTAAGCCAAATGCCTTCTTTTGCTGCCTCTGTCAGGGCCATGTACTCTGCTTCTGTGGTTGATAACGCTACTGTGGGCTGCAATGTAGCTTTCCAACTTACTAAACATTTGCCAACTGTAAAAGCATAACCCGAATGGACCTTCTACCATCAAGATCCCCAAAGATAGTCGACCGAGAAACCAAGAAGAGAACAAGTAGAATCATTCCCATACACAAGACCAACATCACTTGTTCCTTTGAGATATCTGAAAACTCTCTTGACAAAGAATCGGTTGCTTCCTGGCCTGGCTCATGTATCCGCTTATGACACTTACACCAGGTAAAGATCGGGTCTAGTGCAAACCATGGCATACATGATCTCGCCATTGCACTAGCATATGGGACTCTCTCCATGTAGTCCCTTTCACCGACGAGTCTCAAACACTTCGCGATTCTCGATGGTTGCGATGAAGTGGAGTGGTAACGAGTTTTGCGAGGTCATGCCAAATCTGTTTAACACTTTCGAATGTAAGACTTCGACACAAGAAAAGCTTTTTCTTATCTCTGTCCCTCAGTAGATTTCCATTCCCAAAATCCTCTCTCGGCACCAAGGTCTTTCATGTCGAATTCAGAATCGAGAAGAGACTTGAGCCTATTAATATCGATCATGTTTTGAGATGCAATGAGCATGTCATCAACATAGAGCAATAGGTAGACATAGGAATCATTTTTCGATTTACTTAGGTACACACATGAATCATAAGGACTTCTTTTGAATCCATGGTGAATCATAAACTGATCAAATCTCCTATACCATTGCCTTGGAGATTGCTTCAAGCCATACAATGATTTCTTCAACTTGCAAACTAATTTCTCCTTTCCTTGTTCTACAAAGCCCTCTGGTTGCTTCATATAAATGTCTTCCTCTAAATCCCCATGTAGAAAAGCTGTTTTTACATCAAGTTGTTGTAATTCCAAGTCCATATTAGTTACTAAGGCAAGGAGAACCCGAATGGAAGTGTGGCTTACAACTGGAGAGAAAAATTCATTGTAGACCACACCTTCCTTTGGCTAAAACCTTTGCAACTAATCGGCCTTGAATTTGATTCCATCTACTTTGGAGATTCCAGGTTTCTTCTTAAAAATCCACTTGCTTCCCACCACTTTTTCTCGCCTTCAGGCAACTTCATGCCGCCATGTATTGTTTTTGTGCAGATCGCATTTCATCATGCATGGTGTGAGCCATTTTTCTCGCTTCAACAAGTAATAGCCTCCTGGAAATTTCTTGGCTCTTGTGCATCAACATCTTCAAAGAACTTGAAATGCATATGAGCATATCTTCATAACCATACCTCTCTGGAGCCTTTCTATTCCTTTGAGACTTTACGATGCATCTGCTTCGCATTTACGCTTCGGTTCTGCAGGAATTTGCAATTCGTGATGTGATTCGATTAGTCCGCTTGACTACCCGATTCTCGCTTGATCGGTGCCTTTCTCGGCTTGATCATTACGCCGCTTCAATTTCTTCAAACTCCACCGCTTATAGGTTTTGTCACGACTTGGTGATTGTGCAATTTCAGCTTTGTTATGCAGATGAGACCTCTCATCAAAGTTTACATCTCTACTCAAAATCACCCTTTTCTCAGTTGTGACCAAATCCTATATCCCTGACACCCTCACCATATCCAACAAAATTCACTTTCTAGCTCTAGGTTCAAGTTTGCCTCACTAACATGGTAATAAGCGGACAACCAAAACTTTAAGCCTAGAATAATCGGCAGTTTGGAAGACCATACCTCGATTGGAGTTTTATTGTCAATGGGTGAGGAGGGTGACCTGTTGACAATGTAGCATCTTTGTAGCAGCGGCTTGACCCGAAATGTTTCTTCAACCTCAATTGGATAGCATACATCTAGCCTTATCCAATAAGGTGGGTTCATTCTCTCTGCTATGCCATTCTGTTGAGGTGTGTTCTCATTTGTATATTGCCTTGCAATACCTTCAATTGCAAGTGTAATTTATTGAACTCTTGTAACAAAATTCTAAACCATTATCGGTTCTTCGTCTTTTAATCTTTCTTCCCACTTGATTTTCTATCAAAGTTTTCCAATTCTTGAAACATTGGAAAGCCTCAGACTTGTGTTTCATCATATAAACCCAAGTCATGCGAGAGTAGTCATCAATAATGGAAAGAAAGTACCTAGCTCCACCTATAGATGGAACCTTTGATGGACCCCAACAATCTGAGTGTATGCTTGTCGAGTAGCCTTGGTTGTGTGTGAAGCCTTACGAAATTTGGATCCGTGATGCTTACCAAAAACACAATGTTCACAAAATTCCAATGCTCCTCCTACGACCTTGTAATGACCGCGATCAACGAGAACTTTCAGCCCTTTTCACTCATGTGCCCTAATCTCATGTGCCACACCGCAAAGATGTCGAGTTTACATTTTTACGCCCGCGAAGCGGTTATGCATTAATCGAGTTGTCCCTTGAAGAATGTATAGATTTACGTGTTTTGAGCCTGTAACACCACAGTCCACTTTCCTGCTTCGATCCGCATAATCCTCCTTGAACATCTGCATATGAAGCCCTTTGAATCCAAAGCACCAACAGAGATGAGGTTTCTTTTTAATCCAGGAACATGCTTGACATTGGTTAAGGTTCTAATCACATCATCATGCATTTTGATTTGAATAGAACCTATACCAATTGTCTTGCACTACGCTCATTGTTTCCCATGAGCAAATTTCCTCCAAGCTTCTCATCATAGGTCACAAACCAATCTTTGTGAGGACACATATGATGAGAACATCTCGAGTCTAGCACCCACTGCTCGTGATCGAGTTTGATCATCATTAACGGAGAGCATACCGTAATCCGATGAGCGCCTTTCTTGAGCAAAGCGAAAGAATGATTCCTTCTTCTTCTTCTTAGGACAATCTTTCTTCCAATGTCCAGGTTCTTTGCAATAGTTGCATATATCTTTTGGATTAACCTTTCCTTTGGAATTCTTCCCTTTCCTTCTTCTTGTTTTGATTGTTTCTTGAATTTCTTTGAGTTCTTGACAAATGCGGATCTGAGGCGTAATCATCACTGTTCGGATGCCTTCAATCGAAGCTCTCTAGAATACAAGCTTGTCTTGACTTCTTCTAGTGATGCTCTCTTTACCAACACTAATAGAACTTACAAAGTTGTCATAAGATGGTGGCAAAGAAGCTAAAAGAACCATGGCAATGTCTTCATCCTCCATCTTGACATCAATGTCCCGCAATTCAAGCGGATTGAATTCAATTCATCAAGATGCTCTTTCGGTTTGACCGCTTCTTTCATTTGAAGACTGAATAACCTCCTCTTAAGCAACAACTTGTTGCTCAAAGATTTGGTCATGTATAGGTTCTCGATTTGAGCCATAACTTGTAGCAGATCCTCTTCAAAGAACTTCATAGAGGACTTCATCGGATAGGGATAGGAGAATCAACGAGTGAGCTTTCTCCTCATGTTGTGTTGACGAATCTTTGGCGACCTTTCGGTTTGGCGATAGAGGGCCCAAACCCCTTGTTCTTTGAGAAGTGCACGCATCTTAATGCGCCAGAGATTGAAACTGTTCCTCCCATTAAACTTCTCGATCTTGATTGTGTTTGACATCTTTCTTGGGCCAGACGGTGGAGAAACTCCGTAAAAAGCGAGAAGAAAAGAAAGAGCGGGAGTGATGCCTGCAAGAAGCACCACAAACTGAACAAACACTGAGTCACAAGATTAACAGAATGCAATGTGGATCTTGAACATCCACCGAGAGCGCAGCGGAAGACGGACAGGGAGGCTTGGATCGAGTCTCGCTCTTGATACCAGTTTGTTGGGAAAATCGCACTCAAACTCACAAGAACACACAGAGAAAGAGATAGAGAAAACAACACAAGCATATACGTGGTTCACCCTCAGTGTGAGGATTACATCCACGGGCAGGAGAAGAAAGATATTCACTATGAATTCAGATTACAAGAGTATGTTACTCAATTGCTTATCATCCTCTATATATACCAAATAGAGGATGCAATTCTGTTACTTCACCAGAACAACAAATAACAGAAAGTAACTGAACTAAACTAAGACTCATAAACGAAGCCCAACAGCGGAAGTGAGATCGACGCCCATCAACCGTATTTGGTATGCAAAGGAGAGACCAGGTATTTGGTATGCGAAAGAGACCAGGCAGTAGACCCGAGAAGAGACCAGGTATTTGGTAGGCCGAGAAGAGACCAGGTATTTGGTAGACGGAGGCTGTAATGGAGCAGTGGTTTAAGCCCAAAACCAACAGAGACGTTGAACATCAACCTTAAGGGAGTTGGAGGATCCCTCATAATTGTTGAAAGGGTTATGGGTTGAATGTCCACAGGGAAAAACTCCTTGAAAGCCGAAGCCACCTCCTGGGCCGCCGCCACTTGCGCTGTCATGCACAATGCCTGGGCCGCCACTTCCGCCACCGGTGCCTGGGCCGCCGCCAGTGATGATGGATCCATCACTGTTACTGCTCCCTGTAAGAGCCTGCTTCCACGAGTTGTTGTTTCTCGTCATGAGGAAGGAGAAAGAGTAATCCCTTGATCAAAATACCACTTGGGTTTTACGCGGAAGTGAGGCCCTCAAGATCGAGAGCTCTTGATACCATGTAGAGAACAAGGGAAGAAAATACTTTCTTGTATTACTCAGCAGACTAAGGCTGCTTATATAGAAAAGAGTACATTAATGATTTCCTAAAATAGAAGATACTAATTAATAATAAAATACAATCAAATCTGACGAAATAAATATAAAATAAAATCTAGGAGAATAATATCGGGATTGGGCCTGATTCTCCAACATGAGTAAATATATATCTTGGTGGATTTGGAATGAAGTGTATGGCTTGTTTTAAACAAATGGAAGACATTAGATTCTCACATTAATGATGCCTAATAAGTGTAATTGATATATCTTTTGTTGTTCAGTGAGCTAGCTTTGTATTGGTTGTAATGAAATGGATTTTCATTGAAGAGGTAAAATGATAGTCATTTGACTCATCATCATATTCAAATATAAGTTGCATTTCTTTCGCTGATAGATGTTGTTTGCCTTTTCCAGTTGTCACAAATTTACTCCTTTTTCTTTTGAAGTACTTGATTTGTCGAGTGAAAACTAAATGTATTTTGTTCGATGTTTCTCAGCCGCGAATTTTGATGGCTATGGCAAGGGATGGGTTACTGCCACCATTTTTTTCTGACATAAATAAGAAGACTCAGGTTCCTGTTAAAGGCACAATAATTACTGGCCTTGTGGCTGCAATCTTGGCATCTTGTATGGAAGTCTCTCAACTTGCAGGGATGGTAAGTCTTCTATATATAGATAATGGAACATCCCAGGAAAGAGCATGTTCTCATCATGATACAAATGACTCATTCATAACTACTACTCCCCCAGTTCGTTTTTGAGTGTCGTTTAAGGATTTTGTACAACAACTAAGGAAATCAGTAATTTTTTTTTTGATGAAATTATTAGTCTTTTTTTCTGTGGTACCCTTGACTGTTCATTACCCCATTGCACCTATTTCTCTCTCTTCATTAAATAGTTAAGAGTATAATTGACAAAAAAATAATTAATATAACCTTAAACTGAAAATGACAGATAAATAGTAACAATTTTTTCCCCTAAAAAATAGACTCTTAAAAAGGAACAGAGGGAATATACAACAAAAATGTATGCTTTATTCAAGAAGATTATTTGACTGTCATATGTAAAAAAAACTTTCACTATCTTGTATGTATACTGGTATATTAGTACAATACCAATATGTATTTAGCCTTTTTCTTTCAGGTTAGTGTCGGTACTCTTTTAGCATTCACCATGGTGGCGATATCAGTGCTGATCCTAAGATACATTCCTCCAAATGAAGTACCATTGCCTCCTTCTCTCCAGGATTCAATTGGAGAGACCAATGTGGAATATGAAGAGGCAAATGTCAGTACTTCTGAGAACACAAAACCTTTATTAGATGTTAAAGGGGATTTTTCCTTTGATTATCCCCTTATTGCTAAACATCTTGCCATAGGCAACTGTGAGTTATGACTTCCCTTCTCCTTTACCAATCTCTATCATAAATAATGTTCATTTAGTGGTCAATAATATAATCTGTGTTGCTTAAGTAATTACACCAATTCATTTGTTTTCATAATACACTGTTGTTTTTCTCCTTACTTTTGTTTTGTTTTGTTTCGAGTGCAGATCTAAATGAGGGTAATAGAAGAAGAGTTATTGGGTGGACCATAGCATTCATATGCTTAGGGGCATTTGTCCTCACATATGCAGCTTCATGTTTAACTTTTCTTAGGTTAGTCTAATACCAGATTGTCATAGCTTTTCTCATGCTGCACACGCAATTATAATTTATTGATACATAATCAATATCCCCAAATACTTTTGTATCTGATTTGAAATGCAAAGTGGGCTATTTAGGGACTTGGCTGTATCCTCTGAGAATGGGCATGGTTTTATATTAGGGTTAAATATGCTTTTAGTCCCTATAAATACCCTTCTATCGAGTTTAGTCTCTACAAAAATTTTCATTGATGTTTAGTCCCCAATTTGGTAATTTCAGGAATTAAACATCGATGAAAATTTTCACCAAAACCAACAAATTGGGGGCTAAACATTGATGAAATTTTTTGTAGGACTAAAAACATATTTAACACTTTATATTATTAATATTGAAGAACTCCTACAATAGATTATGCACTTCATTAGCATTTGTCATGCCATTTAAGGATTGCTTGGTGTTCTAAGTTTTTTCAGCATCGTTTTATGCTATTGCCAGTTCTGTTCGCTTTGCATTATGCGGAGTTGGAGGCATTCTTCTTGTGTCTGGTCTTGTCTTCCTAACCTGTATAGATCAAGATGATGCAAGGCACAACTTTGGGCACTCTGGAGGTATTCCTTACCATCATATCCTTGTGTTTGATAAATTTTAGTATCAGACATAAAGTGTATTAAACAAGTGTTCTATACCCTTAAAACAATATGTAAAAAGTAGGTTGGCCATGAATTCTGTTCAGTTTAGGGGAAATAACTGTCATTAATCACTTTCCAGGTTTCATGTGTCCTTTTGTGCCACTGCTGCCCATAGCTTGCATTCTCATCAATACCTACTTACTTATCAATCTTGGGTAAGCATTAATACTTTATTTTTCCATGTTAATGTTGAGCTGAAATTGAACCTACAAAAATAAAAGAAACACAAGGACAAAATCTTAAGTTATCTTCAATGTATTATGTTGAACAAGCATTTCTCTGTTTAGATATGTTTATTGAGTTGCACGATTTCTCTAATTCTTGTATATCTTTTTTGTAGAGGAGGTACATGGTTGCGTGTTTCGGTATGGCTGGCGACAGGACTACTAATTTATGTGTTTTATGGACGAACTCATAGCTCTTTAAAAGATGCAATTTATGTGCCGGCAAGACAAGTGGATGAAATTTATCATACTTCCACAAGCTATCTTGCTTAATCTCTGTAGAAGAAATTAATTAGGCCAAATCTCAGTGTGTGGAAGTTGCTAGCCAGAGAAAATGTCGCAGCTCCACCAGTTGTATAATTAATTAATCCTTGTACAGAAAATGCTTCTGAAGCTTAGGGTCATGTATTTGTTTTCTTCTAATGTGGTTGTTATATGCCTTAATTGTATCTCTTCTTCCTCATTATTTGCAAATTGTATCATACCACTATGTACGAGTGGGTGACAGTACTTGTGTGCTGGCTTAGGTTATTGTTTCAAAAATGTAAATATAATTTGAAATTGATTTCTTACTACCTCCGTCCCAAATATAAGCACATTTTGACCAAAACACGGAGATTAAGAAAACCATTTAACCAATTTAAATTGTCTAGAAAGTGTGCTAGTTTTTCCATACTACCCTTCAATTAATGAGACAAAATCTTTAATACTCCACTTTGGCTTTTCATCTTTTCAAGACTATCTAAAGTATTTTTGTAAAAAATTAATTAATACATCTTGTAAATAGCAAATGGGCTTATATTTTGGGGCAATCTTTTTTATGCAAAAAGGTTTATAATTTGGGATGGAGGTAGTATTTAATTACCATTATAGTACCTCGTTGTTTTGTGCCTTAGATTTCGTCATTCTCGAGCCTTCCTTTTTGGAACAACTAGAGCATTAAAGGAGCGCGGTTCCCTAATATAAAGTGTAGAAACCAAGGTATTAAAAACCGGACCGGACCGGCCGGTTGAACCGGGCCATGGTCCGGTCCGATCCACCCTATAAAACCGGTTGGCAGAGAACCGGGCGGGTCTGTTGATGAACCGGTTAAGAACCGGACCGGCCCGGGTCAAAACCGGCCAAAACCGGGTTTTTTGGCCGACCCGGCCGGTTCACAAAAAAGTTTTTTTTTTTTTTATATTAAGGGCACATTTTATATTTTAACTGTTTTTTTTTCCTGCGCTATTTTGCTTCTCAAACTCGACTACCTGCGCCATTTTTCATATTTTGTGTTATTGAACGTAATAGTTATGTCATATTTGAGATGGATGAATGTGTAATTTTTTGTTATATGTCGACTTATTAAGAAAATATTAAGTGAAGTATAATTTTTATGGTGTAAAGTTATGAATATCACTTTATTTTTTGTTTATTATTTATTTATATATTGTATTAAATATTTTTTTAATAATATTTAATCGAACCCGGTTCGACCCCGTTCCAACCCCGGTCGAACCCAAAAACCCTAAACCCAGGCCCTCTCCAGTTCAATGCCCGGTCCGGTTTTTAATACCTTGGTAGAAACCTTCTGAATATTATTGAGTTGTGCGTTGAGTACATGCACTAATCTCTATATGTAAGCCAATTCTAACTAGCGGGCCTCGTTAATAGGCCTAATACACTAATTCCTAATAATTACATAATACGACAATAATTACCAGTTTTACAACACTCCCCTCAACCTGATAAATAAATATCTATCATTCTCAGCTTGAAAGTAAGTTAGCTAAATTGTTCTCTTCACAAGCTATTTGTTAACACATCCGTCAACTGCTGTCAAGAAGAGATGTAGGCAGTTGTTATTAATCCACTATCCAACTTTTCTCTGACAAAGTGTTTGTCTATTTCAATGTGTTTTGTCTTATCATGCTGACAGTGAATTTATTGTCACAAAACAACTTCAAAAGGTCCCATACTTTATCTTCAAATCATCAAGCACAATTTTCATCTACAATAACCCACAAATGTCTTGTGCCATAGCTCTAAATTCTGCCTCAACACTTAATCGAGCCACTACACTTTGCTTCTTACTTCTTCAAGCAACGTTCCCACACAAAAATGTATAATAGCTCGAAGTAGACAATCTATCACTCACTAAACCCGCATAATCTAAATCATTATAAGCCTTCATAGTCAGGCTTCCGCCTCTTTTGAACAAGAGTCCTCTACCTCAAGTGACTTTGAGATATTGCAGAACACGATCCATGACTTGCAAGTGTCTCACTCTTGATTCATGCATGAACTAGCTGAAAACACTAACTACATATGCTAAATCTAGTCTAATGTGTGCTAAGTAAATCAACTTTCCCACTAGTATCTGATATTGGACCTTGCCAATCTTAGCACTATCTTGGACCTTGTCAACTAGTTGGGTTACCCATGAGAATGGTGCTAAAAGATGATAACATGCCTCAAGGCATTGGGGCTCAAAGAGACATAGCTCTGACAAATACAGTTAAAATTATCTAAGAAAACTTACGACAACAAAGGCAATTTTTCACTAAAACTCGTGCTAAATCAAACGTGTTCTGAAAAGTATGGAATATAATCTAGAGATGGGCTATGTCATGATAGAAAGACGATCTACATTTCTATCAGAATAATTATGTGATTGTTGGAGTTCCAAGTGAAGTATACGAATCTTCCGAAGTATATAATGTTCGCGACCGATGAGATTAACCGGCAAATCTTGTAATTTTGACCATCTAAAATATCATAATTTCAATTTGTCAAAAGTAAAACACCGAATACAATGCCGTGCACAATATTATTACTTCTCCCCAGTCCCATGTACTGATGTAATAAGATTTACATTTGATGCTTCCAAAATGGGAGTTATCACAGGAAGGAATCATCATGGCAAATAATTGAAGATTACAAGGTTTAAGATACACAGGGATCATCGGGAGAAGCAGACAAAATTCCCATGACATACAGCCACATACAAACATCTGAGGCATTACAGGTGAGGTTTACAGACTATACAAAAGGAGCACAGAATAGTAAAACACTGGCACTTTTCCTGTTCAAGCAAGATTATTTGCCATAAAAAGTGGAGTCCCATAAGTTTCCATATTCTCAGTTAAGGCACCATGATGTGCCGAAAAATCATCGCTGTGAATAACATCTGTACCATCACTGGGCAAGTAAATTACAATGGATTAGAACACATGCCACCAAAACATGAATTATGCTTATAGAAAACAAAACATTGAATCGGACAATTACAATCATACCAGTTAGTGATTACTCATTATGACAAAGTTTAACTGCCAGCATGGTGTAGAGATAATCATTTTAAAATAAAATAACCTCAGTTTTGCGGCTATTAAATTGCCAAGTCATCAAACAGGGTTGAGAATTTTGAGTTCTGGTAATTTTCTTTTATTTAACATTTCTAATGCGTTATTAAAATAGAAGTTCCATTAGGCAAAGACAGAGTTTAGATATTTGTAGATAAGTATATCAATACAATGAATCAGCCGAGAATGGTATAGGTTGCTCATACCATTAATTTGTTAGTTTGTAAGAGTTGCAACCTCAGCCTTCCTGTGCATATGAAACCAAAACTTTCTTCATCACCATTCTCTGCTTTCTTTGCAAATATTTTGGCTATCAATTTTATGCCTCTTCACCAACCAAAGTACTTTCATCTTTGCCAGAGACACTACCAACTGCTTTGTTGCTGCTCTTCTTTATCTTGTCTTTGTTGGTGACAGGCTTATCCTGCGAAGGGCTGACAGATCTCCTTTTAAACTTTTTTGATGGAAGAACAGAATTGTCCTCTGAACTCCTTTTAGATGAGGCTTTGCCTTTGGGAGTGTTGATCTCACCCTTAGGCTGTTCAGTCTTCTCATCAACTAAACCATCATTTGTCAGGCTGGTAGCTTCTTCCAATGAACCGTTATCAGTTGATTTTGGCAAAGCTGTTGTATCTTCATTGAGTTTGCCAGTAGGCTGCTTAACATTTGAATTTGAGTTGTCTGGATCTGTATCAGGAAGCAGTGCTCGGTGACTAAGACGCAGCTGTCCCTTATCATTTATCTGCAGCGCATGCTTAAAACCAATTAGAGAGAATGCCTACCATGAGATATGGTAAAATAAAATATTAAGAAACCATGATACAAGAATCATATCCTTCAGACAATAAAATTGTACACAGTTTATAATGAAGCATATGAAGCAGGAAGTATTCCAACTGACTAACGGGGGTTGACTTCACTGAATGCAATTTTAATTTCAGTGAAATTTCAAATGATAAGGAAGAATCTCAAAAAGATAGTAAAAAACAGAAACTCCACAAAGGCATATATTAAGGCAAAGAACCAACTGTATCTTAAAAAAGGATATTTGGATCAGCTTCATCCCCATTTCAGAGAATGGAAAAGGAAAGGTGGAAGCTAAAGATCGTATGGCAGGATAGATGTTTTCGGGGTAACAAAATGAAGTTATGATCCTTCATATAAAGCAAAAAACATTAAATATAGTGAAGTTGATTATTGCCCTAAGCTCAGAACAGCACCTACCTCTCTCTTCCAGCTCCTCTCTTTTCTAGCTCCTCAAAATAGAAGAGAAGGGGGTGGAAGGTGCAATTGAGGGAAGAGGAAAGAGCTAAGAAAGAAAATAAAGGCAAAATAGTAAATCAATAAAGAGTTAAATATGTTTTTAGTCCCTATAAAATTACGATTTTTCAAGTTTAGTTAAATATGTTTTTAGTCCCTATAAAATTACGATTTTTCAAGTTTAGTCCCTAAATAAATTTTATTCATTTTAAGTCCCTATTTTTCTTTTATAGGGACTACATCCATTTTTTGTAGAAAGTTTCCAAAGTAGGGACTAAATGAATAAAAAAAACTTAGGGACTAAACTAGAAAAGTCGTAATTTTATAAAGACTAAAAACATATTTAACCCATAAATGAATCACAAAATCCAAAGTTCATAAAAAGAACCATCAATAACGGCTTGTTTGTTTTAGCAGAACTTGATGCTAGAGAATTTGAGGCGAGAGAAGAGTAGTTGGTCATTTGGTATAGCAAAGAGACGAGAGAGAGATCAAAAAGTGGTGGGACCCAGTAAGATTGCTTTCTCTCCACAATTGCAAAGAAAGGGGAGAGAAGCTTTATTTTTTTTTATTTTACCATTTCTGCCCTTTTCTTTATTTAAGTGGAGCTGGGAATTTGTCATTGTTGCTCGCACAGGTTCGCCGAAGGCTTCATTAATATTTCGATTACGTTTTTCTTATGCCAGTGGACTTGATTTGTTTATGAAAATGGAACAAAAAATTAGAGGAATTCAAATTTCTTATTTAATTAATCAAAATATTAATTATTTAAAATAGAATAAAATTTACATTAAATTTATCAACTAATTTAATAACAAAAATAAAAAAATAAATTAATCAATTAATATGTTACTTGGTATTGATTATATATTATTTTAGATAGGGGCTTTTTTGACAATTCATAAAATCATTCTATTTTTCTCTTCTTAATTTCTCCTCTTTTCCTTAAACCAAGCAATACCTCAAATCTACCATATTTCTCACATCTTTCTCTCTTCTCACACACTCTTTCACTTGTTTCTCTCTTCACAATTTCTCTTTAGAACCAAACATACCATAAATGTACTTTTAACCGTATATATTCACTTCAACCAAGCTTGCATGACCCAAATAAAAGCTAATTCTGTGGAAGAAAAAATGCTTCCACCCGAAGGCATAGACAATGAAACGGAGAATGAAACACCGCATAACCTTCTACAAAATAAAAATTGCAACCTGAACTTTAAGAGAATAAAAGTTCTTCTCTTCAGTGTAGAAATACCATGCTTTTAATTAAAGTACGATTGTGCTCTGGGCCAACGGTCCATATAGTCAACTTTCATCTGTAGCAGCCCCCCACAGCAAAAAAGGGGGGAAAAAAATCCGTTGTATAGGAGATTTTATACAAACAATCTTGTACTACAACGAAAACCATGTACAAGTAACCATAATCAAAACATTTCACCACTCACCGTAAGTCGTTAACAGTTAGCACATAATGAAAGTGGTTAATTAAGGGTTAATTATGTTTTACGTTCCCAAAAACTAGCAAATAATCGGTTTTAGTTCCTAAAGTTAAAAAAGTATCTACTTCATCCCCTATTTTCTAAAATGTGCAGCAATTGGTCTTTGTTGTTTTATTTTAGTCACTATAATGTCGTTTTTTCTTATTTTAGTCACTGTAACTCCTGTTTGATAGAGATTGAATCGAAAAAAAAGAGATATTACAAGGACTAAAATAAGAAAAAAAAAAATTATAGGGATTGAAACAAAACAACAAAGACCAATTGTGACACATTTCAAAAAAATTGCAACGAAAAAACATTTTAAATTTCAGGTAAGAAAACCGGATATTCGCTAATTTTGGGGTACAAAAAACACAATGAACCCTTAATTAAATTACTAAATGGTAATCTCAATAATTAGTGAAATTATTGTTAACCAAACAGTAAAATTATTTTGTTAACCACATATATTAGTCTAGCATTTGAATTATCAAACACAAATGTAGTTAAATTAATAAGTGGTATTGATACCATACCACTGGTAGTATGCTAGCTTTAGGGAGAGAAAAGGAAGAGAGGATGACAGCTCCTTACGCATTGCTCTCAAATGGACCTCTTACTACGATTACACAAAGACAGTGATACCATTACTCTATATTCCTCAATACAAAACAAACGGGCTATAGAATATTGTGTTTCTTAGATTTTGGGTCTAAATCAAACCCACAAAACCGGATTATAAAGTGAGGACAACCCAAAACTTACAAACACTACTTACGCCATATAACTAGTCGATGTGAGACTCCCAACACATCTTCTCACGCTCAGGACTGGACATTTGAGAAGAGACTAATGCAGGTGGAACAACAGAGATCTCAACGCACCCCCTCACGTCCAGAACTAGACACTTGGATCGTAGACAAATGTGAGTGGAATAACAAAGAACTTGACCCAATAATAACCTAGGATAAGCTCTGGTACCATTTTAGAATTTGGGCTTTAGACCTAGCTTAACCTCACAAAACCGGCTTGTAAGGTGAAGACTGCCCAAACCTTACAAGCACTTTTTAGGTCATATCTCTAGTCGATATGAGACTCTCGACACACCCCCTCACGCTTAGGACTGGACATTTGAAGTATGGACTAATGCGAATGGAATAACGGAGATCTCAATAGTGTTTTTATTTACAAACACGCTCGGGTGTCAAAATGTAACCCAGTACATAGAACTAAAAAACAAATGGGAGTAAAGCTTGGCTACGGTATTAATCACCATCAAGATAAAAAAACACAAACTACTAAGGTATTAGAACCACCGATAATTTTGAACATGATTTAAAGCTAACAAAATGTAAAATGACATACCTCTATAAGTTTTACATCAATACGATCTCCCACCTTGAAAACCTGGGAGAATGTACGTCAAATAGTATCATGCTATTTTTTCGCAAATCAGGACAATTTTTTTTTTTTTTTTTTGAAAAAAAGAATAAAATAAAATGCTTACATCTTCAGCCTTAGGTAGCCAACCTGAACTCAGTTCACTAATATGGCAAAGTCCCTACATAAAATAAGAAGAGATGTCCAAATAGTAGTTACAAAATTTGGAATTTCCATCGTTCTAGAGAAGCATTACCTTTTTTCTTTAAAACATTTTAAAGCATGATAAAAAAGAAATGAAAACATAAAAAGTAAATACATACAATTTTCTGATCATCTGAGTTATTATACACAAGACAATACCAAATACTAGCTCTAAGAATTTGAGATTCAAGAAATAGAACTCGCAAAGATACAACTACATTTTTCTAATACTTGTTCTTTTGGCTCGGTGGAAGTATGTACCTCTCGTCCAGGTGCTATCTCTACAAAAACTCCATATGGAGTTATTGATTTGATTTCACAGTTCCTGAGGCATAGAAGGAAGAACAATTATATATAGTCTTTTGATGAGTAGTTTTGCCCAAAAAAAAAAAAAAATTAGAAAATCATTACAAGAAGACAGAAGAAAAGAAGGGAAACATAAGAGCGAGATGAACAATTCCGAGCCAAAGCATCTAGTTATTTCATTTGAAAGAAGAAAAAGAACCAGAGAAGAAAGAAGTTGTTGATTGTATTTCATTCTTTCTGTTTCTTCCTCTTATGCTTTCATTATTTCCTTTTATTTCTTGATATGATGTAGTTTCCTTAGAGTAGATTAAAAGCCATATATATATATATATATATATATATATATATATATATATATATATATATATTTTTCAAAATTGAAATGTGGCAAATTAAGAAAGATTTAAGGGACTTATTTAGTATAGGGATAATTATAAATTCAAGTATTCAAGTGTCCGAGAGTCTATATCTCAAGTAACTCATTACCAATTTTAGTCTCATATTGAAGTTGGTATCAGGGCTTACATCTCGTGGGCCTAATAAAAACCCAAAACAGAAAACCCTAGCCATCTAGTTGTCCCGTCGATCAAGTACCGTCAAGTCTGAGCCGCCAGAAATAGCCACAAAATTCTCCGAACAGTTGTCCCTCTAAATGCTGTCGCAAAAGGTCCACCAACGCGCTGTCAAGAATGCTTGATTCCAAGCTCTCTCATCGGCACGTGAAGGTCACCTGCCACTATCCATACGAATGTTTGCCTCGACCCAACCCCAATCAATTCGTTGGTGCCTCGTCCTGTCCGTTTCAGGGGTCATAAGTCCAAGTCATTTGCTTTTCGGTGTGGTCTTGTCTTGCCTCCAAGTCGTTCAATTTTTCAGTGTGATCCTGTCTCATCTTGTTTCAATTTTTCAATGGGGGAGTCCTCAGTAACAAGTTCCTGCACACCCACTTCCGCAAACAAGGTCCTAATGTCCTTGGTGTTCTCTTGGCAATCCATCAATAACATCCAAGAAACTCACAGTGAAGAATAATATGGATTGACAATTAGCTATTGAGATATGGTACATAGGTCAAGGTTTGTCTGATCATTTGACCAAAGAGGCTGAAGAAAGCAACGCTACAAAATGCAAACATTGGAAGAAAGATGACTACCAATTAGTGTCCCTATTATTGCAGTCCATTGATACCAAACTATTGATCACTTTCGAAAGTTGACTACCAAGTAATGTCCCTCTTGTAGCAGTCCATTGATCCCAAACTATTGGATCAATTTTGTAATTATAAGACATGGTATGATGCATGGAAGAAGGCTCCAAGTGTACACTCAAATGATGTCCAATGTCTTCATGACGTGGTGTGTAATTTAGCCACTCTTCATCAATGTTATCAATGGCAGATGGCGGATAATGGCGGCCAGCCAAAAATTTGCCATATAAATATGGCATTAAGGCCTATGGCGGATATAATAGGTATTGTGGCCTATGGCAGCTGGCACAAAAATCGCCATGCCATAATGCCATGACGCCGCCATGGCGGCAATTTGATAACATTGATATTCTTATGATTAATCACAACTTTCTATTGTATTTGAATAGAGCAGAGTCTGCCATTTATGAGGTCAAATTGCTTTTGACTAGTGACAATGTCACCAAGATGGCAAGTAAACTTGATAATATGTGCATGATGTTTATTCTTCATGGGCTCCACATAGATGTCACAAAATTTATTTTAGTCAAAAGTTTGTTTAAGCGAATTGTTTTATGCTTAAAATCATTTATGTGAAAGGTGATTTCAACATAATGAATCTTGTTTCGTAAATTTGATAAAAAGCACTTTTAGATGTACAACTACTGATATGGGTATGTAAATAATAAATATTGTTGAAGTAATAGTAAAAATGTAAAATATTAAATGCGGGTATTATCGTTGATTCACATCCAACGGGATTCTCTTTCAATGTAAAAGTAAGAAAATATTTCCTTTTTGTATTTTGGCAACAAAGCCATGGCTTTGATGGGAATAAATTATATTATGAAATTGTCAAACATCGCATCAGTTATCTCACCATAACCTGACTAGATATCATCTTTCCCTATTAGTGTAGTAAGTTAGTTCCTCAACTCGCCTTGAAATAGGTGGGATGCAGTTGTTCAAATCTTGAGGTATATCAAGGGATCAATTGGAAAAGGGTTGGTTGATATTAGACAGGCATCACACTGATATTATTGGATAGTCAAACAAAGATTGGGTCAAGATACTATTGATAGAAGGTCCACTTCGGGTTACGGTGTTTCTAATGGAGGGGATCTAATATCATGGAAAACCAAGAAGCAAATAGTTGTTGAAGGTCAGGTACAGAAGATGAATATCGTGCAATGGATCACAGAACATGTGAAATTTTCTGGCTGAAACATTGACTTAATTAACTAAAGTTTTGCGAGAAGGACCTATAATACTTGGAGAATCAGGCCTCGATTTTATTCTCCCAGATTTTATCCAATTTTAGCAGATTTTATTTTATTTGATTTTATTGTAATTTTGTCATTTATTAGTATCTTCTATTAGTCCTTGATTTTAGGGACCACACTTATTGTACTTTTCCCTATATAAGCAGCCTTAGTCTGCAAAATAATACAAGCAAGTATTCTCCCTTTATTTTCTACATGGTATCAGTAGCTCTAGGTTTTTTGATCTAGGGATTCCCCTTCCTCCTTCCTCATGACGCGCAACAACGCGTGGAAACAGGCCCTCACAGGCACCGCCGCCGAGTCCACCATCACTGGCGACGGCGCAAAGGGAGGTATTGGCGATGGCCCAAGCGCGGCGCACATCGGCGCCGGTGGAGGTACCGCACACAGCGGCGGGGCTGGCAGTAGCACAGGCGGCTGACAAGGCGGTTTCTCATACGGAAATTCATCCCATGCTCTTTTCAACAGTTATGATGGATCCTCCAACTCCCTTAAGGTTGATCTTCAACGTCTCAATGGGAAAAACTACACAGAATGGTCCCAAACTGTGAGATTAGTGCTGGATGGCAAGGGAAAATTTGGGTTTCTTACAGGAGATGTACCCAGACCTACAGAAACAGATCCAAACTTCAGGGAAACTCCTTAATTATTGCTTGGCTGATTAATTCTATAGAGCCAACAATTGGAAAGCCCTTCATGTTCTTGCCAACTGCAAAAGATGTTTGGGAGGTCGTCAAAGACACTTATTATGATATTCAGAATTCTTCTCAGATCTTTGACCTCAAGTCAAGGTTGTGGCATGCCAAGCAAGGTGACAGGGATGTAACTACCTATTATAATGAAGTTAGAGGCAGAATTCTATGGAAGATCCTGTTGCCAACAATCCAGGAAACTGATAGAAACTAGTTATATTATATAACAGAGACTGAATTATAATACAGAATTACAGAATAATAACGCAGAACTTCAAGGGTCTGCACCTCCGCAATGTCTAAATGGCCCCTTTTCCAGTCAAATCCCAACATATTTTCTCTCTCAATCACCCCTTCTATTTATAACTGTATTTGACAGTTATTATTAATAAAAATTGCACAGCAATTACATATATGACAATTACTGCACAATAGTTACATATATGAAGTTATTAATTAAATCTGCCTACTAATATTAATAAAACTGCCCATATCTAACAATACTCCCCTCCTAAACTTTCACCTTGTCCTCAAGGTGAACAATAAATTTTCCCGGGTCCCACTGTTTGAAGCATGATGACCAAGCAATGATCTTTCTTACATGTTCCTGGTCACGTGCTATCTGTGACATTGCAATCAGGCAGTCCTGCAGTAAGGCAGCAGGTAAAGGTTGGATCAAAGGTTGCACTGCAAGATTTTTACTTCTCCAAGAAGGCCCCTTCTTGAACTCTTGTATCACCCTCAAGACCATCTTGGTTTCTGTCTCTCTACTTGATTCTTCCATATTTTCATTTCTTGGCTCCACCGGTTGTCGTTCTTCTTGGCTCTATTGCGACGGTTGGAACCTACGTATTATAGTGGATCAGAAATCCTCCCATGTGTGATTTATGGCGGATATCTCCCACCATTTGGACCACCACACAGCCTCTCCCTCCATCACTATCATAACTGCTTGTAACTTCTCTTCATCACTAACTCCTTTCAACTCAAAATACCTTTCAACTCTGTTAACCCAACCATAGGCATATTCATCCTCGAAAACAGGAATTTGTAGTTTCCTCCATCGTTCTTCACAGTTTCTGGAATCTTCTTGATGCCCAGTACCGCTATGCCCTTCATGATTCACTTCCTTTGCATTACCACTACGCACAGAAATTCCATGCACCGTTTCTGCCAAGGCCTGTAACTGTCTTCGCATTTCCAAGAGCTCCAAGCGTTCTTCTTTCAGATTATGTTCCAGAGTCTGTCGCATGGCCAGCAGCCCTTCAAAACCACGCTCCAAAACCTCAATGCGTGTTTCCATTCTCCTTGTCAAAACCATCAATTTCCCGGGATCTTAGTGCTTTGATACCAGTTGATAGAAACTGGTTATATTATATAACGTAGACCGAATTATGTCTGAAATTACGAATAATAACGCGAGAACTTTGAGGGTTTGCACCTCCCAATGCCTATATGACCGCTTTTCGGTCAAATCCCAACATACTTTCTCTCAATCACCCTTCTATTTATAATCGTATTTGTGATTATTATTAATAAAAGCGCAGCGATTACATATATAACGATTCTTGCTATGATTACATATATGAAGTTATTAATTAAATCTGCCTACTAATATTAATAAAACTGCCCATATCTAACAGAAACATTCTCAGAAGTAAAGAGAAAGGAGGCTAGACAGAGTGTCATGATGGGCAAGACTGCTCCTATGACTGAGATAGAAGGTTCTGTGCTTGTCAGTAAGAACTACAAGGGAGAAGGGAAGAAAGATGGGAGGGGAAAAAAAAAAACTATGGTATGATCACTGCAAACGTCCTTATCATACACGTGAGACATGTTGGAAGCTCCATGGTAAGCCTCCAAACTGGAAGAAGAAATGGGGAAACGAAAGTCGTGCTCTTCAGGCTAGTACTTCTGATCAAGGGAAGCAGTCTTCTTCAAGCTCGTTTTCGTTCACCAAGGAACAATTAGACCAACTGTACAAACTATTTGAGTCCCAAAATCCTTGTGCCATAGCTCAGAGAGGTAATTTTTTAAATACTGCCCTCCTTAGTGTCAGCCCCAGTCATGCTTGGATCATTGATTCAGGAGCTACCGACCATATGATTGGAGAGTCTAGTCAGTTTTCTTCATATAGGCCCTGTACAGGTAACCAGAAAATTAAGATTGCAGATGACTCCCTTTCAGCCATTGCGGGAAAAGGTTCCATAGTTCTATCACCTTTCTTAACTCTCAAAGATGTCCTACATGTCCCTAATTTGTCTTGTAATCTTTTGACAATTACTAAGTTAACCCGAGATAGTAACTGTTAAGCTAACTTTCTTCATTCTCATTGTGTTTTTAAGGATTTGAACTCAGGAAAGATGATTGGCAGTGCTAAAGAGAGAGGGGGACTCTACTACCTTGAAGATGGAATCGACTCCAGACCACAATCTCAATCAATAAGTTCCAGTTTTGAATCTATTTTTGTCTTTATTAGTAATGATGACATTATTATGGCATTTACGGTTAGGACATCCAAGTTTTCGCTATTTAAAACACATTTTTCCTAAATTGTTTAATAATAAAGACCCATCTTTGTTTCATTGTGAAACCTGCGAGTCTGCAAAACACCACCATTCTTCGTTTCCTATTCAAACTTATAAAGAATCGAAACCTTTCGCAGTTATTCATAGTGATGTTTGGGGTCCCAATAGAATAAATACTTTTTCTAACAAAAAGTGGTTTATAACATTTATAGATGATCACACTAGACTTTGTTGGGTATACTTGTTAAAAGAAAAATTTGAAGTTGGCCAGGCTATCAGAAATTTCTTTAAAATGGTGCAAACTCAATTTCAAACTAATATCCAAGTCTTCAGAAGTGACAATGGAAAAGAATATTTTAACATGATTTTAGGAGATTTTTTCCTTGAAAATGGGGTTGTGCATCATAGTTCTTGTGCTAATACGCCCCAACAAAATGGGATTGCGGAGAGGAAAAATAAACACCACCTTGAGGTGGCTAGAGCTTTACTCTTCGAAAATAAAGTCCAAAAATACCTATGGGGTGAAGCTGTTTTGACTGCTGCATATTTAATTAACCGTATGCCATCCAAAGTCTTACAATTTCAAACTCCCCTTGATGTTTTCAAAAATTGTTTTCCCCTGGCTCGTGTTTCAGCTGATTTGCCGTTAAAAATATTTGGTTGCACTACTTTCGTTCATGAACATAAGCATCTAGGAAAATTAGAACCACGAGCTATAAAATGTGTTTTCATTGGTTACTCCCTTACCCAAAAAGGTTACAAATGTTTTGATCCAAAATCAAAAAAGGTTTTTGTGACCATGGACGTCACGTTCTTTGAAAATCAACCTTTCTTTAATGACATTCATCTTCAGGGGAATCCAAAAGAAGATTCATTTGAGAATATAATTTCTTTGGATAATGTTTATTTGTCACTAGATTCTGAGACTTATAGTGTTGCACCAAAAGAAAATGCCCATGAATCCTTATCTGAACCCATTCTCACTATGGAAGAGGTTCTCACTGATTCTGGGGTGACATCTTTAAATCAAAAGCATGACAAACAAGTTTGGGAAACTGGTGATGATAAAGAATCAACCGTAATGCCACAACAACATGATTCCCTTGAGGAGATAAGAAACAAGTTCAATGATGGTGACAGAACTTGGAAGGGAAAGGTTTTTGATCAAAAGCATGACAAACAAGTTTGGGAAACTGGTGATGATAAAGAATCAACCGTAATGCCACAACAAAATGATTCCCTTGAGGAGATAAGAAACAAGTTCAATGATGGTGACAGAACCTGGAAGGGAAAGGTTTTTGAGAAGAAGAACCATAAGAAAGCAAATAAGGAACTCACTCTCCAACAGTGCCAAGAGTCCGAACCAAGAGAGAATCCACCTAGTGAACTTGACATAGGTAAGTCCTTTTCTGAACCTATGAGTCATGATGAATCATCTGAAATAGATCTCCTTATAGCGCTTAGGAAAGGTATCAAATCTTGCACTAAGCATCCTCTATCGAAATATGTGTCTTACTCAAATTTGTCTTTCTTTTTTGCTACATTTACCTCTCAGTTGTCTGCTGTAGAAATTCCAAAAAATGTACAGGAAGCTCTAAAAGTTCCAAAGCGGAAGGAAGCTGTCCTTGAGATGAGAGCTCTTGAGAAGAATAAAACTTGGAGAGTTGTGACGTTACCAAAAGGAAAAAAAAGATTGTGGGTTGCAAGTGGGTTTTCACTGTGAAGTATAACTCAGATAATTCAGTTGAAAGGTACAAGGCCCGTCTGGTGGCTAAAGGCTTCACCCAGACTTATGGCATAGACTACTCAGAAAATTTTGCTCCTATTGCAAAGCTGAATACTGTCAGAATTCTCTTTTCTCTTGCTGCCAACTTAGATTGGCCCTTGAACCAACTTGGTGTGAAGAATGCCTTCCTCAATGGTGACTTGGAGGAAGAGGTATACATAAACTGTCTACTTGGCTTTGAGAACAAATTTGGATCAAAGGTGTGTAAATTGGAGAAGTCGCTCTATGGCCTTAAACAATCTCCAAGGGCTTGGTTTGAAAGATTCACCCAGTCAGTAAAAAGACAAGGGTACACTCAGGGACAAGCAGATCATACCTTATTCATAAACTTTTCCTCCAATGGAAAGATTGTTGTTCTGATAGTCTATGTGGATGACATCATTCTCACCAAAAATGACATAGTAGAAACGGAGAGATTAAAGAAAAACTTAACAGCAGAATTCGAAATCAAGGACTTGGGAGCATTGAAATACTTCCCTGGCATGGAGATTGCTCGCTCAAAAAAAGGGATTGTAGTTTCCCAAAGAAAATACATACTGGATCTCTTAGAAGAAACTGGGACGAGTAGATGTAGACCAGCAGACACTCCTGTGGTTCTGAATATGAAGTTGTGGGAGAAAGGTAGTATTCCTGTTGATATCAGAAGATACCAGAGGTTAGTTAGTAAACTAATTTACCTATCTCACACCAGGCCACATTGCGTTCTGTGAGTGTTGTTAGTCAGTTCATGCACTCTCCCTATGAAGGAACATCTTGAGGCAGTATACAGGATCTTAAGGTACTTAAAGACCAACCCTGGAAAAGACTTGTACTTTAAGAAAACTGATGAGAAGAATGTTACTATTTTTACAGATGCAGATTGGGTTGGTTCAGTCATCGATAGAAAATCCACAACTGGGTATTGTACCTATGTGTGCGGAAACCTGGTTACTTAGAGAAGTAAGAAACAAGGAGTTGTTGCTAAAAGTAGTGCAGAAGCAGAGTTTAGAACAATGGCTCAAAGTATCTGTAAAGGTTTATGAATTTATAGAGTCTTGAAGGAAGTAAAAAGGACAGTTGATCTACCACTGAAGCTCTATTGTGACAACAAGGCCGCAATAAGTATAGCCCATAATCTTGTTCGACATGATAGAACCAAGCATATCAAGGTTGACCGCCACTTCATAAAAGAGAAACTGGATGCTGAAATTATTTGCTTACCTTTTGTGACTTCTAATCAACAAATTGTTGATATTCAGACTAAAAGTCTGGCCAGGCCTAATTTTGAGCGGCTAATAGGCAAGTTGGGCATGACGGATATATATGCACCAACTTGAGCGGGAGTGTTGGAGAATCAGGCCCTGATTTTATTCTCCCAGATTTTATCCTATTTTAGCAGATTTTATTTTATTTTATTTTATTTTATTGTAATTTTGTCATTTATTAGTATCTTCTATTAGTCCTTGATTTTAGGGACCACACTTATTGTACTTTTCCCTATATAAGCAACCTTAGTCTGCAGAATAATACAAGCAAGTATTCTCCCTCTATTTTCTACAATACTTTTATGTGATAACTAGTCAGCTTTATACCTCTCTTCAAACCCAGTTTTTCATGAAAGGACTAAACATATTGAGGTTATTATCATTTAATTCGAGAAAAGATTCTTGTAGGCATCATCAAGACTTCTTCCGTGTATTCCAGTGATTAACTAGTAGGCATCTTCATCAAGTCCAGCTTGAGGGGGAGTGTTGATTGTATTTTACTCTCTGTTTTTTCCTATTATTATGTTGTTATTTTCTTTCATTCCTTGATTTGTTGTAGTTTCTTTAGATAGAGTAGATTCATAGTTGTGACCTTGTGATCTCTCTCAATCCCCAAGTTTTGGGGATTCCTTTTTTTATGTACAGCTTGCATATAAAATATTGGAAATGCATCATCAGATAATAGTGATCAGAAATTTATCAATTTCAAGTGAAGTAAACAAAAGTGAAATGTTAACAACCCCTCATCCCCCCACCAGAAAAAACTTCATATTACTTTTCAAGCATTTTGTAAAGTACAACAGTTGAACACTGAGTCCCTTGCAAATGTTTCACTCTTTAGAATTAGTTTCCAATTTTCACGTATTTTTAATTAAAAAAATAAAAACAATTCATTGACTTGTACCATTGAAAATCTTCATCGTGTCAGTTCAAGCAATAGACCAATATAAGCAGAAGAACAAAGGGATAGTTACCTATATATATCACCAATGGTTGGAACCATTGTCAAATTACTAATGATAGCCTTAGACTTCTCTAAACTAGACAAATCTTTTGCAAATATTTTCACCTGAAAAAGCCACAGAAGTGTTATTCATTGAATATCAATAGAAGAGTACTGTAATAATCACATAAAAGCATGCTATAAGCCGAACGTTCTCATACAGTGCCATTTTCTTCAGTATCGATAGCTTCTATTCCAGATTCCTCAATAATGCTCTTCACTTTTTTCCCACCAGAACCAATTATAAGATTAATTTTGTCAGGTTTGACCTATAAAAAATTATAGACGTGAGAAAGAGACGTTATATGTTCCAGACCATTATTTTAGGATGAGGACATAAAATAGGTGACTTTGTGATAACATATATGGGTAAAAAAGGAAAGTAAGAAACAGACCTTCATAATGTGAATCAGAGGAGCATACTTGGATAGCCTTTTTGCTGGAGGGGGCAAACAATTCATCATTTCTCCTAGATTAGGTAACAAAAGAAAGGGGCAAGAAAACAAAAACAAATTTCAACAACAACCAAGGATAATTAATTTAAAAATTCAAAAATATCAAAAGGAAATTCAACTTTTACAGAATTCACTATGAATATTGCTCCCCAAGTTGCATGTAGATTATGTTTATTTTACCAAGAGTGAAGTATAAGCTTGAAAATTAGATAGGTGTTGAAAGGGGTGATGGACAAAGTGGTATCCATTTTAAGCAGCAAAGACAGCAAACGGAAAATATTGAAAATTTTCTCCTCCCTTGTTTTGTAAAAGTAAGAGGAAGGAAATTCTACTTATAATTCCCACCTTAGTTCTTACATTTGAAACTCTTGAGTAAATATAGTGTGACTAGTATGAAT
Source organism: Calophaca sinica (assembly GCA_037113605.1). Lineage (NCBI taxonomy): Eukaryota > Viridiplantae > Streptophyta > Magnoliopsida > Fabales > Fabaceae > Calophaca > Calophaca sinica. The sequence continues at coordinate 38,830,129 of CM073733.1, read as the reverse complement.
AAAAAACCATTCAGTTTGGCTTTCGAAACATCGCCATTTTTTATACTCATTACCTCATTTCAGCATACCTTGTTTCCTCCACTTGTGGAACTATATCAAGGGGAAATCTCTATATACACTTCCTCCTCTAAATCGCCTTGCAGAAATGCATTTGATATCAAATTGGGGTAGATCCCACTGAAAGTGGGAAGCAAGTGAGAGTAAGGTTCCCATTATGCTCATCTTTGCTATTGCAGCAGATTTCTAGTCACCATATACAGCAAAAGTATATCCTTTTGCCACTAGTCTCACTTTGTCCCAATCAAGATTACCATCTAACCTATACTTGATATCCATTTGCACCCCATTGGTCTCTTGTCTCTTGATATCTAAACAATCTAACATGTTCTATTCTTTTCTGGTGCTCTCGTCTCCCTATTCATGGCTTGAACAGAATTCTTATCCTTTAATGCTTCTTGTACTCATTTTGGGAGTTTGATTGAGCCAATAACTAACGAAAGTCTGATGTTGCAAGGAATGGTGTTTAGAAGAGAAAATTCGAGAAATAGGATACTTAGCATAGACCTTTTCCTTTCTGTTAGAAGTCCCACATGGAAGAATGAAATGACCTGATTAGTGGTTATAAGTGGGGGGCAACCCTCACCCTATGAGCTAGCTTTTGGGGTTGAGTTAGGCCCAAACCCAAATTCTAAGATGGTATCAGAGCCTATCATAGCTCCATTTGTTGGGCCACCCGTTATCGGGCAACTCGGGTCACGCTCCAGTTGTTTAGTCCTGGGCGTGAGGGGGGTGTGTTAGAAGTCCCACATGGAAGAATGAAATGACCTGATTAATGGTTATAAGTGGAGGGCAACCCTCACCTTATGAGCTAGCTTTTAGGGTGAGTTAGGCCCAAACCTAAAATTCTAAGACTTTCCCTGAATGCAATTGGTATGTCATTTAGATCAGGCTGACAACGGATTAAATATGGGGGTTACAGAGAGAAAGGCGTAAGTCATTTGGATCAAGATCACAGCTATCAGAAATGAGAGTTAGAGAGAAGAGGATCAGTATAACTACCACTAGCTTGGATGGCTGAAGTTGTCATTAGACCAGTTCATGTTTTCCGTTCCTCTGTCACACATACTTCGGTGTACTGCCTTGGTCTTAGTTGGTTTTGATGCAGAAGGCATTACAAATTCATGTGTGCTAAGCGACAACAAATGTAAAGGTAACTCAAATATGAGAGAATCAGAAGGAAGGACTTAGTTATTGAGTTATGGTTCTCCCCCTAAAGCCGAGGTCAAGTAAACAAACACTTGGGGGTTTATGTGGAAGATGACATCCTTCAAGACAAAGAAATAACGACTCAAGGGGTGATAACCTGTGTCCCTTTTTGTTAGAGGTATACACTAGGAAAACACTTGATTGCATGAGACTCAAGTTTAGTACAGTGTTGTTTCTGGACATGGACAAAGGCAACACCCAAAGATCCGAAACTTGAGGCTTTATGTGATAGGAATAGAAGGAAGTGTAACATCATGAGTAAAATAGGGCTAACATTACCTAGAACACGTAATGGTATTTCTTGAATTTGGGCCTTAGTTCTAACTCGTCCCCACAAAACCGGCTTGTAAGCTGAGGATTGCCCAAGCCTTATAAACACCACTTAGGCCATATTTCTAGTCAATTTGGGACTTTCAACGCACCCCGTCACACTCAGGACTGAACATCTGAAGCGTGGACTAATGTGGGTGGAATAATAGGGATCTCAACATACCCCCTCACGCCCATGACCAAACATCCTTAGTGTGGACAAATACGGGTGGAATAACAGAGATCATGGCCCAATAACAAATCTAGGATAGGCTTTGATACCATCTTGAATTTGGGCTTTAGGCCTAACTCGTCCTTACAAAACCGGCTTGTAACGTGAGGATTGCCCAAGCCTTATAAACACCACTTTGGCCATATCTCTAGTCGATGTGGAACTTTCAACAATATTCATTAATTTTGCAAAATCAATTCCATTCAAAATCACATTTATTAAACACTCACCCAAATTAATATGTTTCAACTTTCAACTTTTAACTTACCAAGTATATGCTTCCTGCCATCTCTTGCTTGTAGGAGTGCTTCTCTCATGATGGGCAAAGTAATTCCACCCACCTGTAACACCATTATATTAATAGCCACTGGCGAACAATATTGTATGAAGTATAGATATTAAATAATATAAACTATTGATTTACCTATTAAGAAGGAGAAAATAGCAACTGGAAGCTAATCAATAAATAGTAAATGTTTTATCTTTCAAAGAACATGAACAATTTTTCATGATCCAAACAAGTAAGAAAAAAGGAAATAAGCATATGTCAAGTTATTATTAGTAGCATTAAATCGTTTATACTATTTCACCTTAATGTCCATCTGAAATGCAGTTATGCCATCTTCATTCCCAGCAACCTGCATCATATCAATGTCAAAACACCTCTTTTAGCATTATTATATCAGTATCACGTCGATCAAATATATTTTATGAAATCAAAAAACAGTGAGAAAGTGACAGAAACCAAAAGAATGTGAAACAAAGATGACAGGGATAGAGAGAATTAGTGAAACTTTCAGTTTCTGAGAACTTTTAACTGAATTAGACCAACTATTCAGTGTACTTAACAGCAAGGTCAATTAGACTAACAGCTGAACATAACTGAACTAAGTATTACTGTAACATTTCCCCCTCAAACTCTGGATAAATGCAGCAATGAGAGTTGAAGAAGCACCATAAATTTGTCACACAATTTACAGAACCTAGCAATGACCATAGTTTCATGCAGTTGACCACTCACCATCCCCAGAGCAAAGGTTCCCTAAGAAATCCGACGGCAGTATTCTTTAGTCGGACCGGTTTCTCCCTTTCATGTTTAGTGTATTAGACTCCATTGGAAGTATTGCAGGATGACTATAATGGGTTAGGAAAGCATAAAAGGCAATGCGATATGGATCTTCCTTCAGTAGCATATTTCTATGCGGCTATTTCAAAGAAAGGATTGGCTTATTTTGGTAAATATATCCAACCAACTCCAATCGTTTTACCAATTAACATCTTAGAAGATTTCACAAAACCCTTATTGCTTAGTTTTCGACTTTTCAGAAATATATTAGCTGATGAATTAGTAGTTGACTAGTTGTTATTCTATGTATGGTTAGCAATCAAATTCATATTCCTAACCACTCTAACTAGTTAATAGTTAGTTCAGTAAGACTAAAGGCTGCGCATAACTGAACGGAGTATTACTCTAACAAATATATATATATATATATAATAGAAATCAAAATACAGAAGAAATCCAACTGAAATCTTAGAATCACTTATTCATCCCAATAAATATATGAACAAACAGGTATCACATGTTCAATTATGTAAATAAAAACCTTAAAATCCATATCTCCAGATGCATCTTCAGACCCAGTTATGTCAGACAGAATGAGCGGAGTTCCATCTCCGCCAAATTCCTTGGTGTCCAGAACCAAACCCATTGCAATTCCAGCAATACAGCACTTAATAGGAACCCCAGCATCTTGCAATGCTAAGCAACCTCCACAAACAGAAGCCATGCTATAATAAAAGAAAATGATGTTAAATATGCAAACTTCAAAGGCTCTGTATTTAAAATATCTGAAAGCAAAGTTACTACAGAAAAAGAGAAATGTTATTATGTGCAAAGCTGTGACAAGTCAGAAATGAGAGAATATGACATCCTCCTAAAACAGTAAAAATATTACATCAACAGCAACAAAAAAAAGCCATGACTTTTATATTGCAATTAATAAAAATGCTAAACAACAGCAAAATGTGCACAGCTCCCCAAAATCTTGTGCTCCTTAGTCCTTATCATTCACCACAAAACAGTGATTATGGAACCAAGTGTCAGAAAATATGGTTTAAAACAAAACTGGAGGAATACAACAAAACAATCAATCTTAACTCATGCTAGTCCATGGATGTTAATTTCTCAAGGATATGTTCCTTAGCCAACAAGTTTCTTCATGTTAGAGTGATGATGTTTATATCAGGTTTTGGGATATGTTCCTCAGTCACACGGTTTAAATATTTGGGTTCATTATACAAAATGACGGAGAAAAAGAGGGAGATGTAAACCATCAAATTCAAGCGAAGTGGAGGAGGGTATCGGGTGTTTTGTGTGATTAAAAGGTACCTCTTAGGCTAAAGGGAAAATTTTATCGTTCAACTACACGACCGGCGATTCTGTATGGGACAGAATGTTGGGCAGTAAATAGTCAACACATGAATAAACTCAATGTAGTAGAGATGAGAATGTTGCGATGGATGAGTGGAAAGATTAGAAAAGATAGGACTAAGAATGATAGCATTAGAGAGAGAGTGAGTTGGGGTAACACCTATTGAGAAAAGATGGTTGGATCTCGACTTAGGTGGTTTGGGCATGTGTGGAGGAGACTGGTAGATTTCGTAGTAAGAAGAGTAGATCAAATGGAGGATAGCATAATCGCCAGAGGCAGAGAAAGACCTAGAAAATTGTGTTTAGAGCTATGGTGGAGAAGCTTTGGCACAAGTGAGCTATTGCAGATGAAAATTGTGTTTGAGGCGAAATTTAGAGCTATGGCACAAGTGAGCTATTGCAGATGAAAATTGGGTTTGATGACTTGGAGATAAAGTATGAAGTCCCTACAAAGTTGTTTTGTGACAATAAATCGGCTATCAGTATTGTTTATAATCTTGTTCAACATGATAGGACAAAACACATTGAGATAAACCAACACTTCATCAAGGAAAAGTTGGATAATGGATTGATAACAATAGCCTACATCCCTTCTGGGCACCAGTTGGCATGTGTTAACAAAGGGCTTACCAACAAAACGATTCAACCAACTTACTTGTAAGCTGGGCATGACTCAATGTGAGGCTCATCAAGATGTTTTCTTTGAGTGCACTTCTCCTAACTTTTGAATTTACCTTGTTTATGTAGATGACTTTGCCATCGCCGACAATAATTCAATTGGCATACAAAAGATTAAGCCCCATTTGTCAACTCACTTTCAAACAGGACTCGGGATGTGAGGCTCATCAAGATGATTTCTTTGAGTGCACTTCTCCTAACTTTTGAATTTACCTTGTTGTTTATGTAGGACTTTGTCGTCGCCGACAATGATTCAATTGGTATACAAAAGATTAAGCCCCATTTGTAAACTCACTTTCAAACAAAAGACTCACGCCTTCTTGAGTACTTTTGTGGATATACGTAGTGCAATCCACTTCAAATGTTGCAATCATTTAGTGAAAATGTGCCTTAGACATACTTGAGGAAACAAGCATGCTAGAGTATTGTCTCATTGAAACTCCAACGATCCTAATGTTAAGCTGCTACCAGTCAAGGGAAGCCACTAAATGACCCTCACAGATACAAATGTCTTGTTGGCAAACTTAACTATCCTATAGTACCCAAGCCAACAGTACTTTTGTTGTAAGTGTGGTTAGCCAATTTCTAAATCCTTCATGTGGTATTTACTAGATGTTGTGGTTCACATTCTTAGATATGTCAAGAATGCACCAATGAAAGGCTTACTTTATCACAACAAAGGCAATATTGAAATTGTTGGATACTTTGATACTAATTGGGTAGGATCACAGTCAAATAGAAGATCAACTTCAATATATTGAGCCCTTATTGAAGGAAACTTAATCTCATGGAGAAGTAAAAAGCAAAACATTGCTACTTGATCTAGTATCAAGGTAGAGTACTAACTATGGAAGCAACAACTTGTGCACTGGCATGGCTAAAACAATTGCTCCGAAGTCTTCAACTAGGAGACATCAAGATCATGAAAATAATTTGTGATAACCAAGATGTCCTAAGTAAGGCGATGTTAAAAGCACCGACCCATTTTAATTTCAACACCTTCCCTCCCACCAAAACTGACTAAAATACACCTACCCCTAAAAAGGCCACCCTGAGTTCCGTCGCGCGTGGCCGTTCGTGGTCGGGGAGTGGCCTCCGCGGCACGTTTCGGCCTGATGTTTCCCTTTGCGCTGCAAGTTGCTATAACGAAGCTCAGTTGATGCGTATTCCTTAGGTCAGATTAGGGCAACAGAACAAAATCCCAATGGGCCCATGTGAGTAAAGCCCATTTTCAGATGGGTATTATAAGGAAACCCAAATAAAAATACAATAACAAAATATATAATAATAACAAAAATATGAAAATCAAATAATATTGATGAAACAATATGAAAAATATATAGTTGTTTGTTAAAAATTTAGTGTTTTTAAGCCTTTATGGCACTTATCTTGTGCATGACTTATGTTTGTGGCATTTATTTTGTATGACTTTGAAGTTTATTAAGTATTTGTGGTGTTTTTGATTTTTTTTCACTTATTTATGGTTTTTATATTCCTACATATGTTTTTATATGCATATATATACTAGTTTGAGAATTTGGTAGGATCTTACGAACCGTGCTACGAATCCATGTTTTACGCTCCTATGACCCCTCTCTGCTCCTACGTAGGGTCTCGCTCGTCTACCTTGTTTGCCGCTAAAAACCCCAACCCCACCATCTCCCACCTTCATGACGTACTCGCGAGCAGTCTTTTTTTTTTTCCTTGGTTTTTAGACATGTCGGAATCTTATTTCCGAAGGTTTCCGGAATTTAGATTTCAAACGTGTAAAAAAAAAAACAAAAAAAAAAAACCTTCTCTGGTTCAGAATCAAATTTCCGACGATTTCCGAAAATAAGATTCCGGAAGTTAATAAAAAACAACAATCACTTAGAGACAGAAAATGGAATTGGCAAGTCACAAAAAAAAAAAAAAAAGTAATAAAAGATGGGGCAATTTAGGGAACGACATAAAGACCACCAATAAGTATTTTTATTTGACATAGAGACAGAAAATGGAATAGGCAAGTCTCCTCGGATCATTTCAAATTGTTTCATAAATATTACTATTGATGTTTCAACGAAATTGGAGAACTCGAATTCCCTCACTGCTACATTCACATCACATGACATGCAATTTGTAGATGCATAGCCTCTTACGCTACCACACACTTTGTTAAGTGATTTTGTTCTTTTTTATTAACTTACGGAATCTTATTTCTAGAGGTTCTCGGAAATTAGATTCCAGAAGATAGGAGGTGTGGTTTTTTTGCACATCCGGAATCTAAATTTTGGAAACCTCCGAAAATAAGATTCCGGGATGTCTGAAAATGCAGGAAAAAAATTACTTGCAAGTCTGTTGGGAAGGGGAGGGATAGGTGGAGACGGTGGTGGCGGACATAGGAGATGGTGGGGTTGGGGTTTGGGCGGCAAATGAAGGTAGGAGGTTGTGCGGAGGATGGTCATGGGGGAGGTGGTGGTGGTGGTGGTGGGGAAGGGGTTGGTTTTTGGGTTTTTTAGGGGTAGGGGTATTTTAGTCATTTTGCTTGGGGGAAGGGAGGTGCTGAAATTAAAATGGAGAGGTGCCTTTAACATAGCCCCTGAAGTATTGCCTCCAATCCCCTTTTCCATGAAAGAACTAAAAACATAAAAATGGTATTGTCAACACAAACAACCAATTAGAATATATATTCTGAATCTCAAAAGGAATCTCGGGTTGAATTTATTTGTAAAAAGCTTGGTGCATATGACATATATGCTCCAGCTTGAGGGGAATTATTAGAAAGAGGGAAAAAAAAAAAAAAAGCATTATTCACATGTGCATTAGTATAGGAACTTGAACATAGGAGATGGTGTATGTAATTAGTGTATAGTACCATGTTCATGTACCAATATTGTATATAAAGAGAACAGTCGTCTGTTAAACACACGATTCCTAAAATCCTAATTGCATCTTTACGCTCTGATTGTAAATTAATTATATGAATACCAAAACATGTTTGTAGCCTAACACAAGATTTCATTCAATATTCATTGTTTACACACACACACATACTCACCTTGAAGAGCCATTGCTTTCTGTGATAGTACTCTCAACACGTATAGTGTAAGGGAAATCATTATCTGAAGGCAAAATTGATTCAAGGGATCTCTCGGCAAGCATCCCATGACCAATTTCTCTTCTACTCGGTGCACCAATCCGGCCAACTTCCCCAACACATGAAGGAGGAAACGAATACTGCAATTTTTGTTGAGTTGGTAACAACAATTTGCATTTTGAAAATTTTACGAGAAAAATTATAATGAACTTATAGATCCCAAAAAATTCTCCATATACATACAAGCACACAAATATATATATGCAAAAGACAAAATAGCAGATGTATAAAGAAAGTTACGCATTGAACCAATCGCCAGGATAAAATCTTCCTATAAAAGCATAAATAGAGGTCATGGAAGATCTTCATTGCGAGCTTAGTTTTAAGGAATAATCAAGTCATGGAAGATCTTAGGGGGAAAAGAAAGCTTAGTTTCCAAATTGTATTTTGAGGAAAATTACGATCAGATGAGTTGGTTTCATACATAAATAAGAAACAACATTGCCAAAGCATGTTAAAAATGAAGAAAAATTTCTTAATTAATAATTTTCCTTAATCATAGAAAACAACTCCTTCAAAAAGATGAGGCATAGTTGATATTAAATCCCATAAAAGTTCATAATTAAAGTTCTAATTCAAAATTTTCAGGTTTTCTATATAATTATTATGCTAGAAAATTATTAATATAATTATTATGCTAGAAAATTATTAAGTTGAACAAAATATGTTTTTACTGTATAATAAATACTTATTTGTCATTTCAATAATATAGTAATTATTTTGTAAAACTAAGTATACAACAAAATAATAAAAAAATTGATCTAATAACACCAACATGGCCACTTAGCTAAAGTGGACAAGGTTCGATTCCTCATCTGGCTCCCCTAGCCCCTACAATTTTATTTTGATGGTTATTGAGCATTTGATGCTGCCAGTGCCATGTTATCAACCATGAACTGGTCGCCGTGGTCGGACCTGCTGAATGGCAGTTTATCTTGGTTCTTGACATTTAAAGCTCTAACCATGAACTGAGCTTGACATATGACTGGTTCACAAGTCAAGGCAGCCAGTCCAATTGTGTTTCTCAACTATTGCCCAGCATAGATGACAACCACACAAATATAAGATAAAAGTAGTCAAAGTTCTAATGAGACCTGCAGATAGAACTTCTTGTAATCATCAACACCTATAAGATTGTCTATTCTTTGTGCCATATGCCTATCCCCGAGCGTAACAACAGCTAGTGACTGCCAAACAGAGAGAGCAGATTTACCACTCTAAGTTAGGATGCAGATATATATATCACCAGCGAAGTACTAGAAGAAAAACTCAAAATAAAGTAGAACAATAGAAAGCTACTAATGGGTTTTTAGAAATTATGAGATATTCATAGTGCACCAGATAGCAAAAAAGGAACAATAGTTATGCAATGGAACCAACCCTTCCTTGGATCCCCCAAGGCTGGAGCTTTGTGGTACCAAGTTTCCCTTTTTGTGTTAGGTGAAGTTACAATGAAAAGACATGTTTATACTAAGAAACTTATTAAAACAACAAAGCAACAAATAGAGTGTCTAGCACCCTTGGAAAGAAGCTGGGACAAGGAACACTCTTCCTGAACTATCTGTTTTTGTTCAGACAGCAGATAAGAGAAAACAGTTTGAACATGCAATACTTGAGAAACACAAGTATTAGATGTACCCAATAAAGTATTAGATATACACTTATTGGACCAAGTAGTGAACTTTGCAAAAATATAAATGAGATTCAACAGATAATAATTACATTGTCAGCAAGCCTGTGAAAATCATCGAATTCCATCCTTCTACGGTTTGGCATAACTTGAGTAATGCAACATGCAATTCTAGCTGCTAGTTTCAAAATTATATCCTAGCTGGTTAAGATAAACACTGGACAAAGACTTGAAAGGAATAGGTGGATCAATAAATGTGAAACGAAGGGTGTTAATGGGCCGAAGAGGCCATGCCATGTATTATTAGTTTTCATCCTCCTTTGTATATGTAATCAATCTTTCTCCAACAAAACAATTGAAAAAAGTAAGGGGAACTTTTATGTGACTGCATGAGCATATAAAGACATTACCACATATCAACAAAGCATAAATTTGGAGACAAGAAAAAGTCGCCACAAACCTGTGTCTCGCCTCTTGTAAAAAGAGCACTTCCATGTGCTCTAGGTAATAGGCCACATCTTGAGTTAATTGGACGTATTCCGTTTGGCGTTCGCCCATCGCTCCTTTTCCCACCCTGTTACATGCACAGAAAAGAAATCAATAAACATAGATCCTTTCTGTTTGGTAATCCATCAAGCACCCAAACATGAATTTTACAAAAATAGTAATGTTTTTTTGTCAAGGACAACTCTAGAAGGGAAAAAGAACTAATCCATTAAAAAAAAAAAATAGATCCATTACAAACATCTCTCTCTCTCTCTCTCCCTCCCTCTCCCTCTCCCTCTCCATCTCTCTCCCCCCATAGTTTCAATATGATTTCAAGAGCTTGATTCGATCGAACATGGCCTCAGAAATCTTTCTCCACCATCACCTCCTCCTCTGCCACACTCTATGGCAATGATACCGCCACTGCATGCCCCTCCAACAAATTAGCACTCACTGGTGAACTCTTCTGTCACTGCAACACTGTCACTGGCAGTTCTAGTCACTTTTGGATGCTGCATTTACGCTGGCCCCAATCTGGTATCAGACTTTAGTTGCACGCTCTAGTACTGAGGCAGAGTATAAAAGTTTGGCAAATACTGCTGCTGAAATTCTATGGCTGCAAGCCTTGTTAGCTGAATTGTGCATCACTATCCAGACTTCTCAAATTCTCTGTGACAACGTAAGCACTGTCTGTCTTTCTTACAATCCAGTATTGCATACAAGGACCAAGCATAAGGAGCATGACACCTTTGTTCGGGAAAAGGTGTTAAACAAGAGTCTCATTGTTTGAACAGAATGCAGACATATTGACCAAGACTCTCTAACCTCTTTGGTTCACCGCTCTAAGGAACAAACTCAGTAGTTGACAGATTTGCTCTTGGTAGACCACCCTGAGTTTGAGGGGGAGATATTAGAGCATGAGTCTGATGCCATAGCTGTGCATGCTAGTGTTGTTTGGGTCTTGATTTTACCACCTCCCCCACTTAATTTTCACACCTCCCATATTTATGAAAATCCAACTTTACCCTTTATTAGAAACACAAAACAACTCTCACCTCCCTCAAAAACACCTCCCTCTCATTCCCTCACGTTCTCCGCCTCACCTCCCTCTCTCAATATCCTTCTGCCTCTCTCAATCTCTCACTTTTTGAAGGTTTTTTGCTCACCTTGTCATCTGTCCCCATCTCTGGTGCCATCTCGCTCCATACATCCTCCAAATTGCCACTGATCTGAGGTGCATTGGCGTCTTTTTTTTTTTTTTTCCTGAAATTGCTGGTTTTCCGGATTCTTATTCCCAGATTATTCCGGATATAAGAATTCAGACGTTTGTTATGCTATTTCATTATTTGACAATTCTGGATTGTAAACTCCGAATTCATCCGTATTCTAAAGCCCGGTAGTTAAAAGATTTCCGGAAATAAGAATCCGAAAGGATCCGATAATAAAAATCCGGAATTTTTGTCTGTTAGAATTTTGACATGTCTTTTCCAGTGCAGTTTCAATAGAAGGCAATTTTGCCGAAGACAACTTTCCCGACACCATAGTGGCCAGTGCTCCTGATGTTCCAGAGGTCGTTTCTATGGATTGTACTAGTGCATTCACTACTGCACGCGTACTTATTTTATTGATCAGTTTTGTTTAGATTTGTTGGATGAGTTGGTGAATGATACATGTTGTCGTTTCAGGTATTTTCTACCCGAGATGATCTAATGGCGTGGGCACGAGATGTTGGCAAATCTGTTGGATGTGTGGTTGTTATTTTAAGATCAGACTATGGGCAATCAAGCAAAAAGACTTTTGTGATGTTGGGTTGCTCACATGTTTCCAGGTCTATTTAAAGAATGATGCTCCAATACCTCAGCCAGATGTTCAATGGAAAAGGTTTAAAAGCGACAGTGCTAAGGAATGGGAGACGCTATATGTTAGTCGCATATAACATCGGACGTCTATTTTATTTTTTTTTTCATCTACAAACCATGTAGCTGTAGATTGAATATTTATTGTATTGGATGTCTATGTTTATGGTTCCCTTTGCGTTTTAATTGTATTTACCTTGTGTTTAAGTTTAATGATGTTGTTTAGTCCGATAAAATAGTCTAATTTTGAATTCTGAACCATTTTGAAAACATGCTGTAAACTCAACTTCCGGATTCTTGAGTCCGAAAATTTTCGGATACAAGAATACGGGTGTGTAAAACACAGCTGTTGTAAACTAAACGTCCGGATTCTTGAGTCCGGAAGAATCCGAAAATGTAACAGATATGTATTGTAATTCAAACATCCGGGTTCTTGAGTCCGGAAATTTCCAGACTCAAGAATCCGGAATTTCAGAGCGCGCAGAAAAAAAATTAGCAAAAATGGAAGCTGCCTGAACGAAGGTGTGAGAGAGGGTGGCACTGTGGAAGAGGGAGAGAGAGGGAGTTGAGCAAGAGTGACGGAGGTTTCGTATGAGAGAGAGGGAGATGAGGAAGAGGAAGGGAGGTGAGCGTGCGATATAGATGGGGAGGTGAGGAAGGGAGAAGGGTTGAAGGGGGAGGGGCATTTTTGTCTTTTCTTTGGGTGGGGGAGGTGGTAAAATTAAAGAGGGGAGGTGGCAGAATCATGGGCCTGTTGTTATTCTTGTTCTAGAATGCTCAGTTAGTTAAGTTGGTTAGATCTTGTTATGTTACAGCTGTCAACTTTAACAGAATTATAGTTACAGCTTCTCTGAATATAAATATCAGATTGTACACTTCATATTTCAGAATGATAATAACCAGTTTCTATTCAGTTTACAGATCTCTCAGAGTCTCTCACTTTCTACCAATTTCTCATCACTTTCTAACAGTTTACTTCAATTACCAGATCATTCTCTTCAGCCCATAAAAAAATCGACTTTCCAGTGGAAGAGGTTTTCAATCATGACGAAAACAGAATTCACAAAGATCATTTGACAAAGTCCCACTACGAGTCTACGACAGAAAATAAATCGCACTTGTATAATTATGTTAGAATAGTAGTCTTAATTATTTTATGATAAGTATCCATACCTCTACTATACGTTTCCTCAAAAACTTGGATGTAACTTCTTTAAATACCAACTTCACGTCTACCTCAGAAAACTGTAAGATGAAACAACAATATATATGTTAAAAGGTAAAATCAAATGAACTCAGAAGAAAAGGCACTCAAGAATCAAGATGGCAGTGCATCATCAGTATATCAATCAAGTAATCCCATGAACTAAGGAATAAATTACATTAATTCAAATACAAGAAAATAACTTAGAAAGAACATACTCTCTATTGCCAGCAAAAATTGACCCGTTATCAATCCTGGATAGTGGAGCAGAGCAATCAGCCCCAAAAACGCTATTGCAATAAAGCGTATAGCGGGATGGCCGCTATTCTAAAATTTTATTTAATTTATTGTGTTATATGTTATGCTTTATTTAGTTTATTACTACTATTTTTTAGTTTATTATATTATTAATTAGTTTGTTTATTTTATTATATTATATGTTATTTTATTTGGTTTACTATTTTATTCTGAAAGGTTCTTATTACAATTATTATTTAGATTGTTACATTATATGTTGTGCTTTAAATAAAAAACAGAAAAAAAGAGAACATAAACTGGACTCAAATTAAGGCCCAACAAACCAAAACAAAAAGGAAGTGACTATTAAGACCCCTATTTTTGCTAGCTTGCACCCCCCATCTGAAAATTAACTTCCGGACGTGTACATTTTGTATTCAGGAAGTTTATTTACAGACAATTTTATGCCCTTCAGGAGTAAATTTCCTGAAAAGGTTATTTTTTGGGGGTGCAGGCTCGCAAAAATGTGGTGTCAATAGTTATACCCAAACAAAAAAACAAAAAAAAAAGAGAAAAACACATTAAAACGTTAGGGCCACATGGTCCATATCCCAAGAAACCCTAACTCCCCATTACCCTTCACTAGCTAGCTGCTGCCCGTGTTTTTTTTTGGGGGGGGGAGTCGCCTCTGACAGAAGAAAGTCAAACCAGAGAACAGAGATAGACACGCGAGAGAGAGAGAGAGCCTCCGAGACGCAGCAGAGAGAAACCGTCGCACCGCCGAAGAACCGCTGCACCACCAGAGACGAGAGTGAGAACCTGCAGCAACACCGATGCGTTGCTTTCCTGTCGTGAGTCCCGCAATTCCGGTCACCATTCCTGCCGCGACGGCGGCTAGGCTAACCTACTCTGCGATGGCACCACCTATAGCAGCCAAGGGCCGCTCTGCTTCATTCTTGATAACGCTGCCCACAATATGCACAAAACTGGAAAAGAAAAACTAACCTTTTTTTGCCTCAGTTATTGGGTCAAGGGAGGGGTTAAAATTACTGGGAAGAGGGTAAAATATTGTTAGGAAACCAATCTAAAATACCGGTTATATGATTTTATTGAATGGAGAAGTAGCTCCAAGAGCTAGCTTTGTTAATTCCAACTATCAATTGACAGATGTCTTCACTAAATCTCTAAGAGGTCCTTGAATTGGTTATATATATAACAGGTTCGGTGCATATGATTTATATGCTCCAGCTTGAGGGAGAGTATTAAAAATAAAATAGAATCTCGATATTTATTGTACAGTTTAGTAATTAGGTAAATCATATTGTATAATTAGGAATAGAATAATCCTGTAATTATTTATATTTGTTGCTCTTGAGCCTATATATAGAGACTCCGTTGTGTAGTCAAGACACACGGTTTCACAATCATATGTCTCTCTACTTTTCTCTCTTTTAACAATGGGGATGCGTCGGGGGCAGACGTGACAGTCTTTCATGGGCAAGATTGAGTTAGCAGCATTTGAAGGTAGCGGCCTGAATGGTTGGATAGCTCGGGCTGATAAATTTTTTGAAGTGTGTTAGAAAGCATATTTAACATGTGGTTATTATGAAATTAATAGTGCTAGTAATTAGGGATGTAGTTACACAAATCAAGGATTTGATTTGATCCTTTGTAATTATTACATGATTGTATCCTGGGATTATAAATAAGACCAATGTTTGATCATGGGACACAACAGTCCAATACAATTCCTTTTACAAAGTGTGTCAAATTAAGCCATCCGAGAAGACACAATTGGCCTTCATCAGCATGGTCAAAGTACCAGTTCATTGGTTCAGGCTATTACTTCAGCCTCCAACACCATTGTCCTTTTTCTCTTCAGGATTTACTGTGATGCTGACTGGTCATTCAATCTATCAATCATTTTCCATCAATTACTCAGAAATCACAAAAACTAATACTCTTAAACTGGTTGTCAGTACTTTTCCTACGAGAATCTTCCAAACTATTCACTCTTAAGGACGTAAGGTAGCACCCTGGCACCAATGTATTAAGAACTCCAAGAAGTTAATACCCCCTCCAATTTCTCAAGCTGTCAGCAGAAATGTAAATTGATTGGACATGTATCCATTACTCGAGAAACATATGGAAAGTACCATGAACCAGCTATGACAAAAGCTTAGGGCCGATTTGATTTGAGAAAATATTTTCTATTTTCACTAACAAGTAAAGGCTATTTGGTTTCAAAAAACATTTTCTGTTTTCATTTCTTGTTTCCAGTTTTAATTACAAAAATGTCACCATATTTTCAATTTGTTTCCTGTTTTCAAGGTTTGTACAGGAAACAGTAAAAACTTGTTTTCACAAAAACAATATGACATTTTTATAATTAAAACTAAAAACAGAAAATGAAAAAGAAAACCAGACAGACCCAAAAAGAGTCACATTGTTTTCAAAGATTTATGCAAAAAAATAGTAAAAAATAAAACGTTTTTGACCGTTTCCTACATATATCTTCAAAAATATGAAACAAAATGAAAACAATGTGGCTCTTTTGTAATTATTAATGAAAACACAAAATGAAAATAGAAAATGTGTTCTAAAAAAAACTTGCCTATAAGATGTTGGGTGAAGGCACATGAATGGTTTAATTACATCTCTTAACATGTTTTGTCATGCAAGAACCCATTGGGGTTTAAGGTGTAGACAATGCACTGGCCTGTGTTACCATCTGCTGAGATTTAACTTTAATTTAGAAAAATAAGGGAGGCAGGATAGAATTCAAGATCACGAAGACAATGAGATTATGATACCATGTCATACAACTAACTGTCCCAAAAGCTTAAAGTTGCTAGGTGAGGCATATCAATGGTTTTATTTATTACATCTCTTCAAGAAAGATTTGGAAGAATTATGTTTCAGGAGGAGAATTTTTTAGTTGCCTTCATTTTTTAGTAACCATGTGTTCTGAATTCTGAAATAACCTCCTATTTCTGCAAACTTCCCTTGGGATAATTGTAAGGATTGCTTGCTGGATAAGCAAGCCCGATGAAATCAAAGAAAACGATGAACACCAATGAAACAGTAACAAAAACAGAAGAGAGGGAACAAGAAGAACACACAGCAATTACGTGGTTCACTCTCAATGAGAGAGCTACGTCCACGGGCAGAGGAGAAAACGAATTCACTATGTGTTTGCAAGATTACAGAGAAATGTCTCACTTGATCTCTCAGTCAATTCACACAGAAACTGGTTGTGAACTGACTCACTCTCTCTAGCTACTCTACATGGGTCAATATATATACATGTACAAGTAGTTAGGCTGTTAACCAACAATAAACCAACTAACAGCCTAGGAACAAAGAGAGACTTAAGCATGAGCACAAGCCCAAAACACTTGCAGTGGCCCAAACCGAGAGCCCAACAAATAACCAGAGAAGGATGCAGCCAAAAACAACAAATCTCCACCTTGGCTTCAGTCCTTTCTCTTAGAGGTTCAACCGATTTCTCCCTTTATCGCCATATTACGGTGCTATTTCCAAGTATCAACATTTAGCAAATCCAAGCAATGCATGAATTTGCTTTTCTGAACCGGTTTGGTGAACATGTCTGCAGGATTGTCTTGAGTGCCAATCTTCTGAATTTTGATCCTCTTTTCAGTTCTAATGAAATGATATCGAACATCTATGTGTTTAGTTCGATCATGATGCACCTGGTCTTTAGCCAAACAGATAGCACTTAAGCTATCACAGTAGATAACAGTTTTATCTTGTGGAAATCCAAGATCGCTAATGAGACCCTTGAGCCAAATGCCTTCCTTAGCTGCTTCAGTAAGAGCCATGTACTCGGCCTTTGTAGTGGACAATGCGACAGTAGGTTGGAGTGTAGCCTTCCAACTAACTAAGCATCCTCCAATGGTAAAAGCATACCCAGTGATGGATCTTCTAGCATCAATGTCAGCTGCATAATCAGAGTCAGAGAAACCAGTCAATATGCAGGAAGTGTTGTTTCCATAGACTAGGCCTATGTCAATGGTACCCTTGAGGTACCTGAGAATTCTCTTCACTGCTTGCCAGTGATCTTTCCCAGGTCTTCCCATATATCTGCTAACAACACTAACTGATTGAGCTAAATCGGGTCTTGAACAAACCATGGCATACATTAAACTTCCCACTGCATTAGCATAAGGAACTTTGGACATGTATTCCTTTTCTGCTTCAGATTGGTTTACTGCTTCTGAAATCCGGATATTAGAAGCCAAAGGTGTGCTAACAGACTTGGCATTAGTCATACCAAACCTATCTAAGACTTTCAGAATGTAGCCTTTCTGACATAGAAACAATTTCTTGTGCAATCTGTCCCTATATATCTCAATGCCTAGAATCTTCTTAGCTGACCCGAGATCTTTCATATCAAATTCAAAATTCAAAATAGTCTTTAATTTCTGAATTCCAATCAAACTCTTGGAAGCCATCAACATATCATCTACATAGAGAAGTAGATAGATATAGGCACCATCCTCCACCTTGCTATGGTAAACACAGGAATCATAGGGGCTTCTTTTGTAACCATTAGAAATCATGAATTGGTCAAATCTTCTATACCATTGCCTTGGAGACTGTTTCAATCCATAGAGAGACTTTATCAATTTGCATACAAGTTCTTCCTTGCCTTGTTCTTCAAACCCCTCAGGTTGAGACATACAGATATCTTCTTCAAGGTCTCCATGAAGGAAAGCTGTCTTGACATCTAACTGCTCAAGCTCCATATCTAGATTTGTAACAAGTGCAAGAAGAACTCTAATTGAAGTGTGTCTTACCACAGGTGAAAATATCTCAGTGTAGTCTACACCCTCTCTTTGACTGAATCCTCTTGCTACAAGCCTTGCTTTGTACTTGATGGCATCCCCTTCTGAAATTCCAGGTTTCTTCTTGAATAACCACTTGCAGCTGACCACTTTTCTGCCCTTTGGTAGGTTGACCAACTGCCATGTTTTATTTTTCTGCAGTGACTCCATTTCATCATTCATGGCAATGATCCATTGGCTTGATTCTGGACAAGTGATGGCTTCTGAATAGCTAGCAGGTTCAACAGAATCAACTTCTTCAGCAGCTTGGAAAGCATATGAGTTCATGTCTTCAAAACCATATCTGACTGGAGGCTTCGAATTTCTCTGAGATTTTCTGGTTTCTGCTTCAACTTGAACTGTTGGTTCAATTTCAATGGATGCGAGTGTTACGTAATTTCTTCATTTTCAGAGTCTGCAGCAGCCCCTTCCACTTCACTGATTGCAGGGAGATCAGTTTCCAAAGAATTTTGAGATTCCAGTTCCTTTCCTGAACCAGAATGCTTGGCACCATGATTTAATAGGGATTTCTCATCAAAAGTAACATCCCTACTACCAATCACTTTGTTTTCTGATGGAGACCAAATTCTGTACCCCTTAACTCCCTCTCCATACCCTACAAAAGTTCCTCTCTTGGCCCTTGGCTCTAGCTTGCCCTCAGAGACATGATAGAAGGCAGGGCAGCCAAAGACTTTTAACTTTGTGTAGTCTGCTGGTTTGCAAGTCCAAACCTCAATAGGGGTTTTGTATTCAAGAGGAGTAGATGGAGACCTATTTGCAAGGTGGCAGGCAGTGCTAATGGCCTCAGCCCAGAAAGACTTGCTCAGGCCTGAATTTGAGAGTAGGCACCTAGCTTTTTCAAGCAAAGTCCGATTCATTCTCTCGGCTACCCCATTCTGCTGTGGGGTATTTCTGACAGTGTAATGCCTTGCTATTCCCTCATCTGCACAAAACTTCTTGAACTCTTCTGAACAAAATTCCAATCTATTGTCTGTCCTCAACTGTTTCACTTTCCTTCCAGCTTGGTTTTCAACTAGAATCTTCCATTGCTTGAACTTAGTGAAAGCATCTGACTTGTGTTTCATGAAGAAAACCCAAGTCATTCTAGAATAGTCGTCAATGATGGATAGAAAATACCTCGCTCCACCCAAAGATGGGACTTTGGAAGGGCCCCAGTAATCAGCATGAAGGTAATCAAGAGTTTCCTTTGTGGTGTGCTTAGCTTTAGGGAATTTGAGTCTATGTTGTTTACCATAAACACAATGCTCACAGAAATTGAGAGGCTCCAGCTTCTGACTTCCAATGAGACCCTGACTATGGAGGATTTTCATTCCTTTCTCACTCATGTGGCCCCATCTCATGTGCCATAGAGTGATATCTTCTGAAGTCTTGTCCTTGGAACTGATTTCAGCAGTAGCAGTAGACCCTACAACAGTGGAGCCTTGTAGAATGAACAGATTCTTCTCTTTTGTCCCTTGAAGAACAACCAGATCGTGCTTCCCCTTTATCTTCATGACTCCACCTTCAACTGAGCAGGTGTAGCCTTTAGAGTCCAAAGCACCAACTGAAATGAGGTTTCTTTTCAGATCGGGTACATGCCTAACATTTGTCAAGGTTCTAACTACTCCATCATGCATCTTGATGAGTATAGAGCCAGTGCCAACTGTTTTGCATGAAGCATTGTTCCCCATAAGAACATTTCCCACAGACTTCACCTCATAAGTAGCAAACCAATCCCTATTGGGACTCATGTGATGGGAACAACCTGAGTCAAGGACCCACTGATCGGATTGATGCAGGTTTTCAGTGACAGCAAGAGCAAGATCAGATTCTGAGGCAGATTCACACTGGACAGTGGCTGCTATTGAGTCTTTCTTTTTCTTCTTTGGACAATCCTTCTTCCAATGCCCAGGTTCTTTGCAATAATTGCAGATATCTTTCGGATTAACCTTGGCATTGTTCTTCTTTTTATCCTTCCCTTTCCCCTTCTGCTTATTCTGAGACTTAGGGGCATTGGAAACCACTAAACCAGAAGCATTGTTGTCCTCAGGGGGTAGGGAAGCCTGCATTCTCAACTCTCTCGAGAATAAACTTGATTTGACCTCTTCCAATGTGATGGTTTCTCTTCCAACACTTATGGAACTCACAAAATTTTCATAGGATGGTGGCAAGGAGGTTAACAGAATTAAAGCAACATCTTCATCATCCATTTTAACATCAGTGTCACGAAGTTCAAGCAAGATTGAATTAAATTCATCAAGATGGGGTTTTAACTTGGTACCTTCTTTCATACGGAGGCCAAATAATCGTTTCTTGAGGAGCAGTTTGTTGGACAAGGACTTGGTCATGTAGAGTTTTTCTAGCTTCAACCATAAACTTGCAGCTGTGTTTTCATCAGCCACCTCATAAAGAACTTCATCAGATAGGGAGAGGAGGATTAGTGAATGTGCCTTTTCTTCATGTTGCGAGGCACTTTCCTTTGCAGCCTTTCCGGTTACACCAGAGAGAGGAGCCCACACCCCTTGTTCCTTGAGCAAGGCACGCATCTTGATGCGCCAGAGATTGAAGCTATTCCTACCATTGAACTTTTCAATCTTGATAGAACTTGTCATTTTCTTGAATGAAATTGGGAAACAGAAAGAAAACAGAAAGAGCAGAACAGAGCGATGGTTCAAGAACCACCGTGAGCAGATGCAAAACAACGAGTCACCGGAGAGCCAGACACTGAGGCAGAAGCCGTGATTGATCTGACTGAGCTCTAGATACCACTTGTAAGGATTGCTTGCTGGATAAGCAAGCCCGATGAAATCAAAGAAAACGATGAACACCAATGAAACAAAGAATAAAAGCGAAGAGAGGAACAAGAAGAACACACAAAGAATTACGTGGTTCACTCTCAATGAGAGAGCTACGCCCACAGGCAGGAGAAAAGCGAATTCACTATGTGTTTGCAAGATTACAGAGAAATGTCTCACTTGATCTCTCAGTCAATTCACACAGAAACTGGTTGTGAACTGACTCACTCTCTCTAGCTACTCTACATGGGTCAATATATATACATGTACAAGTAGTTAGGCTGTTAACCAACAATAAACCAACTAACAGCCTAGGAACAAAGAGAGACTTAAGCATGAGCACAAGCCCAAAACACTTGCAGTGGCCCAAACCGAGAGCCCAACAAATAACCAGAGAAGGATGCAGCCAAAAACAACAATAATTTTGCATTCTTTTTCTCAACAGATCTGTTCAGGAGTTTCATGTACACACAGCAGAGACAAGAAGTTACAGAGACAATGCTGCCATTCTAAAAGGTCTATCACCTATATGTATCGGCTTTTCTCACAAAGAATTCATTATGAAAGAAAAACGAGTAAAATAGAAGGGTTGGTAATTCTCCTAAGCCTATAAAGAAACTACAGAGAAAAAGAAACGAGAGAAAAAAATTAGCTCATTTGAGCAACACAATATGTTTGCATGTCTGACCTAAAAAGAGCCATAAAACATAGCCATGAGCAGAAAGAGCACCGAGGCTACGATACCAATATATGTATCAATTTATAATCAAAAAGAAAAAAGAAAAAAATAAAGACCTTACAGCTATATCAGTAGTACTTACTAAAGGCGTTGGTTTGCGTGGAGTTGGTTTTATATGAACATCACCTTCATCAACTTCACCATCAACAATTACTTCCTCATCCTCATCATCAACCTCAAGAATCTCTGCAATGGTTTCAGCATTACTCCTCGGCGTTACATCATTTGTGACAAACCCATTTTCTGTAAGTATCCTAAGAACCTTTTCTTCTAATGACGAAAGGGCTTTCCTTCTTGGTATTTTGTTTCTAATTTGAAGAACTTTTACCAACTCATCACCAGCAATTTCCTGCATATTACCAAGCACTTTAGTTTCTATTCTAACCACCATATTCAACAAAACTATTTAATAAAGCCTTCAATCATCTTGTTCAACATAATAGCTAAGCAAGTTAGTGCATATTTCTTTCATAGACACGTACGTGCAACAAACTATCAAGATCAAAAATGAGCCAAAATGACTATAGTAAGGTTTTAAAATATAAACAAGAAAACTTCACACCAAATTACATATGATAGCAAGTTTCAGAAATTTTAGAGGAACAGCTCTTGCGGTATTTATTGGGGAAATGAGGACTGAAGTGAAATGCAGAGTGCAGACACACAACCACAACATCATCATGAAAGCCATAAATCTGACCGGAGATATGGAAAAAGAGAAGCGTGCTTATTCAAATAGCAGCTCAGTCAGGAGTACCACTGGTCCAACTGATTATTCAAATAGGAAAAAAGGAGGGGATAGAGCTCCAATACACTCAACGACTAACTCTAGTGCAAGTGACATAGATCTACAATGGAATCAAGAACTCAGACAGCTGCCATATTAGGAATATACCAGAAGGGAAGAGGGTAGATGTGTTCAATGTGGCCAACCATTTGGTCCCCATGCAGATGTGCCCAGAAAAAAGTGCAACGGTCACATTCTTGGCAGAAAATGAACAAGTGATGACAACAGGGAGATAGCTCAAATAGATCTACGATGGAATCAAGAACTCAGACAGCTGCCATATTAGGAATATACCAGAAGGGAAGAGGTTAGATGTGCTCAATGTGGCCAACCATTTGGTCCCCATGCAAATGTGCCCAGAAAAAAGTGCAACGGTCACATTCTTGGCAGAAAATGAACAAGTGATGACAAGACGGAGATAGCTCAAACTAAGGATGGAGAAGCACTGTCGGAAGATAAAAGCCAGAATTTCCATCCGGGAGGGATCCCTGACATTCATCTTGAAGACAAGGTTAAACTTCAAGGGTGTGGCATTGGTGGCACCCAAGACATAAGATCGAAAGAAGTTGAGACAAAGCAGTTAAATTAGTTACAGAATTAGTTAGCTGATCAAGAATAGTTATAGAATTGATTAGATGGTTAGACTGAATAGATTGAGGAGGTAGAAGAGCATTCATGCTTAACAGATAATATCACTTATACTAATATTTGTAAAAAAATTGTCAGATATCGTGTTAATAACAATAATAATAATAATAATAATAATATCACTTATTGTTAAATGAGAGAATAAAGAGAGACATATGTTGAATACCGTGTGTTTCAACTACACAACGGAAGTTCTTTATATAGGCTTAAAAAGAAATCAAAACAATTAATTACAAGATATCCTATTCCTAATTACATGATATGATTTGCCTATACAATAAATACAAGGATCCTATCTTATTTTCAACACTCCCCCTCAAGCTGGAGCATATAAATCGTATGCACCAAGCTTGTTACATATATAACTGATTCGAGGGCCTCTTAGAGATTTAGTAAAGACATCTGCCAATTGGTCATTGGAATTGACGAAGCTAGTGGTGATGTCCCCCGATTCGATCTTCTCTCTGGTATAATGACAGTCCACCTCAATATGCTTAGTCCTCTCATGAAATACGGGATTGGAGGCAATATGCAATGCCGCTTGATTATCACATATCACTGTCATTGGCATATCCTCTCCAAACTTGAGTTCTTTGAGAAGTGATTGCAACCACATGAGCTCGAGTCACTAATGCCATGGCTCTGTATTCAACCTCAGCACTAGACCTTGCTACAACATTCTGCTTCTTGCTTTTCCAAGATATCAAGTTTCCTCCAACTAGTACACAATACCCAGTAGTGGATCGCCTATCAATAGGTGAGCCTGCCCAATCGGCATCTGAGTAACCAACTACTCGAGTATGACCTTTATCCTCATAAATAAGACATTTTCCTGGAGCATTTTTAATATACTTCAGGATGAGTATTACAGCATCCCAATGATCCTGGCAAGGAGAATTTAAGAATTGGCTTACCACACTAACTGCAAAGGAAATATCTGGACGGGTGATTGTGAGGTAGTTTAATTTACTAACCAATCTCCTGTACCTCCCTGGATCTGAGAGGGGCTCCCACGATTAGCGTAAGTTTGACATTTGGGTCCATAGGAGTATCAACCGGCTTGGCATTCAATAAACCTCGTTTCTCAAGAATATCCATAGCATATTTCCTCTGTGAAATCACGGACCATCCTTGGATTGGGCTACCTCGATACCCAAAAAATAACGTGGTTTACCAAGGTCCTTAGTCCGAAACTTGTGAGAGATATCGCTTCAACTGGATTATACCCTGCTGATCACTACCAGTTATCACAATATCATCCACATACACAACCAGATAAACACATCATTGAGCTGAATGGCGATAGAAAACAGAGTGATCATTGTTACAACGAATCATACCAAACTGCTGCACTATAGAACTGAATCTGCCAAACCAAGCTCGTGGAGACTGTTTAAGACCATAGAGAGACCTGTGGAGCCTGCAAACCATGTTAGAGGACTCCCCCTGAGCAACAAACCCAGGTGGTTGCTCCATATAAACTTCCTCTTTGAGATCACCATGCAGAAAAGCATTTTTAATATCAAGTTGGTAAAGTGGCCAACGACGGATGGCGGCAATGGAGAGGAGGAGCCTAACAGGCGCCATTTTAGCCACAGGTGAAAAAGTGTCACTGTAATCCTGCCCAAATATTTGAGTGTATCCTTTGGCCACCAACCGGGCCTTATATCGATCAATCTTACCATCAGGCCCAATCTTGACAGTATAAAGCCAACGACAACCAACCACAGACAGACTTTCCAGGAGGTAGAGAGACCAGTTCCCAGGTACCACTGCTTTGAAGAGCACACATCTCGTCAATCATTGCTTGCCGCCATTCCGGGTGGGATAAAGCTTCACCTGGAGTGTTAGGAATAGAGACAGAAGACAAAGAAGACAAACAAGTGT
Organism: Calophaca sinica; assembly: GCA_037113605.1. Classification (NCBI taxonomy): domain Eukaryota; kingdom Viridiplantae; phylum Streptophyta; class Magnoliopsida; order Fabales; family Fabaceae; genus Calophaca; species Calophaca sinica. Next base: position 38,804,958 of record CM073733.1, on the reverse strand, counting down.
AATGTGGAGGAAAAAGACGATGATAACTCAAAGCAATGTAATGAGGGGATGGGTTACGAGTACAGCGTATACCTTTACGAAGGGCAATGGGAAGGTCAGACTCAAGTGGCAGGGCCGGTTCCGGTAAAGGAGATGGCGCCGGTGGTGAGTCTGGCATGGCCTCAGTCGCAGGAACAGGAGCAGGAACAGGGATATGTACCTCGGTAGGTCGCTGGCGACGATGATAAGTCTGTAGTGGTCGTACAGCTGGGGGGTCCACAGATGGGGTGTCTGAAGTGACGAACTCAGGAAGCTCAATCGCAGGAGGAACGAGGAGGACTGCAGAAAGAGGCTCGAGAGACAAGTGAGTCGACTCAAAGTAAGGCACAGACTCGAAAAAGGTAACATCAGCCGATATAAGGTAACGTTGAAGAGTAGGTGAATAACAACGATATCCTTTTTGGGACCGATGGTAACCAAGAAAGACACATTTGAGTGAACGAGGTGAGAGTTTGTCAAGACCAGGAGTGAGATTGTGGACAAAACATGTGGACCCGAAAACACGAGGCGAAAGTGAATGGAGAGGGATATGTGGAAAGAGTACCGAGTGTGGCACTCGATCATCAAGCCTGAGAAGAGGCAGGCGGTTTGTGAGATAACAAGTCGTTAGAACAAAGATCCCCCAAAAACGAGTTGGGACATTACTATGAAGAAGCAGAGTCCGAGTGGTTTCAATGAGGTGCCGATTTTTGCGTTCAGCTACCCCATTTTGTTGAGGTGTGTGAGCACAGGACGTTTGGTGAAGAATGCCGTTAGATGCCATAAAATTTTGAAATTGTTGGGACAAGTATTCACGAGCATTGTCACTACGCAAGGAGCGAACAGAAACACCAAACTGAGTTTTAATTTCTTGATAAAATTGCTCAAAAATAAAGAACAACTCAGACCTGTTTTTCATTAAAAATAACCAAGTACAACGCGAGAAATCATCAATGAAAGTAACAAAATATTTGGACCCAAAAGTAGTACTAGTGCGAGACGGACCCCAAACATCGGAGTGAACTAAAGCAAAAGGGGACGAAGCCCGTTTATTGATTCTATCAGGAAAGTGACTACGAATGTGTTTCCACTAGCGACCACGACTCACAATTTAAACTAGATAACTTGGAGAGACTAGACATCGACCACGAAGCTTGTGAAGACTTGGATGACCCAACTGAGCATGGATAGTAAGAGGAGAATCTGTGGCAGAGCACACCCTGGATGAGGATAGATAGTAGAGGCCATTAGATTCACATCCGATTCCAATCGTCCGCCCCGTACTTCGGTCCTGCAAGGTAACATTGTTATTAGTAAAGGTAACATCACAGTTATGAGAACGGGTCAAACGACTGATTGAAAGCAAATTAAATGGACACTCAGGAACGTAAAGTCTGTAATTAATCGACGGGGAAGTGGAGGAGTTTGGCGGTACTAATCCCTTAAGACTTGGTTTGGTACCACCGGTCAAGTCATACTAGGTAAGTAAGGATGTAGAAAGAGAGGATAAAAGAGCTTTATTACGGTGATGTGGTCGGATGCACCGCAGTCATGACCCAGGCTGGCGGAATTGGCCGAGAGATGCAAGCAAATGAATTACCGGTGTGTGCAGCAAAGCGATGGATCCGAGTTCGGCGATTCTCAAACCATTGGAGAAATTCTTCATAGTCAGTGGAGTTGGCTTAGGTGGCCGAGTTCGATGTGTGTCGAGCATAGTGGTCCGAGTGAATCTGGACGTGGAGGGCGCCCATGTAGCTTCCAGCATCGATCGATAGTGTGTCCCATACGGTTGCAATGATCACATTTGGGACGATTCTTAGTGTTGGATGTGGAACCTCGCACACGCCCCTGACTATTGTGCTGAGATGCAAGGACAGCAGTGTCACCAGTGCCAGGAGCAACAGGAAGCTCAGAGGTGGACTTCAAAGGGACCCGAAGAAGGGCAGAAGAAGCGGCAGACATGGTGGGAATAACAGTAGATCCCAAAATCTGATCACGGATGGCAGTGTACTCCTGAGGTAAGCCATAAAGGCCAAGGAGCATAAAGAATGTGCTTCGCTGCTCAAGTTCTTTCTTCTTCTCATCTGCGGCAGATGCAGCCAGAGGTAGGAGCTCATTAAATTGATGGAGTGCAGCATGAACACGACCGAGATAGGCAGACATAGGGCCATCCAGTTTCTTTGGTCCAATGAGGGTTCCCACATCATGAACCACACTATAGAGACGCTGAATATCATTGGTGTAGAGTGCCTTAGCCTGACTCCAAACCGATTCACACGTGAGATGAGGATAGAAAATCGATTTGATAGTGGGATGAAGTGTGGACTTGATGAGATTGCACAACTGAGCATCAATCTTATCCCATTTCGTGCGTTCAGCCGGGTCAAGCAAAGATTCGGCCTTTTTGGTTAGATGGTCTTTATACCCCTGACCAATAAGCCATAACTGAATGTCTTAAGCCCAAGTTTCATAGTTGGAACCGTCCAACTTCTCTGTAGAGAGGGGAGAAGTGACAAAGTTGGTGAACATAAACTTCGAAGCATCGGTAGAACTCAGAGATGCCATGATTCAGTCACAAGAGAGAGAAAATACAGCAAAAAGGAGAGAGAGAGGGGTTGTTTGCACTGTAACTTGGGTACCTGTAGTCTGAAACTGGAAAATGAGGGCAGATCCTGAACCGGGAGAGGAAGACGATCTGAACGGAGCAAGAAATCGATCGCACGGATGAACAGTGCGCGCCGTACGGATGAACAGTGCGCGCCGTGCGGATGAACAGTTGCGATCGTGCGGATGAACAGTGCACACCGGGTGCAGAAAAATACGCCGGAATTCAGTGACAAGGCGATAGGAAGTGGAAACCGGAAAGAAGACACGGTTTCCGAAAAAAAAAATTACACAAATAGACAGTGGGTCTACCGGGCAAACACGGTTTAGGGTTGTCTCTCTTTAGGCTCTAGATACCATGTTAAATGAGAGAATAAAGAGAGACATATGTTGAATACCGTGTGTTTCAACTACACAACGGAAGTTCTTTATATAGGCTTAAAAAGAAAACAAAACAATTAATTACAAGATATCATATTCCTAATTACATGATATGATTTGCCTATACAATAAATACAAGGATCCTATCTTATTTTCAACACTTATAACAAGAAATTTATAACAATTTTATTGTTTACTTTCACAGTACCAATGGAAGCAGCCAGTAGCGTAGTAAGAGTAGAAAAGAGAGATGTGCAAATAAGGACTAGCAAGAGTTGTTATTATTATTAGCACCTTTCACAGTGAAGGGTGTGCCTATTGGATTGGTTCCTCTCACCTCAAGGCATTAAAAGCCACCAGCCTAAAAAAGGCACCATATGCCTTTGACTACCTTGCTAAATTAGTGCTTGACCACCTAACTTATTCTAATTATTACTATATATAGGTGTTCATTCTTGTATTATATACACATAAAATCAATATTATTTTTTATATTATTGAGAGCCTCCTTTCTCTCTATTCCTCCTCCTCTACCCATAAATTCAACAGGCTCATTCTACTAGAGGGAACCCCACAATTTGGCGGAGACATATATTTGTTTGGTCTCAGCATTCTTGCCATTGGCCTCTATATGATTGGCTTGCCACTGTTTGGTTGCTATTACACCCCTGGCTACTGTTCCTGCAAGGAATACTATGTTGTGGTCGTCATTAGGCCCTATTTTGAGCTGTTAAGAGCACCCATCCGGTTAAGTACTGTTGTACAAACAAAGGAACAAATTGCAAGTAATACAGGAACTATGGGGGAGAGAATAACATGTCACAGACAAATTAACAGATCAGGAACACTAAAAAAAAATTTATCATAAAAACAGTAAAAAGTGATATAGGATAGCAAAGTAGCAAAGTGTATACTTCAACATGTTTATAAAGCTCAGGAGGAGGCAACTTGATGGCATCAATCATCTTTGGTTTCCCACATTTTTTGACCAAGGCTTCTACCTCATTACAGATTGCTCGCACTGCATCCTGACAGTAGACAATAGGCAAAAGTTTAAGCATCAGTAATGTACAGAGTTGTTCATAAACCATCAAAGAAGACAAATCATGGTTGTGAAACTCGAGATCCCACCTAGGATCGCTAGGGGGAAGAAAGATCGTAAATCGTGGGATCATAACACGGATTGTAAGATCCCACCAAAAAGACAAAATTATATTTAATTATTTATATATACATATAAATAACATAATTAAGAAAAATAACCTTAAAATACCAAAATAAACTGAATATAAAAATTTCGTTAATTTAATCATAAGTCACAACCTCTCATAGTCTCAAACGCAAAACTAAAAACATCAAAAATAACAAAATCATATTTAATTATTTATAGAATAATAATGGGTATATGAAGATTCAGAGTATATAAATAATGAGGAGCAGTGTATTAAGTATTAAAACATGGCCAAATTCCCAAAGAATGTGCGAATTTTGAGTCCCTCCAAAATGCATAAAGGTTTGTTTTTGGCTATTGGGCCCAATAGCCCGTTTCGGGATTTTTTTTTTTAACAGGTTAGGGATAGCACTTAGCAGCACTGCGCAGCTTTTGGTCGCGAAATGAAAACGGGTTTCAACAGCCAAACGGGTCAAAAAACCCTAAATCTCGCCGCGGCGAAGAGCGACGAAGCAACGAGTTTGCGATCTTCCCCGTCGATCCCGCTGCGCCGCCCACTTCTCCGATTCCGGCGCCGCTCTACCTCGCCCACCATGAGAAAATGGACAACGTAAAATATGTCAAACCCGCTATATTGGGAAAAACCCGAGACCCGCATTGACTAGAGATAAGACCTAAGAAGAGCTTATAAAGCTTGGGTTATCAGCTTACAATCCAGTTTTGTAAGGTTGAGTTAGGCACAAAATCTAAGATGGTATCAAAGTCTATCCTAGATCTGTTGTTGGGTCATCCACTATATTATCCAAGACCCAATAGCCCTGGGCGTGCGGAGGTGTACTGGGAAAAACTCAAGTCCCACAATGACTAGAGATAAGGCCTAAAAGAGCTTCTAATGCTTGGGTACTACTCACCTTACAATTCGGTTTTGTGGAGTTGAATTAGACCCAAAATCTAAGACACTATAACTAAAACTAAATCCCATTGGGAAGCAAGTGGCTTACTTTTGTACCAATGAATAATCAATCTAGATGTAGACAGAAGAATAGTGGGTTTAAAAACTGTCTTGAAATAATTTAATGTAGTACATTTGCAAAGCGAATAATATTTTAGAGAACATAAGCATTTGACTAAAGGGGAGGAAAAAAGAAAATTCATTAAATGTACTAATGATTAGTAAGCTTGTTCACAAACTACTACAAAGCCACAACCTGACCAACTTCTACAGCTTTAAGTAGCTTCTCTTCTGGAAGAAAATTGCCATAACCCTGCAATAAAAATTTATACCAGTTCATTTAGTATGAAAGCACAACTATAAGAGTTTCAAATATTAGATCTTTGTAATGTAAAACTTCCTCTTATATCTCAAAAGTAAGGTCCTGTTCCAAATGTAAATCTCTGGTTAAATCTTGGTGATTAAAAACAGGGTCCTTTTCAGTTTTAACTTCACAGCACTTCCACAGCACCATACCAAGGCATATACATGCGTGATTTTCTTTTGAATGAGAATCGTAAATGATTGACAGCTTCTGTTCTATTGTCATATTCTTAACATGTTATTGTTCACAAGCAAGTGATTTTATTACCTCTATCATCAATATTGCACTATCTGTGCCAGCAAGCATCAGGTCCAACTCAGAGTTTTTCATTTCCTCAGTTGTAGGATTTACTATATACTTATCACCAACAAGGCCAATTCGAACTCCAGCAACTGCTTTTGACATGGGCACTTCTGAAAGTGCACTGTGGAAATTAAATAATCAATGGTTATACACAGAGTGCCTACGGGCATGTGTAGATAGCATCATGTATGTGGCCAAAATACCTCAGACATAGCACAAAGAAGTGTGTGCGCGCGCGCGCGTGCACATCTCAGGGAGCACTCTGCATATGTGCTTTATTTTCACATCTTTTATAGGATATCTTATCATCTTATCCTTATTTCTACATGTATTTCTTTCCTCTGTTTATTGAACTCTCTTCAATTTTATATTTCAGTAAACAAAAGTACATAGAATGATAAGTTTTTGTTTATAAACTCTGAAGCATGGGTACGCCAAAAATGGAGGAGTACCGGTACTATGTACTGATACGCATACGGTACGTATTTGGTACCTTTTTTTTGGTAAAAATCTAGTTTCAGACAACAAAAACAATAAAAAGAGAGGAAACGATAGAAGAAGAAGAAGAAGAAGAAGAAGCAAAGTGATGCCCACTGATAATGTTAAAAATGGAAGACATGAGAAGAAATGATAGACTAAGAGAGGCGCTGGAAAGCATAGATGAGAAATGATGCAGTGGATTCCAAAAGCTGTTGTGGCAAATAGGATGAGGGTTATTATTTTGAAAGTTCTGAGCCTAACTAGTTGTATGGTCCACTATTTTTTTTTCAAAGGCTTGTTTACTATCAGGTCCGCCAGTATTCTTTTTTTTTTTGTTTTTTAAACTTATTTATTTATAGTTGACCCAAAAAAAACAAAAACAAAAAAACTTGTTTATTTATAAGGTTTTGAACATTGTAATCAGATTATTGTTTTTTTTTAAATTATGTCACGTTTTATTATTTTAATTTCTTTATATACATATAATTTCTTTAAAAAAAATTCTAAATTATATTGACGTACCCATACCTTAGTTTTTTCAAAAATGCCGTATCCCCATACCCATAACAGTACCCGTACCTATGCAACGTAGTTTATATATAAAAAGAAAAGATAGCATTGTGCATGAGGTCTAAATGTCCAGGGTTGACAGCAAAATAACTTACAGTGCTATACCAGCTGCAGTGACAGCCAAGGAATCGGGGGTGTGCAATCCATCATAGCTTAAGACCTAAAAGAATAAATTCAAGGCAGGCAATATCATGTAAATTTCCCACAAGGTACAGATATTTAAAAGCATAATAAAATAAGGAAAGAATAAAGCAAAATACATGAATCCTTTAAGTTGGTACAGCAGAGAAATGAAATAAACGTTGTTAAGTTGTAAATTGACAAAGAACTAAAAAGGGTCCTGGACTCCTGTTTATCTCAACTACTGGCATTTTCAACGGAAAGTTATATATTCACAAACCAGCCAATTCATCAAAAGTACTTTATTACCATCTACAACTTACGGTATTCAGTAACATCTACAATGAAGGCCAACAAGAAAAGGAAAAAATAATTCATATTTTTCCGTAACTATTCATTTATAACTTTTCTAAACAAAGGTCAGACAAAAGTTTAATTTAATAAATAATGAGCTAATCTAGTTTTAATAAATTTTAAAAAAAAATCTTCACCAATTTTTACCTATTTATTATAATTTTCATGTCTCATATGACTAATTAATGAGAAGCATAGAAGTTTCTATTATTAAGAATATGCTTATGACACTTTTTCAAATTACAAAAAAAAATAATAATAATAATAATAATAATAATTTAAAGATATTATCAAAAATTGAAGTCAATTTGAATAAAGATGACTTTTTTGGCCCAATGTTTTGCTTGACAATTCATTTATTAACCAATTTAGTATCTGTTGCATTTTTCATATGTTTTGTCATATGGTTATCGGATATTGCTAACATCACCATCACTAGATCAGTTCAATCCCAATTCAATGAAGTTAAACCATCAACCCATAGCGCACTGCAAAGTTTGTAACCTAAAGAGCTTAGACAAGGACCAACTGAAGTAGACACACTAGCAATAAAATTTTGTGAAGGGAAATTGTGAGGACCATACCCAAGATAATATTTGAGTTTCATGGTAGAAGCCCTTGGGCATAGTAGGACGCAGAGGCCTATCAATCAATCTACAAATAAGAACCTGCAAGCAACAGATGACAATCAAAAAAATAAGGAAAAAATTAAGAACTGAACCCTTTCCAGATAGCAAACATTTATTTGAGTAAGATTTATTCCTTTGCCCAAAAAGAGCTATTCAGATCAAACAGGGAAACCCCTCTCATAAAAAATAGAAAATTATAAAAATTAAAGGAGAGCGCTCAGCCCACTAGGGGAAAAAAAATCAACAAAATATGAGTAGGAAATTTTCTCAGGCTAAAATTGCTGCCATTTCCATTCCAACAAAATGCACGACACACCTTAGTTTCAATCTACTCTCAAATTTCTATCACAGATATGAAAAGACCTACAAGTTAGGCAAACAAATCCAACATTATGCGAACGTCTAAGACAACTTTTTTTGTTAAATAACAAGGTTAGTAAGACAAAAACAAGAATAATAGAGGGAAAGGAGGATAAGAAACCCCAGTTAAAAAATAAAAGAAAAAGAAAACTTATATATCAAGGAAAAACAGACATCAATTTAGTGAATTTAACCAATCCCTCAACATATCTGTAGGGGACACTCCTTTGAAAAGGCCATGTGCTTTACACCATAGGGAAGTCAGCCAAATGCCTAATCATATCCCAAACAGCCAAAACAACTTATTCAAAAATAGCCAAGCTACATTGCTATGCAATAAGAAATGGCTAAGGCAACAGAAACATAAATCGATGTCAGAGAAGGGCACGATCCACACTTCTATATGATTTTCCCTTTTTTTTTAAGAGGGGGGGGCACAGAAGATAAAACCACGTAAAAAGTAAGAGGACAAGACATCCACCTTAAATGGGTCATGACACGCAATAAGAACAAATGAAAAGGCTTCACCCTTAAATAGTTTGTTATTCGTCAAACACAAAACAATGAGAAGAGTTCTAATCAGGCTAAATTGGTAGATGGAAGGACTTCACCAATTGCATAAGGGCATGGAAACCTAAAGAAAGCAGACATCGGTTGAATCATGAACATAAAGAATGGATTGTGTTTCCCCATGCATCATATCTTTTGAAAGTATGAAAAGAGTGTTAATAAGTATTTTTAACTGAATTTCCTTTATTATTTACTTTTATGCAGAAAGGAGGATAGCGCATTCTCCTGAGCAAAAGCATAACAACAAGGGAACAAGTTGGCATGTCAATGCAATAAAGGTTTCCAGTCTCTCCGCATTTCACTACTATGCAATTGGAAATTAGAATATAAAGATAAGTAAAAAAAAAAAAAAAAAAAAAACAATAGACTTTATCATAAGCAAGATTGAATCTCTGAGCCAAGAGCAAAGCAAATTGCCAATACAGGTCACATATTGTTAAAATCTAAAGAGGGTATCCAAGATAAAGATTAATTGACAAATGAAAATAGATGAGTTAGAATAACTCCAAAGTATTACCTCGTGATCCTTTGTCTTTCCTTCTCGTTTAAAAAAACCTCCACTGAAAAAAAAGGCAATTTAAGTAAGACCAAAAAACAATTACTTCATGCAACCAGTAAAATGGAATCAGGAAAAATAAATAAATAAATAAATGGAAACATGTGTACGGCATACCTAGTGCGACCAGCTGCTGAAAAACGCTCTTGATAATTCACAGAAAGGGGGAAAAAATCGGATGGCTCACTAGGAACATCATCCAAACAAACAGTGGTGTACACAATCTGCAATAAAAAACTACATGAATTTTCCGTAGAGCAAAGTCTGAATTTTGCATGCATAAGTTATGGACTGTTTCAATCCTAAAACAACGTAAAATGTTATGTTTTTTGTCATGAAGCAACTATCTCAAACTTAAGCCATTAGGTGAAAGTACATGAATGATTTTATATTAAACAACACACCCACACGCAAGAGTACTTTGAGCTTGCTTATCAAAAAAAAAAGAAAGAAAAAAAAAAAAAAAAAAAAAGAGTACATTGAGCATGAAGCGTGGAGACCGAATAGGCCCACCCGACTTTGTGCTGAAAAGTAACCTTTATTTAGAAGAATGGGGGAAACAAAGATCAAACTCTAAACCACTTGATCATAGAGGCTGTGTTACGAACCATCCCAAAAGGTTGAGCTATAGAGGCTGTGTTACGAACCATCCCAAAAGGTTGAGCTATTGGTGAAAACACATAAATGGTTTTATATAAAACATTTTTCATTATCAAATAAAATGTTGACAATAGGCATATGATAATGTATATACAGTTGCAGCTATGCTGTTTTGTGTATTCACAGCTAGCTAGCTAAGTAATTAACGGTTCTGTTAGCAGTTACTAGTTAGTTAGATATCTGTTACATTTTCTGTTAATTGTAACCGATGGGTCACCAAGACCCATACCCAAGCTCAAAATTAAGCAAGCCAACTCCCACAGGCCCAAGATGAAGGAAGGCGCCAAGTACTATTCTGTTAAGGAGAGAGAAACAAAGAGGGGAATGGTTGGTAAATTGGTTGGGGAATATTCATGGGGGACACGTGGTTGCTTTTTTGTTATTGGCTTCTGCCTTGAGCTAGGAGAATTTGTCCATAGCCGGGAGCTCAGTCTTTGGTTTTCCTTTTATAAACACTTACAGTTTATATTATAATAATTATAATTATAATAATAATAATAACAATAATAATAATAATATCTCCCTCGTTGGATAGGAATTGTTCCTAGTAATTTGTGCTCTTGTTAAGAGGATTAGAGAGGAAGAATTCGGTGTATGCAAACCCAGATAGCTTTGTAGGTGACAGTTGAGTCCACTCTCAAAAAATCAAGAGGTATTGCTGTGTAACCATGAATCGAAGTTGAAAGAACCTACAGTGCAGCTGTATGACCAATCAGCCAAACCGATTTCCTTGATGACTAGCATTGGGGACATTGCCAAGTCCATCGCAGCTCTATACTTTGAAGTGTAAGAGGGATTCCAATACCAACAGCGACAATCAAAGCAGTTTTCCTCATCGTCGAGAGGTGGGTTTGAGTGGAACATGCAGAATCTTTCTGACAGCATTTCGAGCATCATCACGGAGGAATGTCGCTCTAACACCAAGCGGATTGAGCTTCCCCCTTTTTAGGATAACGGTCATATCAGAGGGTGTCTCATACAAAGGCATACTTCGCTGTGCAAGAATATCCAAAAATCTACTTCTTGTTCCTTCTATAACCAAGAACTTAGTATGAGTAATTTGCACAAGACAACGCTATATATTTTGAATTTCAACATCATTGCTGTTTTGTCGAATCCAGGGCTCCATGACATTCTGCTGAAAGGTACTCTCAGAGTCTCAGTTCAGAAGGCTTATATGTCATTCCCAACCTATTGGCCACTCATTACCATGGTAGTCAAAATCGAGATTATACGCATAATCGGAAAGGGGATGTAAAATCATAAATCGTGGAATCGTAACAATAATCGTAAGATTATACAAAATTCATAAAACACATATATATGCATATAACACATATATTTGCGTAAAGTTAAAATTGATAAGTCATAACACACTTCCATCTCCTAATTCAGCTTCTTTCATTGGTATAGAAGAAAGAAAAAAGAAGAAAAAATAAATAAAAGAAAAAAAGGATCATAAAAAAAAGAAAGAAAAAATAAATAAATAAATCACTCACTCACTCACTCAGATTTTTTCTTTTCAACAAATCTCCCTAACCCACGTCACCCCTAGCAACAAATATCAACACCATGAACCACCAACCCCATTCCCCTTCAATTCCAGAACGTTACCCAGCCACCAACGTGGCCACAAAATCTCCCTCTCCCCCACGAAACCCATGACCCATCCACCCCCTTCTTCTTCAATTCCAGAACGTCACCCACCCACTAGGTCACACGAGTTCGAACAGAGGGAGTGAGACGGGAGCTCCTGCACGAACAGAGAGAGGGAGACGAGAGCACTTGCACTAGTTTGAACTTCGAACAAAGGGAAGGAGATGAGCCCTTGGTCGCGAGAGAGACAGAGAGACGAGCCCTTCGATTCTGCTCTGTCGCGAGAAGGCGAGACCCAGAGAGAGGCAATCCACAGTAAAAAAAAAAAAAAACCTAAAACCTGTGTGTTTTAAAAAAGGGTCCGAACCGGGTCATTAAACCCGATTTACCAAAACGGGCTGCGAAACCGCGGCGTTTTTAACCTAATGGGCTGCGAAACCGGCCCAGAACTCATCGTCCCTGTCAGACATCATCGCAGAAAAACGCTGATCATACGATTTTACGATTTCCAGCGCCGATTCCACCATTTTCCGATTTCACTCACCACCATAATCGCTGAGAGGTTGCAGAATCGTAAAAATGCACGATTTCACGTTTTTAATCGCGATTTTGACTACCATGCTCATTACAATTCATGGCTTTGTTTTATGGTCTTAAGTTGGCTCCCCAGGCCTAGTGTGATAGGCTTAATAGTACAGTCAATGGCTTTGGTTTTGTTCAGTGTTGTTTAGCAACCATGGCGGCGCCATGGTGAAATGGGGTGGTGGATTTTGTTCCAACCGCGATAGGCAATTTGTAAAGCGCCAGCCACCATGGCGGCACCAATGGTCACAATCCCACGTTTATATGGAGGAATTTTGGCCATCCGCCATAAATGGCTATTTGCCATTGGCAACATTGGTTTTGTTCAAAGCAAATGAGATACCTCTTTACTTCTTTCAAGGGAGCAAGGGAGGGAGTAACTCATTGCCTTTGTGTTTTCATTTATGTTGACAGTGTTAGAAAGCATATTTACATGTGCTTATTATGAAAATAATAGGTGCTATTGATTAGGGATGTAGTTACACAAATCAAAGATTTGATTTGATCCTTTGTAATTATTTCATGATTGTGTTCTGTGATTATAAATAAGACCCATGTGTGATCATAGGACACAGCATTCCATTACAACATTCTTTACAGACGATATCATCATGACAAGATACTCATCTTCTCTGATTCAGAACTTAATCACCAAGTTTAATATTGTTTTTTCCCTTGTACAGTTGGGTGCTTTGGATTACTTTCTTGGCATTGCGATCAAACATCTCTCTCGTGGTCATTTGTTACTCTCACAAGCCAAACATATTCAGGATTTTCCCCACAAAGCTGGTATGGTTGTGGCAATTAGCATATCTACACCTATCTTAGTGGGTGGAAACTTACTAAATATAGTGGTGACTATATGGTTGATTCAACATGCTACATGTAATGGGTCTATAGTTGGTGTCTTGTCTTAGAATTTGAGTTTGGGTCTAACTCAATTCTAAAAGCTAGCTCACTGGAGTGAGGGTTGCCCCCCACTTATAATCACTAATCAGGTCATATCACTATCCAATGTGGGACTTCCAACACCCCCCTCACGCCTAGGAGCATGACCTAGGTGGCTCGATAACAGTCCGATAGTTGGTGGCCCAACGAACCTCGGATGGGCTCTGCTACCATCTTAGAATTTGGGTTTGGGTCTAACTAAACCCCAAAAACTAGCTCATGGGGTGAGAGTTTTCCCCAACTTATAACCACTAATCAGGTCATATCACTATTCATGTGGGACTTCCAACACCTTGCAATATGTTACCATTACATGGCCTGAAAGCTTAGAATTTGAGTTTGGCTCTAACTCAATCCTAAAAGCTAGCTCATTGGAGTGAAGGTTGCCCCCCACTTATAATCACTAATCAGGTCATATCATTATCCAATGAGGGACTTCCAACACCCCCCTCACGCCTAGGAGCATGACCTAGGTGGCTCGATAACAGTCCGATAGTTGGTGGCCCAACGAACCTCGGATGAGCTCTGCTACCATCTTAGAATTTGGGTTTGGGTCTAACTCAACCCCAAAAACTAGCTCATGGGGTGAGAGTTTTCCCCCACTTATAACCACTAATCAGGCCATATCACTATTCATGTGGGACTTCCAACACCTTGCAATATGTTACCATTACATGGCCTGAAATTAGTTGAACTCCCAACAAAGTTTGCCAATTTATGGAACAACCACTCAATGAACATTGGAAAATGGTTAAAAGGATTCTCAAATATCTTAAGGGAACTATTGAACTTGGTCTAGAGTTGCATCCAGCTTCTTCTCAACATCCCTTGGTCCTAACAGACAGCATCCTATGATACAAACTGGGCCTTTGACACAAGCAATCAAGCTGATATTAAAGACTAGTAGGACAGCTGAATTATCTAACTATAAGTCTATAACCACACTAGATATTTATTTTGTTCTCGACATGGTAAGTCGATTCCTTAATTCTCCCTGAGCTGACCATATGAATATAGTCACCAGAATTTTGAGATTTATAAGGATCAACTAGAAAACTAAAGGCATAAGGATATTATTGCCTATACTGATGCAGATTAGGTTAGATCTCCTTCAGAGATCCACCTCAAGATATTGTGTTCTCCTTGGAGGAAAACTCATTTCAGGGAAAAGAAAGAAACAAAATGTGGTTACAATATCAAGTGCAAGAGCAGAATACTAAGTTACATCTCTCACTACATGTGAACTCACGATTGAAATAACTCACAAAAGAGTTCTGTGATATTGGAACTACGAAGCTAATTTGTGATAACCAGGAAACTCTCTACATTGCATCCAACCCAGTCTTCCATGAATTAACCAAACTTAGAGAGATCGATTGCCATTTCATTTGTGAGAAGATTGCTTCTTGAGGAATTAGTACATCCTTTGTTAACTCGAGTGATTAGTTGACATATTGCTTGCCTAAGCTCTTTAGGGACCAATAATTCCTTATATTTGCAGCAAGTTGGATGCTTCTGATCTCTATGCTCCAACTTGAGAGGGAGTGTTCGAAATAAAATATCTTAATTGTTGTTCCACTTTCCAAGTAGCATTGTTGTTTCAACTTCCAAGTAGCATTAAAATTCACCGTATCTTAGGAAATTGAGTTAGCCTAATTTATTTTTCTGTTTATTACTTTTCGATATCTTAGAATTTGGGATTAGACTTAACTCAACCCTAAAAGTAAGCTCAAGAGGTGAGAATTTCTCGAGCCTTATAAAGACTAATTTGGCCCAATAACAATACTCCCGCATGCCTAAGACTAAACATCTAGAGTGTTGACAAATGCAGGTGGCCCAAAAGATTTAGGATAGGCTCTGATATCATCTTAGAATTTGGGCTTAGAACTAACTCAATCCCAAAAACTAGCTCAAGAGGTGAGGATTTCCCGAGCTTTATAAGGACTACTTTGGTCGTATCTCTAGTTCCCGAGGATTTCTTAATTAAAAGATGTGTTCAAAAAATTTACAATAATAATTTAAGTTTTTGAAAAGGAAAAAAAAAACCAAAAATATCGAATGAAAGTTGTTTTAGTGCTTTTCTCATAAGATAAAAACAATAGCTTGTGAAAAAAAACTTAAAAGAAGTATAGTAGAATCACTTTTAAGCTTTAAACAAAAGCCCTCATAGGGTGTAATCAATGGAATTCCTTTGTAATACAATTTTGATCCATATGATAATGTTCACAATCATGGATAAACTGAAAAAGAAATATGGAAACTTACAGTCTCTCCATCCGTAACGGTAACAGAACCACTTGCTTGCCTTCCTATATGACCAGTCTCAACCAAAATCTGTAGAATGCCACAAAACCTAATATTTAAATCAAACTAGCACTGAATGTGCCTCTTTTACTCTATAAAGATACTTTTGCAACAATCCCACCCCAGCTACAACAGTAATCTAAAATAAAATATTATGAAGGTTTGCCATTTGGAACAAACAAAACTCTTACCAAACCAAAGACGTGGTCTTGGGAATAAATAGAGAGAGGGAAAAAAAAAAAAACACAGCAGTAGCAAGATAAAACTAAACTGTTCCATCTCTGCATTTATTTAGTTAAGAATCCCTTAGGAACAAAAATTATTAGAATCATCATTTCACTCGGACAACAATGCCCGACTTTTCATTCAAAAGACCAAATAGTTAAGTGTATGTTTGTTTTCACTTTTGGAATAGCCAAAAGTGATTCTAGAAACATAAAATTGATTTTGTCATGTTTTGGTGTTCTCAAGTAGAATTGATTTTGCCTCTAGAATTGATTCTAACTTGAAGCTAGGATTTAGAGCTTTTGCCTCCAAAAGTGATTTTTACTCTCAAATCTATTGTTCAACTCACTTTTACGTAAATGTATCTAAACATAAATCACTTTATATTCAACTCACTTTTAACTAAAATTAATTTTTCAAAATCAATTTTCGCCACCTTAGAACCAAACACTCATTAAGTGGTACACTGGCACTTTGAAAAAACAAATCCCCCCGTACTCTTTCTTATTCTCAAACAATCATCCTCCTACCAAGGCTGCCCAAGCCATTGACATTTCATACAAAACTTAATTAATTCCTAACTTTTACGACCTGACCATCCCTTGAAAATTCCCATAACGAGCAACAGCATTCAATAAGAAACCTTATTTAACGTAAAGCAATGACACGAAAATCAAATTAATCAAACGAAAAGGAAAAACAAATTTCAATCAGAAGTACAAGTCGCTCAACGTTCAAACGCATTTGAATTGTATCCACACCTGACACCTCCAACACACACAACCCAATCCCCAAACAAGTCACAAACACTTCTAGAGAAAGCAGAAACAAAATGCTCCAATCCAAAACCAACAAAAGAAACAAAACTCACATGTCTGTCACCAACAGGAATCTTCACGGAGTACGGTTGCTGCGCAATGTGCGGGACAGCAATATCAACGAGGGACTCTGAAGCCTGCGATGATGAATCAAGGGAAGCTCTGACGCCGAAGCCGCGACGGTTCTTGCCGGAAAATAGAGAACGGAACTCAAATTTGCCGAAAGCGGCGAAGCGAGAGCGGGGAGGGAAGAGGAGAGGCTTGGAGAGTAGGAACTTAGAGGGTTGGGAATGGCGGTGCAGTGTGACAGGGCCATGGAGAGTGCTGCTGGGACATGCTAGCATCTTCTTCTTCTTTGTTAGGGTTTATGATTTTGGAGCAAGTTGCTGCTGCGTCCTTCTTGTTGCTGAGAGTGAGTGGCGAGTGGTGAGTGTGGGAAAGAAGTAGAAGAGCGAGAGAAGAAAAGGAAGGTGCCGTTATCCGCTTCTGCTCTTTGGTTCAGACGCGCGCTGAGGTCATGGGCTTTGTGATCGGGTTTTAGAGTCGGGCCACCTCGAGGCTACAGTTTATGGGGTTCCTATTAGCACCCCTTTCTGCTAATATACCCCTACAGAAACTACTATAATACTGTGCATCCATGTTAAAATAGTGTTTGGACTATTTACAATGTGGAAGAGTTAAAGGCACATTTACTTCCTTCACTTGTTTCTTATTTTTCATTTCCACTTAAACTACGAAACATTAGAGAAAACAAATTCAGTATTTTCAAAAAAAATTGAGAATGTCAAAAAATTGTTTACATTTTTTTCAATACATATGCATCATGTTTATGAGAGTGCACAAAAACATAGTATTTTCAACACAAAAGATAAAGTTTTTATAGCATGACTCACTGGTCGTGGTACTACTACACAAGGTTTCTACAACTACTACGAGAGAAGTCTTTATGCCTCCACTAGATCCTCCTCCCCAAGAGTAGGCTCCAAGAACAGGTTGGTCATCTTCCTCTAGTTGATCCATAACGATCGAAAATAGAAATACACATAAAATAAGGAGGTAAGAAATACATCAATTACTTTAAAACGGGAAACCGGGTAAAACAAAACATTTTAACATGCACGGTTAACAAACATAACAACCATCTTCAAATCATCAGTACTAAGGATCTTCAACAAGGCTACAACAACCATATCCAAAGATATCACTCCTAAGAATCTTCACATATACTATTGAGATCATAATCTAATTTTACCAATACTACTGATCTTAGACGATTGTTCCTACCTGAGTGATCCTACAATAACAATGTTAGCCAACCTACAACTTGAATAATCATCCCCTAACAATTAGAGGTTTCAAAGTTGGTTGTTCTAGTAGCATATTATGTTTGCAATGACCAATAAGCGTACATCGTCATCCCTAAAAAACAATAGGAATGGCTATCGTGGCCCTACTGGAATTGTCCACCACGAACTTGGAGTGTCGACGCCTTGTCAGGATGGCCAAGCTTCTTCGACTCCAATGACGCAACAGGAGCTACCCACTAGCCTCATTTGGTATGTGTCGAGCCCAATCAAGTCCCCAAGGTCAAAAGGTCAAACCATTGTTGTTATACTTCGTACCTCTTGTGTAGGAACACTAACCTTGGGTACACTGACCCGACTATCACCATAACAATAACAACAACGCTAATAATGAATATAATCATACAAGAATTCGCATGCCTCAAATATGAGGGCATCACCCTTCAACATATGAGATCATCAACCCTACAAGTTTGTCCATCAATCAACTCACTGATTTAGTACTACAAATTTATTCATTAATCCTTCACAATCACCATCTTTAACTTTACTAAGAACAACCAATAGTACCTAAGCATACCAGTCAGCCAATCATGTGATATAATAAATAATTGCAATCATACAATAACAGTTGTAACAACGTAAATACTTATACCGCATCAAAGTATTTCATCAACTAGGTACATAGATAGTCAACCATACATGCACAGTCAAGAAGCCACATACAGAAGTGAGCAATCTATCCTAGGGTTGTCAACCATCCTTAAGCAACATATGATCATACCTATGGTTGAGGAATCCACAACACCTATCCTCAGGTATCATGGTTGCTTAACTCCCAGTAGGGTTTGAGGTCTCCTACACGTGTTAATTAAAAGTTCTATCTTATGCATATCTTTCTAGTAATTGAGATTTCACTCTCCTCACCTGGTAACTCCTAATCGTATACTCTTTTCTCAAACTCACGGACAACCATGAACCTCGAACCATAATCACTACGAACCAGATTACCTCGATTAGGCTGAAACTAGGTTTTTGGATGAAATTTGATATAGCCTAATTCAAGATGAGAGCACCATCCATTTAGAGTGAGAAATGGCGATTTTGGAGAGAGGGGGGAGAGGTGAGATATGGTAAAAAAATTGAATGGGACCTTCTACTTATAGTGGTTGGGAATGACCATTTTCTCGTCATGGACCCTCTTGCTTCGTGTTGCAAAACTCCCTTTTCGTGACATATGTGTCACATGTCTATTGCGACACATGAAAGCTGACACATACCCTAGCTGACTCACTTAAATTCCGCGTAGAGAATTATGATGTTTGTCACGAAGGAAGCTAAAAACTATGTAGCAAAGAATAATGTTAGCTATGCGAAAAATGCTAATTTTAGCATAGTGAAGAAATAAGAGCTAACCTTAGCATGGCGAGAAAGAATGTTAGCATAGAGAACAGACCAAAAACCAAGACTTAGGTTTTAGTTCCTCCTTAACCCTAAGCCCTAATCTAGGGTACTAATCATGACTATAAGTCATCTAACACCTAATCACACACAAACATATAATCAAACAAAGAACACAAGGTTTGGAAAGTTGGGATGTGACAACGATCATCTCACCAGATGATAAGTGGAAGGTGTTAGTCTTTTACTTGGCATCACTGGGAATACAAAACTTACTCAAGAAACCTCCTACAACCATTAGAAAGGACTCTTCGGTTAACAAGAATTCAAAGGCATTACCCATAAGACATTATCTCTATTTGAATTAAGTCAACTTATTGGAAAGATATACTACCTAGTATGAGACAAGGAAAAAATGACCAAAACGAATTTACCGCAAATTTCCTATAGTATTAAGGAAAGAATAAAATAACGTGGAGCAGACTTGTACAACGTTTTTGAAAAGGAGCCACTCTCTGTACAATTTGTCTCCACTACCAAGGAAAAGGACAACAAAGAGAATGAATAGTACCATGCATTTAATGCAAAGCAAAATTCAGAAGACCTATTTCACAACGAGATTATTTTCTCTCCAACGGATCTTTCTCAATCATTTGCTATAAATACAAGAAGAAGACGAAGAATGAAGTGTTGTTGAAACATACTGAACATTCAATAGTGGTGAAACTCTGCAAAATTTATTTCATTCTTTCATTCTTTATTCTTTGTGCTTAGTATTTATTATCCTCGCGTGTTGAGAGTTATTACAAGCACATGAACTTTGTTTTCATACCCTCTATAGCTAAGAGTTATTTGTATTCAAAAGTTGTTCTCGTGTTGAGAGTAATTTTCTTTGTAATTGTTGAAATAGCCGAGTAAAGGCTAGATCCTGAGAGGCACAAAGATCTTGTGTTGTTTTGAGAAGGTGTGAAGTATAGCCAGGTTGGGCAGAAGTATACTCACAAGGTTGTAATTAGTTTGGTTAGTGGAAAATTCATTTAGGGAAGAAGGGACTAGACATAGCTATCAGATTAATAGTAACTATTATAATAACGTCTTTGTGTGATTCTATTTCCCTTACTCTCTTTATTTTTTAGTTCCTTACTTATCCTATTAAATAGGGAGTGAACTTGTTTTCTGAAAAAGGTTATTAGTTGCTTGTAAACTTTTTTTAGAAAACCTCTAGGCACTAAGTGTATCTTGTGTTTGGTTGTAGTTGGTATGTCTGTATCAACATAAACGTCGATTAAGCTTTACTAGCATGAGTATTTGTCTAGACCAGCGTGTTTTTAGAAAGGGTTTGCGAAAAGAATTGAAAACACAATTTAAACCCTTCTTGTGTTTTCCCTGTTATATTTCAAGGAGGTGTCTTGGATCCGAGGACTTTATATCAAAAAGAGGTGTGACTTTTGTTGGGTATGTCCATGGGTTTTTCCGGCGGTAGTGGTTGAGAGTCTAGGTGACTTGCAAAGAAAACGACCCCTTCCATCTTCAAAAAAAAAAGGATCTGTTTGTTTTCTTTGCTTACACACATTACAAACTTAACTAATAAATTATATTCATGATAGTTTTCACAATAAGAAGAAAGGTAAAAGATTAATTAAAGAATGTATTTACTTTTGATGCATCTAAACATTATTAAACACTAGCGGCAAGACGGGCACTCCCGTACCCGTCTTTCCGCATTTCTACTGCATTACAGTATGTATTATTTTATCGCGTTTTAATGTTTAACGTTATAATTTGTTGTATAACGTTGTTTTAAATTTAATTTTATTCCTCATTTTATTTATCTTGTTTATATCTTTTAATGAATGACATAATATTATTGCAATGGGCTGGTTGGGTTTCAAAGCAAGAAATTTTTTGTTTTTGTGGATAGTGGGGTTATTCTTCACTTAACCGTATAATAACCATTTAATTAACCATGTAATAGTGTACCAGTAGTTAAAAGGGTACAATGGAAAGAAAAAAAAGTAGTACACCAAAAAAACAGTTACCAACACCCCTTCTCTTTATATAATGGTATATATTATTTAAGAATAATAATTTTTTTAAAAGAATTGTAATGTAATTAATTATTAGTGGCCTTGATGATTCATTATTCTTAAAGTCAAGTAGTCAACATAGATACTTGGTGAATATTTCAAAACAAGCTTAAAATGCAGAAAGAAAAAAAAGTTTTTAAGAGACGTATTATTGAAAGAATGATGTTATCTGTAAATGTCGCCTTCACGCACAGTAGACAAGTTTAGATTTTCTCTCAAGTTTAGATTTAGTGAAAATAAAATAGATAAACAACGAGTTGGAAACATAGAATTCAAGTGAAAACCTAGCTAAGAGCCCAAATAATAAATGTTTTTTAATTCCAGAAACCAAATTCGCATATATCATGACATTTAAAGTGAAGACATAAGTATTTTTATATATATATATATTTTGTACTTTTTAAGATATCTTTTATTATTGTAATTTTTTATGAAAAATAAATTCAATATATTTTATAAAAAAATTTACGGCACTTGCCAAAGCGTTGGTCTATATCTATAGCTAGTCTAAGGAGGAATATAAGTACTAACATTTTTGCAAATAAAGGTAAACAATCTAAGATAGCAAAAAAAAATCATTTTTTTCGTCATGCAACATGCAAGTCTGAAAATATTTTATCATTATTTCTCAACCAAGGAGGAAATATTTGAAACTAACAAGGCAAATTGCAACAATAAACAAGTTATTGTTGTAAGTGTCTCATGTCATGCATGATTCCCTTTGAAATTTAATAATTGAATACCAACCACTACCAAAGTCTTAAAGTTAAATGTAAGAAACTCATAAATACAATTCCATTTTAATTTGAAATAAATAGCATATTTTACACATCTAGGATGAGGCTGTTATGTATTTTCTCCATCCATTATCTAAGATATATAGAGGTTGTTCCACTTTTCAATCTCCTCCTCCTTATCAAGTTTTCTGATTCCACCAAACAAGAAAACTCCACTGCTCTGTTCCCCGTACACATTTCTATTCAGCACTGATCTTCTCCATATAGACCCTTGAGGGAATTGCTTGAGCTCCACTACCAAAGAGTCTATCAATAAATATAAAGATCTATAATCAATAGAATAGCCTCCTCCCTCCAAAAAGACAAAAAACAAAACAAAAACAAAACAAAAACTACAAAACAACATAAGAATCTATTCGATGAATCTCACCACTATATTGGCAACGACATTGATTCACGTCCTCATCACACGGTTCCAAATGACCAACTACAGCAAACCTCCAATCTATATATAGCTCATTCAAAATAAAAGCATTTTTTTCATAAATAAATATATTAGAATTCAGGCATCCGAAAGGTCCCCTCAAAACCGGCTTATGAGGGGGTGGTCTACCTAGCTATATAAGCAATGGTCAGGCTCGTTAACCACCCGATGTGGGACTCGCAACACGCCCCCTCGAGCCTGGGCTCGTCACCACAAGCGAGGGCTAGCGGCACTATCCACACCACCGGGCAGAACGTGGCTCTGATACCATGTAAGAATTCAGGCATCCGAATGGTCCCCTCAAAACCGGCTTATGAGGGGGTGGTCTACCTAGCTATATAAGCAATGGTCATGCTCGTTAACCACCCGATGTGGGACTCGCAACAAAATAAGATGGAATAATACTCATTATAAAAAATTAAAAAAAAGATAAAACTTAGGTAATGTTCCTTAGGTATGGTTGGTACTGTTCCTCTCACAAAAAAAGACAAAATCTATTTTGATAGTGGTAGTTATGAGAGATTAGAGATATTAGAAGTGGATAGAGAGAGAAAAATTTAGCTATTTTGTGAGAGAAACAGCACAAATCACACCTAAAGAACCTTACCTAAGTTTTGTTGAAAAAAAAAAAGAGGAAATGATACTATTTGTTAATAAGTAAAAAAGTTTAATTACTATTTGTTAATAAGTATAAAATTATATACATAAATAAATAAGAGGGAATGATACTTTCAAATAACCATTTTTTTCATGTCCTATTTTCAATTTTTATTGTAAAACAATCCATTATTTTCACTCTATTGGAGTTTTACAATATTTATACATGAAATTGTGAAAATAAAAATAAAAAAGTTTTTTTTTCACTGTTTCCTGTATAAACTTTTAAAATAGAAAATAGAGCGAAAACAAATGACAATTTTACAATTAAAAGTAAAATTTGGAAATGAAACCAAAAATGTTTTCGCAAAGTAAAGGTGTCCTTGATATTTAAGTGAAAGATACATTGAAAGTTTATTAGTTACCATAAGGGACATCTTTTTGTCTTCTACACTGAATCTCGATATGGTCTCCAGGTTTCAAATCATTGAGACAGCTAGAGTTATAATAACCACTTACAAAGGTCTCAGGTGGTGGTAATCTCAACCTATCCCACTGAATTCCTACTTCAACTATTTCCCACCGACCAATTGGAGCCCTGCAAAATAGAAAATACATGTTTTACAATTATAACAACAGTACAATGTCATTCTATTTGCTTAGTCTTTCTTTCATAGTCATGCCAGTTAAGTGGTGTGTTGATGAACTATGAACTTTTTAAATTTTTGCTCCAAATTAAACCAACAAGAAGCAAAATTCAAAATAATGAGATTTTATTTATTATTATTCTGAAGGAGTAGATTATACCTTGCTCGAAAGGTGTTCGTTCTAGAATCATAGCTGACAAGAGCATCATAACAGTAAAACCTTATTGGTGCACTCTGCAACCAGAGTTATACATGATCAAACTAATGGTAAAAGTAAGGGATAAAAATAATTAAAGTACAACAGTGAAATGTTAGGATTTCAATTTTTAACACCTATATATAGTAGTAAAACTACATACTAGCAATTAAGAACTAATTAATTAGTCTTACCTCGAAAACTTGAGCAGGAAACCAGAAGCGGCCAGTCTCAAGACAGATAAACAAAGCCATTTTTGAACAATTTTTAATCAAACTAATCAAAGCTCCATAGCGTTCCAAATAAGAATGAAGACCTAGAAACAGCCAAACACCACTAAAAGTTCCACATGATGCACTCAAATTATGATATAACAATATATTTTCTGCTTTTATTATCTTTGTCCTATGCCACTGCCACTCACGGTGAGCAACTTCACCAACCAGCTTACCCCATTTCTGCTGGACATGTTTCTGCCACAAATAATCACTTCTGCCTCCATTCCTCAAATGAATACAAACCCGTGCTACCCTACACAAATCCAGTGGTGAAAGGCGCTCGAGAATACAATCCAAGGCCACATCATGCAAATCTAAGAGAGAAGTCTTGCAATCTTTCTGCTTGTTCAGTCTTGGTACTGAGTTCTTCTCTTGTGACATTATGATTTGTGGGAACCTTGAAGAAACCAAGAGTCTGAAATAATTTCAAGCTTCCTCCTCACAAAGCCATAACTACGAGTGAAATTAAAAAGTTTTTTTAGTTTACTTAGAAGTTTGATCAAAGAGACGAGAGAATGGTTAAATATTTTTTTTTAAATGTTTAATATTTTGTTTGAATCATTAGGTGTTATCTATTTTCGTGAAAGTAATTAACCCATGCTATTATCAGGACTTATTTTCTGAGGCTAGTGACGATCAATTGATTTGTACTTTATTTTGAATTAGAGAACGAGAAATAAGAATGCATGTACTTTCCCAATATCATCTACGAAGGCATTACCCAACGGACAATGGAACAACTTTTTCTTGAATGAACAAACTACTTAAAAGATAAAAAATACTCTTTCCCTTTAAATAAACACATTCTTTCTATTAGTTACATGCCCCTTCTCTCTCCCATCTCTCTCTGTCTATCTTATAGGGGCAGAGGCTGGGTTGACTTGTGTGGGCCATGGCTACCCCAAATTTTTTTTATCTTCGTTTAGAATGCTATGGAAAATCATTTTCTGCCACCCCCATCTTAAAAGCCTTACACGTTGCATTGTTTTAAGATGTGTTTGTGTCTTTTTTATCTTCGCATTGTTGTGCTTATAAATTAGCCCCCCACGGAGAAAATTGTCTGCATACGTCCTTCGTTGCGCGCTCTCTCCCCCCAACACACACAAATCTATATTTTTGGGGATTGGGCACTAGACGCAGTTCGCTTATCTTAAACCCAAAGATGGACCTGTAATGAGCCAGTCTAAAAGGCATAATGGTATGGGCAGGATGGGAGTTACTCAAAAGAGTCACACCTTCTACATCAAGGATGTTTCGTATATTTCCTCCATTAGGATACCAATCCATTCCTAACAAACCACTCAGAGAATATCCTTGCAACGACCTGGTTGTAGCATAACGAAATATACACATTATAAATACCCACATGTCACACCGGAAGAAGTTGCCCAACCATCCCTGAAATATTGTTACCTTGCTAAAATAACTTCTGACTTGAGTGTCAGAGTGTTTTCGCGAGCACCCCCATACTCATCACTACAGAGGAATCTTTGTCATTTCACTACTAGAAAAAAATTGAAATAGCGACAAAAACTAGATACGAAAAAATGAAATTGGTCTCAAAATTTAGTGTTGCTAACACTTAACAGCGGAATTAGAGACAAAATTTGCCTTTTTTGTCTCTAAATATATGTCGTTACTTCAACTCTGTCTAGTCGTGTCTTCACCTATGAGAGCATTAATCACCCACCGTACATTCGAGTAGCTGACCTCAAACCTAAACATATTGGCACCATCTCTAGGAAATTTTGTAAAATGATTCCTCACTTTGACAATGTCAATTACTCGCATTCTATCACGACCATCGTGCCCACATCCCACCCCAAAGAACAAGTGGAAGATGGGTCTTCTTACGAGGACCTAAGGCCAGATCAATCTCTCTTCAATCAGTAGCTAGCCCTAGAGCAGGCCAAGGAAAAGCACATAACCTTCAAATCGACAATGAACAAGTCTCCACCATACAAAAATTAGATAAGAGCATTCAAGAATAGAATCGCTCCATCATGGGCACTAGATATGAGATAAAAAAAGCCTCCAAAATAGCCAATCAATTCGAGGCTGATCAAGTTAGAGTAGAGGATAAGGGAGATAGAATGATCCAGATCCAATGTTAGATGCAATATTCAGGAGGCCAACTACCTGCGTGATAGTCTCGATGATGAGTTTGTGGAAGTGTAGAGTCACACACACACAATCGGCCTCATAAAGCTCGCACTATGGTTTGAGTGTCAGGTATTTCCAGATCTCGTTCACCACGAACATAATGCGTGTCCCCATTCCAAAGTATTTTATAAAATTAGTTATAAATTTAAAACTACTATATATAAAATCCTTTCCAACATTCTCAAAATGCTATAACAAAAGTCTACTTCTTTATCAACTCCTATGTTTATGTAGAAGAATATCACATACCTTTCTTTTAAAATTATCTCTTTGTCTCTACTTGGATCTCAATTTGTTCTTATAACTCGCAACTGGACTGATCCCCTACACACACAAAATTAGTCCAATTTAGTATCAATTAGAAGTATAAGAAACATTATATCCATGTATGTGAATTTTAAAAGATAAAAATCATATTTACCTATCCTTTGACACCTGAGAGGGTTGGTATATAACTCTCAAAATTAGTCTTACTTTTCTAACATAAGAGAGAAAATTTTGAGGTTCTCAACTAGATCAAAATGAGAAAAAATAGAGAGATTCTTCAAATGGTTGTCTGTTTTGAGATCAAAAGAAATTATACAAGTGCATGATAGGTTGCGAGGAAGAGAAAGATCGAGATAAGAGGAAGGGGGCGAGATCGAGATATCAGGGTGAAAGATCGAGAAATATGTTGAGGTTCGCAATATCTTGGCTGACTCTGAAAATTTTTTCGATGGATAACCTAAGATGTAAGAGGATGGAATTGAAGAAGAAAGGGTACGAGAGGTATTTAAGAGAGGGTTCCAAAGGGGAAGTGCTTAAGAAAGAGAAATAAGAGAATTAAGTGGATTTAGTTTCTCTCTCTTTTTAATTACAATTAAGTCAAAGTATTCGCTATTATTTCCACTTAAGCTTGTAATATTATACTTTTAATTTATTTCTTTAATAAAATTATTTTTTATCTTTAATTCATTATAGCTATATTCTTGGAAATTAAAGTATTAATTACATAATTATCCATATTATTCAATTTCTCTCATAAGTTTCTGTTTCTATAGTTACTTCACTTTTCTTAACTTTGTAAATATTTATCACATAATTATGATTTATTCTTCTTTATTATATTATTATTATTATTATTATTATTATTTATCACATAATTATGATTTATTCTTCTCTATTATATTATTATTATTATTATTATTATTATTATTATTATTATTATTATTATCCTCTCTAATGTTTGACCCTTTCTCCTGTCATATTATAAACAATTATAAGTAGACTTAGTAACAAATGTTACAATAAGTATAAAAGTTCAACACACTTTGACTCTATTTTACAACAAGTAGCGGATAGTGTAACATCCATTATTTTACTATATTTTATTAACACTACTGTATTGTAAATTTGTCGTATTTATGCAGTAAATATGCATTTTTGTCTGTTAATAAAGTGAATGAATTTCATCAAAATAAAATTAAATTTGAGAATTAATAT
This sequence comes from Calophaca sinica, assembly GCA_037113605.1. Lineage (NCBI taxonomy): Eukaryota > Viridiplantae > Streptophyta > Magnoliopsida > Fabales > Fabaceae > Calophaca > Calophaca sinica. The sequence goes on along the minus strand of CM073733.1, from coordinate 38,777,017 downwards.
TTAATATTAATTCATGGTTCAAAACTCGTCGAAAAATTCTAACGAAGTTTTGTCGTATTTTGAATCATCGGGTAATTTTTATCCACAATAAAATTTGTAACGAATTCCGATTTCGACAAAAATCAAATTGTAACTTCCTGTGATAGTATTTGATTGTTTTTAGTTGGATTTTTGATTTATTAGTAAAGAAATTATTCGCGGATAATTTCTTAGTCATGCGGTGAATTAATTTATTAGTAAATTAATTTACGCGATTAATCGAAGAGCGAACTATTAACGCGATTACTCGACGCCGTGATTTTGTGACGTCGAGTCTCATTTGACTAATGAGTCAAAGCTTGGTCACGGGGTGGTTAGGAGAGGCATGGGCTTTAGATGAAGTGTCAAACTTTTATTTGATTAGAAATTAAAATCTTACCTAAAGTATGTCCTTAGTTATGGCTTTATTCCTTGAATTAAGCTTAGCCAAGCATTCACAAAAAAAATTCCTCCCTCCTTTCCTTTAGAGACCGCCGGCCCCTCCCCCTAAAATACACATTTTATCACTTCATTTTCCTTAAGAGAGAAACCTTTCTCATTTGCTAAGTGTTGGTGAGTGTGGTGCTTTAGAAACCAAAGTTTTCTTCCTTCTTTTCTCTCTTCAAAGCCGTGAGGCCATCCATCAACAGCACCTCCATTTTTCTTCATTTCCTTCTCCTAATTAGTGCTAGGATCTTGAGTGTGAATGTGAGAGTTGGAATCAAGAGTTTTCTCCCTTGTTTGTAGCTCCAAAACCGTGAGCATTCTTTGGTTTTTAGGTGAGGAATTTTTTATCCTTTTATTTCTAATCTTTTGTAGTCTGTTGATGATGATTTTGATAAGATCAAATGTTAATTTTTTCCCTCTTTTTTGAGCCTTTGTTGGCCGTGACTTAGAGGAAGATTTTTGGGGGAAAATTACTTTGAATCACTAGTTTAAATTGTTGTTGTTGTTGTTGTTGTTGTTGTTGATTTCATTAAGGAAAAAAATAAAATTTACTCATCATTTTGAGCCCTTAAGGTCGTGACCCTTAGATGAGAAAAAGGGGAAGATTTCAAGTTTTTAAACTTGGTTTTCTTAAGGATTTTGTTGTTGTTGCCGTTGTTGTTATCGTTGTTGTTTAAGAGGTTATGGAAAAGTTTGATGTAGGTTAAGCTTTGATTTAATTATGTTTTGGTAAATTTAGACAATGAACACCTAAACTTTAAAGAAATCTTTGTATTTCTTAAGGAGGAGGAGTCTTAAGAAATTTTGTGACAAAATCTCTAGTTTTTATAGTGATGTAATGCCTTGTCTATTACAGTGAGTGATATGATACAAATATATAGGGATACAAGAAGGGGACAACAATTAATGATAATTGCTAATGATTGGGAGCCAAGGATCTGCCACATTAATAGCAAATAATTGATAGAATATGTTACACCTGATTCTAGGAGATTGAGGGAATGTTCTCAAGTGATGTTGTCATATGAAACACATGTGCTAAAGCTGATTATGAAAACAAGTGATTCGCATAAAGGAAAGTTGTTGTAGCTGATTCCTCATGATCCAATACGCCCCCTCAAGATGTAGTTGCCATCTGCAACTTGCATCTTGTCTCTGAGTTCCTGAAATCTGGCCGTACCTAAGGGCTTGGTTAGCAAGTCTGCCAGTTGGTCTTTGGTTGAGACATGAGACACATGTAATTGACCTGCTTGCACTTGCTCTCTTACAAAGTGGTAGTCCATGGATATATGCTTGATTCTGGAATGTAGAACTGGGTTGGCACATAAGTAGGTGGCTCCTACATTGTCACAAAGAATCTGTGGTGGTTTTTTCATTGGTACCTTGAGCTCATGAAGTAGTTTGTAGAGCCACATTATCTCACTGGCAACTGTGGCAACAACATGATATTCAACATCAGTGAATGATCTAGCTACGGTCCGTTGCTTCTTTGAGAACCAGGATATTGGATTGCCACCAAGAAATATTAGGTATGCTGAGGTTGCAGTCATCAGCATTGCCTCCCCAATCAGCATCGGTGTATGCTACCAAGTTCAAGCTTGTGGGTTTGCACAACATGATACCAAAGTTGATAGTGGACTCCAGATAGCGGAGCAATCTTTTGAGGTGTTGCAGGTGCATGGATGTGGGTTTATGCATGAACTGCGAGAGCTTATTTATTGCAAAGGAGAGATCAGGTCCCATCATTGAGGGTGAGAGTGGCTGTTTGGGAGTGAGGTGTGGGTGAAGGTCTTGCACCCTCCATTTCAAACTTCTCAAGGAGATCCCGGATGTATTTGTGTTGGGATAGCATCATGCGAGAGGAAGTGGGAATGAGTTCCACTCCCAAGAAATAATGTGGAGAGCCCATGTTTTTGAGTGAGAACCGCCTTGAGAGGGAGTCAATGAACTTGAGCATGAATAGATTGTTGTTCCCAGTGAGTAAGAGGTCATCAACATATACCAGGAAGTAGGCTACGGTGCTGCCTTCAGCATAGATAAAGAGTGAGGGATCATTCTTGCTAGTGTTGAAACCACAAGATAGGATGAAGGATTTGAGAGCATCATGCCAAGCTCTTGGTGCTTGTCTCAAGCCATAGATGGCCTTATGAAGTTTGCACACATGATGAGGATGTTGGGCATCTTTGAGGCCAGGAGGTTGAGCCATAAAAACTTATTCCGGAAGTGTGCCTTGGAGGAAGGCATTATTGACATCCAATTGGTGCATGGGCCATCTATTTGCTAGAGCAATGGTAAGGACAATTTTTATTGTTTGTGGCCGACCACTGGGGCAAATGTCTCCTTGAAATCCAATCCAGGACATTGAGTAAAGCCTTTTGCAACTAGGCGGGCTTTGTGTCGAGCAATGGTGCCATCAGCATGTCTTTTTATCCTGAATAGCCATTTACATCCCACTATATTGACTCCTTTTATGGTGGAACTAGAGACCAGGTGCCATTTCGAATGAGGCCATCAAATTCCTCATCAATAGCTTTCCTCCAGTGAGCATGCTTCATGGCTTCCCTGACATTGAAGGTTCAAGATTTTCCTGCAAAGGATGATTAGTTGCTGACAGAGCCCATTTGGGCTTGTGAATGTTGTTCTTTGAGCGAGTGACCATAGGATGATTATTTGTGGTGTTGTTGGGAGCATCACATGGGTTAGTGGTTGGTAAATCATTAGAAATGGAGATGGAGGATGTGAGATCATTACCTGGTGAAGAAGCGAAATATGTTGGGCCTTCTTCTTGGGCAGCATTGATGGCTGGTGCTAGTTGTGGGGAGGGCTGTTGTGGTGCTGTAATTGGTAGGATATGGTGAGGTGGCTGTATATTTAGGGATGGTAGTGATGGTGTTGGTTTCGATTGAGTGGTGAGGGATGTGTATGGGAAGATGTGGTCATAGAATTTGACATGTCTTGATGTGTAAATTCTCTTGGTTAGTGGTTCAAGGCATTGATATGCATATTGTGACTCATAATAGCCAATAAAAATGCAGGGTTGGGATCGTGGTTGGAGTTTGTTTGATGTATAGGGTCGTAGCCAGGGGAAGCATAGGCATCCAAAGGAGTGGAGGTGGTGAGGGTTTATGTCTTTTTGATGAAGTATCTGGAATGGGGATCGCATATTGAGGATGGGGGTAGCTAGTCTGTTGATAAGGTAAGTGGCAGGGCGGAGTGCATATGACCAATATTCAGGTGGCAGTTTGGTTGTATAAAGGAGAGCCCTTCCTGTTTCAACTATATGCCTATGGCGACGTTCAACTGTTGCATTTAACTCCGGTGTATGTGGTGGTGTTAAATGTGATATTCCATGTGAGTTAAGAAATGAGGAAAGCTTAATGAATTCACCTCCATTATCAGAGTAAAGAGAAATAATTGGTAAATTGACGAATTTCTCAACAACAGCTTTGAATTTTGGAAATAAATTAGAGACATCTGATTTATGTTTCAAAGGGTACAGCCAAACATACTTAGAAAAGTGATCAACAAGAACTAAATAATATGAAAAACCATCTAATGATCTAGTGGGAGTTGGACCCCAAACATCTGTGCAAATAAGTTCAAGAGGCTTAGTGCTAGTGACACTTGATGTATTGAATGGGATCTTGTGACTCTTGACATTATTACATGGAATGCATGGAGGAGGTGTGCTCTTTATTTGATGAAGGGAACTGAGATGTCTCATAATACGATTGGAAGGATGCCCCAATATGTGATGCCAAGGAAGGTGGGTGATAAAGGTTGTGGGTGTGGAGGATGGATTGGGCATATGATAGAGGCCATCTTTATGTTGTCCTTTGAGAAGAGGAATCCTTGTCTTCAGACCTTTCACCAAAAAATGATCAGCAAAGAATTCAACAGATATATGATTAGTTTTGCATAGAGATGAAACAAATAAGAGATTTTGGGAGATATTTGGCACATGAAGCACTTTGTAAAGTTGTAGGGGTTGAGAGGTAGTGGTAAGAGTTGTGTTACCTGTGTGAGTGATTGGAAGACCGGATCTATCCCTAACTAGTAGTTGATCAGTGCCATGATATGGATTGCTCAGGTGGAGATTGTCTAGAGCATTAGTGACGTGGTGTGTTGCTCCAGAATCTATGATCCAATCTGGAGGAGGTCCAGAGTAGGCAACACGAGCATGATGGGCTGAGGGACCATTTGGGCGCCTATGAGGGTAGCCATGCAATTTGTAGCACACCTTGGTTGTGTGGCCGGGCTTTTGACAGAATTGGCAGATCACCTTTTTGAATGAGGTTGCAGAATTGTTATGATCAGCATGAACTTGATAGGTTGCGTTGTTGCTATGTTGATATCCTCTTTTGTTGAATGGATGCCTTCCTTTTTTAGCTGCATTTGCTGTGGCAATAATTTGTGGTTCTTGTGTTGGAGTATCTCTGTGGAGATAGTTCTCATAATCAGTGAGAAGGTCGTGTAACTCTTCAAAGCTGATTGCATTGTCTCGGGCACGCAGGGCAGCAACAACTTCTTTATACTCAGTGCCAAGGCCATTCAATGTGTGAATGACTAAATCAACATCATCTAGAGGAGTGGTGATGATGGCTAGTTCATCAGAGAGAGACTTGATTCCATGAAGGTATTCTGTCATGGATCTAGTCCCTTTTGTTGCTGCATGTGAGTCTCTCTTTAAGTTGCATGATGTGTGCTCTTGTTTTACTAGCAAACAGTTTATTCAGCACATCCCAAGCTTGTTTGGATGTTTTCATATTGCCTAGCATGATGATGACACTTGGGTCAACAGAGGAAATGATCGCATGAAGGATCAATTGATCCTGTCTTTTCCAATATACATGATTTGCATGATTTTCAGTAGGGTAGGTAATGGTGCCATCTACAAAGCTGAGTAGATCATAGCCTACTAGGAGGGCATTGAGTTGCACTCTCCATGCAGGGAAATTTGTGTTGTTGATTTTGATTCCATTTTGAGTGTTCAAAACCGTGACTGATTTTGAACCAGGAATTTCGATAGTGTGGTTTGTGGAAGGCATGATGAGAGTTTGTGGATCGAAATGTTGTTAAGCAAGAGCGGCTGATACCATATAGTGATGTAATGCCTTGTCTATTATAGTGAGTGATATGATACAAATATATAGGGATACAAGAAGGGGACAGCAATTAATGATAATTGCTAATGATTGGGAGCCAAGGATTTGTCACACTAATAGCAAATAATTGACAGAATATGTTACACCTGATTCTAGGAGATTGAGGGAATGTTCACAAGTGATGCTGTCATATGAAACACAGTGCTAAAGCTGATTATGGAAACAAGTGATCGCGTGAAGGAAAGTTGTTGTAGCTGATTCCTCATGATCCAATAGTTTTGATCTTGTTTTGTTGGTTGAAAAGGTTTGAAAGTAAGAAAATTTTGGGTTGATGTTGTTGGTTGTTATAACCATGGGGGTTATTAGGATTTTGAGGTTGATTTTAAAATTTTTATTTGATCAAAATGTTTATAGTTCAAGAACTAGGTATTTTGGAAGTTAGATTCAAGAGTTTGTTTGAAAAGAAATGGTTTTGGATGATTTAAAAGTTAAAAAGTTTTGTTGTAAAGAATTTTGAGAAAGTTGTAGAGTTTTTAAACATTGTTTTCAACATTGTTTTAGCAGTTTAAGTGTGAGTTGTAAATTAGAAAATTTTAGAGTTGTGTTACTCTAGTTGACTTGGTTAAAACAGTGGCCCTAGGAGTAAATTTAGTGGTTTAGAAGTTGTTTCTAAAACTCTAGTGTTGTTGTGTTAAGGTTGTAGAGGTCGTGGGTGTGTGCGGAGTCAAGTTCGTGATCGTTGTTGTGACGTTAACTTGGAAGGAAAGCTCCGTGGTATCGACATCTTCCATTAAATTAATTTTAAGTGTGGTTGTGTTTTGTGAAATGTTTGAGTTGTTGATTGGTGTTGTGCTTTGGTGATGATGTTGTTTGAAATATTTGAGAAAATATGTTGATGAATCTTGAGTTGTATGATTCAATGGTGAATTGTTTATGTGGTGAATAATGAATGTCATTTGTGTATGTATATTCAATAAAAATGTGGGTGACGAATTTTACGGTCGAGTTGTTAAGCGTTTTTCAGATAAGCCTTAAAGGGATTGTAGTAAAGTTAACGAGATACTTAATTGTGGATTTTCTAAGAACCTTAAACGAGTAATGGACTAATCACATTTTTCTTAAAAAGAATAAAGTGAGCGTTATAATAATTAAAAATAATTATTTCGAACTAATAGCAGAATTTTCAAATATCAAAGTTTTATAACTAATAAAAGTTTTTGATAAGAACAGAGACTTTAAGGAGTACAAGTGATGTTTCGAGACGTTGAGGCGGAGTTTCTAGACTATGCTTGTCTAGGGTTTGAGTGAATATCTTGGACACTCGAGGGGAATGATCCTATTTTGGTGAACTAATTGTGGTGGTGCATTGGTATGCATACATGAAGATGCCAACCTGAATAAATTCTATGTGTGGATCAGTATCGATTATCCCGACGGGGAAAAGGAGATGCCGGCCTGTAGTATCCGTGTGTGGACCAGCGCCGATGAGCCCATTGGTATGAGTAAGTGTAGTGATATTCCAGAATCATGTGCATTAGCATGTAGATTAACCAATAGGGAATTGTGGTGCATCCTTATTGTGATTATAGTTGAATGTCTAATGCCATGATTGCTGCTATGTGTTGATATTTCTGTGATAGTATGATCTGTTTTGCGCATATATATATATATATGTTGTTGCTGTTATATATATGTTTTGTCTAGGAAGATGACCCTTTCTATATATGGGTATTCTCATGGATGTCAACCTCAGCGGATGACGACTTTGGAGGTACCGGCAATGCGGATGTCGTCGGAGACAACGTATGAGTTTCCAGACTCTAACATACCCCTGGCTTGGGAGGTTGATCACACTTCTGGCAAGGTAGTTTACATAGGCGACGTGATCGAGATGACGGGGGTTGATGGGCAGGTGACGAGAGTGGAGGTGACGTGCAGGACGATGGATTTCCCTGACTGCTCAGATTGTGGACGCGTGGATGGAAGCCCAGCCTGATGGAGACACTACTACTGTTGCTTTAGAGGATTCTTCAGATGTCCCTTGATGGACAATATGTAGGGACGAGCCCCGGGTTGGAGGCTCTTTACTGCGCCGTACCGCTCGCAAGAGCGTGGGGTCCAAAGATTGGGATACAGTAGCATCCACATCTCACGCACAGTAGTCGACTCACAGGTTCCTCTAGAGGAGCCAGAGCTAGTTCCGGAGCATTCTCCTGTTTCTTCGATCCCAGTTCGTGAGCCTACACCTCAGGTCGATCCCCTAGTCTGCAGATTCTGTGGTGTTGCATGTTGTGGTTTCGGTGGTTGGATAGAGGACATACCTGTAAAGGAGGTTAGGACCGAGGTGGCACCTCCCGCTATTCCAGTCATCGACTTTACGGGAGATGATGATGATGATGAGGATGTGGCGATGATGGAGGAGGAGGAGGAGGATCCCTCCGAGGATCTTGGCGATGAGTGGTGAAGGTGGTAGTTGGTGTCTATCTATAATGGTGTTGGTATATTGGGGTGACCAGTTTAGTGTCCAGCTTAGCGTTATTTTGAGGTTGTTTTGTTAGTTGTTGACTGAGGATATACTTTTGGAGCAGCCCTCTGCTAAGGTGTCTGCCGGGAGTACCTCAGGGATATGAGTGTCGTTAGCTTAGGAAATTCATATTTTAGATGTATTCCTAATTTAGTATTTTATTTTGGTGTCTTGTATCTAAACTTTGACAAAGTTGTACTGCCTTGGGCGTTTGTGTGCATATATATATATATATATATATATATATATATATATATATATATATATATATATATATATATATATATATATATATATACATTTCAATTTGCATTCTCTTTTGCATTGTAGTTTTGCAATATTCTTTAAAAATGTCGTAGTACTCGGACTTGTGGTTTTACAAAAGAGTTTCGAAAACAAAAAAAAATTACCGTGTTTTCAAAGACAAGGCGAGTATTATTTCCAAATTATTCCGCATTTAGAGGTTTAGTTTACTTAGTAGCACTTTGTAAAACAGGGTGTTACAGATAGCGGATAAGTTTATAACAGATAGTTGATAGCGGATAAACTAGCAGATTGAATTTAAAGTGTTTGATAATTTTAGCGGTTGAACTAACTAATGAATATAAACTGATATAAAATGACATTTTTAATTCATGTTTAAATTTTTTTAATCAAAATATTAAATATAATCAAATATTTGTGAATTATTTTTAAAAGAATTTCATATTAATTAAACTAATTTTCAAGATATTTATAAATTAAAATTTTGAAATTTATATTTTAATAATCTAATTTATTTACTTATTTATTCATTTTTATCATTAAAATGATTTTTTATTAGTTAAAAATATTATTTTAGATATTATTTTTATTTATTTTTTATGCTTTATAAAAATATATGTATTATAGAAATATATGCAACAAAATAAATGTATATAGTGAGAGAGATACTTGAAGGGTTAATAATTTTTTATTTCATTTAATAGAGGATAAACAAGGAGTGTATTTAAGATAATAAGGGTAAAAATGAGAGAATAAATGACACGCTATAAGCTCAAACAATACTTCAATTAGCGTATGGAAAAACGATATAGGCTCTGTTTGGTAAGACCGCGAAGCTAGCTTATAGCTTATTGACTAGCTTATAAGCTTGTTTAACCAAAGAAAATGTGTTTAGTAAACAAGCTTATCACACTAGCTTATAGCTTTTTTTTGTTGCTAACTGTAAGTCTAGTTCAAGCTTCGATGAGAGGAGAGGCTCAAGTGTTCATGATCCATGCATCATTGGAAGTCGAGCAGAAGCTAGGAGTACAAGACATACTGGTAGTGTGCAATTTTTGAGAGGTGTTTCTGGAGGACGTTGAGAGTCTACTTCTAGAGAGGGGTGGAGTTCACTATCGACGTGGTGCCAGTTACATGACCTATATCGATAACACCATACAAAATGTCTCCCTTGGAAATGCCATGGCTGAAAAAGCAAATAGAGGATATGTTACAGAAGCAGTTTATCAGACCCACTGTACCACCATGAGGAGCGCTGGTGTTACTAATGAAAAAGAAGGATGCGAACGTGAGATTGTGTGTGGTCTACCTTTAGTTGAACAAGGTAACAATCAAGAATAAGTATCTGCTTTCGAGGATCGACAATCTCACAGATCAGTTAGCTGAAGCATTCATATTTTCAAAGGTTGATCTGCGATGGGGTATCACCAAATATGGGTAAAGATTGAGGATATGCCTAAGACAACGTTCAGAAACTCTGTGGACATTATGAGTATCTAATTATGTCATCTGGCGTGACTAACACACCAACTGTGTTCATGGACTATATGAACAAGTCAGAATTGATCTATTCAAAGATGAAGGAAGAGCATGAAGAGTATCTAAGGATAGTATTACAAACTCTCAAATCCAAACAGTTGAATGGGTAGTTATCAAAGTGAGAATTTTGGTTGGAAGATGTAAGCGTTTTGGGTTATATCATCAAGAAAAGGTGTTGTAGTTGATCCAGCTAAGGTTGAAGTCATACTGTGTTGGAGTGTGCCTAAGTCCGTCGCAGAAATTAGAAGTTTGTTGGACTTACTGGGTTATTATCGGAGATTCATAGAAGATTTCTCTAAGATTGCACTGTCATTGACTCGCCTTACTCAGAAATTTCAAGCCATTGTGTGGGATGCATAATTGAATAGAGCTTCTAGAAGTTGGAGGATAAGTTGACGTCAACACCTGTATTGATTTTGCCTAAGCTCAGTGATCCTTTTGAGGTTTATTGCGATGCATCTAAACAATGACTAGGTGGTGTACTGATGCAGCTTGGAAAGGTAGTAGCCTATGCTTCAAGACAATTGAAGGTTCATGACAAAAACTACCCGACTCATGATTTGGAACTTGGATTCGTAATGTTTGCCCTAAAGATATGAAAATACTACTTGTATGGTTCAAGATTCGAAGTCTTTAGTGATTATAAGAGCTTGAAGTACTGATCCGATCAGAATGATTTGAACATTTTTTAAGCAAAATTGGCATGCAAAAGCATCACTGTAGAACCTGACATCCCAACTATGTTGGCACCCTAGGAACCACTGATCATCAGCAGCACACCAAAAATATTATTAAAAAAGGATCAGAATGATTTGAACATGAGACAATATCAATGGATGGAGTTCCTTAAGGACTATGTAACACCCTCATTCTCGCTTCCTAGGAATTAGGATGTGTGCATGAATGTGTATGTTTGTTATGTACATTCATATGTTTGAATATGTGTTTTGATATGTATTGGAATGTTTATGATACTAGTTAGGGCGTTTGGTACCCAAATAGACAACCTAGATCTTGAGCCTATCCTCATTTAGCCAGTGTCTTCTCCAGTTTCGACACTTTTAGTGATTTAATTTGATTAAGGTTTTAAGTTCTAGATATTTTCCTTAGATTTCTAACGCCACAAAGGACGCCTTAATCGGACACCTGCGGCCCAAGTTATGGCAAAAACAGTGAAAAAGGACTAAAATAGAAATTTTAGCGAAAACCGGAGCGCCCAACGCCCAGATCCGAGCGCCAGGCGCCCATCTTCTGACTATTGAGCACAGGCACCAGGCACCCTGCACCTGTTAAGTGGTGCACGTTTTTATGCGTTTCAGTGCGTTTTGACCCGTTGGGCTTGACCAGTGTGACTTTTCGACCTAAAACTGTGTAGAACGACTAAGAGACTAAAACCAAAGTTTAAAACCTAGTTTTTTTCTCTGGAGATCACTCTCTAATCACTCCCTAAGTGCTCTCAACAATCCTAAGCTCTCAAAGTGTCGTTTTTTATCGTTCTCTGTCGTTTCTCACTGGAATTCGATTATGTCTGAAGGGTTGTGACCGGAGCGCGACCCTCTACCTATTAATCTCATCTCCTTCCTGTTTCTAAGGAGGAAAACCCTTGATAAGCCTTTCTCTTTCTCCAGTTTGAACTCTACTTGGATTTTTGGGATTTTAACTTGCATAATTTGACTTCCCAGTGATCGTGATGGTAGGAACCGGAAACGAAATGCTTGAATCTTCTCTCTACCTTTGGGAGCTCGCGATTTTGGACTGAGGTAAGAAAAAGGTGGATGATTTGATATGGGAATCGGTAATTAGGGACTCAATGACATGATTGGGGTGTCCTATGACCCTAGTCTCGCGCTACAACTATTTGTGGTAATACCATTGTGGGAGCAATGGGAAAAGGGTTGATTATGACCCTATGATGTTAATGCGCTTGTAGGAGCAATGGGCTACGTTGATAATATGTTAATTATGTGATAATTGACAAGAGTATGTGCAATGATTCTTAGATGTTTGATGTTATGACTATTTTGGTATGTTCCATGATTGAGAAACATGCTAATTGACTTACATGACTAAAATGTGATGCATTATGTTGATTGATGATTTTTCATGTTAATGGTTGTCTTGAGTTGTTGTCTCATGCCATGAATGTGAATTGTTGTTGTTACAAGCTTGGACTTGCCTATTTCGCCTCGAGCGAAATTTGTGGGGTTGTGACGGTTGGTTAGCCTTAGTGCTACCTCGATTCTACCAATTCCAATAGGCCAAGATGATCCTAATATGGTTAGGACATTTGGACTATGGAATAGGAAGTTGGTTGCTGGAATTAGGGTGTCTAAGTGTGGTTATGCAGAAAAATGGTCTAGACAATGGTTAGGCTAAGTTGAAGAAAACTGGTAAAGTCACTCTTTGGGTTGGCTTATAGTTGGTTTCAACTTGGGCATGGTTTGGTATAGGTTTAAGAAGGTTTCACAAGAGGAAGGATGCAGAAACAAGAGTCAGAATTATGCAGAAAAAACTAAGTTTGGAGTTCAATGGTTAAGTGTACTATAACTTAGGCTCAAAGAAACAAATTAAATAATTCATAGGTGATAGATTTTGATGAAACGAATTTAGAACCTTGTTCTATATTAATTTAGGGATGTCCCGAAGTGTATGCCAGGACCCGGGGCCCACCTGGCCGAAACTTGGATTTCATTATCAAAATCGAGGTGCCAAGCGCCCAACCATTGACAGGGGGCACTAGGCGCCAGGCGCCTTGCAGTGTGTTTCCATTCGTCGTTTTTTCACCGTTTCAACTCGTTAGGGTCCCGACCTGATAGGTACCCGATAGTTTAATAATAATTGGGGTTTCTAATGATAATCAAGAATATGGATTAGTGGATGACCTTAGGATAAATTCCTTTAGATTAGAACCTTAAGTGATTAAGTTAAAAAGATAAGAAGATGACTTACTATCAAATAACTAGAAAACGTTCTAAATGGATAAGATTAACTAGTTACGACTTAGTAAGGGATTAGTCATTGTGATTAGATTTGTTAAGGAATAGTTAGTTATTAGTACCTAGTGATTATGCTAGTTACAGATGTTAAGCGGACTTATCCACATTTGGGAGAAACCTTTTCGCAATATGGACAAGAACCCGTCGCAGTATAGTCGAGAAGTACTTTGTTATGTTAGGACATGATAGCGTGCCCGAATGTGGTTGAGAATTAACCACAAGTTATTGTTTGACGCTTAGGCTAGATTGCCATGTATCATTGTTGTTGTTAGGTGGGGTGGTGAGCAAACTTCAGAACAATGCGGTGATGGCCACAAGGAGCTTTGCTCGGCCTTGCGGGTAGTTACCAGTAGAGAGGTCTTATATAAAGGTGGGCACTATTGGGGCATCCCATAGATATACTGGATCATTATGACTAGATTCTACTTGTCTCTAATGATAGTGAGGGCACTCCTATTTGCTCACCAGAGTTAGATGGATCCACATGCACTCATTGGTAGCTCGAGTCTTACATTAAATGTTGATGAGTTACTAGCCGATCATGCTATGCATTTGTTGTGTTGTTAGACGACGTGTTAGGATTGTATGATGAGATGATATGCACATCATGTGGTTGTTTTCCCTTGCCATGAGATTTCCTTATGAATGTGATTTCTCACCTCTTCTGTTTTCCATTGTGGCTACTTATACTGGTGTATGGGTAGACAGTGAGCCAGCAGGTGATGTTGAGATCGACGTTAACACCGAGGAGTAGCCTTCACAATGCGACGTAGTTTAGGATTGTTATTCAACGATTATTTATTATTGTTTATCGTTATTAGTTCTGTACACGTGACATCAGAGACTATGGTTTCTGTTTCCTTCTGGTTTATTCGTACTTGGTTTTTTTTATAATTTTCATGATGATTGTTATGACCGTCGAACATGATATTCACGCCCTTTGATGAAGTTTTATAAATTACTATTTTTCTAATATTTCTGCATGACTTTATTGACAATCTTGGAATACGGGGTAGTGATGTCATATTTAGTGGTATCAGAGCAGTTCGACCCTAACCGGATTGTGTATGTATCTAATATATATTCTTTATGTACTCTTATGTGATTGTCTGTGTTAGAATAGATGATCATATGAGATATTAGGACTCAGTTTTAGAAATTGGCTCATTCTTTCACTGGTCACAGTAGGAAACAATAACGAACAGGAATGACCGCGCTGTTACTAATGCTTTAGGGCATCATACTGAAGCGATGGAGCGCAATAAGACTCGTCGCGAAGGAGTTGCAGAATATTAGGGTCTCGCCAACTTTTAGAGGAATAATCCCCATCGTTTAAGGGAACCTATAACTCAGAAGGAGCTCAACATTGGATCAAGGAGCTTTGTAGTAGATTTAGTTTGTCTGCCACTCAAAGATATCGACGTTATTCTCGGTATGGACTGGTTGGCTGTGAATCATGTGCTTCTAAACTACTTTGACAAGACCGCCATCTTTGAAACTGTCAAATCTAGAGATCCTCGTATCATAACTGCTAAGCAAGTTAAATCATCACTGAATGAGGGAGTGTAAGTTTATATGATGTTATTCTCTGTGGTATTAGAGAAGGAATCAGAAGTGAAGAACGTGCCTATAGTAAGTGAGTTCCCAGAAGTGTTCTCAGATGTTGACTGCATACCGTCAGAAAGAGAGGTTGAATTCTCCATTAATCTCGTCCCTGGCATGAGACCCATTTCTATAGCACCCTACATGATGTTACCATTGGAAATTGTCGAATTGAAGAAATAGTTAGAAGATATGCTACAGAAGCATTTTATTCGGCCTAGTGTATCGTTGTGGAGAGCGTTTGTTCTACTCGTCAAGAAGAAGGATGACTCTACGAGGTTATGTGTGGACTTCCGTCAACTGAACAAGGTTACTCTTCATCTAATAGAGGTTCGTCGTCCCCCGTATCTAGTTCTGCTTCTTTCTTTTCTTCCAACAGAGGCGCGCCACCCTTGTTTTTTGGTTTTGTTGCTTCAAGTAGCTTTGTGAAAAAACTAGGGCTCAAATTCAGTCATTTTTTTTTCCTTATTTTATATTTATTCAATTTATTAGTTCTTAATTTTGTATCGCTTATACCAACTTTATTTTTTTATAAGTGCGGAATTTGAGAAAAAAGTATAGTTTTTATAGAATTATGTAAATATGTTTATGGTACTAACCCAGATAGACCCGACACAAACCAAAATATTTTTGATTTGGTTCGATTTTGAGAGGAAAAAAAAGCACGAATCGAATCCTACCAAAACCAAAATATTTTAATCGGTGAGATTGTAATACATATTTAAATCTCAGAGAGAGGAGGGTAAATTTTAACCTGAAACGAAAGAGGAGTGAAATTCAAGGTATATTATAGAACGGGAATGTAAAAAAAAAATATAAAAACAAAAATAAAAATTAAGAATATGAAACGAAGTAAAAATAAAGCACCCTATAATAATTAAATAATTAAATAATTAAAAATAAAATAAAATAAAAATCTTTCGCAAAACACAGCTTCCGCCATGGCTCCGAAAACATTGCTAAAAAATATCTCCCCGCACTCAGCTCTCAGCAGCGGCAGCAGGACGACGAAAGAGTAGTGTACTACTAGTGATGGACTACACTTACGACTCCAAACACCGCATCATTGGTAAACCCTCTCTCTCTCTCTCTCTTCCGTTGAATTTTACTATTTTATTGTATTTTTGTTTTTTCAATGCTACTAACATTCATCCATCATTTTCTCTCACTTTCTTGCATTCCCTGTTTGGCTGCCGAGAAAAATAAAAATAAAAATAAAAACGAAATAAATAAATAAATGAGCGTGGGACCTCAAAATGTAAAACGCAAAGGCGAGAACCCAAAAGAGCTTTATTTTTAGCATTTGATCTAAGAGCATTGCAGTTCACATTGTGACATTGGCTGCTTGTTCGAGTTGTTTACAGTGTCCTAATTTTTTATTTTATCAAAGTGATTAAATAAATAAATAAATAATCAACTAGTTTTGTTTTGAAGTAGAAGTGCGATCATGGGGATGAAATTTAACATGGCCGACAGTACTTGTGTTCTGTCTAGGTTATTGGTGACAACATGTATTTGACCCTTTTGGTCAACCCTTTCAATTTTGTTTATAGTAATTGTTTCTCTCTGGTCTAGTATTTAGGTCTGAAAAGGGGAAACAAAGTCTTTTTCATTTTATATTATTTTATTTTATTTATGGATGATTGAATGATTTATTTTATTGAAAAAGAGACCCATGAAACACTTCATAGCAGAACTATAACTGTTTTTTTTTTTTTTTTAAATGTTATGCCCCACTGGACCCTCAACAATGATTCTCCTTCACACTTTTATGTGTTTTCTATGATGTAAAGGGACTCCCGAATGGTTGACATACCCATCCCCTGTACATATTGAATACACGAGTTCGTGTTCATTATTTGGTTCTCACCTTAATTACAAGTTTGTGTAAAACACTAAGTTCTGTTACTATGTGGTTTGGTTTGTTATTAAATGAAACAAACTGCTGCTTCAAAACTTGTGACTTCTTTAAATATTTTTTATGATTTAATTACTTTATTACATATGTTTGCATTTCTATATAATTTATCCTGCTATACATGTTCTTTTTATTTGGGAATTTTTTTGTACCTTGTTCCTGTATTGGACCATTGGTATAGGTACTGATACCCTTATGCATTTAACTTGGTAAGTTAGTATGCTATCTATTGACTTGTTTATTAAATTTATTTTAGAAATTGGATCATAAATAGGGATCATTATTAACAGTTAAACAGTCTCCATACATAAGTAACCGTTTTGTAGTTTAAGATAAACATGCTCATTTGGTTGTCTCCATGTATGTCTCACAGTCAGAATAGAGCTTATTGGATTGCACTGCTTTATGTGTGTAGGCACTTGATAGTTGATACCCTCAAGTTATGCTTTTTCCATAATAAGTAGCAGCCCTTTTGGCATAATATGACATGATGTTTTGGTATATTTCTCCTATTTTTTGTTATGTGAGCTTTCATTTTTCTTTGTACATCTGATATGCTGATAGGATGTTTCCTTATGTTCAGGATTTAATAGCCTGAATGCTTCACCAAATTTTAAAATGTTCACGTTATTGGCCTTAAATGCCGTTGATTTTATGTAATTACTTGTGTTTCTGATGTACGTGGCTCTTGGCCGCACCTGTTTGGTCACTCAATCGCCTCTTCTACAATTTGGTTGGTCACCAGGGATAATGAGAAACTATGTCCTTTCTGTTGTAAAAACTTTTGCCTCTTTTCTTTTTTCTGTGAGTAATTGTTGTTGTTTCTTTTGATTTTCTCAATGCAAGTAAAGGTTTAACGCATTATGTGAAGTTATACCATGTAGATCCTGGGCATTGATGTAAAACGCAGATTGATGGCTGGTCTCTCTTGATTTGATTGACTACAGAACCTAATTGGATAAGGAATGCAGTGGATTTGGATCATCATATTCATTTTCTGGAAACTGAGGCTTACAGTTCCATTTTGAAGGCTTTTATTGCTCAATCAGATCTTCTTACTTGGGTAAATATTTAATCTGAATATATTGCCTGTGATCGAGTTTGTCTCATTCAATATGCTCTTGCAAATTGTCTTTTCTTATGCAAGGTATCTGCTAAAAATTTGTTCGTCGCTGTAGGGCAAAGAGGAGCTCTTGACTGAGCTACGAAAGGAACTAAATGTTACAGATGCTGAACATGGAGAGATTCTGATGAAAGTCAACTCTGAGGAGTCAATTAGATGGATAAGGTGCTTGCAAATGTTTTGTTGTTGTTGTATTATGATAATGATGATGATGATGATGATGATGTGGTATTCTGAAATGCAGAAGCTTCACTACTTTTAAACATTTTATGTTGCAGGGAGCAGAGGAAAATGGCATCTCATGCCCAGGATCGTATTAAAGCTAATACTCTTGGGTGTCCTTCTGCTTCATTTGGAAGTTCAATCATAAGATTGAAAACTCCGTCCTCTGCTGCATTTTATTCTCAGAAGAACATGTCACGCAGCCAAGCTTCTCTAAATTTTATTCATATTCCTTCTTCAATGCCTGTGAGTAAAATCAAGCCCAATACGAATGTGAAAATTGTTTATCTTGTATTTTAGCTGGATTTAGAGCCTGTTTTCTGGACACTGCAGAATCGCATTTGAGGCCAAATTAGTTGCTTGTGTAAACGCTTCTTGTGTAATTTACCACTTGGGAGACAATTTTGAATCCAATGTTTTACTTTTCTAAGGCCAATTCTTACACAATGAATTTGACTCTTTTCATTTATCTTCTAATATTAATAAAAGGATTTGGTCCTTTGATCTTCTGGGCTGTTTTCGTGCAAATCTCTATCTCTCTCTCTCTCTCTGGTGTATGATTCCTTGCACATTCTTCGAATAGAGCTATTTTTCTTCTTGATCAATCCCTTTGGGTATCCAAAGCTCCCTCTAAAGGCAAGTCTTTTACTTGAACAGTGGTACTTAATAGAATTAATAGTATACAAATGACATGTTGTAGGTTTGTAGGTTGCGTAAGGCTTCTTCCCCTCGCATACATCTAATGTGTAGTGCCAGCTTAGAACCAGTTCTACTCCTGTTCTTACATTCTGATGCTGTTTCTTTCTGGAATTTTGAGGACAGTTCTACCCGCTTTTTTTAAAAACAAA
Organism: Calophaca sinica; assembly: GCA_037113605.1. Taxonomy (NCBI): domain Eukaryota; kingdom Viridiplantae; phylum Streptophyta; class Magnoliopsida; order Fabales; family Fabaceae; genus Calophaca; species Calophaca sinica. The sequence continues at coordinate 38,758,411 of CM073733.1, read as the reverse complement.
AGTACTGTTTAAAAGAGGCAACAATGATGAATAGGTTATCACATGATTGTTTTTCCAAACAAAAGTGTATGTACACTGTATAAAGGCTAGAAATACCCCGTCTCTCTTATTAGAATAACAGTTTCTTTTTCTTGGATGAACATTTCTTAAGATTACCAGCCTTTCTTCCATCTACAGATAGATGGCGTGAGTGATATGCATAGTTTATGGACAGTACACAACCTGCCTTCATTTGATATCTATCATTATTTATAATTACACAATAAGAACAGTTGAGTTGGGCTTATTAATTTTGATTTTGCCTGTGCCAGCCAAAATTTAATGGTGACCCGTTGACTGCGGTATTTGTCCATGGGAATGTAGAGCAGCAATCTGTGGAAATGGGTAATCATGATGTTCAGTTACCGCCTATTGGAAGAGGGAGAGTGCTGAAGGGAAAATATCAATTGAAGCAGTACTTTCACACATCCGAGCCCCTCAAGTTAAAGAACAGATCCAATTTAATTGAGATCCGTGCAACAGATAGGGTTATCCATGATGTAAGAAAATTCTTACTTTATATCTATTTTTGATTGGTTTTATATTACTTACATTTTCACTGAAATTAAATGATCAGTTTTATAAAACTGACAATTCATTGAACCGGTAGATATGAATTGATCAACAGAAAGTGCACTTTAGTGGTGACCATGTTTAAATGTTGATGATCATTGTCTATCATATTAAACTCTATATCTTAGTGCTTGATGACTTCTTCAGTCTGTGGAATATGGTTTTGAATGTTGGATGATTATGGAATGTGTAAATGGGGCTAGGGGGAGGGGCTAAAGAGGAGGAGGAGAGTTAAGATGGCCAGAATTTTCAAGGGTAGTTCTTTTGCATTTAAATCTTTTATGGGATAAAGTGGTTTCCATAGATCCTTTTGGTACTTTACTAAAGGTTATTTTATTGGGATTTTCTTTGTTGAATTTACAGGGACATTGTAATTTGTAAGCTTTGCTTTATTGGTACTTGACCGACATTTTAGTTTCTTTCCTCCCATAATCACCTTGCAAAAAAATGATAGAAAATTTGTTTTTCTTCTCTTCTTCGCTTCTTCCTTTTCTTTCCCTCGCTTTCTTTTAAAACAAATGAAGGCTAATAGAGGATAGGGGAAAATAGAAGCCCAGTTAATACATCACTATCAGGATATGGGGTCCATAAGTAAATGTGGATTTCAAGAAACTTCATGGATTTCATATCCAAATTTCTTGCATAATGTGGTCAAGATAAGTTTCTTACTATTATGGCTCATCACAACCATGCGATAGAAAAATACCACTCTATCACACAACTATAAGACTTACATTGTTGTATGGAACTGAATGTTAAGCAGTAAAAAGTCAACAAGAAAGTATGTACCCAAAAAAAAAAAGTCAACAAGAAAGTAAATTTAGTGTCACAAATATGAGAATGTTATGACCGATGAGTGTTTATACAAGACAAGATAGGATTAGAAATACAATCATTATAGGAAAAATTGGGTGGGATACCCTCCATTGTAGAGAAATGGTAGAATATCATCTTAGGTGGTTAGAACATATATTGAAAAGACTTGTAGAAACATTTAAATAGGAACCCTAATTAAAGGTCAATTTTGGGAAGTTTATAAATATCTTTTGTCGTTGAAATTCATTGATCATATTGTGATGATTAATGGAATTTTGGAAAGTATTTTGTTCACTGTGTGCTTACACTATTCTTTATGGATATTACACTACGATAGTTGGTGTCAGAGCTAGACATCTCTAGTTCAATGGCAAGTGATGCTCGTGCATGCAGCAGTTCTCATGATGATAGTTGTACAACTGGGTCTCCACACTCTAATGACCATGGGGAGACATTGAGAACCAGGGAGAAAACGTGAATAATGATGATTTAGTGTATAGAGAAACACTTGGAGGAAGTCACGCAGTGCCTTGATGTCTTTAGTGTAAACGGTAATAGGAACAGGCTTGGCAGAGGGAGGCGTATCAGGAAAGATAGAGCCCATGGACCACCTTTCGGCATGCGTTTTGCTGACCATAGGCATAGACAGCCAGTCTATGAGTAGGAATCAAATGAGGATGATTAGTATTGTAAATAATTAGAGTAAATAGTAAATATTTACCTTTTGTACTGTAACCTAGTTTAGTTATTCGGTCCATTGTTCAGGCCCATTAGGTTAAGTCTAGCGTAGTCTATATAATAACATTAGTGTGTGTGTTCAAAGTTAAGTTAATGAAATATTATTCAGATATATTTTCTACATGGTATCAGATATATTATTCAGTTACATGATTAATGAAACGGGGATACAAGTGTTACCATCCTTCCAGTCGTAAACACTTTGTCTCTATGGATGTCACTTTCCATGAACATGTCCCGTTCTTCACTCGTCCTCAGCTTCAGGGGGAGAATAGTAGTGATTTGGAATCTGATTCCGAGTTTCTTCTCCTTGGTCCATGGCACCCTGAGTCACCATCTTTGTCAGTTGATCCTCCCGAGTCTGCTGTTGCTTCTGAGTCTCCTATCCCTGAGTCTCCTGTCGCTGTTCCCGAGTTACTACCTTCCGAGTCTCCAGTTGTTTCTGAGTCACCTGTTATTGTTTCTCCTTTACCTTCTATTTTGCAGGAAACAACACCTTCAAAGACCAAAGAAAGACAAAGGCTAGTGAGCCAACTTTGACATATCGAGGAGAGGAAAACCCGACCTGGTCCAGAACAACCCCAACCGGCCTGAGCCTGAGGTAAATCGAAAGTAACCCTTTGCTTCGATTCTTCTATTCCCGATACACTTGATCTTGATTCGGTTGACCTACCTATTGCCTTGAGAAAAGTGGAAAAGGTCTTGTACAAATACCCTATTTCTCAATTTGTTTCATCTAACCATGTTTCAAGAAGATAAGGTTTTTATGATGTTAGATTGACTCTGTAAGAATCCTCAGATCATTAAGGAGGCACTTAAAGATGAAAATCGGATCAAAGCCATGAATGAGGAAATGAAAGCCCTTGAAAAGAATAGAACTTGGGAGATAGTTGAGAAGCCAAGAGGCAAGAAGCCAGTTGGTTGCAGGTGAATTTATACTGTCAAGTACAAATCAGATGGCACTCTTGATCGATATAAGGCCAGATTAGTAGCAAAGGGGTACACCCAGACTTATGGCATTGATTATGAGGAGACATTTGCACCGGTAGCTAAGATGAACACTGTCCGTATCTTACTATCTCTTCTTTGCTCATTCTCGGGTGGGAACTTAATCAGTTTGATGTTAAAAATGCATTCTTGCATGGAAATTTAGAGGAGGAAGTGTATATGGACATCCCACCGGATTTGATCCAACCTTGGGATAAATAAGGTGTGTAAATTGAAAAAGGCCTTGTATGGGCTAAAACAGTCTCCGGGCATGGTTTGGAAGATTTACAAAGGCTATGTTGGGTCTTGGTTACAAACAGAGTCAAGGAGATCATACCTCTTCTTCAAACATTCACATGGAGGAAAACTACTTGATACTTCTTGTTTATGTTGATGATATTATTGTTACAGTGGAATGACTTGGTTGAGAGACAACTCCTCAAGAAGAAATTATCTGCGGAGTTCGAGATGAAAGATCTGGGAACTCTCAAGTATTTCCTTGGGATTGAGGTAGCTTACTCAAAACAAGGAATTTTTATCTCTCGAGAAAATATGTTCTTGATCTTCTGCAGAAACGGGCAAGCTTGGGTGTAAACTGCAGTGTTCCCATAGAGCAAAATCATAAAATGAGCAATCAAGAGAGAGTGCTAGAGTCGACAAGCCTCGAGATCGTAGATTGGTGGGGAAGCTAATTTACTTGGCACACACTAGACTGATTTAGCTTATGCGAAGCATAGTCGATCGCTTTATGCATGATCCGAGGATGAGGCACTTGCAGCGATGAGAGCGGATTTTGCAATATCTTAAAGCGACTCCAGGAAGAGGTCTCTTATTCAAAAGAGGCGGAAGACGACATTGGAAGCCTATAATCGATGCAGATTATGCAGGCTCGATGAGTGATAGAAGGTCCACTTCGCCATCGCACATTCTTTTGTGGTAATCTTGTTACATGGAGGAGTAAAAACAAAATGTAGTGGCGGATCAAGCGTCGAGGCAGAATTCAGAGCAATGGCTCATGGAATTTGTGAGCTATTGTGGATGAAGATTATACTTGATGATTTGAAGGTGAATTATGAAGGCTCAATGAGGTTGTTTTGTGACAATAAATCAGCTAGCAACATTGCTCATAATCTGTACAACATGACAGGACCAAACACATTGAGATGCAGACACTTTATAAAGGAGAAGCTAGATTGTGGGTGATAACAACGCCCTACATTCCCATCGGACACCAACTAGCAGATGTGCTTACAAAGGGGCTATCTACAGACCGATTCCGCCAACTTACTTGCAAGCTAGGAATGATTGATATCCACTCACCAGCTTGAGGGGGAGTATTGTAAATAATTAGAGTAAATAGTAAATATTTACCTTTTGTACTGTAACCTAGTTTAGTTATTCGGTCCATTGTTCAGGCCCATTAGGTTAAGTCTAGCGTAGTCTATATAATAACATTAGTGTGTGTGTTCAAAGTTAAGTTAATGAAATATTATTCAGATATATTTTCTACAATTAGCATTTCAATGAAGTATTTCAGAGGTGATCATGATAGGTATTCTCAACTAATGTACCGGTCGTGCAAGTAATAGAGTAGTGATTAGAGTATCATTCCGATGAGGATTGTGATTCAAGTACCAACACACAAAATTATTACTATTTGGACTTACAAGTGGAATGGTGATTAAATTGAGTAAATGGATGACTAACAATTACAATTGCAGTAATAAAAGAATCAAAGACTACATGTAAGATGAAATTTAGGGTCAGAATTCCCCTCGTTCACTTCCTATGCAACCAATTCTATCCTCAACTTGAGCAATATCCATTCAATCGATGTTCGAATCCACTAATTTAGTCTAATCGGAATTCGTTGCTCACTAATATCTTTTGTCTAAATCAAGGAACCTAATTCCTTAGATCTCCTCAATCTGACTAAGCATTAAGTATGAGAATTCACAATAACACACAATCATAAAGTCCTATCTCTAGGATCATCACAATTATGGTGATTAACTTCATATTCCAATGCAATAATAACCAATTTTCTAATTGTGAGATTGAATCTAAGATCATTTCAAAGATGGCCAATTCAAGAAAAGTATTAAGAACAAAAGAAGTCACTCAATTGACATGTATAAAACTTGAATTAAAAAGTAGGAATCCAATTACACAAGAATCAAACTCAGGCTCATCATCCCCTAACCTAGAGCTTTAAAGATACATGATAAAATTCAGAAAAACAAAGAAAAGAGAGAGAATCAAAGACGAAACTCATTGGATCTTCAAGATTTGCTCCCACAAGCCTTGAATCCCCCTTGAAACCTTCGTTCACACCCTCCTTTGTGTTTCCCCGCGCTCAAAAGAGTCAATGAAGTAAGAAAAAGTCCCACTTTAGGTTGGAACCAAGCTATTTATACTGCTAGCAATAACTGCCATTGTTGAGCGATGACTCACAATGTCAGACTCATGATCTGCAATAATCTGCCATTGTTGAGCGATGACTTCTAGAGTGAAAAGGTCAGAATTTTGCGTTGGGCCAAGGATCGCCTTCTAAATAAGGGAACTATTGATTTGCATATTTCCTTATATTTTATTGTGAATAAGGGAACAAGTAATAGAATATAAGGAAATGTAGAAATCAATAATAAGAGATAATACTTTAAACGACTCTCTATGATGTATTATGAGATATTTCTTTATATATTCTAACAATTTTGTTGTGAAGTTGGCAATCAATTAAACATATACTGGTCCCAAGTAGGTAGTTCGGTTGGTGAGCTAAGGGACACTGAAGGAGTGCAAGCTGGAGATCCTTGGTTCAAACCCAAGAAACTAACATTTCTAACAATTACTAACAACTAATATTTGCCTATCAAAAAAAAAAAAATTAAACATATACTGTGTTTATGGTGTTCGTTCATTCTCATTCCAGTGTGTTAATACCTTACATTTGGCAGGTTGAAAAGATGCTTTTCAGTAGAGAGAAACCTGACCCAGTTGATATTGAGAGAGCGAAATGGACTCTTAATGTAACTCCTTCCTTATTAGATGCATATAATTACCTTATATATTTGTCTTCAGACAATTCTGACAAACTTTATTATATGAATTTATAATTTGATCCAGGAACAAGAAAAAGCTATACTTGAAGCACTCGGTAAAGTGGCAGATGAGTTAGAGGGGGGTAATGATATTTTCCTTATATTCTAATCAAGCTTCTTTTTTAACTCGTTTTTATGAAGGTATGTCAATATTTGGTTTTCCAGATGATGCAATGCCGCGAAATCTCCAAAATTACTCCCGGAGGACAAGAAATGATGATACATGCTAATTTCAGTGGACTAACTGGTGGAGGGATTCATTCTTCATGGCATATATGCAGAACTTATCACTCCGATTATGGAGGCTGTACATGAGACAAAGATATGATACTTATTTTAGTTACTAAATCGGCTCTATGAGCTGTTTACTTGAAGAGGTAGAGCTTTTAATTTAACCTAGTAGCTGACTGGTGTGAGATGAACACTTTGCTGTGACTTGTTTCAACACTTTATGAGTTACACTACTGCTAACCACTTAGTTAAATGTAAAGTGTAAAAGGAGAATCCAATCCCTTTCCATTAGAAAAACTCATTTCTTGTTAGTTGCATCATATTTTAAATCATATGGTCATTGGTCTTCTGGTATAGTTCATTAAAAGCATGTGGGATATGAATCTCTTTGATCTTTATTTTTGTTTTTCATTTTTTTTTTCTTGGTAGGGTTAGTACTGAGTTGGAGATATTGTAGGGTCTCTTGTAGCTTTGAATTCAACATTAAATCCAATGACATGCTGACATTGTTGTACGTTCTTAGTAAGTTTCCTTAACTAAACTTGTTATAGAGTCACTCCAAGACATTAGAGAGGAGAAACTTGGGAGGTGAGTGTACGAATTCAATGCCGTTCTTCTTCTTGTTCTTGGGAAGTTTCCTTAATTTAACTTTATTTTAGGTTCTCCATTGTTGATGGGAAACATGAGGTGAGTGCTTGAATAGAGAGAGGCAATGGGGTTTACCTTTTTCTTTTTTGTCTCCTTTTCACCCTCATTTCTGTACCTTCAATAAATTAATATAATTTTGTCTCCTTTTTTTGATTTTTTCCCCTTAATTATCAGTATTTTAGAGAGCAAGATTAGAGGGGGGGAAATCAGGCAAAAGATTTATGTAGTGATGAAATACATACCTCTTAATTTGAAAGTATATAGGATAACAATCATATAATATAAAATCAGATAACGATTGGGTCTCATCATATATTGATTAATTATGTGTCAATTTTTTTTGTGTGGGTAATGATAAATGAATTTATTGCATAACAAATAGGCAATCACTATTATTAATAGAGTTTAAAGGATTTGAACCTTCAGTGTAAACAAATTTTATACAGACATCTAATAAGAATTTATTATGTTGCCATGTTAGCCATTTTTGTAATCACTTTTTAAAATTAACTCTCAAATAATGAGTTCTCATTGGATGTTTGTGTAAAACCGATTTATACCGGTAGTGTATGTCCCTATTTCTCTTATTAATAAGCCAGTTTAGTTGTGAACTGAGTAAAGTTCACAGGGAGTTGTGGGCCTCAATTGTCGGACTGTGAGTTTGTAATGGTACAAACTCGATCCCCTCGTTCTTTGCACGCCTTGCATTGCATGGGATCAAACGATATTATAACATTATGCCACTCTCAAATGAAGACAATGAAATGAAAAAGTACCAAAAAGTATTAATTGTAACCGGTTTTTTCTAATGAACAAAGGAAGCTTCATTGTTTCGTCTTATTCACAAGGAGATGTGGTCCTTGAATAATTTCACTTTTACTAGTAGAAGTGCTTTTCGATCTCAATGATACTAGTCATTTAAGCAAATACTGTTTAACGCCTTCATGCGCACAAGCATACTCCTACACTAGTGACGGGACAACAATAGGATTATGCATTCATATTAGGATTGGAATTTAAAAGTGATAAAAGAGATAAAAAAAACCTCTTAATTTCACCAGTTTTGACTGTTCCTATTAATTGATTTGGTCCCCCAGGTATCACAAATGTGCAATTTTAGTCCCCCAAGTTCTAAATGAGCTAATTAAGTCACTTAAGTTTCGCGAATGTGCAAATTTGGTCCCTCCGTTTATTTGACATCCAGTTTTTAACGGCAGATCCGACGTGGCAATTTTTATTGCCAACATGAGCCGATGAAGTGGCTAAAAAATCACACATAAGATTTTTGACTAACACCTATACATCTAGTTGACTAAAAAAACACGTATTCCTTTATTTGAAAACGTTAAAAGGGTTTTCCTTAAAAAAAAAGGAAAAAGGAAAAAGGGTTTCTGGTGAAACCAAAAGTCATCCTTCATTTAAAAACGTAAAAAGGGTTTAGAAACACAAGAGTAAGGGTCACTGAATACAAGTTCAATGACACATAATTGGATCATAAACATAAAAAAATTTCAATTTCATTCCACTTTCACAAAATACAGAGCATCACCAAATCATGAATTACAATGATAAAGCCCAAATCCTTAAAATTAGAAAGGGGACACCATTCTCTGCGATTATGCAGTAATGTGCATCATTTTTCCAAGCATTTTTCCAACACAAAACAACACAAGCATTTTTCCAAGCACCACATGTGCATTATTCCAAACTCCACCATCCTTCCATAGCTAGCTGCAACACCACCTTGCAACATTTACATGACCCAAAGCCATGACAGACAACCCAATTTAAGCATTCCCACCAAATAAAGCAATAGCAAATACAGAGAATAGAAGCATAAAACAAAGCCATGAGACCCATAGTGGAGCGCTTCCCTTCCCTCTCTCTTCAATGCTGAAGTGGTTTGGAGAAAATGGAAATCGCTGATGGAACCTCTCTCTTCCATGGCTCCAGCGCATTTTTGAAGGAAAACCCTTTTTACATTTTCAAATAAAGGAACACGTGTTTTTTTCAGTCAAATGGAGGCACGGGTGTTAGTCAAAAATTCTTATGTGTGATTTTTTTAGCCACTTCATTGGCTCATGTTGGCAATAAAAATTGCCACGTCGGATCTGCCGTTAAAAACTGGATGTCAAATAAACAGAGGGACCAAATTTGCACATTCGCGAAACTTGAGGGACTTAATTAGCTCATTTAGAACTTTGGGGACTAAAATTGCACATTTGTGATACCTGGGAGACCAAAAGTGCAATTAAGCCTTTAAGCAAATGCTGTTTAACGCCTTCATGCGCACAAGCATACTCCTACACTAGTGACGGGACAACAATAGGATTATGCATTCATATTAGGATTGGAATTTAAAAGTGATAAAAGAGATAAAAAAACCTCTTAATTTCACCAGTTTTGACGGTTCCTATTAATTGATTAGATTATACACGTATGTTGTACATGAACCAACTAATCATCATATTCTGAAAAATACAAGTCTCACGTATTTTTATATTGAATGTGCACCCCCCATCTTACAAACTAGTTTTGTTGGGTTAACCTCAAAATCTAAGATGCCATCAAAGCTTATCCTAATGCGTTAATGAGCCAACCACCAGCCGCATATACTTTTTTCTTATCAATGAGTTGCATACACTAACAACATTATTATATAGAATAAACACTCAGTCTTTCAAAAACTAAGCTACCTTGTACTCTTTAAGAAAATTAGTTAATTTTATTACTTTTTTAATACATCTTCTTTTTTTATGATGATCCCCTTGTACTCCATTTTTTTATTAATACATCTTCTTTGCTTATCAAAAAAAAAAAGTAATCAAAAAATAATTGAATTCTTAAAATTGCCCTTGTCAATGGAAAAACAATTTTATGGGAACTTGTTTTACGGAAATGAAAGAGGTTATTGAAAAAATAAAATTTGAAGTAATTGAAGGGTTTGAAAATTTATATCATTAAATATAGTGAAATTAGTTAGATTTTCTTATATTTTAGATTATAAATTTAGATTTTCCCCCCTTATATTTCATTATAAAGGGAGTAGTACTCTATTGTTTCTCAATCCGAGCCATTTACCTCTTTTTGAGGGGAAATACCATTTGCACAACAATTAATGAATTTGAGAGCTAAATGTGAGCCGCTGATGTAGATTAATTAAAAAAGGGAAAAATGAATGGTAATTAATGAATTTGTGAAAATTATATCTATATCTATACTCCCTCCGTTTTTGTTTTTAAGTAAAAAATCCACTTATTCATGTTATCAAATATAAACATGTTGAAGCTATTTTTAGTTAACGTACCAAATTTACCCTTATTAATTGCTCCACCCTTATTAATTGCTCCATTTTTTCTTTTCCCGGTGCAAGTAACTTTTGGTTTCCAAGCTTTTCACAGTGTTCAAGGTAAGGAGTTGTAATTTCAATATTTGTCTAATAAATTTAGTCAAAAAAAATATTTGTGTAACAAATATCAAACAGGGATAATTTAGGAATCATATTTCTTTTTTTAACTGTTTTTAGACAATTAAATAATTTTCTTAAAGGGTGTGCATAGCCGCCTTTTGCTTATATACAAAAACGGAGGAAGTATATATATAAAGGAGTGTTGTCTAGGGGCAATATTAGAAATTTAATTTGTCCATTTACGGGTTAATTGGTAATCTTACAATTTAATTAACAGTTTTAGAATAAAAGAAATAAGCTTATTTTTAATTAGTATCGTCAATTAGTTTTTATTGCATTAATTTTTTTTAACTAATTTATGTAATAAGTGTTTCAATTAATTTATAAATTAATGATTTTAAAGGAAAAAAATATTATAAATGATTATGTAAAAAAAAATTTAATATGATAAAGTTAATTTATTTATATTATTATATAAATCTAATGTTTATTTACATTTTTTATTGAATCAAAAAATTTATATTTTTTTTTCAAAATGTATGTTGATATTATATGCTATGTCAAAAAACATTTTTAAAATTTTTGAAACATTATTTTAGTTTAATATAACAATATAAATTTTTTTGAAACATTTTTACTTTTTATTTATTTTATTTCAAATTCATAAGTCAAAAAAACTATTTAAACACAAAATTGAAGTCCAACTGTTGGCTGAAGATGTTAGTTACACCAATTTCTACAAAAAAATATATAAATAGTAAAATGGTAAAATAAAAATATATTGGTAGTTAAATTTGTTTCATCTTCTATAACTGTTTTCTATTTAATTACTTTTACCATATATAAAGTAAATTATTATAATTCATTACTCTCATAAACAAAATGTAACTGATGAATTGGGAAAAGAAAAAGACATTGAAATATTCAGTTATAAAAGAAAGATAATGCATAACAGAAGGAGCAGAATATTATCACCAATTTCAAAGAAGTTGGAAAAAAAAGAGTATGCAAATTACAATACAAAGAGAGATATTTTGAGTAGAAAGAGAAACATGGAGAACTAAACTAAAAGGAAAATCAGCATAAAAAAATCATTAGGCTATCTCCCTCAAACCACCTCTCACCAGGTGGCTAACTTACAGAACTCACCCATGATCATCTCTTCTATCACTCGCCAACCGGAATACTGACTTCTCCTACTAATTTTTTCACATTGAAACCATTATTACATTATGTAAATAGAGTAAGAAGTATACAAAGTCCATTTACGGTGAGTTTTCAACAAATCACTCAGTTTTCTTGCCAAAAATGAAAAAGAATTGTGAAGAAACATGAAACTTGACCCAAATACAGTACCAAGACATGGGCATGACAGGTCGCCCAAATTTAATGTTACTTTTCTTTTTAGTATTATTTTGTCCTGGTCTTGAGGACACGCTCTCCAAAACCAAAAGAGATGAAACATTACAATTAATATTTCTTATTGCTTTTGTATAGAATGTGATGTATTGTTCCATAAATTATTATTTACCTTTTCTATTTTTATTTTATTTATTCTTTAATTTCTTTTCTTTATTTTTGGTACGCGAATTGGTTGATTGTAATACTCTCATAATGTATATTTTTGTGTGACATGTAATACACATCATTTTATTGTTTTTTGGTTCACAGGTGGTGAAGAGACAAAACTTTGTCCTTGAATGAATGAGTGTGCGATTAAGTGGCGCAAGTCCCTATATGATAAGTAACGGATTGTGATGGTTATTAACAAGTAAATTCATTTTTCTTATGTTTATATTCAAATATGAGTATTGTAACACGATTTGCAAAATATTTTCTTCGTAGAAGTTGATCGTCTTGCAATTTAAGTGTAATATCGCATTTGTGGTTATGTCCATCTGATATATGATTATCTTTTTTTTGGTAAAGTAGTATGTAATTATCTTTTGGATGAGAAGATTCACTTTTTATATTTTTATAGTTTAGTTCAAAAAAAATTTGAAAATTGTTTTGAATTAAAGAAAGAATAAGTCATGCGTTGATTCCATTTTATAGTAAAAATCATAAAAAACAAAATTGTTTTTTATTTCAATCAAGATTAATTTCTTTGAAGTAAATAGATAATCAAATACCATTTTAAACAATGGAGTATGTAAATAAAAAATTGAGATATTTTTAAAATTAAAGTCAAATATTTTTAATCTAAGTCAAATATTTTTTTCTAAAATTGTAAATAGTTAGGTTGTTAGAAATGACTACATTGGATCTACTTCCTGTTTTGTCATTACTAACACTTTTTAATTTTAAGATTAAAATTGAGTTATTAAAGATAACCATTTTTGATATTCCTGTTTGATTATTATGAACAATTTTTAAAATTTAATTTAATAAAAAGAAGTTATTAGGATAGCCACTTTGAAAAAAAAAAATAGGCACTTCTAAATCTTGTTTGGTTTTTGCATGCAACTTCCAAAAATATATAAATAGAATATTCATAGTCATTTATACATAAATAACTCTAAATTGAGATGAAAACAAAGTTTAAGTCAAATTTACATGTAGATTTCGACTTCACAAGGAATATAAAAATTAGAAAATTAAGAGAATTATCATTCGCTGATCCCATTGCGATGTGGTTACGACAATGACAATGAGTCTTTTTATAATTTATTTTATTTATTAGATAGTAGGCCTTATCATTGAATTTCTAAAATGATTTGTTAATTCGACTATTATTTGACTTTTAACAACTTTGTAGCTATTAATTAATAAAATAATCATAATTTATTCGTTTCTAATTTATAAATTTTTAAATGATTTGTTAATTCGACTATTATTTGACTTTTAACAACTTTGTAGCTATTAATTAATAAAATAATCATAATTTATTTGTTTCTAATTTATAAATTTTAAATATCCAATTTTAAATAGTTTTGTATCTTATAATTTGATGTATTAGATTTATTTTTCATAATTGATGTACTGAATTTATGTTTTATCATTTAGAATTAATATTAATATACCATTATTTTTTTTAACTCTCATTTCATAACTATTTAATTCAAATATAAATATTTTCTTAAAATTATAGATGTTTATCTTTATGATTTAATTTGTTTAAAATTTTTTTATCTAATAATGTATCTTATGGAAAAAAAGATTTTTTTTTCAATAGTTATTTGACTTTTATCATCAAACTAACTATTTATTTATTAATAAATCTAATATATATATGTTTATCTGTTTATTATATTATTATGTGTTATAACTTAATGAAATAAATCAACTAATTATCAAAACCATGTATTTTTAATATACTTCCGTTTATATATTACAAAAAATATAGTTTTAAAAAAAATGTTTTCCAACTTATATCCTACGAATATAATTACTTTTAAGAAATGACCAAACAACACATCTATCATATTTAAACTTCAACAAAATAATTTTATACTACCATTTATTATCAATTAGTGACACGCCTCTAAAATACCTTTTACATAAAAACCATTTTCAGTCTACAAAATATATTTTTAAATTTCTTTAAATTATATTATTATCTTCAACTATATCTTTGAAAAAGACCAAAAACCCGTGCGATATTTAAATTCCTTTAAATTATGTTAGTATTTTCAACTACATCTTCAAAAAAGAGCAAAAACCCGTGCATCACACGGGTCATGTTCTAGTATATATATATAAAAGAATGTTGTTTAGGGGCAATATTGGAAATTTTCTTTATCCATTTATGGGTTAATTGGTAATCTTACAATTTAATTAATAGTTTTAGAATAAAAGAAATAGACTTATTTTTAATTAGTATCTTCAATTAGTTTTTATTGCATTAAATTGTTTTAACTAATTTATGTAATAAGTTCTTTAATTAATTTAATTAATGGTTTTAAAGGATAAATTACTATAAATGATTGTGTAAAAAAATATTTTATATGATAAAGTTAATTTATTTATATTATTATATAAACCTGATGCTTATTTACATTTTTTTGCTACATCAAAAAATTTATATTGTTTTACAACATGTATGTTTATATTATATGCTATATCAAAAAACATTTTTAAAAGTTTTAAAACATCATTTTTGTTTAATATAAAAATATAACAATTTTTAAAACACTTTTTTACTTTTTATTTCAAATGTATAAGTCAAAATAATATTTAAACACGAAACCGAAGTCTAAGTGTTAGCCGAAGATGTTAGTTACACCAGCTTCTACAAAAAAAGTATAGATAAAAAATAAAATGGTAAAATAAAAATAAATTGGTAGTTGAATTTGTTTCATCTTTTATAATGATTTTCTATTTAATTACTTTGACCATATATAAAATAAATTATTGTAATTCATTAATCACATAAACAAAATGTAGCTGATGAAGTGTTGTACGAAAAAAAATGTAACTGATGAAGTGAGAAAAGAAAAAAAGCATTGGAATATTCAGTTATAAAAGAAAGCATGACAAACCACCCAAATTTAAGTTTTTTTTTCTTTTTGGTATTGTTCTGTCCCGGTCTTAGGAACATGTCCTCCAATACCAAAAGAGATGAAATATTACAATTAATATTTCTTATTGTATTTGTATAGTCTGTGATGTATTGTTCCATAAATTATCATTTATATTTTCTTATTTTTTATTCTATTTATTCTTTAATTTATTTTCTTTATTTTGGGTACGCGAAATATTGGCCGATAGTAATATTGTGATAGTGTATATTTTTTGTGTGACATGTAATACACGTCATTTTACTTTTTTTGTTCACGGGTGGTGAATAGACAAAGCTTTGTTCTTGAGTGAATAAATGTGCAATTAAGTGTCGCAAGTCCCAATTTGACGAGTAACATATTGTGATGGTTTTTTTTTTTGACGAAAAGATTGTGATGGTTATTAACAAGGAAATTCATTTTTCTTATGTTTATATTCAAATATGAGTACTGTACCATGATTTGTAATATCTTTTTGCTCGTACATGTACAAAATTTGATCGTCTTGCAATTGACGTGTAATATTGCATTTGTGGTTATGTCCACTTGGTACGTGATTATCTTTTTTTTTGGTAAAGTAATATGTGATTATCTTTTGGATGAGGAGATTCACTTTTTATATTTTTATAGTTTAGTTCAAAAAAAAATGAAAATTGTTTTGAATTAAAGAAGGAATCTGTCATGCGTTGATTCCATTTTACAGTAAAAATTATAGAAAACAAAATCATTTTTTATTTCAATCAATATTATTTTCTTTTAAGTAAATAGAAAATTAAATACCATTTAAAACAATGGATTATGTATATAAAAAACTAAGATTTTTAAAATCAAAGTCAAATATTTTTAATCTAGATCAAATATTTTTTTTCTAAAATTGTAAATAGTTAGGATGTTAGCAATGACTATTTTAGATCTATTTCCTATTTTGTCATTACAAGCACTTTTTAATTTTAAAATTAAAATTGAGTTATTAAGAATGAACATTTTGGATTTTTCTGTTTGATTATAATGAACAATTTTTAAAATTTAATTTAATTAAAACAAGCTATTAGGATAGCCACTTTGAAAAAAAGGATAGACACTTCTAAATTCTGTTTGGTTTTCGCGAGTAACTTTCAAAAGTATATAAATAGAATATTCATAGTTCTTTATGCATAAATAAATCTAAATTGAGACATAAACAAAGTTTGAGTCAAATTTACATGTAGATTTGGACTTCACAATGAATATAAAAATTAAATAATCATGAAGATTATCATTCGCCGCTCCCATTGCAGTTTGGTTACGACAATGACAATGAGTATTTTTATACACATTATTTTATTCATTAGATAGTTTTCCTTATCATTGAATTTATAAAATGATTTTCTAATTCGACTATTACTTTTAATAACTTTGTAGCTATTAATTTATAAAATAATCATTATTTTTTATTTTTTAACTTATAAATTTAAAATATCCAATTTTAAATAGTTTTGTATCTTATAATTTGATGTACTGAATTTATTTTTAATAATTGATGTACTGAATTTATGTTTTGTTATTTAGAATTCATATTAATCTTCCGTTATTTGTTTTGTTTTTTCCAATTCTCATTTCATAACTATTTAATTCAAATATGAGTATATTTCTTAAAATTAAGATGTTTATCCTTATGATTTAATTTGTTTAAAAATTTCTTATCCAATTATGTATCTTAAAAAAAAAAATTCTTAAGTCAATAGTTACTTTTTTTTGTGACAGAAGTCAATAGTTACTTAGACTTTTGTCAACAAACTAACTATTTATTTATTAATAAACATAATTTATGTACATTTATCTTTTTATTATATTATTATGTGGTATAACTCAAAGAAGTAAATCAACTAATCATGAAGACCATGTATTTCCAATATACTTCCGTTTATATATTACAAAAAAAAATAGTTTAAAAAAATGTTTTTCAACTTACATCTTACAAATATAATTACTTCAATTCTAAGAAATCATCAAACAATACATCTATCATATTTACATTTCAACAAAATAATTTTATACTAATATTTATTATCAATTAGTGATACGTCTCTAAAATACAACTTTTTACATAAAAAAACCACTTCCAGACGAAAAAATATTTTTTTAAATTATTTTAATATCTTCAACACATCTCCAAAAAAAGACTAAAAACTCGTGCATCGCACGGATCACTTTCTAATTATACTATAAAAGAAAGAGGAGGACCCCTCTTTTGTAACAAAAAATAAATAAATAAATAAATAAATAAATAAATAAATAAATAAATAAATAAATAAATAAATAAAAGAGGAGTGCTACCATACTTTTGAACACACGTTTATTGATCTAATTTTTTTTAAAAAAAAATAACGTTTTTCATAGTAAATTGACCACTTTTTAAAACGTGCGATGATATTTTAAAAAATAGACCAATTATAAAAGTTAAAAATTAAAAATATATTAAAAAAATTATGTTACTAGCATTTCTGGTCATAGAAAAGTTTGCTTGACAAATCCTTACTTGTAAGTGCATTAATGCATTGTTACCACCCATTTAAAATCTCGTACAAAACTTTGGTTAGTGCAGTTTGGCTTCTTTCATTTCCCTCTGTACGTCCCCCTTTCTATCCACACAATTGAAAATACCTAATAAGTAATTACTGTGACAACTCTAACCCCACATAGACACATGGGACATGGCAACAGCTTCACTGTGGCTTTTGCTTTATGTGATAGACTATCTGTTAAAAAAAAAAATTGGTCTTACTTTGGTTCTCCAATACCAGTACTGAAAGAAACTCTTGAGAGTTAAATTACCTATTCATGTCTTCTTGCTCAAATTTCCCTTCTTTTTAGTACCCCAAAAAAATTATCATATGTCACTTTTTAAGTTCTAATATATTTATTCACTTCATATATTTATTCACACTACTACCACATCCTTGAGAAACTTCTCTATATGGCACCCTTCATTTCCAAGTCCAAGCATCAACCCAAAAAACTCACTCTCATCCTAAACATATCTTTCATTATTCTTCTATGTCTCCTTCTACAAGCCTATCTTCACCCTTCCAACACAAATTTTCATGACCAATCTAACAATGTTCCCCTCACAACAATTTTCAACCATGCTAGATTGCTCAATGATATTAGTGTTGATGGCTGCACTGACCTCCACAATTATTCAGATTACTCCTCTAAGTGTTCATATGTCAAATCCCATCTTGACTGCAGGTCAAAGGGTTACATAAACTACCTTCAAATCTTCTATTGCAATCTAGGCCACTCCTCAATTCTAGGATATTCACTTCTAGCCATATGGCTTGTAGTGTTGTTCTATCTTTTGGGTGACACCGCTTCCAATTACTTTTGCAACTCCTTAGAGGGTTTGTCCAACATCTTGAGACTCTCTCCTACTATTGCTGGAGTAACCCTTCTTTCTCTAGGAAATGGTGCTCCTGATTTTTTTGCTAGTGTTGTTTCTTTCACAGGAACCAGCAATGGTGAAGTTGGCCTCAACAGTATTCTTGGAGGGGCTTTTTTTGTGTCTAGTGTTGTATTAGGGATCATAAGCATTCTTGTTAGCTCAAATCAAGTTTCAGTTGATAAGACAAGTTTCATTAGAGATGTCCTTTTCTTCCTTTTCTCTTTGCTCATCCTCCTTATCATCATTTCAATTGGTAAAATTACCTTATTTGGTTCAATTTGCTATGTTTCTGTCTACTTCCTTTATGTCTGTGCTGTCTCAGCTACACATCTTTTCTATGGAGGGGATAACATAGAAAGGGAATTCAAAGTAGTTTGTTCAGATGAGTCACTAGAATCTGGCATACCATTGCTTGGCTGTGTTGATGATGAGAAACCAAATTTAGCAAACAAAGCTATTCTTGAAGATAAGGAGGAAAAGGAAAAGGAAAAGTCAGAATGTTTTGGTGGTGATTCTTTGAGAAAGTTATTTCAGGTACTAGAATTACCTCTTTGTTTACCAAGAAGGTTAACTATACCAGTGGTGAGTGAGGAAAAATGGTCCAAGCCATATGCAGTTATTTCTGTCACATTAGCACCAATTTTGTTGGCATTTCTTTGTAATGTCCATAGTGAAAACAAGGGTTCAAAGAGTAGTCTAGTGATGTACTTAACAGCTTCTTTGATTGGCATAATTTTGGGAAATATGGCATGTGTGACTACAAAGAGCTGTACACCACCAAAAAGGTCATTGTTTCCTTGGCTTGTAGGGGGTTTTGCAATGAGCATAACATGGACTTACATAATAGCTCAAGAGCTTGTTTCACTTTTGGTTTCAATTGGGAATATTCTAGGGATTAGTCCTTCAATTCTTGGACTAACTGTCCTAGCTTGGGGTAATTCACTTGGTGATTTGATAGCAAATGGTGCAATGACTTTAAATGGTGGGTCAGATGGTGCACAAATGGCTATATCTGGTTGTTATGCTGGTCCTATGTTTAATACTTTGATGGGTTTGGGGTTCCCTCTTGTTCTTTCAGCTTGGTCTGAACATCCTGACCCTTATGTCATTCCTAAGGATTCTTCCCTCTATGAAACTATTTTGTTCTTGATTGGAGGGTTGCTTTGGGCCCTTGTCATATTGCCTAAGAAGGATATGAGGTTGGATAAGTTCTTGGGAGTAGGACTCTTGAGCATTTACCTTTGCTTTTTGTTTATAAGGATGGTCATGGCTATTGGTTTTGTGAAATTCTAGATGTAGTTTCAAAGGGGAAACAGAGTCCATTGGGGTCCACTCCATCTCAAGAAACTCTTGTTAATCATACATTTCACACTCAAGTCCACTTTGTAGAGTTAATTATATTTTGCAATATTACTAGTTACTGAGTCATCTAACATTAAAATTGTAAATAGGTACTTCTCTAAATTTATGATAAAAGAAAATCTTGTCTATTATGTAAGACTGCTACACTAGTTTTTTTTTTTTTTTTGTCTGGATCCTCGATTTAATCCGAGTCGAGTCAGGTGGACTCATATAAGGGGGTAAAGCTCTCTAAATGCCTTTTCCATTCACAAGACTCGAACCTAAACATCTCTTAAGGGGAACCAACTGAAACATAACACTTGAGTTAAAAATTAAATTTATCACCTTACGTTATATTTAATTTAGGGTTAATTGTGCTTTTAGTCTTCTAATTATAGAAAATGTTTGTTTTGGTCCCTAAAGTTTAAAAAGTATCTGTTTTGCCCCCAATTTCTTGAAATGTGGCACAATTGGTCATCGTTGTTTTATTTAAGTCGCTATAGCATTTTTTTCTTCTCATTTTAGTCATTGTAACCCTCATTACATAGGGACTAATTGAACACAGATAAAATATTACATAGACTAAAACTAAAAAAAATAAATAAATTATATTATAGGGACTACAACAAAGCAACGAGAAACATTTGTAGCACATTTCAAAATACCGGATACGATAAAATATACTTTTTAGGAACAAAACGAACATTTCCTATAATATATAATTAACTCTTTAATTTATCTTTGAATATATTACTTTGGTAGTAAAGGGTTTCTCCTACCAATGATTGGTTGCATGTGGGCTAGGACAACACGAAACTGGTTTAACCCATCTGGGGCGTAGGATACTGGGAAACCTTGGGCCAGAAACCTCTTATCCATCCTCTCTTGTGTTGTCACATAGATACGTATGCAAGAGGTGTTAATTCGTAATTCAGGTATGGTAGGCCATTTGAAAAGAGAGTGGAACCCTACCCTCTACCTTTAACAAGGACAATAAGGATCATATATGTGTGTTGGTAAGGTGTCTTGTCAAAGCTCATGCATGTATGTCCTTCACTTGCCGGGAGGAATAAATTCAACCAGCGTGAAGCAAAAGTGGGCCTACTACATATATATAAGAGTTAAAATAAAAACATAAATCCAATAAGTGAACGTCGCTCAATTGAACATATACACCGAGCTTGTGGTGGAAGAACATAGGTTTGATCCTTATAAAACACACTTTTAGAGATGGGCGATGAAATTTAAGTGTGACTAAGAGCATGAGCATCCACAATGGAGCAGCCCCCATTAGAATTCTTAATTGCGTCTCACTTGTACACATCACCAATTTTCACATCACCAATTTTTACCTTTTTCAGCTAAAACATCTCATAAGTATTTAATCTCTCTAATCCAGCATCTCCAAAAAAAAAATCGTAAATAAGTTCCACTAGTAACCCCACATCCTTACATTTCATCATTAACTATTTGTATTTTTTATTTGCAACAACTATTTACAATGACACTTTCAACAGCTATTTGTATGTAGTATTAATAAAACACTGGCACTATGGCCGACTTAAATGGAAAGCATCAAATGCTTAGTTGAATCATACATATCTAATTTTAATTACCCGCGGATAAAATTCGTCATGGGTACGGGGCGGATAGCATAATAGGTACCCGCGGGTAAAGTAAACGGATATTTTAATTACCCGTTAGTTAATGGGGCGGGGACGGGTATTGAGGCATTCTGCATCTGCGCATGCATCTGCATCCCAATAGAATTAATTAAATATCTTCTAATTATATATATCTATTTAAAATTGTATACATACAACAAAAATTAGGTGTGAATTGTGATGATAATGGTTAGTAAACTAATTAATATTTATTTTGTTGAAAATATACTAATTATTGGCTTCTTGTTGTGATGCTTAAAGTATGAAAAATTATATTTTTTTAATAAAAATGTAATTTTTTAAAGATATATAAATACCCATGGATATCATGCAGACTCCACCTGATATTTGCAAACCGCAAAAACTGGCTGACTGCATCACGGTATGGGGCGGGTACGGGGGACACTTTTGCCCAACGGGACGGGTAACGGGGGACTACTACCCGTGTCCGCCCCGCCCTATTGACATCCCTACTCACACGTGAATGAAATTTAGAGAATAGAGAAGCGAATATTATTTGAAAAGCCTTTAACAAACATGAAAATTGACAATTTTATTCATGTTTCACCCATTGGCCTAACTAGGAATTTTCCTCCCAAACATGTATGTTTTTTAGTACGTGCCAATCAATCCCACTACGTAAATACCCAACACTAACAATATGTCGCACTAGCTAGCGATGAATCTTGAAGTTTATGAGATTTAGACAATAGTTATGTTGTCACAATCATTACCATCTTTCACTTAAATTAGCTCTCATAAAATGTCTTTTTCCTTTCTTTGGCTTAGCAAGGCAAGCTCATATTTCCGTCTTATTCGGAATTTACTGCCACATGCGTTATCATCATCATCAATAATAAGCCAAGAGCATAACATCAGATTCATCATCGCTGCCATTGATGATTTTAAAACGCACGCAAGCCTTTATGGAAGAGAAGTACATAAACAATAGGCTTAATTGCACTTTTGATCCCCCAATTTTATCAATTTGGTGAGTTTGGTCCTCCTATTTTATTTTTTACGATTTTAGTCCCTTAACTTTCTCAATTTGACGATTTTGGTCCATATGTTTTTTTAGTTGCACTTTTGGTCCCCAAAAATCGTGGACTGTGCACTTTTAATCCCCACTTTCCAAAAATTCAAGATTTTTGGGACCAAAAGTGCAAACATATCCATGATTTTGAGGGATCAAAAGTGTAATTAAAAAATATGGGGACCAAAATTGCCAAATTGAGAAAGTTAGGAACAAAAAATGCAATTAAACCTAAACAATAACGTATCTAATAAACTGATAGCTGAAAAACCTAAGTTTTGGTACTAAAATACCAATGAGTCTAGTAAGTGGCGTATCCAGACCCTGAGTCTGAGTCAGTAGAGTCAAACCATTTAATTTCAATTAATAATTATTATATTTTTTTAATTTTTTTTATCTTATCTCGATTATTAGGATAATATGCCGACATTTTAATTCGTTTTCCTGGATCTGACGACAACTCTTCTATATTAATTTCAATGTGTTTTTGTTGGGAACTTGATTTCACAAGATTGTTGCTCATTTGATGATAATCTCCTCTTCAAAAATCTGTTCATTACCTCCTACAATTTAAAAACAAAGTTAATGGCATAAAATAAAATTAACAATAAATTAGGTACTCCCAAAACTTCCATAACATAGTGGGTCTTGTTTCCAATTTTTAAAATAACAGTTAAATGAGTTTTATGTTTCTTGATTATAAATAAAAGGAGTAAAGACTCAAATTTATCCTTCACAATAAACGCAGAGACCTATTTGGTCCATCAGAAATGAATAAAAAATCAATTTAGTTCTTAAGAGTTTCAAATTTTAATCAAATTGGTCTTTAATACAGATTAAAATGTCTCTAAAAAAATCCGAAAAAGGACTAAAATTTGAATCAAAATTTGAGAATTTTTATGACCAAATTGATATTTTTTATTTCTCAGGACTAAATAGGTCTTTGTTTTTTGTCAGGGACCAATTTGAACATGTGAGATAAGCGAGACGATGCAATTGTGGGCAATAAGTGCAAAACTATAAAGACAGAGGGGTCAAAATAAAAAAATTACAAAGTGCTAAGTGGGATTTTAAAAAATTTAGTGGGTGCATGTGCACACCCTTCCATACACATAGGTCTGCCTTGAGTCTAGTGAAAAGAGCTAGTCTCCACAACTTGGCGAATCACGGTTTGAATCACTACTAGGAGAAATGTCCACATTTAGTGTCTGAATGTGGCTAAGAAAAATTGCATTCCCTTGTGCTTTTTGTTAATAATTGAACATATATATATATATAAAATATTTATTAATTTAATTAATTATTTATTAATTTAATTTATAAATTTAAAAGGAAAAGAAAAAAGAAATAAATGACGACAAAAATTAGTCTAGTTGATAAGGATACAACTCATTCTCATAAGGACGTGAATTCGAATCTCGGTGCGATGCGAGGATTTCGTTGATGGGTAATATGTAAGTACGTCGATAAGCGTTCTTTGAGCGTTAAAGCTTTTTCTGACCCTGCTGAACCTCTAGGACCCAACTCACCTAAACTTTTATTTATCAGAAAAAAGAAGTAAATGTAAAAATAATATAATGAATAACATAAGTTATTTATAAAACAAATATAGTACTCAATTTTTATTATTAGTCAATTTTGCCCTCATTTGATAGATTTCTAGATCCATCCTTGCATTTAATAAAGAATACATGTGAGAAATTAAAAAAAAAAGCACTAGCAAATAAAATTAAGAGATGCTATTTGCACCGTATTATGCAAAATACTTGCATATTTATACGTAAAAAATCGTATGAGTTCAATTATTAATTAATTAATTTATTATTAATTTATAATAAAGGAGCTAGCTATAGTTCAATTAACAGAATCAAACTCGAAAGTTTTGAGTGAAGTCCTAAATAATAGTTTTGTTATTAAATTATTTATAAGTAGTACCATAATATTTAAGCTTTTTTTTTATGTGAGTTGTAGCTTATAACTTGGTTTATAATAAATGAAACAACATAGTTTTTGTTTTTGACAAAATGAAACAACATAGTTAGTTAGACCTTTCTTTTTCTTTTTTTTAAAGGAAAGTTCAATATTATATTAAGGGTCTTGCTAACGAGTGTCTTAACGGTATTGGTTAAACAAACCATAAAAGAAAAGTTTGTCTTGAAAATAAAAGTTAAATAGTTTTTGATATAATAAATATATTATTTTTTTATACAAACTTACCTCTTTTAATTCATTAACCAATATCCTATAAGGACATATATTAGTATTTTCCTTATATTAAAAATGGCGCACGAGTCCATCAACTTGGGGCAATAATTACAAAATGAAATAGGTTGCCTGAACCGAGTCCATTATCCAACGGGTTCCTCCTACCAAGTGGGAGAATGAATCATATCATATATGTCCAACGTGCTCCTTACATGTCCAAATCACGGTGTGGTCCATTTTTATACTACATAGATTTTCTCTTTGGCACAATGCACGATCATTACATAGATAATTAACCGAAAATTATTAGAAGATGGTATTTTTTTTAATGCAGCACGGGATAAGTAATTTATATTTTGTTATGAGATAATTAGTTTTTTAAATTTCTAAATTTTTTTTAATGGCAATATATGTGTGTGGGGAATACGAGGTACTCCAACCAAATACAAAGAATAGAAAAGTCATACAAAATAGCACCGCAACAAGGGAAACATCAGTCACCCGTCAATGAGCATCCCCAAAACAAAAATATAACAATAATGCAGCACAAGGTGTAGGAATAAAAAACCACCTACCTACCCAAACACCCAATAGGTCCATAAACCACTCATAAAATAAGCACATACTAGATTTACCTCTAGTTAGAAACCAACACCAACACACCAGCTGAATCCTCTCTAGAATCTCATACCGATGTGGCGTCCGGTTTGAGAAAATTGCACCATTAAAACTGAGTGCCAAATTAAGGCCAAACCCAATCTACAATGGGAGTTGCGCCTGAGTAAGCCAAGAGAGAGAGATATAGCTGACAAAAATCCAGAGGTAACGCCAACTCTTACCCCAATCACCTGAAAATGTCATATCACAACCTATAGGAGAAATCACAAGATAAGAGCAACTGTAAAGTAGACTCCTAGTTTAAATTTCTAAAATTAGTTTCTATTGTTTTCTATTAGACTGATAAGTTCCCCTAATAGTTTGTTTTCTGTTAAGTTAGTTATAGTAAGGTTAGTTAAATTAGTTGTCAACTGTCGTCTGTCATTCATTACCTTTCATTCGATTACTATATATACATTATATATCTTATTCTCTGTAACTTTTTCTTTTTGCTCTATCAATATGATTCAGAGTTTTTGCTCTATCATCCGCTTCAATCCATTTCCACATTCAACATGGTATCATGAGTTTTTCATTTCACTTCACTCATCTAATTCTAATTCCTTTTCCAACACTTAGATATTAGATTCAGGAGCCACTTCTCATTTTGCTAGTTCCTTAAAATTCTTTGATTCCTATTAACCTTCTGTCAATAAGTTTGTTGTCCTTCTTGTTGAAGAGAGAAAAGAGAAACATATGATTGTGAAACCTTTTGTTTTAACTGCACAACCGAGCCTCTTTATATAGGCTTAAAAAGCAATCATTATAATGATTACAGGATATTCTATTCCAAATTACATAATATGATTTGCCTATAAATTAAGCTATACAATAATACACAAATCCTATATATTTTATTTTCAACTCTCCCCCTCAAGCCGGAGCATATAAATCATATGCCCGAACTTATTACATATATAAATGATTCGAGGACCTCTTAGAGATTTAGTGAAAACATCCGCCAATTGATCGTTGGAATTGATAAAACTAGTGGCAATGCCTCTTGATTTGGTCTTCTCTCTAACAAAATGACAATCTACCTCAATATATTTAGTCCTCTCATGAAAAACAAGATTAGAGGCAATATGCAATGTCGCTTGATTATCACAGATTAGAGTCACTTGCATAGCCTCCTTAATTTGAAGCTCTTTGAGTAACTGTTTGAACTAAATGAGCTGTTATGTCATTAATGCCATAACCCTATATTTAGCTTCAGCATTAGATCTTACAACTACATTTTATTTCTTACTCTTCTAAGATATCACTTAGTACACAATACCCAGAAATAGATCACCTATCAATGAGTGAGTCTGTTCGATAGGGATCTGAGTAGCCAACTATCTGAGTATGTTCTCTGTCTTCATAACTGAGACCTTTTCTTGGAGCACTTTTAAGATGTTTCAGGATCCGTATCACTGCATCCCAATGATCCTGGCAAGGAGAATTTTAGAATTGAGTTACCACACTGACTGCAAAAGATACATTTGGACGGGTGACTCTGAGGTAGTTTGATTCCCAACCAATCTCTTGTATCTCCCTGGATCTGAAAGGGGCACTCCCTAATTAGGTAGAAGTTTGACATTTGGATCCATAGGAATGTCAATTGGCTTGACATTCAATAAACTTGTCTCTTCAATAATATCCAAACGATATTTCCTCTGTGAAATCACTAGACTATCCTTAGATTAGGCCACCCCAGTACCCAAGAAGTAACGGTGTTTACCAAGGTCTTTAGTCTGAAACTGATGAGCGAAATGATGCTTTAACTGGCATATGCTCTGCTTATCATTACCAGTTATTGCAATATCATCTACATAAACAAACACATAAATGTATCCTTGGTTCGAATGACGGTAAAATATATAGTGGCCAATCACTATACCAAACTGTTGCATTACAGTGTTGAATCGACCAAACCAAGCATGTGGAGACTGTTTAAGACTGTAAAGGTGTGAAGCCGACAGACCATGGTAGAGGACTCCCCATGACCAATAAACCTATATGGTTGCTCCATATACACTTCCTCTTCAAGATCAACTGCAAAAAAGCATTTTTAATGTCAAGTTGATGAAAAAGCTAGTGTCGAGTGGCTACAATGGAGAGGAGGAGTCTAACTGAGACCATTTTGGCCAACAGTGAGAAAGTAACATTATAATCCAACCCAGATGTCTGAGTGTATCCTTTGGCCACCAAGCGGGCCTTAAATCAATCAATCTTACAATTAAGCCCAACCTTGATAGTATAAAGCCAATGATAACCAACCAAAGACTTCCCAAGAGGTAGAGGGACTAGTTCTCAAGTACCACTGCTTTGAAGAGCACACATCTCATCAATCATTGCTTGCCTCCATTCTGGGTAGGATAAAGCTTCACCTGAAGATTTAGGAATAGAGACAGAAGACAAAGAAGAAAGGCAAGTGCAATGCAAATGAGAAAGACGATGACAACTCAAAGCAATATAATGAGGGGATGGGTTACGAGTAGAGTGTATACCTTTACAAAGAGTAATGGGAAGGTTGAACTCATGTGTTAGGGTTGGATCTGGTAAGGGAGTGGCGTCGATGGAGAGTCTGACTTGGCCTAGTAGCTGGAACAAGGGCACGAACATGTACCATAGAAGGTGGCTGGCGACGGTGATATGTTTGTAGTGGCCATGCAACTGGGGGGATTCACAGGTGAGGGGTCCACTGGTGGGGTCTCTAGTGTGACAGACTCAAGGGGAACAATCGCAGGAGGCACATAGATTTTTTTTGTGGTACACAAGTGTATTTTTATGAAAAGAATCGCATATCATTATGTTACTAGAATAATAGTTTGTTGTCTTTTTATAAGTAAAATTAATTCAAATTTATTGCGTAGATTCAAAACAAATTTGTGTTATTTGTATTATTAATGACATGATTTAGTCTATATATTAGAGATAGACCATTAAATAATGTAACAAATAATTAGATAACATCAAAAATAGGGAACCATATATATATATATATATAGAGAGAGAGAGAGAGAAATCGCATATTAAGGGAAGGAATCACATGTCATTAAGCAATAATACAAAGTTATTTTTATTTGCATTTTTATGAAAAGAATCACATATCATTAATCATGTTACTATAATAATGGTTGGCTTTTTTTTTAATAAATAAAATTAATTCTAATTTATTGCTTAAAATCAAAATAATTTTTTGTTATTTGTATTATCAATGATGATTTATGGTTTATAAATTAGAGGTAGACCATTAAATATGGTAACATATAATCAGATAACATCAAAATATCAGCAAACAATTATATATATCGCATATTAAGGGAAGGAATCACGCGTCATTAAGCAATAATAAAAAGTTATTTTAATTTGCTTTTTTATGGAAAAAATGGCATATCATTAATCATGTTACACGAATAATGGTTGACTGTTCTTTTTAATAAGTAAAATGTCATAGTCAAAATCAAGAGGAGAGCTACATTCATCAAAACTCATCAGGGGTACATTCCATTGTTCCATCATTCACGTTGGAGAAGTGAATCTGGGTTCAGCAGTAACATATATATAGCAACTACAATTCAGTATATAACAACTGTGGCTGAAACTACCAGCAAAAAACACAAAGATGGTCAAGTATCAGTGTCTTTTGGTAAGGATCAGTTCCTAATAACAAAATTTTTGGAAGATGCAGTCAATATACACTAGTACACGAAACGGAAAAGAGTTAGGTATTTTACACCGATTTTGTGTTTAACCGGTGTAAAAAGTGACGCGGTGGCAATTTTGAAATTATCGTGTAACTTTTTACACCGATTATTTGTCCAACCGGTGTCAAAGGTTTCGGATTCAAAAACTGAAAACAATTTACACCAGAGTTTTATATAACCGGTGTTAAAAGTCTTTCTCTTTGATTAAAATTACTTTCTCCCTCTCATTCTCAGATACGCAGGAAGCATTTCTCTGAGATAACCCTACTCTTTCTCTCTCGCCCTTGCACTCTCCTTGTTCTCTCCGCCATTCGAGCCCTCTATCTTGCCGCGGCACTGTCATCGTTCACATCCTCTCTCGCCGCCATTCGAATCTCTACTTTACGTGGTTCTTGCCGCCTTTCACCTTCGAAGCCCTATATCAGAGGCAAACCAGAATCGACCACACCCACTTGTTCTTTCTCCATGCTTATAGGTTTTTTCCTTTACCTTATAGCTTTTTTCCCTTTTTGGTTTTAATCTGTTTAATAATCTATTCACCTTAGCGTCTAATCTAGCTTTGGTCTAATGCTGAGCATTAGCTAGCTTCATGGGTATTCATCATTGGCGAGCTATGTACAATGTTTAGTTTTTGTGTACTTTGTGGCACTCGGGTTGTGCCACTGTTTCATGTTAAAGTCCTTAATTCCTTGCCACTTGTGTTACTGTTAAGTGTTATGGAAATATTTGGTACATGATTTTTGACATTTAACACATGACAAAGAATGCCAAGTAATATTGTCTGCAATGTGTATATAAGTTTACGAAAAGATAATATGGATTGTTGTTGTTTGAAATTTATAAGGTATAATGGGTTTTTGATTTTCAATCAAGTTTATATCCTTTACAAAAAGGTAATTCTCTGCACTTACGAATAATAATTAAACTGTTGAGGTATATTACGCTTTTTGTTGTCATTCAATTAAATTTCAGTTTTGTTGCTCATGACTGACCACTGTTGACAACAGACAATGTCTTTAGATGAAAACCGTGGTCGTGGGGAGCGTCGTACTCGCATGGCTTCCAAGAGGTCATGCCCCTCTATTAGCAGGCCAATGATGACTGTAACGGAGTATCGAGATAGCTTTGTGAGGATTGAGGATTGCGATGCTCTTCATCGCGATCCTTATCGTGATGAGGATTGTGATTTGATGAACCAGTATGGTGATCCCCGTGCCGACGCTGACCGTTGGGGTGCGGGCCTTCGTATGCATATGTTTCAGAGGATATCACCCTCTCCCAAGAGGCCCGTAGCCGCCAGAGATGTTCATCAAGGGACGGACATTGTTCAGATCCCCAGTGATGACGACGAGATCTCATCCACACCAGAGTATTCTCCCATCGTAGAGGATTACACTCCATCGATTCATTCGTAGGAATCTACACTCCGATTTTGTCCTGGGGACCCGTCAAGGAGCCACCACTAGCCTTACTTTTATATTATGCATGTTATCTATTAATGTATTTGATTGTTTTGATATTTTAATTGGAATAATATATCGGGAGAATATATTAATATATTTTTCATTACTTTTTATGAATATCCTGACTATTTAGATGGATAATTATGATTATGATATATGATGTATGTTTTTATATTTGAGCTTCTCTATTTAATTTGTGTTAAGCCTTAGTTTCCCGTTTGAGATTCAATAAAATATTTGCGTCTGTACCGGGATCGTACCGCTTATTTTATTGAATCTTGAATTGTCTAAGTAGGACAGTTTGGGAAGAAATTTTTTCTTTTATTTGGTTAATAGTTAGTCTTTAAATCTTTTATCTAATACATGATGAAATTTCATATTGCTACATTTCCTATTGTCTCTGGGTGCATGCTTGATCGTGGTGGATGTCACCACGTTTGGGTTGTGTACTTGGAGACCAATGGGAAATGTGCATGCTGGTTGTGTACTTGTGCATATTGGTCGAGTCTTGATGTGAGACACTGTATTGATGTGATGCACGTGAAGAAAAATGTTTGTGATAGTGTAATCGGTACGCTTCTCAACATCAAGGGTAAGACAAAGGATGGTGTGAATGCTCCTCTAGATCTGGTTGAGATGGGCTTAAGAGAACAGTTAGCTCTAGAGCCAAGAGGTAACAAGACATATTTGCCACCATCATGTCATACCTTATCAAAACAAGAGAGAAGAAGCTTTTGCGAGTGTCTATAGGGTGTGAAAGTTCCACAGGGCTACTCTTCAAATGTCAAGAGTCTTGTGTCAATGAAAGATCTCAAACTACTTGGCTTAAAGTCTCACGACTGTCACGTCTTGATGCAACAACTACTACCAGTGGCGATTCGTGGCATCTTGCCAAAAAAGGTTCAGCATGCCATAACTAGATTGTGCTTGTTCTTCAATGTTGTATATAGTAAAGTAATTGACCCGCAGGAGTTGGACAAATTGGAAAATGAGGCTGTTATTATCTTGTGTCAGTTGGAGATGTTCTTTCCTCCCTTGTTTTTTGACATCATGGTTCACTTAATTGTTCATTTGGTGAGGGAGATTAGAATGTGTGGCCCCGTTTATCTAAGGTGGATATACCCTATCAAATGATACATGAAGATCTTGAAAGAGTATGTGAAGAATCCATACCGTCCCGATGCATCTATTGTTGAAAGGTACATCACAGAAGAACCCATTGAATTTTGTACAGACTACTTGTCAGAAGCGGAACCTGTAGGGATTCCCAAGTCTCGTCACGAGGGAAGATGTGACGGTAAGGGTACACGAGGTCTAAAGGTTAAGAACATGGGCCATGCATAAGTCATGTAGGCACATCTGTACATATTGAATAACACTGATGAGGTTGAACCATACTTGTCCACTCACAAATCCATTGTCAAGGCCAAAAACCTCCACAGGAACGAACAATGGGTGTTGAAAGAGCATAACAAGACATTCCTAAGCTGGATTAAACCACATATTTTGAATGATGATACTGCTTCTGATGACTTAAAATGGCTAGCAAATGACCTTAGCTTTAATGTCTTATTTTGGAGTGGGTACGATATAAATAAATTTTCCTTTTATACAAAGTCATAGGATGACAGGAGTACTGTGCAAAACAGTGGGGTTATGATCATGGCTTCTGCAATGCACTTCTCTAGTTCAAAGGATAAGAACCCTGTTCTTGCATCCATAGCTTACTTTGGGGTCATTGAAGAGACTTGAGAGCTCGATAATTGTAAATTTAGAGTGTCTGTTTTTAAATGTAAGTGGGTTAACAGTAACAATGGTGTACAAACCGATGAATTAGGATTTAAATTGGTAGACCTTGACAAGATGGGTTATACGGACGAGCCTTTCATCATGGCATTTCACGCCAAACAAGTATTTTATGTGAAGGATCCCTCTAGCAATAGGTGGTATATAATGCTCCAAAGAAGAAACATGCATGATCAGAGTGATGAAAATGAAGATGCATCTATGGATATTCATGACACTTCTTCTTTCTCACACAAAGACCTTCTTTCACTGATGAAAATGAAGTGGACGGCGTATATGCCACTCGTGATGATCATCAAGAATGGATATTAGAGGAGAAATGATCAAGTAAGTTTGTTATTTGTAACATTATAATATTTTTGTTAATACATGCATGTTTGTTATTTGTTCATTATTTATAGTCTGACTGACATATTATTTTTTTGTCTATACTAGAGGTATTATAGATGATTCTTCAGCCTACTCTCCTACGAGGTCTAGGACTAGATGCATATATAGATATTTATAGCACTACCTTCTTTGTACATTGTTTATATATATATATATATATAGCTTAACTTTGTTTATGTGTATATTTGATTTAATATGTTTATGGATTACATTTGATAGCTTTTGATGGTTTGAATTTTGGGCACATTTGGTGTCAATTCTGCTGCTGATTATTGTCAAATTTATTGCTTATTTATTGTCATTTTAGATTGCCTCTGGGTAGGAAAGGATAAAAATAAACAGAAAATGAAAAAAAAACACCTTTTACGCCGGTTATACAAGAAATCGGTGTAGAATTTTAGTTTCTTACACCGGTTATTCTTAATAACCAGTGTAAAAGGTCCTTCAAAAAATTAAAAAATAAACGGAAATTGGCATTTTACACCGCATATTTAACCGGTGTAAAACGCCACATTTTACACCGGTTAAATAACCGGTATAAAAACCCCAACATACTACACCGGGAGCATCTACACTGGTAACAAAACCGGTGTAAAATGTCGATTTTAATCGGTATAAAATCCTTTTTTATGAACTAGTGATATATTTGTTCGACCAGTGTGATTTTATATGCATATATCATATGTATATAATTAATTGTGAAATAAATTAAATATTAGATTATATAATTCCTAAACAATAATTTAAATTTGTTACATTTTGTATTTAAACTGACTCTTTTATAATTATAAAAATATATATGTCGACCCAGCCAAGGAGGCCACATACATATGCTGAATAAAGAACAATTAATAATGTCATATATCCTACCTTTAAGGATGCTTGCTATGCATCAGGCCTGTTAGATGATGATCAGGAATATGTTGATGCTATTACCGAGACAAGTCATTGGGGCTTAGGAAATTATTTGAGAAAGTTGTTTGCTAACATACTTTTGTAAAACCAGTTTTCCAGATCAGAATTTGTTTGGCGAAAGACTTATATTCCAGCAAAATTGTTTGCTTCTACCCATGCCTCGGCCTAACATGAACCTGATTTATGAGTCTCAAAATCGACTCATTTATGATGAGTTGGACTATGATAGGCAATCCATTGCAACTGAACTTGAACAATTATTATCCACAATGACTGCTGAGCAACGGAAGATATATGACACAATCATGCTAAATGTGTCCAGGAATCGGTGGGGATTATTTTTTCATTATGGCTATGAAGGAACATGTAAAAATTTTCTTTGGAGGGTCATTTCGGCAACTCTCAAATCTAAAAGTGAAATTGTTTTGACTGTTGCATCCTGTGCAATAGCTGCTTTGTTGATTTCTGGTGGTAGGACAACACATTTTAGGTTCCAAATTCCTACAAATGTGAATGAAGATTCCATCTGGAACATAAACCAGGTAGTCCTTTGGCAGAATTGATAATCAAGGCTAAACTTATAATTTGGGATGAAGCTCCAATGATTCACGTGCATTGTTTTGAAGCAGTTGATAGAACCTTCAAGGATATACTTCAATTTTCTAATAGTGAAAGTAAAAACTGCCGTTTGGAGGAAAATTAGTAGTTCTTGGTGATGATTTTAGGGAGATACTTCCAGTCATACCAAAGGGAACGAGACAAGATGTTGTTCATGCTAGCATTAAATCGTCATACCTTTGGCCATTATGTAAGGTGCTTACATTCACACACAAAAAACACGAGACTTCAAGGTGGGTCTTTAGAAGAAGGCTATTGGTAAAATAAAGGTTAAATTATACATTTGGTCTCTTAAGTTTATTTTAGGTTTCAATTTGGTCCACTATGTTTAAAAAGTTTCAATTTGGTCCCTTACGTTTCAACAGTTATAACACGTTCGTCCCTTCCGTTAAAGACCCACCTAACGCCGTCCATTCTATCTGACGTGGCTAATGTTTTGTCAACGTGGCAAGTGTTTGTGTGATGTGGCAAGTGATGTGTCTGATGACAAAGAAAAAAAATTTCCTTCTTCCCCAATTTCTGTGCGTTTTTTCCAAACCCTAAACAAAAAAAAAGCTTTCTTCTTTCCCAAAGCTGCAGCAGCAGCAAGTGAGAGTGTAGGGAAAAAAGAAGAAACACAGGTCTGATATTGTCTCGCAGATCTGATACTGCCACTTTTTTTTTAAATCCTCACTGGTGCGGCGAAGCAGAGTAGAGCAGCAAACAGAGGCTACCGGTGCGACAGTTCTGCTGGTAAGTGGGTGATGCAGTGGTGCCGGTGGAGGTGGAGGAGAGGAATGGAGGAATAAAACCCTAATTTTTATTTGGGGAAGATAATGAACAGTACAAGAAGTTCGACCTATACTGACAGACAAAATCTGTCACTAAAAGCCAATTGTCCGTAGCTAAAAGTCAATTTTCCAAAATCAAACCAAAGCTGCAGCAGCAGCGAGAGCTTCATCATCACCATTAGAGCTTCATCATCATCTTCCCAATGTTCCCTCCTTTGACCCTCCTCTTCAAGACCCAAAACCCAAATCCCCTCAATTTTTTAACCCTAACAGTACAGGAACGAAATTAACAAATTGAAACCCAAAGATAAAAAAAACGAAGAGATAAAAAAAAAGTAGAGACATAAATTGAAACCCATAGATCAAAAAAACCCAAATTCCCTCAGTTTCTTTCCATTCGTTTCTTTTTCTTTTTTCCCCCACACTCTCTCTCACTTCTTGCTGCTGCAGCATTGGGAAGAAAAAAGTTTCTTTTTTTTTGGTTTGATTTTGAAAAAAACGCAGAAGCAGAAAATGAGAAAGAAGAAGGTTAGCCATGTCAGACACATCACTTGACATGTCACAACAAACCTTGCCACGTCGACAAAACGTTAGCCAAGTCAGATAGAATGGACGGCGTTAGGTGGGTGTTTGACGGAAGGACGAACGTGTTATAACTGTTGAAACGTAAATGATTAAATTGAAACTTTTTAAACATAAAGGACCAAATTGAAACCTAAAATAAACTTAAGAGACCAAATATATAATTTAGCCTAAAATAAATTATCCAGACGCAACAATTGAAATACCCCCTGATATACTCATTGAAAATTCAGTTGATCCTCTTGCTGCTATTGTTAATAGCACATACTCATCTATTTTAGAAAATATGAGAGACCCGTCATTCTTTCATCATTGGGATATTTTAGCACCCACAGATGATGTTGTTAATCACTTGAATGAGTACATTATGTCATTGATGCCTAGAGAAACAAAAACTTACCTAAGTTTTGATAGCTCATGTTCGGTTGATGGAGATTTTGATAGACCAGATGATAAAATACTCAAGATTTTTTTTAATACAATTTCTGCATATAGACTTCCTAATCAACAACTGAAGTTAAAGATTGGTGTTCCCATCATGTTATTGAGAAATATAGATCAGTTGTCAGGATTATGCAATGACATTCGGCTCATAGTCACCCAACTGGACAATCATGTGTTGAAGATAAAGGTATCTCTACTTTCTAGCAGCAAAGTAGCAGAAAACGTTTTTATTCCTATATTGTCATTGATCTCATCTGATCCAAGAATTCCTTTTAAATTTCAGCGCAAACAATTTCCAGTGATTGTTTCTTTTGCAATGACTATAAATAAAAACCAGAGGCAGTCTTTGAAATATGTGAGAATCTATCTTCCACAATCAGTTTTTTCCCATGGTCAACTATATGTTACAATATCAAGGGTTACATCACGCGGTGGTTTGAAGATATATACTCATATGTAACAACGAGGGATATGTGACAATCACCACTTCAAATGTAGTTTATAGAGAAGTTTTTAAAAATTTAGCTTAGATAGTTTGAGTTAGCATTATTTTCTCAACTTTTAAAATATACATAACTCTATCTTATTTACTTTTTGCATTCTTTGATGGGAATTTAATGGTTAGGTATTCTACTTGCCGAACGTGCCAATAAATTTTTGATAGTCTACATGTTAACTTGATATGACAAATAAAGTTACTTTTTATAATATTATATATGTTGCCTAATGCTTATCTTTATATAATTATTATTTACATTTGCCAAAAAAATATAATTATTATTTACCAATTTATATTTTTTTTTGGTACTTAAATGGGGCGTACCATTTTATATGTTCGTAATTACATTTAAGAAAATTATGACATTATTTTCTCAGTTTGAAAGAACATGATTATTTTCATGTTATAAACGAAATTTGATTTGTTTTTCATTTTTTTAGTGAGATTTTTCGTTAAGGTGATTCATTCTATTACAAAAGCTACAAAATATTTTCTTCGAACAACAAAACGCATAAGTAATATGACAAACTTTGTTTACCCGTATATCGCACGGGTCAAAAAACTAGTTATCAATAAAGGTAACAAAATACCTGGACCCAAAAGTATAAGTAGTACGAGAAGGACGCCAAACATTGGAGTGAACTAAAGCAAAATGGGATGAAGTTCGTTTATTGACTCGATTGAGAAATTGACTACGAGTGTGTCTTCCTAGCTGACACGACTCACAGTATAAACTAAATAACTAATATTTTTTGGGATTATAAATAGCCAAGGCAAGCCTCTTAACGGTGCTTTCAGAAATTATGTTTTACAATTACTCAACATGATTCTAAACAATCTTTTCTATCTTTTCTATGGGTTCGAGTGCAATCAATATGGCTTAAGGCAAGGCTCTTGAGTCTTGATAGTAGTTTCAAGTACCGGTCCACATGGATCACATATCAAGGTGGTCCACAGGAGAGTTTGCTTCCTTAGCTTCCTTATGTTTATTATATTGTTCAAAGTTTTTTCGGCTTCCAGGGACGTTAATATAATATTGTGACCGTGAATAACTAAATTTTGGTTGATGGACCCAAAATTAGGTTGGATTTTAACCCAAACGTAACAATGACATACGGTTGTTCTGTTGTACTTCCAGAGTTCCTGTCTCCTTCAATCACTTCTCCATAGCCATTTTTTGTGTTTTTCTTTTTTTAAAATGAAAGTCATTTCTTGCTTTTGTTCTTTCAATTGTTGGCATCGAACCATGTCAATTAGGGCCATTATTAAAGACACCCCCCACCTGTTAAGTACACCCCCCCATTTTGCATATTTTCCAAAATACCCCTCGTATAAAATCATTAAAAATTGCCTTTTTTTTTTAATTCCGAAAATGTTACCGGAAATTTCAATTTCATACAAATGTATACGGAAATTACAATTTCCGGTAACATTGTGTGTAATTTTTGTTACCGGAAATTGCATTTCCGTGTATACAAATTGTATACCGGAAATTCCAATTTCCGGTACCATTGTGTTTAAAATTGTATACCGAAAATTGCAATTTCCGGTAACAAAATTTACACACAATGTTCCCGGAAATTGTAAATTCCGGTATACAATTTGTATTTGAAATTGCAATTTCAGATATTCTAAAGTTCTTGAAATAGCATCAGTGTCGTTAGTTTTAAAAACAGGCATTTAAAACATGAAAATGTATACCTCGGCGTGCCCAATGTCTGCGAGCTCGGCGTCCCCAATGCCTGGAGGAGCTCGGCGTGCCCAATGCT
Source organism: Calophaca sinica (assembly GCA_037113605.1). NCBI lineage: Eukaryota > Viridiplantae > Streptophyta > Magnoliopsida > Fabales > Fabaceae > Calophaca > Calophaca sinica. Next base: position 38,720,098 of record CM073733.1, on the reverse strand, counting down.
GCGAGCTCGGCGTCCCCAATGCTGGAGGAGCTCGGCGTGCGAATGTCTGCGAGCTCGGCGCTCGTTCGCGGACATTGGGCACGTCGAGGATAAGCATATGAGTTCAACGTGACAAATTTGCGAATTTCCCATAATGCCCTTAATAACTTAACAAAAACTCAACCTTTCAGATCCACTCACACTCACGCTTAGGAAATTCCAAATCTCGCGCTCTCACGCGCTTAGGAAATTCCAAATCTCTGGCAAAACTGTTCTTAGGAAATTCCAAATCTTGATGCGTGTTTTGTTGTTATTTAATCATAGTTCGGAAATTACAATTTCCGGTGTACAATTTGCATAAATTGCAATTTCGGTATGTTACGTATAGTCTGGAAATTACAATTTTGGTATACAATTGCATCGGAAATTGCAATTTCGGTACCATGTTACGTATATAGTTAGGAAATTGGAATTTCGGTATCTTGTATATCCGGAAATTGCATATCTGTACCATGTTTTGTATAGTTAGGAAATTGGAATTTCCGGTATACAATTTGTATATCTGGAAAGTCAATCTCGATAAAGCAATTTCCGGCTTTTTCCTCTGTACCATAGGTTTTTTTATTTACCGATCTAGCATGCTTTTTCTTTTAAGTACGATCTACCATACTTCCACAGCTGATAGGCGTGCGGCGAGACCACAATCGCCACGATGTCCTTATGTTGGCGAGATCACGGCGAGATCACGGTTCCCATCGTTGATTACCTCGGGTCTCGACATGTCTAGTTGAAACAGCTCGACATGCAGGTCGTCGTTGAGTACCTCGACATCTCTACAACGACATGGAGGTCGTTGAGTACCTCGACACGTAATAATCTATTGTTTGTTTCATTTAGTTTCATTGGAAATGGATGATTTTAGTGGCTTCACTGATGAAATCGACAAGCGATCGACGCGTTTCCCAACATTTTGATTGTAGTGATGTATTCACTACTACGCAGGTAATTTAATTATTGTTTGATATTATGAATATGTCGTTTTTTTTTGTTGCAAAACATTAAGATTAATATTTTTTTTGTGGATATTTCCTACACGAGATGACCTTTTGTATTGATTCCTGTCGATCGAGCCCAATACAAAAGGTCATCTCGTGTAGGAAATATCTACAAAAAAAATATTAATCTTAATGTTTTGCAACAAAAAAAAACGACATATTCATAATATCAAACAATAATTAAATTACCTGCGTAGTAGTGAATACATCACTACAATCAAAATGTTGGGAAACGCCTCGTCATCGTAATTGAAGCCACTAAAATCATCCATTTCCAATGAAACTAAAATGAAACAAACAATAGATTATTACGTGTCGAGGTACTCAACGACGACCTGCATGTCGCTGTAGAGATGTCGAGGTACTCAACGACGACCTGCATGTCGAGCTCTGTTTCAACTAGACATGTCGAGACCCGAGGTAATCAACGATGGGAACCGTGATCTCGCCGTGATCTCGCCACCATAAGGACATCGTCATTGTGGTCTCGCCAGACGCTAATGGGAAGTATGGTAGATCGCATTTAAAAGAAAAAGCATGCTAGATCAAGAATAAAAACCTATGGTACAGAGGAAAAAGCCGAAATTGCCAGACGGGAGATTGGACTTTCCAGATACAATTGTATACCGAAAATTCCAATTTCTAACTATACAAACATGGTATCGATATGCAATTTCCAGATACAATTGTATACGGAAATTCCAATTTAACTATACGAACATGGTACGGAAATTGCAATTTCCTAGATGCAATTGTATACGGAAATTGTAATTTCGACTATAACATACCGAAATTGCAATTTCCGGTATACAAATTGTACAATCGGAAATTGTAATTTTAACTATGATTAAATAACAACAAAAACACGCATCAAGATTTGGAATTTCAAGAACAGAGCGTTTCAGAGATTTGGAATTTCCTAAGCGTGAGAGCTGCCAGAGATTTGGAATTTCTAAGCGTGAGTGTGAGTGGATCGGGAAAGGTTGAGTTTTTGTTAAGTTATTAAGGGGCATTATGGGAAATTCGCAAATTTGTCACGTTGAACTCATATGCTTATCCTCGACGTGCCCAATGTCTGCGAACAGAGCGTCGAGCTCGCAGACATTGGGCACGTCGAGCTCCTCCAGGCATTGGGGACGTCGAGCTCGCAGGCATTGGGCACGTCGAGCTCCTCCAGGCATTGGGGACGTCGAGCTCGCAGACATTGGGCACGTCGAGGTATACATTTTCATGTTTTAAATGCCTGCTTTTAAAACTCGAACGACACTGACGCTATTTCAAGAACTTTAACATATCGAAATTGCAATTTCGGTATATAATTGTATATCGAAATTACAATTTCCGGTAACATTGTGTGTAAATTTTGTTACCGGAAATTGCAATTTCCTATACAATTTTAAACACAATGTTAATGGAATTAAATTTCAGATACAATTTGTTACCGGAAATTGCAATTTCCGGTATACAATTTTAAACACAATGTTACCGGAAATTGGAATTTCCGGTAACATTTTCGGAATTAAAAAAAAAGGCAATTTTTAATGATTTTATACGAGGGGTATTTTGGGAAATATGCAAAATGGGGGGGTGTACTTAACAGGTGGGGGGTGTCTTTAATAATGGCCGTCAATTAGTACCATGGCCCATTCGATCACGTCGGCGGTAAAAAGATTAGAGGCCCGGTACATTTTTGAAGATTTATATTTTTTGTCATAATATATTTACATTTTATTACGATCTTAACTATTATTTTTTAATTAATTATTTAAATTTTGTATTTTATTTTTTAAAATACATCCTTCACATATTAGAAGAACTGAATTCAAGTGATAAAATATAAAGATACATGTATTATGATTTTTATTATTTTATTATTTCTTATTTATATGCCTGTACTTGATTACAATTAAAATAATTAATTGTCAAAAAAAATATAATTTTTTGTCCAAAAAAAAATTATAATTTTAAATACGACTATCAATCACTTGAAAGAAATCAAGTCCGAGTTTTCCAACGCACTGACAAGTGTTCTTCAATTTGTCAAGAATAATCTCCTAACTAGCTGTCTACATAAATCCATATGTTATTGTATAATACTAATATACGTAGCCCGTGTCATGCACGGGGTATATTTTGACTTTTTAAAAATCTAAAAAACTTATTAATATATTTTATCTAATTTTTATTCTGAACATTTATGTGAGATTAGTGGTAGAAGTAAAAAACTCATGTGAGGGACCAAACATGTATTATACAAATAGATTTTAAAAGTTTTATTTTTTTATTATATAAAACTTTAAAGAATACATGTACAAAATTACAAAATAACAGAAAAATTGGGGGTGACATGACATAGTTGCGTCACTTTCTTCCTCTGCCTCTATATGAGATACTCTTAAATATATATTAATACATTGAAGGATTAGTCTGTACAATTACCCGCATAAGATATCTATAGATTTACCCAAATGATTATTGTGTAGTAAATTTATACCAATTTTTTTTATAAATTTTGTTAGTTTCAATCATAAACCACAAAGTTATTATTGATGATATTAATTAGCAATAGTGAAATATAAAAATATTAAACATTATCATCACCATTAGTAATGTGTTTTTTATAATTTATTAAGATTATGAATGTATAGAAATTTTGTATCTAAGTTGTTTATAGAATAAATCCTCAATTTAGTCTCTAAATTAACTTATACTCTATCTTATTTAGTCCCTAAACTATATGAAAATAACAAGTAGTCTATAAAGTTTGTGAAATCTGTCAAATTAATCCCTAAAGTTTTGGGAAATCCATCTCATTAGGGACCAATTTTACAGATTTCGCAAATTTTATGTACTAGTTATTATTTTTATATACTTTATAGACTAAACAGGAGAGACGGTGTAAGTTTATGGACTAAATTGAGAGTTTACTCTTATTTATAAATATTTACAACACTTATATATTCGTTTAGATATCTATTTATATATATTTTTTTGATAAAGTAAAATTTAGGGTGAGGGGATGTTGCCCCAGTCCAAGGCAGGGAAGACCTCCGGGTTCTTTGAGCACTTATGAAAATAATTACATTTACCTCACCCCAAGGGGACTAGTAAAGACTCGAACACGCGTCATGTCAGATACAAGTCCTGTCATGCTCCACTAGGCCAACCTCTTGGGTTGATATCCATTACTATTTAATTAATTGTTTGTGTATATACTATATTATTGAATATTTATAAGTTCTTTATGTAAGTATATACTATATCTAAACTGGAACAAAAATCATGGGAATTCGTCTCCAAACACCAACTCCTCGATTGATCATTATTCACCATGTGTTAATCCTCATATTGATCAAGCAATAGATGCTCGATCTACGAGGAAGAAAATCATGGGCGACAAAAAATCCAAAAGAGAAACCTCTGCACCATGTAATGTTCATAACCCGCATAGTTTATTTCGTACAATACATAGAGGATTCTCCATTTTTACAAAATACTTAGTTGCAGTAATAATTTTTCATAGATTATATGCATTTACATATAATAATTATACTGAAAACACTCATTTAATCGCAACGGAATGTGCACCATGCATTATTGTATCTACTACTCCTTTATCATCGGTGTCACTTGTAGCCTCGATAAAATCTGCAACGTGCCACACACTGATAACCCGAAAGTCCACGCCTCTTGACTGAGGCTCACGTCTGAAACCATATCAAACTTGGAGGCCATATATAGGTGATAAAGGTGGTGATACTTCCCAAAGTTCTCTCAGCGATTTCTGATGGATGGTTGTTGCTTGATAGACCAAGTTTATATAGAGCTCCCAATGGTGTGAGGTTCATCTCAAAATACAAAATTATCTCCATCAAATCTTCATTAACCAAAAATAAATTTTACAATAGGCAGTAATTGATTAGTATGAAAGAAATTTGATTTGGTTTAATATTTCAATTTGGCACCAAATTATAATATTTAGCTAACATTTTTATATTTGCTGTGGGATATCGATCAAATATATTTTATAAGGCATAAAATTTCTCATGATTTCATATGGATGCTGCACTGTTCAGTTTCTTTCAATTTTTTTTTTAAATTAAGTTTCCTGTTTCTGATTTGCGGAAGAAAATATATTATGTTATGTGGGTTATATATTTAAGATCATGAACCTTAGTAAGTAATATGTAGAATGTTTTTTGTTTGATTATGATAAACAATCTTGTACCTGGACCAAAAATTTGAACTGGACCAAAAATACTAAACAATCGCGAAAATCTTCTTTAATTTTTAAAACTATGAGGTTAAATGGAATCTGATAATAGGTAATGGAATAATTTGGTTAACTCCCGAAAATAATATTTAATTATTTAATTTGTGAAATAACCAGGTTAGAATAAACTAATATAATATCAAGTTTGATAATTTGAGAATATCATATCTTGAGAAATAACAATACCGAAAATCTTATTTTATTATTTAATTTGAGAAATAATCAGGTTAGATTAAATCAGGATAATATCAAGACTGATAATTAGGTATTGTTAATTTAATTTTTGAAGGCATCAGGTTATATGAAATGAGGAACAATCAAATCTTATAATTAGGTGCCATTAAATTCAATCAGGCTAGATTAAATCCAAAATGTGATTTTATTATTTTATTATACCCGAAAATATGATTTTATTATTTAAGTTGTAAAGTAATCAGGTTAGATTAGATCAGGATAAATTCATGTCTGATAATTAGGTGTTTAAATTAATTTTTGAAAGAATTAGGTTAGACAAAATTAGGAACAATAAAATTCTATAATTAGGTGTCATTGAAATCTACATTAAATGAATTATTGAATTTGAAATAACAATCCATAAAATATGATTTTATTATTTAACAATCAGGTTAGATTAAATCCAAAAATATGATTTTTATTATTTTATTATACCCAAAAATATGATAAAATATTTATTTTTTTGAAAGAATAAGGTTAGATGAAATTAGAAACAATCAGGATATATAATTATGTGTCATTAAAAAACTACATTAAATGAATTATTGAATTTGAAATAACAAACCCTAAAATATGATTTTATTATTTAACAATCAGGTTATATTAATTCAAAAAATATGATTTTATTATTTACTGAAAATTTGATATTATTATTTAATCATTGAAATAATCTAGTTAGATTAAATCAGGATAAAATAAAATCTGATAATTATGTGTTCTTAATTTAATTTTTGAAAGAATCAGGTTAGATGAAATCAGGAATAGTCAAGATATATAATTAGGTGTCATTAAAATATACATTAAATGAATTATTGAATTTGAAATAATTGGTTTCGTTGCTTGTAATGCTAACATGTGACATTTTCAGGAGGAATGATGTTGAGCAGTTGATTGGGCGGAGAAAAGGACATGTGTCGATCTGTCACTTGAGTTTATTTTCATTTGTTTATAGTATAGATTATCTATATAAGAAACCTAACTACACTACCAACATGTGAAAAAACCCATTCATCCGTTTTCTTAGCAAAAACCATTTTTTCACTAAAAACTTAATTACACTCCAAAAACTTAACTACATTGTAAGTTTCCATTTTCTTTGCCACTCGTGTGAGCATGTGTTCTCTCAGCCAGTCTATAAGACACTTAACTATACAAAGAACATGTGACAAAAGCTCATTCATTCATTTTTATGCCAAAAACTATTTTTCCAAATAATAACTTAATTACACTCTAAAAACTTAACTATATTGTAGATTCCATTTTTTTACCACCCATCTTGGACACGGTTTCTCTCACCAATTTCATATCTTTTTTTTATATGCAAATTTTAGTTGTTAATGATTATTAGAATTGTTAGTTTCCTGGTTTTGAATTCGGAACCTCGAGCTTGTACTCTAGTGCTTAAAAGTGTAATTGTTAGTTTCTCTCACCAATTTCATATCTTTAAAAGTACAAAAATGATAAATGCACACCACTTTTACACACACCGTATTGCACACCGTATTTCTGTACGGTCCGTATGGTATGGACTTGTACGGATCTGTACGGAATCCGTACGGTTTTTTTTTTTTTTTTTTACAGAAATAGGTTTTTTTATCTGGTTAACGCAGTTTATGTAAGTGGTTAACGCATTTCATGTAAGTGATTAACGCAGTCCACTAACTGATTAATAGACACAAATTTTTTTAACTGGTTAACGCAGTTCATATAAGTGGTTAACGCAGTTCATGTAAGTGGTTAACGCAGTTCACTAACTGGTTAATACACAGATTTTTTTAGCGGTTAACGCATTCAATCGCTAACGCAGCTCATGTAAGTGGTTAACGTAGTTCACTAACCTGCAGTTAATACATATTTTTAAGCGGTTACTTGATTCATGAATCGCTAACGCATTCATGTAAGTGGTTAACGCAATCCACTAACCGGTTAATACGATTTTTTTAACCTTAACGCAGTCACGTAGTTATTAATGCAGTTCGTGTAAGTGGTTAACGCAGTCCACTAACTGGTTAATACACAGATTTTTTTAACTGGTTAATACAGGCACAACTTTTTTTAACTGGTTAACGCAGTTCATGTAAGTGATTAACGCAAGCTACTAACTAGTTAGTACACATATTTTTTTAACGGGTTAATACAGTTCATGTAAGTGATTAATATTTTTTATGAAAAAAAAAGTATTTTTTTGAAGAAATTTTTTTTTAAAAAAATATTTGAAAAAAACTGTCTGTACATGTATGGATATACGGTCCGTACACATACAGATTACGGTGGCCATGTGTGCATTTATCGCGACCGTTCAAAGTATAAGACAAATTTGGTTATTTTTTATTGGCTCTAGTGCTTACCATTCATTCGGTTCGGTATAGAATCACACCAGAAGTTTTGACGGTTGCCGTTTTGGCATTTCCTTTATGCCTCTTGGACTTGGATAGGTACGTCGGTATTCATCTACTATTCCGTTTTCAACTTGTGGAGTGGATTATTATTCAGTTTGGATAATCTTTTTGATAAGTATTTATAAAAATAAAAATAATGCCTCAATATTTATGAGCCTTTTAACTAATAACTTCTCGCATTCCATATCTCAACATTTATAAAAACTCTTATTTAATTTCTCCATAATCACCTATAAATTTATAAGAACCTTCTTTTATTGATTGAGAATCAAATGCAAATCTTAATTGAGAAGCTAGCTAATCCAAACTGACACTAATGCATTCACATGTGAATGCAATTGGCCGTAGTCAAGAACACTACTATGTTTTTCAATGAAACTAGTAGATGAGACTCGTGGCGAAAAAATCAGCGTGAAATAATTTTTTTATATAAAAAAAAGATAGAGATACAGTAATATGACACAACGTGGATAAACAAACTAGGTGTAATTAGTTTTCTTAAATACTAAGCAGAAGAGCACAGGTCGCCAACACACATCTGGAAAAAATAGTTTTTGCGGGAAACAATTTTTCTGCGGGTCAATGAGCTATCGTCATTTGTCATTAGCATAATTAAATTTCTTAAATACTAGATAGATAGACAGACAAAATTTCTGTCATGTGGCACAATGTGGATAATCAAACTAAGTATAGTTAGTTTTTTCAAATAGATTGATCCCCTCATGTGAAGTTTTCATAGGGAAAAAAGTGTGGCCTCTCACCATCCAAAATGCAAGAGATAAAATGGGTGAATCCACTTCTCCCAAACTTCAATGGTGAGAGATCACATTTCTCCTCCTCGGGTGAAAATTTCACATGAGGAGATCCATTCCCCTTTTTCAAGTAGAAGGAATTCACTAATTAAGATGATCTCGATATCATTTAAGCACGACAAATATTAAACTCGGTAAGAAGACATGTTTAAATTTAATTATACATCACAAGCAAGTATCCATAATATAATTCTGCTATCATGATACATTAGTAATGGTATTAGAAAACGAAATCTAGGTAATTGCAGTGGAAGTTATACTTATACCCCTAAAAGGCCCTAACAAATTAGGCCTACCTATCATAGTTACATAATCATATAATTTCTATACATAAAGTAATGTCAGTAGCTAATAGATATACAAACCAGATGACAGAATTCATAATTCTCATCATCTTTTAAAGAGTAACACTAAAACATCCTGTAATTGGAGAGATCCAAGTGTCTGAATCAACCTGAGAACAAGAGAAAAGAAGTAAACAGCTAAAAGCCCTCCTCCTAGTAAACCATCAAGCTTCATATCTCTTCTAATCAAAACAACAAGTGCCCAAACCAATCCAACCACCAAAAGTGCCAATGTCTCCCACAAATAAGGATCTCTAGGGATCACAACAGATGAAGGGTATTCAGACCAAGTAGAACAAACAAGAGATAACCCCAATCCAACCACTGTATTGAAGATAGGTCCAGCATAACAACCTGATATTGCTATTTGAACCCCTTCTGGTCCCCCATTTAATGCCATTGTCAAATTAGTCACTAAATCACCAATTGAATTTCCCCATGCTAGAACTGTTAACCCTAGTATTGATGGATTAACTCCACATATGAAACCAAGTGAAATCAACAACCCTACTAATTCTTGAGCTGAAATGTAACTCCATGTCACACTCATCACAAACCCTCCAGCTAGCCAAGGCAACAAGTATTTTCTTGGTGGATTTGACATCTCAGTTGTGAAAAATGCAGTTACTCCTAATGTAATTCCAACTAGTAATCCAATTCCATAAACTATAAGGCTTGAGTTTGAGAAATTGCTTTCCTTGATTGGAATCCATAGGAAAGACAAGAGAAGTGGCGCTAGCATAGCTGAAGAAACTGCATACACTTTGGACCATTTCTCTTCACAAACAACAGGAATTGTTAATCTCCTAGGCAAGTAAAGAGGCATATCCAATACATAAAGTAACATTCTACATCTTGAAGATTTTTCACGGCAACAATTTGAATTCTTCTCAATTTTCAAGTCACATTCTTGAGCTCCATTTGCAGCACAATCATCAATCATTCCCTTCTCCATCAAACCAAGCAGAGGGAAACCTAAACCATTCCCAATGCCACGACTTGAATAACCATCAATTTCACTTTCAGCATCTTCACACACACCCTTTATTGGGGTAATTGATGAGACACAAACAACAATCACATACACCACATAAATCAAACAAAACCCAATTGCCTCAACAGCATTGATCTTACCATCGACCAAGATAATGAACAAGCATAAAAGAACAAAGAGAAGAAAACAAACATCTCTTATCAAGGCAGATTTTTTAACCTGAATTCCCCTATGGCGAACTGAAATGCTTACAATTCCAACAACAACACATGACACAAAGGAACCACCACCAAGCACTGTGTTAAAACCAACGCCACGTGTCCCACTACCGTTGAAAGAGACAAAGGTAGCAAAAACATCACTTGCACCATTGCCAAGAGAGAGAAGAGTCACTCCAGCAATTGTTGGGGAAAGCCTAAGCAACTTAGACAGGTTTTCAAGGGAAGGACAAAAGTATTCAGAAGCTGTGTTAGCCAATAGATAGAACAGAACCAAGAGCCAAAGAAACAAAAGAGTGTGACCCAATAAAGGGAATCTCCCAAATTTGCAATAGAAAAGGTAAAGGTAATCAATATAGCCCTGAGAGACACATGGGGTGTTTGATTTCAAGTAAAAGCACTTAGCTTTATAATCACTAAGGCTATGGAAGTTCTTGCAATCTTCCTCACCACTACCACCAAAGGCAAAGTGGTTGTTTTTGCGAAAAACATGTTCAGAAGATTGAAAGTGAACAATAACAAAAGCAGAAAACACCACGAGGAACGTGGTGTTTAAGAACACGGTGAAAACCATGCGTTTGGACAGTGAAGACACCATTTTTAGAGATTAAAAAACAAAACCCAGTTTCATGATCATAGAAAGATGGAAACTTGGTGATTAAGAAAACTTAGATGAGGTAAAAATCCAAGCTTTTTTTTTTTATATAGTAACACAAAAAGAAACAAACCCAATGAAGAGAGAAGCAAATATAATTAACCAAAAGAAGGAACTGACCTCAAACTCAAATTTGCTGCTCAAAAATGTAATTTTTTTTTTCCTTTCTGGTTTGGATGATGATTAATTGGTCTAAGATTTATGCAAACAGAGAAGGGATTGAGAGAGAAGGAAAGAGAGAGTTTGGGAAAGCAAAAGCAATTATGAAATTTGTCGAAAAAATTGAGATGCCATTTAGATGACAACAGATACAGCAACCAAATAGCATGTGTGTTGTGGTGTGGTGTGGTTTTTGGTTATTCAGTTTGAGAAAAATTGTGAAAGGAAAAAGAAAGGGTAGACACACGTGTCGGTGGAGGAGAAGTTGCATTCATGGTGATAGTAGTGGCGAGTGGAGAGAGAGAGAAAACAAGACCCCTGTCCTTCTTCGCATTTCATATGAGGTTTGTCTTCTTGGATTTATGGGCAATGGATTCAATTTCATTTCCTCCATGGTCCATGAACATCATGTCTTTCTTTTTCTTTTTGTTCTTTTTTATCACTTTCAATCTGTTTCATTTTATGGTGATTCAATTTTTGCATCATTTGTCGACATGTGCATAGTTGATCCCCTATTTTTATCAAAAAATAAATAAAAAAATTTGTCGACATGTGCAAAAGCAATACGTGTGCAGTACGTGAAATTTGTTGCTTCGTCACTTCCACATTTATGTATACATTTAATAAACAAATAAATAAAGAGGGATTAGAAGGAAAATTTAAACCAGGTGTCAGTTTTTCATATTTTTTCACCAAAATTTACAATTTTCTTATTATTAAAAAATAGTTATTATTACATAATATAAAAATATTTTTTGTTAATTTTTGAATTTGAAATAGATTTAATATACAAATATATTCACCTAATTATTTGTTAATTTGAGTTATATCCCTCTATTTACTTTCAATGATTTCTGTTTCTATAACTAAATGTAACAACCAACTAACATGGTTGGGTCCCGTGAAAGAGATTAATTTCCACGTGTCAAACCACGGTTTGAATACTTGTCAAAAAAGATGCCCAATTTAGTTTCTGACTATACATCGAACAAGATTGAATCTAGGATACATGTGGGAAAATAAAAAAGCTAAACATTACCGGACATCCAAAACTTTTATTTAGCCTTTATTAATTATATTTGATGATTTCTTTATCTAAACATAACAAGTCTTCCTTGCTATATATTATAAGCTTCTAATTTATGAATTTAATTATTATTATTATTATTATTATTACTGTTATTATTATTAAATCTTTTTCTTTATTGTAAAAAGTAAATCTTATATAATTAAATATATTTTTAAGGAAAATATAATTATAAAATCCAGCTATAGTTAGGACTTCAAAGTTTATTTTTTGATAAAATTAATTATATTTTTAAATGATGTCATTTACAACTAAGAAAAATTGTGTCATTTAACGGTGGTTACTGGACAGAACCAAACGATAGCACTAACGTGTTACTCGTTTGTAATTCTGGAGACTATTTTTAGACTTTTTTTTTTCAAGTGATTAAATTGGAAACTGCATTTTTTTGGGTATAGGGTAACACATTTTTTGTGAGATACCATTTTGGCTATTTGGTCATGAAGTTAATTAAATGCTGCACAAAATTTTCAGAAGAGACTATAACTATTTTTTAATATTTGATTCTACATTGCAATATGCAAGTAGTTATACTGTAGCATATTCTGGTTGAAACAGAATACACGTACTATTCCCTCTAGTCTGGTCACTCAAATAAATAACGGTTGCTTAATGGTAGCCAAAAAATAAAGGTTGCTTAATAATTGGAATTCCAGTTTAATTAATAATTATACGCGTTTGCTAATAGGCAAAATTGTAGTAACAATTTAAGTATATCCCATGATAAAAAAAAAAGGCTTTCTGCAGTTTTGGTCTCCTATTTTCAACAATCCGTAATTTTGGTTTCCCATTTTTTAATTTCACAATTTTGGTCCCTTAATTTTTAAAATTTCTGACATTTTGCCCAACACTAAAATTGGGTCAAAAATTTGCTGATGTGGCAAGTGAGATGTTGATGTGGCATCTAAGTGGACTGTCTAAGTGGCATTTTTGTGACATTTAGTTGTCATGTCATTAAAACTGAATTAAAATAACAAAATAAATCAGTTAAATTAATTTTTCAAATAAAAAAATACAAAGTTTCAAAAATGAATTGGACTAAATCGAATCAAAGGGAACCCTAAATCATAAGAATCACCATCCCCTTCTCATCTTCATCGATCAACCATGGGAGTTCTTTAGTAATCTGGAAAACCCGAACACGCCCATCATCGTCGTCCTCCTCCTTCTTTTCGTTACCCTAAACTGAAGGAGCAATGTACCTCTTCGTCCTCCTTTTTGCGACTTCATCTTCGTCACGTCTCATCTTGATGGATTCGAAGGCCAAGCATTTTGGTGGAAACAAAAGAGATCCTTATGCCTCCTCGTGGATGAAAGAGGATGAGAAATACTGTGTTAGATATGTTTTCTTACATTTCTATGGTGAAGTTGTTGCTACGTATGAAAGAGGGGTTTTGGGTGGTGTGTTTCTGTCGTGGTTGCCATGTGATGGTTTCTGTTCTGTTCCTTTGTCTCATTAGGTTGTGTCATGGCTATTTTATGTTGATTTGTCCTTATATGTTTGTTTTGTTTTGATGCTGCTTTATTTTCTCCTCATAGGAACTGTTTTAGGCCATTTTTCCCTTTATTATTGATGTGATCACGGCAAGTGTACTGGATCGTTGCAAGTAATAAAATCGGTTAAGTACCGGATATCGTCCTCAAGGATTGCGTGTCAAATATCAACTTACTATTTTTATTACTATTTGAACAAGAAACAATATATTTTGGTGTTTTGAATTGATTAACAATGAAATTAAAGAAAGCAAGAAACAATATTTTTGGGTTTTCTTGTATTGACTAAATATCAAACACTTGGTGTGTGTCAACAATACCAAATATCAAACACTTGGTGTGCACAACTAATATGGATAAAAGTGGTTAGGATTTGAATCCCCTTTGTTTTCCTCTTCTCATGCAATTAAACTCAATCCCAATACAAGTCAAATTCATGCAATTGAAGTTCGAATTCACTTAGTTAGACTAATCTCAATTCCTTGAGCAAAAGCCCTTTTAGAATAAACCAAGAACCCTAATTCCTTAGGCCTTCCTAATTTAACTAAGCATTAAGTGCAAGAATTTAGAAGAACACACATGCATGAAGTCCTATCCCTAGGATCATCACAAATATGGCAATCAACTTCATAGTCCAACTCAATAACCAATTTTCCAATTGTGAGATTGAATTTAAAATCAATTCTAAGATGGCCAATCAAAGAAATGCATTAAGGATGGAAGAAATTGCTCAATCAACACAAATACAACAAGTATTAATCATTAAGAGTCATATTACACAAGAATCCAACAAAGGTTCATCATTCCTAACCAAAAGGAAAACTAAAAATGCATAAAAGAGAAAGGAGAAATAGAACTAGATAGATGGAGAGGTGGTGGATGATCCATTGAAGCTCCAAGGTCTCTTCCAAGGCTTGAATCTTCAAGAGAGATGGAGATGAGATGGATTTAGGGTTGCCTCTTGGCTCCCCTAGGGTTTGGGAGTGAGAACATATGAAAGGGGATCACCAAAATGAGTTAAAAGTGTGTTTTAATAAGTGTCAGGCCGAGACGAGGCGCAGGGCGCTGGGTTCTGGGGCGCAGGGCGCCCAAAATTGATCAAAATGATTCCCAGCAGGCGCAGGGCGCCCTTCTGCACCCGTTCTTCCATGTTGTGCTGCCTTTTTCACCTCTTTAAAGTCTGAATTAGCTCAAGGTGTCTTCACGAAAGTTGAAGATATGGATCTTAGCTTTCCAATGGCACCGGTTTCAGCTCATTTGGACAACTAAAACTCCAGATATGATTGAAACATCAAACAGTTGTCAGGTTAGGGCAGCATCATCATGTCAACGTGTAGCACAAATTACCCCAACTTATAGATTGATTTGGGTCTCGAGTTCTTCATCAAAGATGTAGATAATTCAATTATGTTTCCAACAAGACCAAGATCATCTCATTTGGATGAGTGGAGACATGTCTCCAAACAATCCATTTCCTCCCTACAAAAAGACAAGACCACAATATAAGGACCTTTTTCCAACAAAGCAACAAAAGAACTAACATAGTTAACAACTAGATTATCCCAACAAGCAAATACTCAAACTCTTAAGATTAGAGGCCAAACAAGGAATAAAGTCTAAGTTTGCAAGATAATTCCCTTCAATTAAGAGCAAGAAAATGAGCATTTTAGGGAACCGTCAAACACTCCAAACTTAAACCTTGCTTGTCCTCAAGCAAGAACTCGACAAAAAACAACTACTTGATCCAACCACCGGACTAAACCACAACTTTTCACCACTTTCAAAAGTTATCACATAACATGTACACCAATCATAGATAAATTCATTGGGCTTTATCATCATCAGAACTAACATGAGACTATCACAAATTGGAAATTGGAGTCACATAAGCATGAATTCACCATTAAAAACTCAACAAGTAATGGAATGTGCAATTGAAACTTTCAATGTGATTGAGTGCTTTCTTTTCTACTCACAAAGATTAAGAAAAATTTTCACTCCAACTCTCAAGTGTTTTGGGGTTTGTGTTTCTCTCAGTCAACACTATTTGAGCCCATCCCCCATGGATTTGATTTTCATCTCTTTCTCACATGAGTACCACTTGCACAATGCTCCAACCAAAAGGTCTTTCAAGGTTGTAACTTGGCCAAGGTTAGGGTGGATGGATTAGACATTTAGGCTATCACCCTTTAAAGATAGATGAGCATCAACCAACTCTAGAAATTTTCACTATAATTCCTCTTTTCTTCAATTTTCCAAAGGTGGTGTTTTCCAAAAACTCAATCCTTAAACAACTTTGTATCACACAATTATTAATCCCCCCAATAACACTTTGGTCTCAAAAGGGGTACCAATCCAAAAACAAGGCATTCTTTTTTTTTTGGTTTTTTTTTCCTGGTTTTTCCCTTTTTTTTCACAACTCAAACCACAACCAATCATAATGTTGTTCACTTCCCCCCAACTCCAAACTTAGTTCTTTGTCAACCTAGTCAATTCATGCTCATCTAACCTTCTTAGGGGGGTAACAAGTTAATCACAAGGTTAAAAGCTATTGTTTTGATGGGTTAACAAGAACAAAAGGCTTTAGGCTCAACGGGGCTTTGCAAACAAAAGTCATATTATGTCGGGTTGGCTTTTTGGCTAATTGGCTTCCAAAAAAATTTGCCTTTTTATATGAAAACATTGTGCAACTAATAACATGCAACAAAGATTCAATCAAAGTTAGGGGAATGAAAACTCAAATGTGTCCTCTCACAAAGAATTATTGATGGAGGCTCTACAAACACCATAGGACAAGTGCATATCAATCACAAAAACATTTTAACAAACCAAAACAGTTGAGCAATGGTTGACTCACTCCAAAAAGTTTCTAGTCTCAAGTTGTAACTCCTCAACAGCTCATTCACATCACAAATCGATTGGTGCTTAATACAAAATTCAAATCACAAGTGGGTTTAAATCAAAGTTCAGCTAGCAGTCATTTCAATTTGACATCTTAGGACTTATAAACCAAAAAGACTAAAAACATCACACCACACACTTTTTTTTTCTTTTTTTCTTTTAACACAAAAATAAAGAACTCCAAACTTAAGCTTTGACAAACACACTAAAATGAAAATCAAGCAAACCAAATTCAAAAAAAAAAAATGCAAGAGAAAGAGGTAGAAACTCCCTCGCATGGGTTGCCTCCCTTGAAGCGCTTATTTAACGTCATTAGCTTGACGCTTCAACACCCAAGTTAGGGTGGATAATATGACACAAAGAACACATCACCCTTCTTCTTTCTTTGCATAGGCAGGAACTCCATGAACTTGAGGTATAAATGATTCTTCTTCCATGCCCTCTCAAGGTGGACGATGATGAATAAGGCATTGAGGATATCTAAAAGTTGATCAAACTTTACATCCCTCTCCTCCTTGTTACTCAAATGATGAGAAAGAAAATTGATTTGGTGGTTAATTACTTGTTGGGTCTCCATTT
The DNA here is from genome assembly GCA_037113605.1 of Calophaca sinica. NCBI lineage: Eukaryota > Viridiplantae > Streptophyta > Magnoliopsida > Fabales > Fabaceae > Calophaca > Calophaca sinica. The sequence goes on along the minus strand of CM073733.1, from coordinate 38,702,915 downwards.
CTTCCCAAATTTTGGGAATCTTTGTTTCCCCCCAAACTAAATATCCATCCAAACGCATCCTTTTTCCTTCATCATCTTTCTTCTCCCTTACCTCTTCTCTTGAGCCTTGTTCTACCTTTGGAAACTTCGATTTTAGCTCAACTACTCCAACTCCTTTAGGATTTAGGATGATATCACTAGAATGAGATTCAAAAGACCTCTCTTTTAATTGCTCGAACAATATCCCCACTTGAGCCTCTAGATTATGAATGGTGATTTCTTGACTCTTGATGGAGACTTCTTGATTTTTAAATGTTACCCTTGTCTCCTCCATAAAATGTGAAGTTTGCATAGCCAATTTTTCAATAGCAATTTCCCAAGGCTTTTTTCCTTCATCAAATGATGTAGTGAAAGAGCCACCTTGTATTATATTTGGCATAGCATCATCCTCATAATAGCCATTTGAAATATCTCCTTCCCAAAGTTCACAAGAATGAGGTTGATCACATTGCTCACCACTATAGTCTTCTCTACAAAAGACCTTGCATAGTTCCTCACAATTGGCATTTGTATGATCTCCCCCACAAAAGTGACAACCAAGTGGGAGGGGTTGGATGACATTCACTTGCATGGCTTGGAGTTCGTTAGACAACGACTCTAATTGTTGAGACATTACCTTTTTTTGAAGAAGGATGTTCAACAACTTTAGTTGCTGAGTCATAAGCTTTCTCTCATGAAGAATAGTGTCTAACAAGGATTCCATAGCTTGAAGTAGGTTAATCCTGGATTGAACAAACTCAAAAGAGGAGATAGTGATTTGGAAATTAGGAAATTAAAAGAAAAATAAAATATGCACAAACAAGAAAATAAAGGTTCAAAGTAGTAATCTCATAGGCTAGATGACACTTGAAATAGCAATCCACGGCAACGGCGCCAAAAACTTGATGTGATCACGGCAAGTGTACCGGATCATTGCAAGTAATAAAATCGGTTAAGTACCGGATATCGTCCTCAAGGATTGCGTGTCAAATATCAACTTACTATTTTTATTACTATTTGAACAAGAAACAATATATTTTGGTGTTTTGAATTGATTAACAATGAAATTAAAGAAAGCAAGAAACAATATTTTTGGGTTTTCTTGTATTGACTAAATATCAAACACTTGGTGTGTGTCAACAATACCAAATATCAAACACTTGGTGTGCACAACTAATATGGATAAAAGTGGTTAGGATTTGAATCCCCTTTGTTTTCCTCTTCTCATGCAATTAAACTCAATCCCAATACAAGTCAAATTCATGCAATTGAAGTTCGAATTCACTTAGTTAGACTAATCTCAATTCCTTGAGCAAAAGCCCTTTTAGAATAAACCAAGAACCCTAATTCCTTAGGCCTTCCTAATTTAACTAAGCATTAAGTGCAAGAATTTAGAAGAACACACATGCATGAAGTCCTATCCCTAGGATCATCACAAATATGGCAATCAACTTCATAGTCCAACTCAATAACCAATTTTCCAATTGTGAGATTGAATTTAAAATCAATTCTAAGATGACCAATCAAAGAAATGCATTAAGGATGGAAGAAATTGTTCAATCAACACAAATACAACAAGTATTAATCATTAAGAGTCATATTACACAAGAATCCAACAAAGGTTCATCATTCCTAACCAAAAGGAAAACTAAAAATGCATAAAAGAGAAAGGAGAAATAGAACTAGATAGATGGAGAGGTGGTGGATGATCCATTGAAGCTCCAAGGTCTCTTCCAAGGCTTGAATCTTCAAGAGAGATGGAGATGAGATGGATTTAGGGTTGCCTCTTGGCTCCCCTAGGGTTTGGGAGTGAGAACATATGAAAGGGGTTCACCAAAATGAGTTAAAAGTGTGTTTTAATAAGTGTCAGGCCGAGACGAGGCGCAGGGCGCTGGGTTCTGGGGCGCAAGGCGCCCAAAATTGATCAAAATGATTCCCAGCAGGCGCAGGGCGCCCTCCTGCACCCGTTCTTCCATGTTGTGCTGCCTTTTTCACCTCTTTAAAGTCTGAATTAGCTCAAGGTGTCTTCACGAAAGTTGAAGATATGGATATTAGATTTCCAATGGCACCGGTTTCAGCTCATTTGGACAACTAAAACTCCAGATATGATTGAAACATCGAACAGTTGTCAGGTTAGGGCAACATCATCATGTCAACGTGTAGCACAAATTACCCCAACTTATAGATTGATTTGGGTCTCGAGTTCTTCATCAAAGATGTAGATAATTCAATTATGTTTCCAACAAGACCAAGATCATCTCATTTGGATGAGTGGAGACATGTCTCCAAACAATCCCTTTCCTCCCTACAAAAAGACAAGACCACAATATAAGGACCTTTTTCCAACAAAGCAACAAAAGAACTAACATAGTTAACAACTAGATTATCCCAACAAGCAAATACTCAAACTCTTAAGATTAGAGGCCAAACAGGGAATAAAGTCTAAGTTTGCAAGATAATTCCCTTCAATTAAGAGCAAGAAAATGAGCATTTTAGGGAACCGTCAATTATATACTTTATTTTGTGACTGTACAGGCCTGCAGAGGTGGTCAAAGTGAGATTACGTATACACCATGGGGGTATTTTTGTATATCACCCTTCAAAAATGTATGTGAAAGGTCATACTGAGGAGACGAATTGGAGCTGGGATGTGGACCACAAGTCCTATATGGATATTGCAAAAATGGTAAAAAATTTGGGGTATAGAGACTTCAAATGTTTGTGGTACCAGCACCCCAAGTTTTCACTTTCTCGTGGTTTGAGACCACTCAATAGTGATGTGGATGTTGTAAGGTTTGCTGAAGATGTTAAAGGGTTTGAGGTAGTTGAATTATTTGAGGATAATCTTATTGACACCCCAATGATAGATGAGCATGACAAGGAGAAAACAAATATGGAAGATGGAGAAAAAGTTGTTGGTGAAGATGATGGTCAGGGAGAAGATGGAGATGGAGAAAGGGAAAGTGAAACTGAGGTGGATGTTGAAGATGATGGTGGTGGAGAAGATGGAGATGAAGATAGTGAAAGTGAGGTTGAAAATGAAGATAATGGTGAGGGTGAAGATGAAGATGAGAGTTCAGAAGATGAAGATTACGTTGCCAGGGAGAAGATGTGGATGACAGTGATATGGAGGATAGTGATTTTGATGAGAATTGGGACTGGACCAGTGTGCTGCCAACCGAAACTGTCAATAAAGTTCGTTCTAATGTTAGGCCTCCACAAACTTAAAGGAATCCGGATCCAACTTCTGCTGCTGATTTCGAAGATGAGGAAGGTGATTCTTCACAGTTAGATACACCACCAGGGAGTGAAGATGATGAGGAATGCAGCCCTAAATTTCCACACTTTAGAGTGCTTAAGATCCAATAAATACTGGAAAAGGCTAAGAGAGCATCTGATGGGTGGACTCCTTACTGGCACGGTGATGATGATTATACACTATTTGAAGTGTCAAACGTAGTTGACAAATATCTGGTGGATTTAAAGCAGAGGACTTGTGCTTGTCAAAAGTGGGATTTGACTGGGATCCCATGTTGCCATGTTGTTGCTTGCTTGTGGCATAACAAGGTTGATCCAGAGGATTATGTTTCATCATACAATAGGTATTAAATTCTGACATTAACATAATTTAAAGCTGCTGCTTCTGATTCATCATACTTTTGTAAATTCTGACAGGTTGTTTGTTTTGTATTTAAGGAAAAGCACTTTTTTGAGTACATACTCACACATCATACTACCATCCAATGGTCCCAAGTTATGGCCTATTTTAGATACTGAGCCCATAAATCCCCCAGCTATGCGAAGAGCGCCAGGCAGGCCCAAGAAAAAAAGGAGTAAGTCTAATGATGAGCCCAAGAATCCTCACAGACTACCAAGGTTGCTGTCAACTGTGAAATGTAAAAAATGTGGACAATTTGGTCACAACCAAAGGACATGCAAGGTGAAAACTGTTGCTGATAGACAGATTCCCAAAGGTGGAAATAAAGTAATTTAATATTGATGGTTTGCTTGTTATTTTCGTCACACTGCTACTGATTTTTTTTTGTATTTCACCAAAGACAAAAGAAAGCACAGGTCAGCACTGAAGCATAAGGACAAGCATCAAGGCAAACACAAACACAAGCATCAAGTCAACCACAAACTTCACAGGCAGCACAAACAGCATCAAGGCAAGCACAAACAACAACTGTTTTATCATAGGGATCACAAGCACCTAAAAGCCAAGCTTCACAAGCCATGGATAATTAGGGTTAGATTGTGGTGTTGTAGTTGGAGAAGACTGTTTTGTATGGCCTAATTATATTTTGTATGGCCTTAATGTTAGGTATGGCCTAATTATATTTTGTTTGGCCTTGATGTATAGTATGGCTTGATAGTGTTTTATATAGCTATTGTTTTGTATATGGCCTTGGCACAATATGGTTTGTAAATGATGTTATGATGTTTATGAAATGGTTATAATGATTATAATTTTTTGGTTTGCTAGTTTATTGTGGTTTGCTGGTTTGCTGGTTTACTGTGGTTTAACCTTGGCACAATATTCTGGTTTGCTGGTTTATTGTGGTTTGAGTTGTGGTTATATTGTGGTTTATTGTGGTTTAACTTTGGTGGTTGTTGTTGCTGCACTCATTTTCTGGTTTATGCACAAATTTTGCACTGGTTTATGCATTCATTCTGCACTCATTTTATGCACAATTTTGCACTCGTTTTCTTCACTCATTCTGCAATTTATGCACTCATTCAACACTGGTTCAACACTCATTATCACATAATTAGAATAGAACTCAATTTGGCACAAATTCAACATTGGTTTAGAAATAGAATCAAAATCTCAACACCAGTGTTTAGAATGCATTAACAAGCCAAAATTAAACTGATTTTAGAATGCAACAACAATATTGAATTACATTAAACTGATTTGATTACAAGTTGATTGGCACAATAGGCCTAAATCCTACCCAAAAGGTGATTCCAATACATCAAAAGCCCCTTACATAACAGAGACACTAATGACCCAGTACATAACCCTATTTCATCAAATGTGTTGCAAATAATGCAAACACCAGAAAAATTATAATGACCCAAGTAAATGCCAGAAAAATCCACACACGTTTCAGCTTCATCTTCATCTCATCCTCAACCCTCTTTGCTGCAAAATCCTTCTTCTTCAACCCATCAATCTTTTCATTAGCGATAAGATAACCTCCTTTGCACGATCAGTTATCTCTTCGTCAAACCAATCAAATAAGTTGCATTCCTTTCTCCCCTGTAACTGAAAATTTACTGCAAATCAGAAAACAGGGAAGAAGAGAAAATGGACATTTGAAGGAGATTCGAACAGAGAATGTAGATCCCTACCTGAAATAAACCATACCCATAAAACCTACGGCCAGGGTTTTCATTCGTCCATGAGGTCATGAGAGGAGTTTCGACTCCACAGTTGCAACTTGTTGTTCTTCTTCTTCTCGTGATGGAAGAACGGCTTGAGACAAAGTACTGAGACATCGTCAATGGAGAAGAATGCGTCGAATGAGAGGAAGAAGAAGAAGAAACGGGTCGAGGGAGTGGGGAAGAAGACCGCTTCGAATGAGAGAAAGAAGGAGAAGAAACGGGTCGAGGAGAAGACTGGGTTTGCGATTAGGGTTCTTTAGGGTTCCCTTTGATTCAAATTTAATGTGTTTTAATTTCTGAAACTTTGTTTTTTTATTTGAAAAAGTAATTTAACTAATTTATTTTGTTATTTTAATTCAGTTTTAATGACATGACAACCAAATGTCACAAAAATGCCACCTGGACAGTCTACTTAGATGCCACATCAACATCTCACTTGCCACATCAGCAAATTTCTGACCCAATTTTAGTGTTGGGCAAAATGTCAGAAATTTTAAAAATTTGGGGACTAAAATTGCGAAATTAAAAAGGTGGATCAAAATTACGGATTGCTGAAAATAGAGGGACCAAAACTGTAGAAAAGTCTAAAAAAAAACAGTTGCATTGCTTTTAAAAAATAGTAATAAAGAAATATTAGTAGATACTCCCTCCGTCCATAACAAATGTCGCTCTAGGTTTTTTTCACATAGAGTAAGAAAAAATTATGGCTAAATTATACTTTTGGTTCCTTATGTTTATTTTAAGTTTTAATTTAGTCCCTTATGTATTAAAAGTTTCGAATTGGTCCCTTATGTGTTAATTGTGGTCCCTCTTTTTTTTTCAAAATAGTCTCTTATGTTACAAAAATTATACCAATATGGTTCCTTTTTTGTCCCTTATTTTGCAAAAAAAATGGACCATACTGGTATAATATTGTAACATAAGGGACCACTTTGAAATAGAGGGACCACATTAGTGTAATCTTTAGACATAAGGGACCAATTCGGAACAAATATTACATAAGGGACCAAACTGAAACCTAAAATAAATATAAGGGACTAAAAGTATAATTTAGCCAAAAATTATAAATGAATAAAAATGTGAAATAATTTTACAAAATTATTCTTATTAATTATCGTTTATTAACCATTGTCGTAAATATTTAGTAGAGTATAATGACTTGCGGTGATGCACACACACATTATTAATTTGGGGATAAAATAATAAAATTAATAAATATTACATTGAAAAGATAAAATGTCATTTATTTTTTGACTTATTTTTTTTTTCAAATACGACACTTATTATGAGACGAATGAAGTAATATTCAAATTAAAAGTTGTTATCAGTTATCTGTGCTATGTTTCTTCGATTATATGCAAATTCAATATAGTTAACGGATATACACTTATAGTGTAACAAAGTTTTACGTTGTTATCTAATCATATATTTTTATTATTGTTTCTTTAATTATGCATCATATTTCATTATTCTGCCACTTTATTATATTACTTCATAGAATATCTTAACAAATGTTTATCTAATAAGATATGATTAGATGATTGTAGGTATATATCTATTAAACTCTTTTCGATAATTATAATTTTGGGCAAAAGGCTAGGCACAACATTTCAATATAGTTTTTTTTTTGACGAAAACATTTCAATATAGTTTATCGCTTGAAAGAATTGACAAATTGGAGATGTTCCGATTTCTGCTGTTAAAATCTTCAAGCACAACCAAAAGGTTTAGTTTTAGGCTTTAAACCAGATAAGCTAGTGGATGGCAAATAAGCTAGCGGATAGCGGATGAGCTTATAGCAGATAGCGGATAGCGGATAAACTAACAGATTGAAATTAAAGTGTTTGGTAAAATTAGCAGTTGAACTAACTGATAAATATAAAATGACATTTGTAATAAATGAGAGAGAGAATACATGAGTTAATAATTTAATAGAGGATATACAATAAATTTAATTAAAGTAATAAGGGTAAAAATGGGAGGAAAAATGAAACGTTATAAGCTATAAGCTCAAACGCTGCTTCAAGTAGCGTATAAAAAATGCTATAAGCTATTGAAAAAAATGCTATAAGCTACTTGAAATAGCGTTTGAGTTTATAGCTTATAGTGGATAAGCTTGTTACATGTGTTTTTCCAGATGCTAACTTATAGCGTTTTTTTTCTAGCTTATAGCATTTTTTCATGTGCTACTTGAAATAGCGTTTGATTTTATAGCTTATAGTGTATAATTTTTCTCTCATTTTTACCCTTATCATTTTAATTAAATTTCTCGTTTATCCTCTATTATTAAATAAAGTTAAAAATTGTTAATCCTTACCGTCTCTCTCATTTATTACAATGTCCTTTTATATCATTTGTATTTATTATTTAGTTCAACCGCTAATTTTATCAAACACTTTAAATTCAATCTGCTAGCTTATCCGCTATCAGCTATGTAACATCCCATTTTTCTAATATTTTAAGTTGACATTAGAAATATAATTAGATTAGTAATTAGGTGATAAACAAATATTTAAAACCTTAATTATGGATAAAATGGGCTTACAGTGGGACCCATAAACCTTAGGAAAGTTCTAGAAACCCTAAATAGGACGGAAACACCCTAGAAGAGTGTGGGAAGCCCTAGAAAGCTCTAGAAAATGAAAATCTAGATATTTTTAGAAAAGTAGCATTGCGACGCGATGGACCTGAGAGAGAGGGTCATCGTGACGCGATAGGTCTGACACTTGTCTCCATTTAGATTTTGACACGTGTAAAAGTAAGGGTACCATCGCGACGCGACGACCCTGTGAGAAGGGACCATCGCGACGCGATGGGGTTGATGCTCACCTATAAATAGGTGTTCACCCTCCCTTTATTCCTTGCACCAAATCCTCTTCTCTTCCTCTCTAGGAACTTGCTCTAAAGAGCAAGTATGCTCTACACTTGCCTCGAATAAGGATCTTGTGCATCAGAAAGCTCTTAGTAGGAAATCCTTAAGGGAAAGGAAAGGGGTGCAAGCAGTAGTTCCCCTTCTCTCTAGAATTCCCTCTAAGAAGTAAGTATGCTCTACACTTGCCTCGTGAGAGGATCCTGTGCACCAGAACACTCTTAGTAGGGGCCCTTAAAGGGGAATGTCGATAGCAATTGCCCGAGGGTGTGAATAGAAACTGCTTAGAGGTACGAGTAGTAGGGTCGAAAGTGCAAGTAGCGGTAGTAACTGCCACGGTCTTCTATCCAGGTGGGAGATCTGAACTCTATCCACTAGGGATTGTAGGAGTAGAATAAGTGTATAACTAGGCATAGGGTGACCCAAGCCCTACTAGCGGTTGATAACAGCAGCATCTTAGGAGAGGGGCTGTGACCTGTGATAGTTGAGGACAATTGTCAGAGGTCTATCAACCATAGGAATAACTTGTCTGATATGTGAAAACCCTAGGATAGACGACTTATGATTGCTTTATGGTTGTGTGTTTGTGACTGCTGGTGTGCTGATTGATAACATGTCAATAGCAGGTCGCCTGAGCAACATTAGGATTAATCCATATGTTGATCGAGCATGGTTGATGATTAATCATATGTTGATGATTGATGTTATGCTGTATATGCCAGTGGTCATGAATATGCTGATGTTGTATACTTATTATTATACTTTAGCTCTCATGCTGATTAATGTGGTAGATGTTGTTAGATGATGATAGATGATTTTTAAGATTAGTTGAGCTGGTTATTAAATCTATAACGAGCTGATAAGTGCTGAAATAAGATGATAAATACTGGAATAAGATGATAAACATCGCGTGGGGAGGCTTTATATGCATAGTCAGAATCCACCGCTGCACGTAAGCCGTGGTACGCAGGTCGTACCGTGAGTGCGAGTACGATGCACAAGACAGACACACCGTCCTTGGGGATAGTCTGAGCCCGACAAGTCCACAGGTGACGGATGACTCGCGACCATCCTGTCGGGATGTCGGGTAGCTTGGTCATCCTGACGGGGTACTGTTGTATCACTGTCCATAGTGCCGTCCCGACACCTGTTCCTATCGCTGAAGTTGGGGAACAGGGATGCACTCTTAGAGGTACGATGAGCGGGATATGGGAATGGACAACTGACTAGTTGAGCTGTTATCTAAAAAGGCTAAGGTGGGGCCGTGTCTACCGTATAAAGTTGTGTGGCTACGTAGGCATATAGAACCCTAGGTGCATGAGTGCGAGAGTGGTTGAGTTATTTGTGTGTGCTTGCCTTTTTATACACGAGTTCTAATCTTGCCTTCCTATTTAATGGTGCATATAGTGTGTTCTTATATCCTATTTTATTACTTTATTTTGCATATATTGGTCTACGGATCTTAGCAGTGCCAGACAAGTTTCAGAGATGGGGTCATTTGAGTTGATCGACAGCCAGTGAGTCAAAGTCGGTAAATGGGTAGTCCGAGTTACTGTTCACTTGGTAATTATCACTATACATACACTGTATAGCTGGGGCCCTACAGATGGGTACCTTTAGGTATATTTGTACACTTCCGCTTGCGATAATATATATATTATTTTCATTTTCACATTACGATTATCGTCTAAATACGCTTTAGAATTATATACTTAGGAAATTGGGAAAATGGGACAAGGTTATCTCAAGCTATCTGCTATAAGTTCATCCACTATCCGTTATTTTTTACCAAACACCTGACAGGGGATAAGCTAGCAAATTGAATTTAAAGTGTTTGGTAAAATAAGGGGTTGAACTAGCTTATAAGTATAAAATGACATAAATGGACATTTTTAGTTAATGCTTAAAAATGAGAGAGAATGTTCATTTAATGAAGGATAAACAAGGAATTTAATTAAAATAATAAGGGTAAAAATGACAGAAAAAAATGAAACACTATAAGCTATAAGCTCAAATGCTACTTCAAGTAGCGTATGAAAAAACGCTATAAGCTAGTGGAAAAACGGTATAAGCTCGTGGTTACCAAATACCTTTACTTTTTTTCCCACAAGCTTATCTGTTATAAGCGAGCGAATTAGCCTTACCAAACAGACCCTTAATATAAAAAAAAAAGTTTAGTTTTAATTAATAATAATCCTATGTTATTGTTTTTACACCATGCCAGATGCCCTTTATCTTAATTTAAAGTTTCAAATTAGTCTTTTATTTTTTTTGTTTCAATTTAATTAGTATCATATGTTTTAAAACGTTAATTTCAAGGCAAATTGTTGGCTGATCTACAATGAGTAATGCATGTATGTCACAACACAATCTGTTGTATCAATTGTGCGACAAATCATGACCTAAAAAGCCGTCACAAAAAGCAAAAAAAGACCAATTTGACCAATATTATCAACATTTTAGAACATGTGAGACTAAACATAAACTAAAATTAACTTTAAAGAACTAATTTGACAAAAAAAAAGGATAAATAACTGAAATGAAATTTTAAATTAAAATAGAATACCACTGGAATAATTTGTACAACTTTCAAATTAATTCTTACGAGAGAAAAACTTCTGTAAAGTAAAACTTTTATACTCATCATGCATGACTTTAAACTGTCAAAAAAATATATGATTTTTTTTCTTTTGACTATATATTAGTCTTTATAAGTCATACACATGTTCCCTAGGCAAAGTATGAAAATTCGTGACAAAAAAACAAGGCAAGATATGGAAATTGTTCATTCACATTATTATTATTATTATTATTATAAGTAATGTTTTATCTCAAATAAATTGTAATAAAAGATAGTTGCATACTATATTAAAAGCTCTAATATTCATCATAGGTTCACAAAAAAAAAAAAGGTTACGCGTCATGGAAATTAAAGAGAATTGAAGGAAGGAATCAAGGAAAGAGAAACAAGTCACCGCCTTTATAATTATCTTCTCCATGTCGGCACTCTTGGGATAAACCATAAACCAGTTAAAGTCTCCAGTACTCGTCCACTCCACTCTAGCTAGCTTCTTACAGTTTCAACTTTCAACTTTACCTTTCCGCGTTTGAAATCAAGCTTTGATTGCGATTTTCCATTTTTTTTTTTGGTCTTTCCCCCTGTGGAATTTCAGTTCAATGGTGAATATAGTTGAGCAAAAAAAAAAGTTCATTGGTGAATATTTTCATTTTTTGGTAAAATTTAAAGACTGTCTAAGATTGTAAAAAAAAAAAAAACTTAATTTCGATAATCTTTAATATCAATTAGAAATTAAATTTATAATATGTATAATCAATTTAAAATTGAAATAAGAAACCTATTTTTTATTTTTTAAAAAATAAATTCATTTAAAAATCACCCTCTAATTTTATATATGAGGAAGATTCACATACAAAAGTTATTCTTCAAACAATGTACGATGGAATCATTTTATAATATTACTCAATTATATGTTTTCATGTTATTAAAGATTTGACTACAATGTTAGAAAGCTTTTGCGTACCCAAAAAAAGATAAAACTTATATTAAGTTACAACCATCAAATTTGTCCTGTTTTTAATTAAGAAAAACAAAAAATTGTCGCTAACTGCCATACTATGTTTTAAAAAGTGGATAAAGTCAAACTGTTTCATGAGTGTTTGTATGTGTTTAACAAAGAACATTACGAAATAGACCAATAGAACTTGATATAATTTCTGTAAAAAAAAAAGCTTAGTTTATACATGTAGGAGGTATTTGGTTTGTTTCATTTTGATTTTGATTTTCATGTTCAGCTCACGTGTTTTTATTAATAATTTACAAATATTATCTTATTTTTATTTATTTATATATTTACTTTTAGGTTCTGTGAAAAATAATATTGAAAGTTCAATATATATATATATATATATATGTTACTGAGAAAAAAGTACGCAAAAGTTGTAAAACACCAAATAGTATACATACCCCAAAGTCAATACACCCAAAAATGGGGCAATTATAATAATAGTATTTCACAAATTCTGAAGGCTTTTATTTTGGTTAGCTGTGGTACTAAAACACGTCTAACGACACGTAGTACTTCACAATCTTTGCGCTGTAGAAGCAAGTCAAGCAACACGTAAACACGGCCTTTCACTCGACGTGTATCCATGGATTCGCGAGTGAATATTTTAACTAATAATTTGATCTGGGTTTTAAGTTGATGCCTCCAGTCATACAAGTTGATGCCTCGGAATTTCGAGCTAATACCATTTTCAATGAAATGCATCGTGATTAGGATGAAAATCTCCTGTATCACTTTTCTGTTATATTCTCTATCTTCTACTAATGATAATATGTCATATAATAAAATAAAATTATAACTTATTAACACATATACATATCTCACGTCTTTGATTGGTGGGAGACAGGGAAACAACATTTTTTAGGACATGAGATGTTTGTTCTCGTCATTATGGATGTAAATCTCATGTCTCACTTTCCTGTCACATTCCCTGTCTCCCATCAATGACAATATGTCACATAATAAAATAAAATTATAACTGTTCCGGACTGGGCCGAGGCCCAATCCGAAGAGTCACACTCCAGCCCATTACCAACGTCAGTTCCCACCGCCTTGCCTCGAGACCAAATCGACGTGGCCAATCCAACGGTCCTTGGCATTTCGCCCAGCTCATCACAGGTCGGCAACGATCTGACGGTTCCCCGGGTTCCCCGGTAACCGCCCTCAAACTCCTATAAAAGGAGAGCCACTTCAAACGATTGAGGTATTATTATTCATTTCATCACCTTTTCACTTACCTCTTACACGCACTGACTTGAGCGTTAGAGTGTTTGCAGGTACACCACCACCATGCGCCGTCATCATCCGACCTGACGCTGCCGTATCGCTTCTCTCCGGTCATCCTCTAAAGTTACGCCCGTAACATTGGCGCCGCCTGTGGGAATCATTTCGATTTCATTTTTCTTTGCTCGACACTTGTCGAGACGATGATGGATCGGCACCAGGTCGCGACTCGCAGCTCCACTGCGCGAACGCAGATCTTGAACCACCGATCCTCCGATAGCTCCTGAACCACCTCACCACGAACCTGTTAATTTGGCCGTGGAACATGAGAGACAGAGGAGTAACCTTCCACCTCCCCATCGAATCGACGCCGTTCGATCCGCGACCCGTGAATTCATTCGAGCCATCTTTGTCAAGCAATGCACGCCGTAATCAACGCCTCGATCGAATGGAGAATCAGCAGAAGGAAATCCCCGTTCGCATTGCCACACAAGTCGAAAACAGAGAAGATCATGGTTCTCGTTCTACTCAGAGGTCGAAGGAGTCTGCAAATCTCGACTGCTCATCGCCACCACCGCGGGCACGACTCGCATCACTCGTGGATAGAGCACACAAAAATAACCGTTCGGTGGGTCGTACTCCGTCGTGCCATCGCCCCTGCCCGACGCGCGCGTCCCGTCGCGAGGATACCACCGCGAGTAGTGACACTCCTCCTAGAAGAGCCGCCTCAGCATCTAGGCGGCATGTCAAATCTTACGGGCACACTTCTCACCGCCGCGCTCGCCTGCTTTCATCAACTCCATCTCAGAGCGATGACACAGGTGACTCGTACAAGGCTTTTGGTCCTTTTACGTCCAAAGTCATGAAATTCCCGATTCCGAAGCATCTTCAGAAACCACCCGCTTTGGACTCATACGACGGCACCACCGACCCCGACGAACATGTTGGTTGCTTTGATACTGTCATGGGCTATCGAGGCGCCCAAGGGCCGGTGAAGTGCAGAATCTTCCCCCTCACTCTGAAGAAGGCGGCGCTGTCTTGGTTCCAGACTCTTAGGAAAAATTCCATTGGTTCCTGGACTGAGCTCGTTAGCCAGTTCTCCGCACATTTCACTGCGTCTAAAGTCCAACCCAAGTCGACAGCGGCTCTGGCGGCAATTCAGCAGGAGAAAGATGAGTCTATCAGAGACTACGTCGGGCGTTTCAACAAAGAGGCCATTCTGGTAAAGAAATGCTCTGACGAGATGAAGCTGTACTTGTTAGAGCAAGGCCTGATCGAAGGAAGTTTATTTAGCGTCGACATTGGTGTCGACCGACCGAGGACCCTGAACGAGTTCCTGAAGCGAGCTCAGAAACATATGAATTATGAAGAAAAGTTGATGACATCGAGAACTAAAGGTAAGACCCAGGAGAAAGCTGGTGGACAACGCGAAGACAAGTCGCGTAAGGAGAAGGAACGCCGTGGTCCGAAGTGGTATGACGAATATACCCCTTTGAACACTACACCCAAGCGCATACTGAATGAGTGCGCGAACACCGAATTCCGTGATGCCGGAGTCAGATTTCCCCAGAGGGGAAAAGAGATGCCGAACGCTGATAAATCGAAATACTGCCACTTCCACAAGTGTGTTGGGCACGAGACTGATGAATGCTTTCACCTGAAGGATGTCATAGAACAACTAATCAAGAAAGGGAAGTTGACTAGATACGTGAAAGGAAAACCAAGATCCGGGGATAGAAGGTCTAGATCTAGATCACCTCGACCTCAAAAGAAAGAATCAACTTCTGTGACGCAACGCGAAGGAGCAGCTCGTGCATTCGAAGAGAAATCTCGTCCTCCTCCTGTCGCCATGGTCATTTCCGGAGGATTCTCCGATAAGAAGGGGGCGAGCATCAATTCGGCAAAATGGAAGTTGAGAGAAGCAATGACCGCTTATCGCTTTCTCTTCATCAAGCCGCAGATAAGTGGAAGACCACCCTAGCCTTTTCGTGATGAAGACTTGGTGAATGAAAGGCCGAACTACTTGATTCCCTGGTGAAAGCCTATATGGCTAACTTTGACGTCAGAAGAATCTTGATAGACCAGGGGAGCTCGGCGGATATCATGTTCCATGAGTTATTCAAAACCTTGAAACTTCCGGAAAAAGATCTCGTACCATACCCGGGGTCTGATCTGACTGGGTTCAACGGTTCGAAGACAAAGCTGTTGGGCTATGTGGAGTTGATGGTGACTTTTGGAGAACAACCGATCTCCAAAACTGTGAAGGTCCAGTTTATTGTATTACCATGCAAGTCCGTTTACAACTGCATCATCGGACGCCCGACGCTGGGTGAACTCGGAGCTGTAACCTCGACAGTCCACTTGAAAATGCGCTTCCATGATAACGAGCACAAAGTCGTCACCATCGCAGCGGATCAAGAAGCTGCGAGGAGATGCTATCTTTTATCTTTAAAGGCCGACGAGCCAAGAGAAGAAAAGCAACTTCTGTCGACCAAGAAACCCGACCGCAAAGTCGCTGCAGAGGTCAATCTCACCGATTTTGACGCCAGGATTGAGATCGAAGATGAAATACCGGAGAACGACCCCCTAGCCCGCGAGCTCCAGCAAAAAAATTAAAAGGCTTGCACCGATGGAGAGTTCATCCGAGTTCAGCTAGAGAAGACCACTGGAAGACGGTGAAGCTTGGTGCCGACCTCCCCGAACAGGTCAAATTGCAACTAACAGAGTGCTCAAGTCCAATGCGCACCTCTTCGCTTGACTCTGGCGACATGCCAGGTATTTCTCCCGATATCGCTTGCACACCAACTCACTCTCGACCCCAAGGCTCATTGGGTAGCTCGAGTCAGCCGTAAGCAAGCTCCTGAAAAAGTCAAGCCGCGACCAAAGTCGTTGAAAACCTGATAAAGGCTGAATTCATTAGGGAGGTCAAATATACTACTTGGCTATCAAATGTTGTATTAGTTAAAAAATCTAATGGAAAATGGCGCATGTGTGTTGATTACACTGATCTTAACAAGACATGTCCCAAAGACGCCTACCCCCTCCCTAATATCGACAAACTCGTCGATAATTCCTCCGGATTTCAGTTGTTGTCTTTCATGGATGCATACTCTGGTTACAACCAGATTCCGATGCACCATGCCGATCAAGAAAAAACCGCGTTCATGACCGATAAAAGCAATTACTGCTATAACGTGATGCCTTTTGGCCTCAAGAACGCTGGAGCAACATATCAGCGCATGATGAATAAAGTCTTTGTCAACCAAATCGGTAGAATGCTGGAGGTATATATAGATGATATGATAGTAAAAACGACGAGGGAAATCGACCACGTCGTCGATCTTAGAGAAGTCTTTGCTGAAATACGAAGACATAATATGAGGCTCAATCCCGAAAAGTGCACTTTCGGAGTACGAGCTGGGAAATTTCTAGGTTTTTATCTAACCGAGAGGGGAATCGAGGCCAACCCCGACAAATATCGAGCTGTCACAGAGATGTAGCAACCATCGTCGAAGAAAAACATCCAGCAGCTCACTGGAATGCTCGCATCCCTGACGAGGTTTATCTCAAAGTCTGCAGAACATGCGTTGCCTTTCTTCCGCTTGCTCAAAAAGGGAATTCAGTTCGAATGGTCGCCCGAGTGCGAAGAAGCCTTAACACAGGTAAAACGCATACTGTCCCAACCGCCAGTCTTGACGAGACCGTATCCAGGGGAGGTCCTTTATCTCTACTTGGCAAAGGTTCAACGAAGCTCAGAGTGCCGCCCTCATTCGCTAAACAGGATGAGGGCCGAGACCGGCCTATTTTATAAGCAAAGCACTTCAGGCCCGTGAGCCGAGATACCGTAAAATCGAGAAAGTCGCGCCAGACCGATAATCGCGGCTCGACGCTGAGACAATACTTCTAGCACATCTCATAGTGGTCCGAATCGACCAACCAATCAAACAGATTCTACACAGCCTGACCGGCAGGCGTATGATCAAGTGGTCGGTTGAGTTGTCCGACCGGAGTTACTTTGAGCCGAGACAAACTATCAAAGCCCAGTGCTTGGCGGATTTCATTGCCGAGATGACTCCTGGGGTTACAGAACCATGTTCCAGATGGACGGTCCATGTCGACGGATCGTCGAATTCCAAAGGCAGTGGCGTTGGCTTATTGCTCGAGAACGACGACGGGCTGATTGTCGAGTTTTCATTGGGATTCTCCTTTCCCACCTCCAACAACCAGGCAGAGTAACGGCGTGTTTAGTCGGCCTCACATCGCTCGAGACTTCCGCCAAGAGGTAAAACTCGAATCGATTCTCACTAGTTGTGTCCCAGATTGGTGGAGAATACCAGGCTAAAGATCCACTTCTTCAAAAATACCTCGCCTGGTAAAAAGAAAATGAGCGACTTCTCCTCGGTTGAGATCGTGACACGTCTCGAGAGAACAAAACACCAGAGTCGACATTTTGTCCAAACTCGCCAAAGACGAAGCTCGAAACAACAGATCGGTGATACAAGAAACACTGGCCAAGCCTAGCATTACTGCAGTGGTTGATGCCACTTATGACGAAGCACTGAGAAAACTGCCGAAATTCTGCTTTGCAATTTCCCAGGCAAGTGTCGAGGATTTGGCTGATGAGCCCGACAGTTGGATGACACCCATTCAAGAGTTTATTCAACTTAGTCAACTACCTGATGATGAGAAGGAGGCTGCCAAAATCTGAAAGAAAGCATCTTCATACTCTGTGATCGACGGTATCTTATATCGAAGAGGGTTCTCCACCCCCCTGTTGAAATGCCTCGACGATACACGAGTGCAATATGCACTTGCTGAAGTGCATGAAGGCATATGTGGGCAACACCTTGGAGGATGTTCCTTAGCAAAGAAAATCCTCCGCTACAGATACTATTGGCCAACTCAATGCGACGCAACATCGCTCATGAAGAAATGCGACAAATGCCGTGAGACATGGAGATCTACGCTAGCTCCTCCTACAGAGTTAACATCCCTGACATCACCATGGCCATTTGCCTGGTGGGGGATTGATATACTTGGACCTTTTCCAACGGCTCCCGGACAGGTGAAGTACCTGGTCATATGGTAGATTACTTTACCAAGTGGGCGAGGCAGAGCCCTGGCAAAGATAATCGCAAAGAACTTGATTAAGTTCTTCAAAAGATATATTCGACGAGGTTCGGATTCCTGTGGTGGTCGCCATCGACAACGAACACACCGCAGATCGCGGATTCGAAAGACTATGGAAGACCTCGACATCAAACAAAGACTTCACCTCGGTAGAACACCCCTGCATTTAACGGTCAAGCCGAGGCCGCGAACAGGTTATTTTACGAGGTCTCAAACGGTTGTTAGACGAGGCTGGCGGCAATCGGGCGTAAGAGCTTCCCCGAGTGCTTTGGGCGTGTCGGACTACTCCACATTCAACGACAGAGAATCCCCTTTCGCCTCACTTATGGGATCGAGGCGCTTATTCCCGCCGAGATCGGGGAACTTAGTTGGAGAACCTCACATCCCAGAGTAGCATTGACAACCGCCGAGTGTACGAGAAGAACTTGACCTCCTCGACGAATGCAGGAACTCGGCACTTGGCGAGGTCGCAGAAACAGAAGATCGCAAAGAAGATACAACCAAAGTGTTGTACCCAGAGAATTCATGCCTGGAGATCTAGTTCTTCGACGAGCCGATGTTGGCCTCAAGAACGCCCCACAAGGGAAACTTATTCAATTGGGAAGGCCCGCATGTAATCATCGCAAAGACCGCACCGCGCCTACACCCTCGAGACACTACAAGGACAGCAAATTCCAAGAACTTGGAATGCGGCAAAAATGAAGAAATATTATAGTTGAAACAATTGTATCCGAAACACACAAAGTGAAGCAATAAAGTATGATTGAAGAAAACAAACACTGTTATCGAGCCTCGTGCCGAGACCGCGTGCACGAGCCCGCGACTTGCCGAGACCGCGTGCACGAGCTCGTGATGACAAAGCCTTGTGCGTTTGCACAAGCACCCTGACCGACCTCGTGCCGAGACCGCGTGCACGAACTCGTGACGACAAAGCCTTGTGCGTTTGCACAAGCACCCTGATCGACCTCGTGCCGAGACCGCGTGCACGAGCTCGTGACGATAAAGCCTTGTGCGTTTGCACAAGCACCTGACCGACCTCGTGCCGAGACCGCGTGCACGAGCTCGTGACGATAAAGCCTTGTGCGTTTGCACAAGCACCCTGACCGACCTCGTGCCGAGACCGCGTGCACGAGCTCGTGACGACAAAGCCTTGTGCCGAGACCGCGCGCACGAGCTCGTGATGACAAAGCCTTGTGCGTTTGCACAAGCACCCTGACCGACCTCGTGCCGAGACCGCGCGCACGAGCTCGTGACAACAAAGCCTTGTGCGTTTGCACAAGCACCCTGACCGACCTCGTGCCGAGACCGCGCGCACGAGCTCGTGATGACAAAGCCTTGTGCGTTTGCACAAGCACCCTGACCGACCTCGTGCCGAGACCGCGTGCACGAGCTCGTGATGATAAAGCCTTGTGCGTTTGCACAAGCACCTGATGAAGAGATCGACCTCGTGCCGAGACCGCGTGCACGAGCTCGTTGACAAAACCTTGTGCGTTTGCACAAGCAACCTGACCGACCTCGTGCCGAGACCGCGGGCACGAGCTCGTTGACAAAGCCTTGTGCGTTTGCACAAGCACCCTGACCGACCTCGTGCCGAGACCGTGTGCACGAGCTCGTGATGACAAAGCCTTGTGCGTTTGCACAAGCACCCTGACCGACCTCGTGCCGAGACCGCGCGCACGAGCTCATGATGACAAAGCCTTGTGCGTTTGCACAAGCACCCTGACCGATCTCGTGCCGAGACCGCGTGCACGAGCTCGTGATGACAAAGCCTTGTGCGTTTGCACAAGCACCTGATGAAGAGATCGACCTCGTGCTGAGACCGCGTGCACGGGCTCGTGATGATAAAACCTTGTGCGTTTGCACAAGCACCTGATGAAGAGATCGACCTCGTGACGAGACCGCATGCACGAACTCGTGACAAAGCCTTGTGTGTTTGCACAAGCACCCTGACCGACCTCGTGCCGAGACCGCGCGCACGAGACCGCGAGCACTAGCTCGTGATGATAAAGGCTTGTGCGTTTGCAGGTGCACCTGATGAAGAGATCGACCTCGTGCACGAGCTCGTGACAAAACCATGCACAAACACGACATGATGATGCTTACAGTTCCTTACGGACAAGGACGTTGAACGTCGACATCAACGGACTTCGACAAACAAGTCACCACCTCGACCACCATCTGAGGTATGGAAAAATAGATTTTCTCTTCATGCTACTGTTTAGCGTCATTTCTTCCTTCCATTTTAGCTAGTTTTTATGCTTCCAAATCATGTCAAACTGATGGGTTTTTTTCTTCATGATATTACCCACCTTTCTAACCAATTATTTGAGCTTGTAAAACAAATTTCTTTCTCTGTTTTCTGCAACAGGCAGTGCCCAAAAACCCTTTCTTTTTGGTTCGTTTTGATTTCTTGTCTTAGGTCGTTGTACGTTGCTTCTTATTGTTGTTGTTGTCGATTTATCTGTTGTAGCATCAGATAACCTTTTTCATGAACTTTTGATCAAAAACCCTAACTTTGTGTTAGAGGAAAAATATATTTAAGTTCTTGAGTTTTAATATTTACTGGGTTGTAGTTAAGATTGGGGTTATGAGAGCTAAGTGTTATTAGAACCCATAGATCGAACTGAGTTATGCTTGTATTAGGAAGTCTGACTCCCGAGATCGTGTGATTTCCGAACCCGAGGACGTGGAAGCAGTGGGATCCAGATCGAGAGCTGTACGTGTCGAGGTCGACTGAGAAGCGTACGTGTCGAGATCGAGTAAGAGAAGTCGTTGTCGAGCAGCATTAACTTGGAGTTCGGTAAGGGCAACTTTTAGACATTATTAAGACTTTATTTTATATGTTATTGTGTATGGATTCCTTGATTGGTGTCGAGCTTGAAATGTTGTGATATGATTGAGTTTTTGCATGTATTTAATATGTGATTGAATATATGTTGTGAATTGTGTATTGCATGTTGAATTGCGTTTCTTCATGTCGAGCTTGCTCTTTTATTTGACATGCGGTTGAATATCTTGTGTATAACTCTTTGAATATTGTAAGCGGAGAGCTGTTCATCGAGTGAGCGAGCTAGGCGAGTCGTATGACGTTTTTGAGCCGTGACCCGGATAACTAAGGGTGCTAGGTCCCCTTTTTGTTTACGGGAGATTGACTAGACGTCGCATTATCAGTTTGGGGTTGGACCTGCTGATTAATGCATGGTATCGGTTTGGGGTTGGACCTGCCGCTTACCTATTACGTCAGTTTGGGGATGGACCTGCTGACGATATTCCGGAATAAGAGTCGAGTCGAGTCTAGAGTGAGATGGTCGAGTCACGTTGGTGAATGTTATACTTTGCTGTTTGCTTATTTCTTTATGCCGTGCTTATCTTGTATTGTTGAGAAGTTGACCCTTTCCCGTGGTACCTTCAATCCATGACGGTTACCCAGGCGATGTCGAGGGCGCAGGAACTCGGCAAACAGATGATGGCGAGGAGGAGGTCGACGAGGAGCAGGGCGACGACCTCTATTTGTCGTGATTGATTATGTTGTTGGATGTTTGTTTTTCTGATGACTGTACTTTGTTTTTCTTTGTGTTCAGAGGTCGTGACCATTTTGGGCAGTATTGTTTTATCGTTTCAGGGTAGACTGGCGGTTTACTTTTGGAGCAGCCCCCTGCGTGGGAGTCTGCCGGAAGTACCCCCAGGGTATGATTACTCTCTTGAAGACGTCATACCTTAGGTGTATTTTCTTTGTACATTTACTACTCTGTATTTTGTATACATTATTATTTCGAGTGATATATATATGTATGTTATGCATGTATGTTTTATTAGAATTTATGTCTTGTGTCTTAGTTGCACCATGTTTTGAAAAGTCAGAATTACTCGATGTGCACGAGTTGGTTTTATAAAAAAATAGACCGCATTTTTAAAAGGCACAAGAGTACCGCTTTAAAACACATCTCATACAGTTTAGTTGAGCTCGGTGTGTTGAGCTCGTGAACTCGAGCTCGGTATATTGAGCTCGGTAGCGTCCCGTAAACGGTCGTTACATTGTTGGTATCGAGCTTGATTCTGCTCGACCGAGCTGTGCATAGGAATTTGGACTGGTCACTGTGTCGGGATGTGTGTGTCGGGTACATGGTTGTACTATGTTGATTGCTGTTTGATTAAGTGAAGCACTTATTGCTTGAGAAATTGTTTGAACTATTTCTTGATTGAAGCAGTGTGTTTTAACACATCCTTGTTGTGAGATTCTGACAGGGTTTTGAACTTTGTGGAATCTAATGCCACCTCGCAGAGAGACAAACAGAATCGAGAACGCCGACATGGAACGAGCAATTCAAGCTATGATCGAGATGGCGGCAGCCATGGCTCAAAGAATCACCGCCAGAACTCAACAGGCTAACGCGATGGCTCAACAGACGGCAGCGTTAACCCAGCAGAACTTACAGCAACAGCAGCGAGCAGAGCGAAATGCTGAAGCTAGAGGATTGGCAGACTTTAGGAAGCATGATCCACCGAAGTTCTACGGTGAGCCAAACCCAGATAAAGCTGATCTTTGGATGCAAGAGATCGAGAAGATCTTCGAGGCACTCCATTGCCCGAATAACGTGAAGGTCGACTACGCCACCTACTTACTGCTAGGAGACGCAGAGTATTGGTGGAAAGGAGTGAAGCAAACATTTATAGCAGAACGTCGCGAGATGACCTGGGAGCTTTTCCGTGAAAGGTTCTTGGACAAGTACTTCCCAGATACTGCACGAATCGAGAAGGAGCAAGAGTTTCTTCAACTGCAGCAAGGCGGTATGACGGTGTCCGAGTATGCAGCCAAGTTTGAGTCGCTGGCGAGGTATTTCAGTGCATTTCGTGATCGAGCTGACCAAAGATGGTTAAGTGAGAGATTCCAACGAGGTCTGAGATTTGACATTCAGAAGTCGGTGGTGTCATTGAGGATTCGAAACCTCCAAGAGCTGATAGATCGCTGTGTCGAGGTAGAAGGAGTAAGAAGCCACAAGAAGAAGACTGTTGTAGGCAGACCGGTGAGACCCCAGAGTGCGGGGCAGAGATTTGCACAGAAAGGGAAACAACTACAGAAGAAGCCGTACGACCGACCTCAGGGGAACAACAACAACAGGGGACAATATCGTCCGATGACCCAGGGAGCGAGGAGCGGAGGTCAGACCGGTGTCGAGGTGATTTGTTTCCGTTGTGGGAAGACGGGACATTACGCCAATAATTGTACTCAGAAGGAGGAGGTGTGCTACAACTGTAAGAAGCCAGGGCATTTTGCCAAGGATTGTCCCACACCTAAAGCTGAACCAAAGAATGCTTGCAGCGGCCAAAGGGAAGCGCCAGGTAGCTAAAGGCGTAGTCTTACGCATGAGTGGCGAGGAAGCAGAGCGAGTGAAGATCTTATTCAAGGTGAATGTGAGATTGAGGGTAAATCCTTATCCGTTTTCTTTGATTCGTGCAACCCATTCCTTTATTTCTTCGATTGTGAACCATTTGAACTTGACTGTGATCGCTACTGCTCAAATTGGTAGTTACAACCCCAGCTGCTAAAACCTTAGTCACAAACACTGCATGTCTTAATTGTGTAGTGGTTATTCAGAGTAGAAAGTTTGTGGTCAATTTGGTTTGTTTGCCTCTTAAGGGCCTAGATGTCATCCTCGAGATGGATTGGTTGTCACACCACCATGTCCTCTTGGATTGTGCCCGTAAAACTGTAATTTTTCCAGACCTTGGAGTCTCCAATTATCTTTCTGCTGAACGTATCAGAGTTTCTTTGAAAGAAGGAACTAGGGAATACATGTATCCGCTAGTTCTAAGTTTTCCACAGATCGACGTGAAGAATGTACGGTGGTGTGTGACATTGAGGACGTTTTCAAGACGTGCCAGGGTTACCACCGGCGAGAGGTCGAAGTTCTCCATCGACCGATTCCAGGTGACAGGACCGATTTCCAAAGCGCCATACAGGATGTCTCTGCCGAGATGAAAGAATCGAAGTCCCAGATCGAACACGGAGTCAAAGCAATTCATACGACCGAGCGTGTCACCGTGGGGAGCTCAGTGTTGTTGGTTAAGAAGAAGGATGGACGATCAAGATCTGGCGTGGACTATCGCGAGCTCAACAAGGTTACCGTGGAAGAACCGTTATCCGTTACCTCGTATTGACGACTTGATGGATCAACTTCGTGAGCGGCGATCTTTTCCAAGATAGACTTGAAGCTCGGGCTACCATCGATTCGCGTGAAGGAGGAAGATGTCCCCAAAACAGCTTTCAGGACTAGGTACGGTCACTACGAGTACTTGGTGATGCCGCTTGAGTGACGAATCGCGCCACCGTGTTTATGGACTACATGAATAGGATTTTCCATTCGTTCTTGGATCAGCTTGTTGTAGTGTTCATCGACGACATCCTCGATCTACTCGAGGAACCGAGAAGAGCACGAAGAACACTTACGCCGAGCATCGCAGATATTACGAGAGAAGCAACTCTATGCCAACCTGTCGAAGTGTGAATTTTGGCTCGAAGAGGTGAATTTTCTTGGTCACGTGATTTCCAAAGAAGGGATAGCTGTGGATCCAACTAAGATTGAAGCTGTGCTAGCGTGGGAACAGCCGAAGACGGTTACCGAGGTCAGGAGTTTTGTTGGCTTAGCAGGCTATTATCGAAGATTCATTGAAGATTTCTCGAAGATTGTCGCGCCTCTTACACGACTTACAAGGAAGGATCAACCTTTTGCCTGGACCGAGGAGTGTGAAGCCAGTTTTCAAAGACTGAAGGAGCTTTTGACGACAGCGCCCGTGTTGATTTTGCCCTAACCAGAAGAGCCTTACGAGGTGTATTGTGATGCGTCACACCAGGGATTGGGATGCGTGCTGATGCAACATCGGAAGGTGGTCGCGTATGCTTCAAGACAGCTTAAGATTCACGAGAGGAACTACCCTACTCACGACTTGAGCCGGGCAGCAGAGTTTTTGGCGTCAAGATATGGAGACACTACCTTTACGGGAGCACTTCATCGCTTTAGCGATCACAAGAGCTTGAAGTACACTGCTCGATCGTAAAGAGCTCAACATGCGTCGGCGTAGATGGACGTAATTTCAAGGACTACGACTTTACGTTGGAATACCATCCCGGTAAGGCTAACGTAGTAGCAGATGCATTGAGCAGGAAGAGCGTTCTAGTTTCCTCAATGATGATCAAGGAGTTGGAGATGCTCGAGAAGTTCCGAGACTTGAAGTTGAGTGTCGAAGTTTCACCGGGGAAGCTGAGATTTGGTATGCTTACCATTTCTAACAGATTGTTGGACGAGATCCGAGACCAGCAAGTTCATGACGAGCTCCTGCAAGAGAAGGTTCAGTTGATAGCGCAAGGGAAGGCGACAGAATTCCAAGTCGGAGCGGACGACATCTTAAGATGCAATGGTCGAGTGTGTGTACCTAACGTAGCCGAGCTGAGAAAGTTAATACTTGATGAAGCGCATAAGAGCAACTTTAGTATTCACCCAGGAGTTACGAAGATGTATCAAGACTTGAAGAAGCATTTTTGGTGGTCCGGAATGAAGAAGCAAGTGGCTGAGTACGTAGCTTCGTGTTTGACATGTCAGAAAGCAAAGGTGGAGCACCAACGACCTGCGGGAATGCTACAATCGCTTGACGCATCAAAGATGGAAATGGGATAGTATTTCCATGGATTTCGTTGTAGGTTTACCGAAGACGCAGAAGAAGAATGATTCGATTTGGGTGATCGCCGACCGATTGACCAAATCGCCATTTCTTACCAAAGGAGGTCGACATACAACGTGGAAAGTCGACCGAGATCTACATCGCGAGATAGTGCGACTTCATGGTATACCTCTTCGATCGTGTCGGACCGAGATCCAAGTTCACGCCTCATTTTGGAGGGAATTGCAAGGAGCGATGGAACCGAGCTCGTGCTTAGCTCGGCATATCATCCTCGACCGACCACGACCGAGAGAACGATCCAATCACTTGAAGATTTGTTGCGGCGTGTACCTTAGATCACCGAGGAAGTTGGGACGACGCCCTACCATTGGTGGAGTTCACCTACACAACAGCTTCCATGCGAGTATTGGAATGGCACCTTTTGAAGCACTGTATGGACGTATATGTCAGACGCCTCTTTGTTGGTACCAGGATGGCGAGCGTTCTGTTGTAGGACCAGATATGATCCAGCAGACTACTGAGAAGATCCGTTTGATCGAGATAGGATGCGAACGCCTCAAAGTCGACGAAGAGTTATGCCGACCAACGACGCCGACCACTCGAGTTCGAAGAAGGAGAACATGTATTTCTTAGAGTCACCCCACCATCGAGTTGGTCGAGCGATCAAATCCAAGAAACTTACCCCTAAATTTATTGGACCTTATCAGATTCTTCGTCGTATTGGTCCAGTGGCATATCAGATTGCCTTGCCACCCTTCTTGTCAAACATTCATGATGTCTTTCACGTCTCACAATTGCGGAAGTATGTTTTCGACCCCTCTCATGTCATCGAACCGGATGTGATTCAACTAAGGGACGACTTATCCTTCGAAGCATCACCAGCAAGTATCGTTGATCGGAAAGCCAAGCGATATGAACAAAGAGATTCAACTTGTCAAAGTTGTGTGGGATCGTAAGACCGAGATGCGACTGGGAGCTGGAGGAGAAGATGAAGACTCAAGACTGAACTTTTCCGAGGTAAGAAACTTATTTGCAATTTCGAGGACTAAATTTTTTAGAGGAGAGATTGTAACACCTGAGGACGAGATCGACCTCGTATTAGACGTCGGATCGAGACCTCGCCGAGATCTCGTGTCGAGACCTCGTACCAAGAGCTCGTGTCGAGAGCGCGTGCCGTGGTCATTTGCCGAAATGAGGAGACCGCGCGGCACTAGCCAGCCGAAATGAGGAGGTCGCGTGTCGAGTTGATGAAGTCGCGTACCGAGCTGAGGAGGTCGCATGTCGAACTGAGGAGGCCGCGTGCACGAACTCGTGTTAGAGCCTTGTGCGCTTGCACGAGCACCCTGGTCGACATCGTGTCGAGATGATATCACTCGTATTCTTACGAACGTTATTCAGCGTTATTATTATATTGTTGTAATATTTATATATTCGGTTTGCAGTTCTCGACGCGGTGTTGTAGATCTGAACCTATAGAGTAGAGGGTAATCATGAGAGAGGGGAGATTAGATGGGTAGATTGATTGATGGGATTGGCATCTCATAACTGGAGTTACGATAACGCCCTTCCCTCACCAGCTGTATACCACGATCGGTTCCCTCAAACATTCACTTTCTCTTTTCTTCTTTCTTCTTTCTTCTTCCTTCCTTCTCTGAGTTTCCTTCTTTCTCTCCAAAACTTCCATCGAAGAACCTTGAGTTCCATCGAGCTTCTGCATAAACTTTCTTCATCAACCTTGTTCCTCATCATCTTCTCGATATATATATCACCATCTCGACCACCATCTGAGGTATGGAAAAACAGATTTTCTCTTCATGCTACTGTTTAGCGTCATTTCTTCCTTCCATTTTAGCTAGTTTTTATGCTTCCAAATCATGTCAAACTGATGGGTTTTCTTCTTCATGATATTACCCACCTTTCTAACCAATTATTTGAGCTTGTAAAACAAATTTCTTTCTCTGTTTTCTGCAACAGGCAGTGCCCAAAAACCCTTTCTTTTTGGTTCGTTTTGATTTCTTGTCTTAGGTCGTTGTACGTTGCTTCTTGTTGTTGTTGTTGTCGATTTATCTGTTGTAGCATCAGATAACCTTTTTCATGAACTTTTGATCAAAAACCCTAACTTTGTGTTAGAGGAAAAATATATTTAAGTTCTTGAGTTTTAATATTTACTGGGTTGTAGTTAAGATTGGGGTTATGAGAGCTAAGTGTTATTAGAACCCATAGATCGAACTGAGTTATGCTTGTATTAGGAAGTCTGACTCCCGAGATCGTGTGATTTCCGAACCCGAGGACGTGGAAGCAGTGGGATCCAGATCGAGAGTTGTACGTGTCGAGGTCGACTGAGAAGCGTACGTGTCGAGATCGAGTAAGAGAAGTCGTTGTCGAGCAGCATTAACTTGGAGTTCGGTAAGGGCAACTTTTAGACATTATTAAGACTTTATTTTATATGTTATTGTGTATGGATTCCTTGATTGGTGTCAAGCTTGAAATGTTGTGATATGATTGAGTTTTTGCATGTATTTAATATGTGATTGAATATATGTTGTGAATTGTGTATTGCATGTTGAATTGCGTTTCTTCATGTCGAGCTTGCTCTTTTATTTGACATGCGGTTGAATATCTTGTGTATAACTCTTTGAATATTGTAAGCGAGAGTCGTTTCATCGAGTGAGCGAGCTAGAAGTAGTCGTATGACGCTTTTGAGCCGTGACCGGATAACTGAGGGTGCTAGGTCCCCTTTTGTTTACGGGAGATTGACTAGACGTCGCATTATCAGTTTGGGGTTGGACCTGCTGATTAATGCATGGTATCGGTTTGGGGTTGGACCTGCCGCTTACCTATTACGTCAGTTTGGGGATGGACCTGCTGACGATATTCCGGAATAAGAGTCGAGTCGAGTCTAGAGTGAGATGGTCGAGTCACGTTGGTGAATGTTATACTTTGCTGTTTGCTTATTTCTTTATGCCGTGCTTATCTTGTATTGTTGAGAAGTTGACCCTTTCCCGTGGTACCTTCAATCCATGACGGTTACCCAGGCGATGTCGAGGGCGCAGGGAACTCGACAGCAGATGATGGCGAGGAGGAGGTCGACGAGGAGCAGGGCGACGACCTCTATTTGTCGTGATTGATTATGTTGTTGGATGTTTGTTTTTCTGATGACTGTACTTTGTTTTTCTTTGTGTTCAGAGGTCGTGACCAGTTTGGGCAGTATTGTTTTGTCGTTTCAGGGTAGACTGGCGGTTTACTTTTGGAGCAGCCCCCTGCGTGGGAGTCTGCCGGAAGTACCCCCAGGGTATGATTACTCTCTTGAAGACGTCATACCTTAGGTGTATTTTCTTTGTACATTTACTACTCTGTATTTTGTATACATTATTATTTCGAGTGATATATATATGTATGTTATGCATGTATGTTTTATTAGAATTTATGTCTTGTGTCTTAGTTGCACCATGTTTTCGAAAAGCTGTAATTACTCTGATGTGCACGAGTTGGTTTTATAAAAAAAAAAATAGACCGTACTTTTTAAAAGGCACAAGAGTACCGTTTTAAAACACATCTCATACAGGTTTAGTTGAGCTCGGTGTGTTGAGCTCGGTAACTCGAGCTCGGTATATTGAGCTCGGTAGCGGTCCGGAAACGGGTCGTTACAAAAATCTCCTGTCTCACTTTTCTGTCACATTCTCGGTCCCGCACCAATGACAATATGCCACATAATAAAATAAAATTATAACTTATTAACACATATGCATATCCTCCATCTTTGATTGGTGGGAGACAGGGAGACAACATTTTTTGGGACAAGAGATGTTTGTTCTCGTCATTATGGATGAAAATCTCATGTCTCACTTTCATGTCACATTCTCTGTCCCGCACTAATGACAATATGCCACATAATAAAATAAAATTATAACTTATTAACACATATGCATATCCCCCATTTTTGATTGGTGGGAGACAGGGAGACAATATTTTTTGGGACAAGAGATGTTTATTCTCGTCATTATGGATGAAAATCTCCTGTCTCGCTTTCCTGTCACATTCTCTGTCCCCTACCAATGACAATATGCCACATAATAAAATAAAATTATAACTTATTAACATAAAATGAAAAGAATCGAAAGACAGAGCTTTTGAGAAGAGAGAGAGAGAGAGAGAACATACATGTTCTTGATTTTCTCATTACATCTCCAAGGCTAATACTTCCAAGAACTACTTAAAGGGCGTCATATTTTGCCACGTCATGCATACCGTATAACTAGTGTATTACCTGTCGGGGCCATGCCCCCAGATTTTTTAAGATATTTGTTTTACACCTAGGCAATAATCGTGCAAGGATTACCTGTCCCTTTTCTTAAAGACTTTTACACGTCGAACATAAAAACCTCTGCTCTACGAGGCCATGCTCTTGGCCCATTTACTTTTTCATGCACCAAAGCATTTTGGCTTTTTCTACCAACACCCCCCATTGGACAACTCCCACCCCCTGTCAGCTTTTTGTAGTTGTTACAAGACCAAAATACCCTTAAATTTTCCAAACGAACTGTCACATCCCAAGTCTGCGAATCGTACGTGAATTGAGTTAACGTATTCCTACGTTAATTCAATTCACGTACCAACTAAAAAAATTTGAATTTTTGAACATCACATAAATTTAATTCTCGGTAACCTCCGTGAAATGAATTCACGTACGTTGTGAATTGAATTTATGTAACCTCCGTGAACTGAATTCACGGTAACCTCCGTGAACTGAATTCACGTACACTGTGAACTGAATTTATGTAACCTCCGTGAACTAAATTCACGGTAACCTCCGTGAATTGACTTCACGTAAGCTGTGAATTGAATTTACGTACTCCGTGAACTGAATTCACGGTAACCTCCGTGAATTGCATTCACGTACGCTGTGAATTGAATTTATGTAACCTCCGTGAACAGAATTCGCGGTAACCTCCGCGAATTGAATTCGCGTACGATTCGCAGACCCAGAATTTCTCAAGACGGGCGTTAGGCAATTTGGTCTTTTCAAAATTAAAAAGCTGACAGGGGGTGGGAGTAATCCAATGGGGGTGCTGGTAAAAAAAGCCAAGCATTTTCAAAAGAAGAACGAACGAAGAAAAGCAACCATTTATCAAAAAACGTTCAAGCAGCAACATATTCCTTAATTCCCTTCTTTTGTATCCCTCTAGTCGTTCTTTCCAAGAAGCCTTAATTCCCTTCTATCTCCATATTGAAAAACGTTCAAGCTGCAACGTTCAAGCACTTGACAGAGCCTTTCCAAAGCCATTACTTTCATTGGTGAGTTCATTGCAATCTTATTTGGTCTACTTGAAGTTCTTTCTCTTATGTCTCGTATCTTTTTCATGTTTCAACTACTTCCCATTTCTTTTTGTTTGACATTATAGAATTAAATGAAAATGAAACACAAGTTCTCCTTTTTCCATTTTAAGATTTCACTAGTTTTGAAGACTTTCAAGTCCAGTGATTCGTTGTTTCCAGTCTGTTAAAATATTCAGGCAAAGTTATCAGCTATTAACTCACTTTTATATAATCTCATTACTATCTTTTTCTTTTGTTGTTTATTTAGGCCAAATTTCCACTTTCTTTTATTTAATCTCATTACTATTAACTCGCCCCCAATAGACCAATCCTGGCTTTGCCCCTGCCCCCAACCCAACTACAACCTATTTGTATGAGAAAGCATGATGGGCCTGATGTGACTGTTACTGACAATAGTCACTCAAAGGTCATGGGCCCTTAAACCCTTAAGACCCATTAGCAAGAATTCGAGCTTAACAATAACAAAAAAATAAACGACTCAACTGGTCAACAGTTCCAGTATTAGCCAAGTCGGCTTATGACGACATTGCGACGACACAAGCTGTTGGATCACTACAAGTCGAAAGTACACAATCTCGTATACAACCAACTTGGGGGGGAAATGTTCTTTACCAATATCTTGGATATCTGGCCTAATGGACCATGAGCCTATTAGCAAGGCCCTATAGCATGAGTCTGAGACATACAATGTCATTCGAAGTAGGTAACGACAATCAATGTTAGCCAAAGTCGAATATGCATTTGCCAATGATCAAAACAGTCAGATAGGAATCCATAACGGCCACAATAGTCAAATAAGGTTCCCTAACTGTCCTAACGACTATATGTCAACATAATTAATTGTCGATCGCCTCCAACTTTATAGCTAAGGTCCTATATATATATATATATCTGATTTCCCCTAGAATCTAGACACTACAAGAAAAATCGTCCTTACCAACAACCTTTTACCGACGGACAACAAACCATCGCAAAATAAGGCCATTTTCGACGGCCTCGGCCATCGGTAACTTTTTCGCCTTTGGATTCCCTCCCAGTTTTCAAATATCAACGGTCTTGCTCGTCGGTAAACGTCGGCAATTTTCGACGGCCCTGCCTGTCGGTAAGTGTATCGACGGGTATACCCGTCGGTATTTAAAAATAGTCGTCGGTAACGTCGTGTTTTTATTGCCGTCTGTTGGTATGCGACTTTTAGTTGCAAAACCGGTCATTTCCCTTTCTTCTTCTTCTCTTCTCTATTCCCTTTCTTCTTCTCCGGCTCCCCTTTCTTCCTCTCCCATTCCACCACTGTGCCACCACCTTATTCAATCGTGCCACCACCGCGCCTCGCCTCCACCATGCCTCTCCCCTTCCACCACCGCGCCCCACTGCTCTCTTTTTCCGTAGCACCGTCGTGCCACACCACCTCTCCACTGTGCCACCACTGCGCCACACCACCTACCTCTCCACTGTTCTACCATGCCACCTCCCTTGCACCGCTGCAGTCTCTCTTGCATTCTCTCTTTCTTTCTCAACCAACCACCCCTGTCTCGTTCTCTCTCTGCCGCACCACCAGGTACCACCACCACTACTGCCAAGCTACCACTTCCCTCTTAGGTATTTTGATTTTTTTTTATTTCGTATTTTGAATTTTTGCTGTGAAAAATTTGTTATTTATTTGTAACTGGCTGTGAAAATTTCAAGGGCCTGTCGAGATCGTTGCCGTGTCGAGTTCGGTGTTGTCATTACTACTTCTCATTTTGTTTGACATATTTTGTGCTTACTGATTTTGTGCTTTAATTATAGTCTGTATGATCTAGGAAATATCGTGTTATAGTCTATATGATCTAAGATTTATTGAGATATAGTCTGTAATTAGTATAAGTCTGTATTAATTAGGACTGAAATTATGACTGTAATTTTGTTGAAATTTTGTATGATTAGGGATTGTATGGTTAGCGACTAAAATTAAATGACTGAAATTTTGAACTAAAATGATTAGGAATTGTATATGTTTAGGAATGAAATTGTATGATTAGGGATTGAAATTTTATTAACAACTTGCTGAAATTAATGTGTTAATATTAGGTTGTAATAGATGGTTTTAAATGTATTGATTAGGATGTATTAGATGTGATTGTTGTTGAATTGAGAAAATCAATGTTGAGACTGACTGATGAAGGATATGTGAATGATGTTATGACTATATGAGATACGTTGTCTGATTGAGCTTTGGGTAAATGTGAATTACTTTTGTTTTGCACAATTGAGGAATGATATAAACCGTCGTAGCCGTAATATTGTCGTGCTAGAACCTTAGGGAAGATGAGTACCCAAGTTATATAGTTTTCTAGGAACCTTGATTTTGCCAAAACTTGGTCATAACGTGTTTAACAAACTAAAAGAAACTTAGGATTAGTTATGAATGTGTTTATGGCGTGGTATTAGAGGGTACAATCCCCTAGACATCAGCATGCTATGAGAAGGGTAAAGAGTACCGGAGGACGAATTGCAAAGAAAAGTGATATTGAGCCCTCAAACAACTTAGGCCTGGCAGAGAAAAACCAATATTAAATTTTATTAAAATTTTTTTTAATTAGTTTATTGTTTTATTTCTATGCTTGTTATTAGTATCGGAGAAAAGCCTTAGCTTCCCGTTTGAGGTTCAATATATTGTTGAGTGCATGTACTCTTTTAGGGTGCCACGTGTTCATTGTATATTGAACCTTGAATTGTCCAAGTCGGACAGTTTGGGAAAAACTTTTTCTTTACTTATATAATAGTTGTTGCTTAATTCTCGTATCTTTATATTTGATGAAATTTTGGTTTGATTCATTTTCTTTTGTTCTTTGGGATGCGTGCTGATGCAACATCGGAAGGTGGTCGCGTATGCTTCAAGACAGCTTAAGATTCACGAGAGGAACTACCCTACTCACGACTTGGAGCTGGCAGCAGTAGTTTTTGCGCTGAAGATATGGAGGCACTACCTTTACGGGAGCACTCTTACTGTTTTCAGCGATCACAAGAGCTTGAAGCACTGCTCGACCGTAAAGAACTCAACATGCGCCAACGTAGATGGACGAATTTCTCAAGGACTACGACTTTACGCTGGAATACCATCCCAGAAGGCTAACGAGTAGCAGATGCGTTGAGCAGGAAGAGCGCTTTAACCTCGGTAATGATGATCAAGGAGTTGGAGATGCTCGAGAAGTTCCGAGACTTGAAGTCGAGTGTCGAAGTTTCACCAGGGAAGCCGAGATTTGGTATGCTTACCATTTCTAACAGATTGTTGGGCGAGATCCGAGACCAGCAAGTTCATGACGAGCTTCGCAAAGAGAAGATTGATTGATAAGCGCAAGGAAGCGGCGAATTTCAGGTCGGAGCGACGACATCTTGAGATGCAATGGCCGAGTGTGCGTACCTAACGTATCCGAGCCGAGGAAGTTGATTCTCGGCGAAGCGCATAAGAGCAACTTTAGTATTCATCCCTAATTACGAAGATGTATCAAGACTTGAAGAAGCATTTTGGTGGTCCTAATGAAGAAGCAAGTGGCCGAGCACGTAGCTTCATGTTTAACGTGTCGTAAAGCGAAGGTGGAGCACCAACGACCGCGGGAATGCTACAATCGCTGACGCATCAAAGATGGAAATGGGACAAGATTTCCATGGACTTCGTTGTAGGTTTGCCGAAGACGCAGAAGAAGAATGATTCGATTTGGGTGATCGTCGACCGATTGACCAAATCCGCCATTTCTTGCCGGTGAGGTCGACATACAACGTGGAAAAGCCGACCGAGATCTACATCGCGGAGATAGTACGACTTCATGGAATACCTCTTCGATCGTGTCGACCGAGATCCGAAGTTCACGCCTCATTTTTGGAGGGAATTGCAAGGAGCGATGGGAACCGAGCTCAGCTTAGCTCAAGATATCATCCACGCATCGACGGTCGACCGAGAGAACGATCCAATTGCTTGAAGATTTGTTGCGAGCTTGACGTTAGATCACCGAGGAAGTTGGGACGACGCCTTACCATTGGTGGAGTTCACCTACACAACGACTTCCATGCGAGTATTGGGATGGCACCTTTTGAAGCGCCAGTATGGATCGAAATGTCGACGCCTCTTTGTTGGTACCAGGATCGGCGAGCTTAACCGTCAGAGGACCAGATATGATCCAGCAGATCACCGAGAAGATCCGTTTGATCGAGATCGAACGCGAACATCTCAAAGTCGACGTAAGAGTTATGCGGATCAACGACGGCGTCGACCACCGAGTTCGAGGAAGGAGAACATGTATTTCTTAGAGTCACCCCCACTACCATCGAGTTGGTCGGCGATCAAATCCAAGAAACTTACCCCTAAATTCATTGGACCTTACCGCATTCTTCGTCAGATTGGTCCAGTGGCATATCGATTGCCTTACCCCATTCTTGTCGAACATCCACGACGCCTTCCACGCCTCACAATTGCGGAAGTATGTTTCCGACCCTTCTCATGTCATCGAACCGGATGTGATTCAAGCGAAGGGCGACCTATCTTTTGAAGCGCCACCAAAGAAGGATCGTTGATCGGAAAGCCAAACGATTCTATGAACAAAGAGATCCAACTTGTCAAAGTTGTGTGGGATCAGAGGACGGGAGATGCGACTTGGGAGCTGGAGGAGAAGATGAAGACTCAGTACCCTGAACTTTTCTGAGGTAAGAATCTTATTTGCAATTTCGAGGACGAAATTTTTTTAGAGGGAGAGATTGTAACACCTGAGGACGAGATCGACATCGTATTAGGACGACGTATCGAGACCTCGACCAAGACCTTGTGTCGAGATCCCGTGACTAGATCGTTTGTCGAGATCATTTGTCGAGCTGATGAGACCACGTGCACTAGCTGCTGAGCTGAGGAGGTCGCGTGTTGAGATAATGAAGACGCGTGCAGAGCAGATGAGGACGCAAGTCGAGCTGAGGAGACCGCGTTCACGAACTCGTGTTAGAACCTTGTACGCTTGCACGAGCACTCTTGTCGACATCGTGTCGAGATGATACCTCGTATTCTTTCGAACGTTACTCAGCGTTATTATTATATTGTTTGTAATTATTACATTGTCGGCTTGCCGACCGGCAGTAGAGGGTAATTATGAGAGGAACGAGTTAACGGGTAGATGATTGATGGGATTGGCATCTTATAGCTGGAGTTACGTTTATACCCCTTTCTCGCCAGCTGTATACCACGACCGATTCCCTCACACTCATTCTTTCTCTTTTCTTCTTTCTTCTTCCTTCCTTCTGCTCTGTGTTTCGTTATTTTCTTCAAAATCTCCATCGACGAAACCGTGAGTGAGTTCCATCGAGATTCTGCACAAGCTTTCTTCATCAATTTTGTTCATCATCAATTTCTCGACCCATATCTAAATGCGCTTTCGATCACCATTGAGGTATGAAGAAGCGATTTTTCTTTTCATCCGTACATCGCTTAACGCTAATTCTTCTTCCATTTTTAACCAGCTTTATGCTTCCAAATCATGTCAAATTGATGGGTTTTCTTCTTCATAATATTACCTATCTTTTTAACCGATTAATTGGGCTTGTAAAACAAATTTCTTTCTCTCGATTTCTGCATGGCAGTGCCTTAAAACCCCATTTTTGGTTCAGCTTCGCTTTTTCTTGTTTTTCGCTTTGTTGCTTGGTTATTGTTGTTGTCGATCTATCTGTTGAAGCATCGATAACTTTTCATGAAATTTTGATCGAAATCCCTAACTTTGTGTTAGAGGAAAAATATATTTCAGTTCTTGAATTTTATATTTTTCCGGGTCAGGTTGAGTTTGGGAAAGAGAAAGTTAGATGTATTGGAACCCATAGATCGATCTGAGTTGTGTTTGTTTTAGGAAGTCTGATTCTCGAGATCGAGTGATTCCGAATCAAGGTGTACGGGAAAGCGAATCCAAGGACGCGGAAGCAGCAGAATCCAGATCGAGGATCAGACGCGTGTCGAGGTCGACCGAGAAGCGCGTCGTGTCGAGCTCTTTGAAGACACTGTGTCGAGGTCGTTGTCGGCAAAGATTAACTTGGAGTTCGGTAAGGGCGCTTCACATTAATATTTTCATAGTATGTAAGGGCAACTCCTAGAAGTCTCTAAGGCTTTATTTTATAAGTCCTTAAGTAAGGGCATTTCATATTCTACGTGGTTATGTTATTGTGTATGGAGTTCCTGATTTGTGTCGAAATAAAATGTTGTGATTTGTTTGAGTTTTTGCATGTATTTAATATGTGATTGAATATATGTCGTGAATTGTGTATTGCATGTTGAATTGCGTTTCTTCATGTCGAGCTTGCTCTTTTATTTGACATGCGGTTGAATATCTTGTGTTTAACTCTTTGAATATCGTATGCGGCTTAATTGTTCATCGAGTGAGCGAGCTAGGTGAGTCGTATGACGCTTTTGAGCCGTGACCCTGATAATCGAGGGTGCTAGGTCCCCTTTTTGTTTACTGGAGATTGACTAGACGCCGCCACGCCACGGGACCTGAGTTGACCGTCCTAGGGAGAGCGAGGATCCCAAGGCTTTTACCGACTTTCCGACATACCTGACGGCGCGTGTGCATTAGGAAAATTATCAGTCGAGAGAAAATGGATTTGCGAGTTGTGTCGAGTTTAAAGTGAGATGGTCGAGTCACGTCGGTGAATGTTATACTTTCTTTGTTTGTTTATATTTTTATGTCGAGCTTATCTTGAATTGTTGAGAAGTTGACCCTTTCCGTGGTGCCTTTAATCCATGACTGCTACCCAGCGATGTCGAGGGCGCAGTAACTCGGCGATGAGACGATGCCGAGGAGGAGCTCGACGAGGACCCGAGTGACGACCTTATCCGCCGTGGATTGTTGATTTGTTGGATGTTTGTTTTTCCGAGGACTGTACTTGTTTTTCTTTTGTGTTCGAGGTCGTGACCGGTTTAGGCGGTGTTGTTTTGTTGTTCTGAGGTAGACTGGTGGTCTTACTTTTGGAGCAGCCCTGCGTGGGAGTGGAAGTACCCAGTGGTATGATTACTCTTCGAAGTCGCCGTACCTTAGGTGTATTTTCTTTACACATTTGCTACTCTGTATTTTGTATACATTATTATTTCGAGTGATATATATATGTGTATGTTATGCATGTATGTTTTATTAGAATTTAAGTCTTGTGTCTTAGTTGCACCATGTTTGAAAAGCATGTAATTACTACGATGTGCACGAGTTGGTTTTATAAAAAATATATATCGTATTTTTAAAAGGCACAAGAGTTTTGTTTTTAAAACACATCTCATATAGGTTTATGTTGAGCTTGGTGTGTTGAGCTCAGAACTCGAGCTCGGTATATTGAGCTCGGTAGCGGTCGAAACGGTCGTTCTGACTTTGGTATCGAGCGATTCGGTTCGACCGAGCATATAGGAATTTGACCGTCACTATGTCGGGTTGTGTGTTGGGTACCTAGTTGTATTGTGTTGATTCTTTGTTTGATTAAGTGAAGCACTTATTGCTTGAGAAATTGTTTGAACTGTTTCTTGATTGAAGCGGTGTGTTTTAACACATCCTTGTTGTGAGATTCGACGGGGTTTTGAACTTTGTGGAATCTAATGCCACCTCGTAGGAATACGACATCCGCAACCGAGAACGCCGACATGGAACGAGCTATTCAAGCTATGGCCGAGATGGCGGCAGCCATGGCTCAACAATCACCGCCAGAACTCAACAGTTAACGCGATGGCTCAACAGACGGCAGCGTTAACTCAAGCAGAACTTGCGGCAAAGAACAAAGAACGAGCGAAATCTTTGTCAAACGAGAGGATTGGCGGATTTCAGAAGCATGATCCACCGGGTTCTACGGTGAACCAAATCCGGATAAAGCCGATCTTTGGATGCAAGAGATCGAGAAGATCTTTGAGGCACTTTATCGTCTCTGACAACGCGTGAAGGTCGACTATGCCACCTACTTATCGCTAGAGACGCAGAGTATTGGTGGAGAGGTAAAGCAACGTTTATAGCGTAACATCGCGAGATGACCTGGGAGCTTTTTCGTGAAAGGTTCTTGGACAAGTACTTCCTGACATCGCACGAGCCGAGAAGGAGCAGGAATTTCTTCAATTGCAGCAAGGCAACTTCGGCCGATGTCCGAGTATGCGCCAAGTTCGAATCGTTGGCGAGGTATTTCAGTCCATTTCGTGGATCGAGTTGACGAGAGATGGTTGAGTGAGAGATTTCAACGGGGATTCAGATTCGACATTGAAGTCGGTGGTGTCGTTGAGGATCGAAATCTCCAAGAGCCGATTGATCGATGTGTCGAGGTAGAAGGAGTGAGGAGCCACAAGAAGAAGACTGTGGGTGGACCGGTGAGACCCAGTGCGGCGAGAGATTTGCACGAAAAGGAAACCACCGCAGAAGAGGCCTTACGGCCGAGCCTCGGGGGAACAACAACAGGGCAGACGTCCGATGACCCAAGTACCGAGGAGTGGAGGTCGACCGGTGTCGAGGTGATTTGCTACCGATGTGGAAAGTCGGACATTACGCGAGTAATCAGACTCGTAAGGAGGAGGTGTGTTTCAACCGCAAGAAGCCAGGGCATTTTGCTAAGGATTGTCCTACACCTAAAGTCAACCGACTATGCTTGCAAAGGCCAAAGGAAAGCGTCAAGTGGCTAAAGGCGAGTTTTCTGCATGAGTGGCGAGGAAGCGTAACGAGCCGATGATCTTATCCAAGGTGAATGTGAGATCGAGGGTAAATCCTTATCCGTTCTTTTTGATTCTGTGCAACCCATTCCTTTATTTCTTGATTGTGTGAACCATTTGAGCTTGACCGTGATCGCTTTACCGCTTTAAATTAGTAGTTACAACCCCAAATGCTAAAACCTTAGTCACAAACACCGCATGTCTTAATTGTGTAGTGATTATTCGAGTAGAAAGTTTGTGGTCAATTTGGTTTGTTTGCCTCTTAAGGGCTTAGATGTTATCCTCGGGATGGATTGGTTGTCACACCACCATGTCCTTTGGACTGTGCCCGTAAAACCGTAATTTTCGGACCTTGGAGTCTCCAATTATCTTTCGCCGAACGTATTGGAGTTTCTTTGAAAGAAGGAACTAGGGAATACATGTATCTAGCTAGTTCGGAAGTTTTCCGGCAGATCGGCGTGAAGAATGTATCGGTGGTGTGTGACTTTGAGGGCGTTTTCAGAAGGCGTGCGGGATTACCACCAAGACGAGGTCGAGTTCTCCATCGACCGATTCCGTGAACGTGACCGATTTCCAAAGCGCCATACAGGATGTCTCCGCCGAGATGAAAGAGTCAAGTCCCATCGAACACTTGGAGTCGAAGCAATTCATACGACCGAGCGTGTCACCGTGGGGAGCTCGGTGTTGTTGGTTAAGAAGAAGGATGGACGATCAAGGCGTGCGTAGATTATCGTGAGCTCAACAAGGTTACCGTGAAGAACCGTTATCCGTTACCACGCGTATTGGCGACTTGATGGACCAACTTCGTGAGCGGCGATCTTTTCCAAGATAGACTTGAAGCTCGGGCTACCATCGATTCGTGTGAAGGAGGAAGATGTCGCCAAAACAGCTTTCAGGATTAGATACGGTCACTACGAGTACTTGGTGATGCCGTTTGGAGCGACGAATGCGCCAGCCGTGTTTATGGACTACATGAACAGGATTTTCCATTCGTTTTTGGATCAGTTCGTTGTAGTGTTCATCGACGACATATTGATTTACTCGAGGAACCGAGAAGAGCACGCAGAACACCTATGTCGAGTACTACAGATATTACGAGATAAGCAACTCTATGCCAACTGTCGAAGTGTGAATTTTGGCTTGAAGAGGTGAATTTTCTTGGTCACGTGATTTCCAGGAGAAGCGGATACTGTGGATCCAACTAAGATTGGCGGTGATAGCATGGGAACGACTAAGACGGTTACGAGATCGGGGAGTTTTGTCGGCAGCCAGGCTATTAGAAGATTCATTGAAGGTTTCTCAAGATTGTCGCGCCTTACACGATCGACGAGGAAGGATCAACCTTTGCCTGGACCGAGGAGTGTGAAGCCGCTTTCAACGATCAAGGAGCTTTTGACGACAACACTGCGCTGATTTTGCCTCAACCCGAAGAGCCTTTCGAGGTGTATTGTGATGCGTCACACCAGGGGATTGGGATGCGTCTTTGATGCAACATCGGAAGGTGGTCGCAGATGCTTCAAGACGACTTAAGATTCACGAGAGAACTACCCTACTCACGACTGAGCCGGCGGCAGATGGTTTTTGGCGTCAAGATATGGAGGCACTACCTTTACGGAGCACTCTTACCGCTTTCGGCGATCACAAGAGCTTGAAGTACTGTTCGACCAGGAAAGAACTCAACATGCGTCAACGTAGATGGACGAGAATTTCAAGGACTACGACTTTACGTTGGAATACCATCCCTGAAGGCTAACGTAGTAGCAGATGCGCTGAGCAGAAGAAGCGTTTTAACCCTGGTAATGATGATCAAGGAGTTGGAGATGCTCGAAGTTCCGAGACTTGAAGTCGAGTGTCGAAGTTTCACCAGGGAAGCCGAGATTTGGTATGCTTACCATTTCTAACAGATTGTTGGGCGAGATCCGAGACCAAAGCAAGTTCATGACGAGCTTCGCAAGAGAAGATTCGATTGATAGCGCAAGTGGAAAGCGCATGCACTTCGTGTCGAGCGACGACATCTTGAGATGCAATGGCCGAGTGTGCGTACTTAACGATCCGAGTGAGGAAGTTGATTCTCGACGAGCGCATAAGAGCAACTTTAGTATTCATCCCGAATTACGAAGATGTATCAAGACTTGAAGAAGCATTTTTGGTGGTCGGAATGAAGAAGCAAGTGGCCGAGCACGTAGCTTCATGTTTAACGTGTCGAGCGAAGGTGGAGCACCAACGACTGCAGGAATGCTACAATCGCCGACGCACGGTATGGAAATGGGACAAGATGTTCCATGGACTTCGTTGTAGGTTTGCCGAAGACGCAGAAGAAGAATGATTCGATTTGGGTGGTCGGCGACCGATTGACCAACCGCTTCATTTCTTGCCGCGAGGTCGACATACAACGTGGAAAAGCTGACCGAGATCTACATCGCGGAG
Organism: Calophaca sinica; assembly: GCA_037113605.1. Taxonomy (NCBI): domain Eukaryota; kingdom Viridiplantae; phylum Streptophyta; class Magnoliopsida; order Fabales; family Fabaceae; genus Calophaca; species Calophaca sinica. Next base: position 38,660,587 of record CM073733.1, on the reverse strand, counting down.
ATAGTACGACTTCATGGAATACCCTCTTCGATCGTGTCGGACCGAGATCCGAAGTTCACGTCTCATTTTTGGAGGGAATTGCAAGGAGCGATGGGAACCGAGCTCAGGCTTAGCTCGGCATATCATCCACAGACTGACGGTCAGACTGAGAGAACGATCCAATCGCTTGAAGATTTGTTGCGAGCTTGTACGTTAGATCACCGAGGAAGTTGGGACGACGTCTTACCATTGGTGGAGTTCACCTACAATAACAGCTTCCATGCGAGTATTGGGATGGCACCTTTTGAAGCGCTGTATGGACGGAAATGTCAGACGCCTCTTTGTTGGTACCAGGACGGCGAGCGAACTGTCGTAGGACCAGATATGATCCAGCAGACTACCGAGAAGATCCGTTTGATCAGAGATCGAATGCGAACATCTCAAAGTCGACAGAAGAGTTATGCAGACCAACGACGTCGACCACTCGAGTTCGAGGAAGGAGAACATGTATTTCTTAGAGTCACCCCCACTACTGGAGTTGGTCGAGCGATCAAATCCAAGAAACTTACCCCTAAATTCATTGGACCTTACCAGATTCTTCGTCGTATTGGTCGGTGGCATATCAGTGCCTTACCCCCATTCTTGTCGAACCTCCCCGACGTCTTCCACGTCTCCCAATTGCGGTAGTATGTTTCCGACCCTTCTCATGTCATCGAACCGGATGTGATTCAACTGAAGGACGACCTATCTTTTGAAGCGTCACCAGCAAGGATCGTTGATCGGAAAGCCAAGCGATTCGCGGAACAAAGAGATCCAACTTGTCAAAGTTGTGTGGGATCGAAGGGCGGGAGATGCGACTTGGGAGCTGGAGGAGAAGATGAAGATTCAAGACTGAACTTTTCTGAGGTAAGAATCTTATTTGCAATTTCGAGGACGAAATTTTTTTAGAGGGAGAGATTGTAACACCTGAGGACGAGATCGACATCGTATTAGGACGACGTATCGAGTACTCGACCAAGACCTTGTGTCGAGATCCCGTGACTAGATCGTTTGTCGAGATCATTTGTCGAGCTGATGAGACCACGTGCACTAGCTGCTGAGCTGAGGAGGTCGGGTGTCGAGTTGATGAAGTCGCGCATCGGTGATGAGGACGCAAGTCGAGCTGAGGAGACCGCGTTCACGAACTCGTGTTAGAACCTTGTACGCTTGCACGAGCACTCTTGTCGACATCGTGTCGAGATGATACCTCGTATTCTTTCGAACGTTATTCAACGTTATTATTATATTGTTTGTAATTATTACATTGTCGGCTTGCCGTTGACCGACAGAGTAGAGGGTAATTATGAGAGGAACGAGTTAACGGGTAGATGATTGATGGGATTGGCATCTTATAGCTGGAGTTACGTTTATACCCCTTTCTCGCCAGCTGTATACCACGACCGATTCCCTCACACTCATTCTTTCTCTTTTCTTCTTTCTTCTTCCTTCCTTCTGCTCTGTGTTTCGTTATTTTCTTCAAAATCTCCATCGACGAAACCGTGAGTGAGTTCCATCGAGATTACGCATGCTTTCTTCATCAATTTTGTTCATCATCAATTTCTCGACCCATATCTAAATGCGCTCGTTCACCATTGAGGTATGAAGAGCAGATTTTTTTCTTTTCATCTGTGCTACTGTTTAACGCTAATTCTTCTTCCATTTTTAACCAGTTTTATGCTTCCAAATCATGTCAAATTGATGGGTTTTCTTCTTCATAATATTACCTATCTTTTTAACCGATTAATTGGGCTTGTAAAACAAATTTCTTTCTCTGATTTCTGCAATCGGCAGTGCCCAGAAAACCCCATTTTTGGTTCGTTTCGTTTTTTCTTGTTTTTCGTTTGTTGCTTCTGGTTATTGTTGTTGTCGATCTATCTGTTGAAGCATCAGATAACTTTTCATGAAATTTTGATCGAAATCCCTAACTTTGTGTTAGAGGAAAAATATATTTCAGTTCTTGAATTTTATATTTTTCTGGGTTGTGGTTGAGTTTGGGGAAGAGAGAGTTAGATGTATTGGAACCCATAGATCGATCTGAGTTGTGTTTGTTTTAGGAAGTCTGATTCTCGAGATCGAGTGATTCCGAATCAAGGTGTACGGGAAAGCGAATCCAAGGACGCGGAAGCAGCAGAATCCAGATCGAGGACTGTACGTGTCGAAGTCGTTGTCGAGCTCTTTGAAGACAGCTGTGTCGAGGTCGTTGTCGAGCAGCATTAACTTGGAGTTCGGTAAGGGCGCTTCACATTAATATTTTCATAGTATGTAAGGGCAACTCCTAGAAGTCTCTAAGGCTTTATTTTATAAGTCCTTAAGTAAGGGCATTTCATATTCTACGTGGTTATGTTATTGTGTATGGATTTCCTGATTTGTGTCGAGCTGAAATGTTGTGATATGATTGAGTTTTTGCATGTATTTAATATGTGATTGAATATATGTCGTGAATTGTGTATTGCATGTTGAATTGCGTTTCTTCATGTCGAGCTTGCTCTTTTATTTGACATGCGGTTGAATATCTTGTGTTTAACTCTTTGAATATCGTATGCGGCGAATTGTTCATCGAGTGGCGAGCTAGGTGAGTCGTATGGCGTTTTTGAGCCGTGACCGGATAAGCGAGGGTGCTAGGTCCCCTTTTTGTTTACGGAGATTGACTAGACGCCGCCACGCTACGGGACCTGAAGCCGATCCTAGGGAGAGCGAGGATCCCAAGGCTTTAGGACTTTCCGACATCTGACGGCTGGCGTGTGCATTCTGGAAAATTATCGAGTCGAGAGAAAATGGATTTGCGAGTTGTGTCGAGTTTAAAGTGAGATGGTCGAGTCACGTCGGTGAATGTTATACTTTGCTGTTTGTTTATATTTTTATGTCGAGCTTATCTTGAATTGTTGAGAAGTTGACCCTTTCCCGTGGTGCCTTCAATCCATGACGGTTACCCAGGCGATGTCGACGGCGCAGTAACTCGGCGATGAGACGATGCCGAGGAGGAGCTCGACGAGGACCCGAGTGACGACCTCTATCTGTCGTGATTGTTGATTTGTTGGATGTTTGTTTTTCTGAGGACTGTACTTGTTTTTCTTTTGTGTTCGAGGTCGTGACGATTTGGCGGTGTTGTTTTGTTGCTCTGAGGTAGGCGGTGGTCTTACTTTTGAGCGACCCCTGCGTGGGAGTCTGCCGGAAGTACCCAGGGTATGATTACTCTTTTGAAGTAAATCGTACCTTAGGTGTATTTTCTTTACACATTTGCTACTCTGTATTTTGTATACATTATTATTTGAGTGATATATATATGTGTATGTTATGCATGTATGTTTTATTAGAATTTAAGTCTTGTGTCTTAGTTGCACCATGTTTCAAAAAGTGTAATTACTACGATGTGCACGAGTTGGTTTTATAAAAAAATGTATATCGTATTTTTAAAAGGCACAAGAGTTTTGTTTTTAAAACACATCTCATATAGGTTTATGTTGAGCTTGGTGTGTTGAGCTCGGTAACTCGAGCTCGGTATATTGAGCTTCGGTAGCGGTCAGGAAGCGGTCGTTACTGACTTTAGTATCGAGCGATTGAGTTCTGGCCAGAAGTGTGCATAGGAATTTGACCGTCACTATGTCGGGTTGTGTGTTGGGTACCTAGTTGTATTGTGTTGATTCTTTGTTTGATTAAGTGAAGCACTTATTGCTTGAGAAATTGTTTGAACTGTTTCTTGATTGAAGCGGTGTATTTTAACACATCCTTGTTGTGAGATTCTGACAGGTTTTGAACTTTGTGGAATCTAATGCCACCTCGTAGGAATACGACATCCGCAACCGAGAACGTCGACATGGAACGAGCTATTCAAGCTATGGCCGAGATGGCGGCGACCATGGCTCAACAATCACCGCTGCGAACTCAACAGTTAACGCGATGGCTCAACAGACGGCGGCGTTAACTCAGCAGAACTTGCAAAGCAATAGCAACGAGCGAGCGAAATCTTTGAAGCGAGAGGATTGGCGGACTTCAGGAAGCATGATCCAATCAAGTTCTACGGTGAGCCAAATCCGGATAAAGCTGATCTTTGGATGCAAGAGATCGAGAAGATCTTTGAGGCACTTCATTGCGGGACAACGTGAAGGTCGACTATGCCACCTACTTACCGCTAGGAGACGCAGAGTATTGGTGGAGAGGTGAAGCAACGTTTATAGCGTAACATCGCGAGATGACCTGGGAGCTTTTTCGTGAAAGGTTCTTGGACAAGTACTTCCTGACATCGCACGAGCCGAGAAGGAGCAGGAATTTCTTCAATTGCGGCAAGGCAACTCGGACAGTGTCCGAGTATGCGGCCAAGTTCGAATCGTTGGCGAGGTATTTCATCCATTTCGTGACCGAGTTGACCAGAGATGGTTGAGTGAGAGATTCCAACGGGGATTGAGATTCGACATTCGAAGTCGATAGTGTCGTTGAGGATCGAAATCTCCAAGAGTCGATTGATCGATGTGTCGAGGTAGAAGGAGTGAGGAGCCACAAGAAGAAGACTGTTGTGGGCGACGGTGAGACCCAGAGCGGGGCGTAGATTTGCACGTAAAGGGAAACCACCGCGAAGAGGCCTTACGACCGACCTCAGGGGAACAACAACAGGGCGATGTCGTCAGATGACCCAAGTACCGAGGAGTGGAGGTCGGACGGTGTCGAGGTGATTTGCTACCGATGTGGAAAGCGGGACATTACGCGAGTAACTGTACTCGAAGGAGGAGGTGTGTTTCAACCGCAAGAAGCCAGGGCATTTTTCTAAGGATTGTCCTACACCTAAAGCTGAACCGACTATGCTTGCGGCAAAGGCCAAAGGAAAGCGTCAAGTGGCTAAAGGCGAGTTTTACGCATGAGTGGCGAGGAAGCGTAACGAGCCGATGATCTTATCCAAGGTGAATGTGAGATCGAGGGTAAATCCTTATCCGTTCTTTTTGATTCAGTGCAACCCATTCCTTTATTTCTTCCGATTGTGTGAACCATTTGAGCTTATTGTGATCGCTTTACCGTTTAAATTAGTAGTTACAACCCCAATTGCTAAAACCTTAGTCACAAACACTGCATGTCTTAATTGTGTAGTGATTATTGAGTAGAAAGTTTGTGGTCAATTTGGTTTGTTTGCCTCTTAAGGGCTTAGATGTTATCCTCGGGATGGATTGGTTGTCACACCACCATGTCCTTTGGTGTGCCGTAAAGCTGTAATTTTCCAGACCTTGGAGTCTCCAATTATCTTTACGCGAACGTATTGGAGTTTCTTTGAAAGAAGGAACTAGGGAATACATGTATCTAGCTAGTTCGGAAGTTTTCCACAGATCGACATGAAGAATGTACGGTGGTGTGTGACTTGAGGGCGTTTTCGAAGGCGTGCGGGATTACCACCAAGACGAGAGGTCGAGTTCTCCATCGACTGATTCCAGGAACAGGACCGATTTCCAAAGCGCCATACAGGATGTCTCTGCCGAGATGAAAGAGTGAAGTCCCGGATCGAACACTTGGAGTCGAAGCAATTCATACGACCAGGCGTGTCACCGTGGGGAGCTCGGTGTTGTTGGTTAAGAAGAAGGATGGGCGATCAAGGCGTGCGTAGATTATCGTGAGCTCAACAAGGTTACCGTGAAGAACCGTTATCCGTTACCACGTATTGGCGACTTGATGGACCAACCGTGGAGCGGCGATCTTTTCCAAGATAGACTTGAAGTCGGGCTACCATCGATTCGCGTGAAGGAGGAAGATGTCGCCAAAGCGACTTTCAGAACTAGATACGGTCACTACGAGTACTTGGTGATGCCGTTTGGAGTAGCGAATCGCCCGGTGTGTTTATGGACTACATGAGCAGGATTTTCCATTCGTTTTGGATCGATTCGTTGTAGTGTTCATCGGCGACATATTGATTTACTCGAGGAACCGAAGAGCACGCAGAACACCTATGTCGAGCACTGCAGATATTACGAGATAAGCAACTCTATGCCAATCTGTCGAAGTGTGAATTTTGGCTTGAAGAGGTGAATTTTCTTGGTCACGTGATTTTGGAGAAGGGATATTGTGGATCCAACTAAGATTGAGGCGGTGATAGCATGGGAGCGACTAAGGCGATTCTGAGATCGGGAGTTTTGTCGGCTTAGCAGGCTATTCAGAAGATTCATTGAAGGTTTCTCGAAGATTGTCGCGCCTCTTACATCGACGAGGAAGGATCAACCTTTGCTTGGACCGAGGAGTGTGAAGCCGATTTTCAACGATGAAGGAGCTTTTGACAACGGCGCTTTGTGCTGATTTTGCCTCAACCCGAAGAGCCTTTCGAGGTGTATTGTGATGCGTCACACCAGGGATTGGGATGCGTCGATGCAACATCGGAAGGTGGTCGCGTATGCTTCAAGGCGACTTAAGATTCACGAGAGGAACTACCCTACTCACGACTTGGGTGGCGGCGTGATAGTTTTTCTTTGAAGATATGGAGGCACTACCTTTACGGGAGCACTCTTACTGTTTTCAGCGATCACAAGAGCTTGAAGTACCTGTTCGACCAGAAGGAACTCAACATGCGTCAACGTAGATGGACAGAATTTCTCAAGGACTACGACTTTACGTTGGAATACCATCCCGGTAAGGCTAACGTAGTAGCAGATGCGTTGAGCAGGAAGAGCGTTTTAACCTCGGTAATGATGATCAAGGAGTTGGAGATGCTCGAGAAGTTCCGAGATTTGAAGTTGAGTGTCGAAGTTTCACCGGGGAAGCTGAGATTTGGTATGCTTACCATTTCTAACAGATTGTTGGACGAGATCCGAGACCAGCAAGTTCATGACGAGCTTCTGCAAGAGAAGATTGATTGATAAGCGCAAGGAAGCGGCGAATTTGGTCGGAGCGGACGACATCTTGAGGTGCAATGGCCGAGTGTGCGTACTAACGATCCGAGTGAGGAAGTTGATTCTCGGCGAAGCGCATAAGAGCAACTTTAGTATTCATCCGGAATTACGAAGATGTATCAAGACTTGAAGAAGCATTTTTGGTGGTCGGAATGAAGAAGCAAGTGGCCGAGCACGTAGCTTCATGTTTAACGTGTCGAAGCGAAGGTGGAGCACCAACGACTGCGGGAATGCTCTGACAATCGGACGTACCGGTATGGAAATGGGACAGTATTTCCATGGATTTCGTTGTAGGTTTGCCGAAGACGCAGAAGAAGAATGATTCGATTTGGGTGATCGTCGACCGATTGACCAAATCTGCTCATTTCTTGCCAGTGAGGTCGACATACAACGTGGAAAAGCTACCGAAATCTACATCGCGGAGATAGTACGACTTCATGGAATACCCTCTTCGATCGTGTCGGACCGAGATCCGAAGTTCACGTCTCATTTTTGGAGGGAATTGCAAGGAGCGATGGGAACCGAGCTCAGGCTTAGCTCGGCATATCATCCAGATCGACGGTCGGCCGAGAGAACGATCCATTCGCTTGAAGATTTGTTGCGAGCTTGTACGTTAGATCACCGAGGAAGTTGGGACGACGTCTTACCATTGGTGGAGTTCACCTACAATAACAGCTTCCATGCGAGTATTGGGATGGCACCTTTTGAAGCGCGTATGGGCGGAAATGTCAGACGCCTCTTTGTTGGTACCAGGACGGCGGCGAATCGTCAGAGGACCAGATATGATCCGGCCAGACTCACGAGAAGATCCGTTTGATCGAGATCGGATGCGAACATCTCAAAGTCGACGAGAAGAGTTATGCGGACCAACGGCGTCGACCACTCGAGTTCGAGGAAGGAGAACATGTATTTCTTAGAGTCACCCCCACCATCGGAGTTGGTCGAGCGATCAAATCCAAGAAACTTACCCTAAATTCATTGGACCTTACCAGATTCTTCGTCGTATTGGTCCAGTGGCATATCGATTGCCTTACCCCATTCTTGTCGAACATCCATAGCGTCTTCCACGTCTCACAATTGCGGAAGTATGTTTCGAGCCTTCTCATGTCATCGAACGGATGTGATTCAACCGAAGGGCGACCTATCTTTTGAAGCGTCACGGCAAGGATCGTTGATCGGAAAGCCAAAGCGATTGCGGAACAAAGAGATCCAACTTGTCAAAGTTGTGTGGGATCGAAGGGCGGGAGATGCGACTTGGAGGCTGGAGGAAGATGAAGATTCAGTACCACTGAACTTTTACGAGGTAAGAATCTTATTTGCAATTTCGAGGACGAAATTTTTTAGAGGAGAGATTGTAACACCTGAGGGCGAGATCGACATCGTATTAGACGACGTGTCGAGACCTCGACCAAGACCTTGTGTCGAGATCCCGTGACTAGATCGTTTGTCGAGATCATTTGTCGGTGATGAGACCACGTGCACTAGGCTTTGAGTTGAGGAGGTCGGGTGTCGAGTTGATGAAGTCGCGTGCATCGAAATGATGAGGACGCAAGTCGAAATGAGAGACCGCGTTCACGAACTCGTGTTAGAACCTTATGCGCTTGCACGAGCACTCTTGTCGACATCGTGTCGAGATGATACCTCGTATTCTTTCGAACGTTATTCAACGTTATTATTATATTGTTTGTAATTATTACATTGTCGGCTGCCGTTGACCAAGCAGTAGAGGGTAATTATGAGAGGAACGAGTTAACGGGTAGATGATTGATGGGATTGGCATCTTATAGCTGGAGTTACGTTTATACCCCTTTCTCGCCAGCTGTATACCACGACCGATTCCCTCACACTCATTCTTTCTCTTTTCTTCTTTCTTCTTCCTTCCTTCTGCTCTGTGTTTCGTTATTTTCTTCAAAATCTCCATCGACGAAACCGTGAGTGAGTTCCATCGAGATTCTGCACAAGCTTTCTTCATCAATTTTGTTCATCATCAATTTCTCGACCCATATCTCGTCTGCTCGATCACCATTGAGGTATGAAGAGCAGATTTTTTTCTTTTCATCTGTGCTACTGTTTAACGCTAATTCTTCTTCCATTTTTAACCAGTTTTATGCTTCCAAATCATGTCAAATTGATGGGTTTTCTTCTTCATAATATTACCTATCTTTTTAACCGATTAATTGGGCTTGTAAAACAAATTTCTTTCTCTGATTTCTGCAATCGGCAGTGCCCAGAAAACCCCATTTTTGGTTCGTTTCGTTTTTTCTTGTTTTTCGTTTGTTGCTTCTGGTTATTGTTGTTGTCGATCTATCTGTTGAAGCATCAGATAACTTTTCATGAAATTTTGATCGAAATCCCTAACTTTGTGTTAGAGGAAAAATATATTTCAGTTCTTGAATTTTATATTTTTACGGGTTGTCAGTTGAGTTTGGGGAAGAGAGAGTTAGATGTATTGGAACCCATAGATCGATCGAGTTGTGTTTGTTTTAGGAAGTCCGATTCTCGAGATCGAGTGATTAGAATCAAGGTGTACGGAAAGCGAATCCAAGGACGCGAAGCGCAGAATCCAGATCGAGGGTATGCGTGTCGAAGTCGTTGTCGAGCTCTTTGAAGACAAATTGTGTCGAGGTCGTTGTCGGCAAAGATTAACTTGGAGTTGGTAAGAGGCGCTTCACATTAATATTTTCATAGTATGTAAGGGCAACTCCTAGAAGTCTCTAAGGCTTTATTTTATAAGTCCTTAAGTAAGGGCATTTCATATTCTACGTGGTTATGTTATTGTGTATGGATTTCCTGATTTGTGTCGAGCTGAAATGTTGTGATATGATTGAGTTTTTGCATGTATTTAATATGTGATTGAATATATGTCGTGAATTGTGTATTGCATGTTGAATTGCGTTTCTTCATGTCGAGCTTGCTCTTTTATTTGACATGCGGTTGAATATCTTGTGTTTAACTCTTTGAATATCGTATGCGGCGAATTGTTCATCGAGTGAGCGAGCTAGGTGAGTCGTATAGCGTTTTGAGCCGTGACCGGATAAGCGAGGGTGCTAGGTCCCCTTTTTGTTTACGGAGATTGACTAGACGCCGCCACGCCACGGGACCTGAGTTACGCCCTAGGGAGAGCGAGGATCCCAAGGCTTGGCTGGACTTTCCGACATACTGAAGACGGCGTGTGCATTAGGAAAATTATCAGTCGAGAGAAAATGGATTTGCGAGTTGTGTCGAGTTTAAAGTGAGATGGTCGAGTCACGTCGGTGAATGTTATACTTTCTTTGTTTGTTTATATTTTTATGTCGAGCTTATCTTGAATTGTTGAGAAGTTGACCACTTTCCGTGGTGCCTTCAATCCATAGCGGTTACCCGAGCGATGTCGGCGCGGGTAACTCGGCGATGAAGCGATGCCGAGGAGGAGCTCGACGAGGACCCGAGTGACGACCTCTATCTGTCGTGATTGTTGATTTGTTGGATGTTTGTTTTTCTGAGGACTGTACTTGTTTTTCTTTTGTGTTCGAGGTCGTGACCGATTTAGGCGATGTTGTTTTGTTGCTCTGAGGTGGTGGTGGTCTTACTTTTGGAGCGGCCCTGCTGAAGTCTGTGGAAGTACCCCAGGGTATGATTACTCTTTTGAAGTCGTCGTACCTTAGGTGTATTTTCTTTACACATTTGCTACTCTGTATTTTGTATACATTATTATTTCGAGTGATATATATATGTGTATGTTATGCATGTATGTTTTATTAGAATTTAAGTCTTGTGTCTTAGTTGCACCATGTTTCGAAAAGCTGTAATTACTCTGATGTGCACGAGTTGGTTTTATAAAAAAAATATATATCGTATTTTTAAAAGGCACAAGAGTTTTGTTTTTAAAACACATCTCATATAGGTTTATGTTGAGCTTGGTGTGTTGAGCTCGGTAACTCGAGCTCGGTATATTGAGCTCGGTAGCGGTCCGGAAACGGGTCGTTACACTTCTAGTTCTCATGTTGTGCCTGAGATGGTGCCTGATGCTCATCAGTCCGAGCATGAGTATAGTACGGGCCATACACCTGATCAGACCGAGGTTGAGCAGGAGGAGGTTGAGGATCTTGAGATGCTGTATGATGGTCGAGTTATTATCAGCCCGGCTGGTAAAGGGTAAGTATTTACATTTTTTTTGTCGATTTATTAATAATTTACATGTATGTATATATACATATATACATACATATATATATATATATATATATATATATATATATTTGACATGTTTTTATTCTTCAGGTTCCTTCCCTCAAAGCCAACTGCGAAGGCTATCACAACAACAATTGAGGAGAATTATTCAGCGTATTGGCCCACCTGGGGGACGATGAAGGAGGAGGAGCGGGATCATATGTTCAAATCTTTCGGAGTAAGTTGAAATTTTATTTTATTGCATATTATTTTTTTATTTCATAAACTTCAATTATGTTTAATAATGTCTTATATTCATATAGGAGAGATGTGCTTGGAGGGAAGAGAATGAGGAGCGGATCGAGAAGAATTTTCATATGAAGGCATCTCCCACCGCCTCTCTGATATGCTTATAGATGCCCGCCTCAGGGGACAACCCCATTGGATAGGAGATCATATCTGGCAGAGGCTGGTAGAGCACTGACGCTCCCCTGAGTACAAATCGATCTACGAGAAGGCCAAGAAGAACAAAGCATCTGAGAAGGGTGTGAGCTTGCACGCCGGAGGTTCCATCAGTCAGGCGTAACACGCAGCTCGACTTGTACGTGTTATATTATTATTATTATTATTATTATTATTATTATTATTATTATTATTATTATTATTATTATTATTATTATTATTATTTATTTATGCTTCTTTATTAATTATAATTACAGTCGAAGAGGTTGGGTAGAGAGGTACAGTTGCACGAGCTCCATCGTGCAACTCATATTAGGGGGAGTACCAGTGATTTTGTTGATGATCGATCGAGGCGGACCCAGGTAATTATACAATACAATGAATATTTTTTTAATAATGTTTATATTGTTTTCTTACAAAATTGTTTTTTGACTTATTTGTTTATGCATGACAGGAGGAGTTTGAGGCGAGGATGTCTCAGATTAGATCTCAGACATCATCATGTTCCCCATCTCAGAGCCTTGAGGATCCATCTGCACCACTCAGGGTTTGGGCAGATGTTGTTGGCTGCAAGAAGAAGGGTCGCCTATACGGAACTGGAGACCTTGCTAGCAACTACAAGAAAGGGACTGACCGCCTTAGAGAATCATTGAGTAGTGGGGCCAGTCGTCGTTCTACCGCGGATGAGTAAGAGTTAGAGAGGTGAAGCGGAGACTGGCCACTTCAGAGGAGGAGACCCGTCGGACGAAGGCAATTTTGGCTCAGGTGCTGGGTGACAGGAACAGATGTATCAGATGCTTGCTCGCCAGCAGCCTCAGCCTCATCATCATCTGCCTCCGCCTCCTGGTACTGATAATGTCGAGGACGCAAATGGTTTAGAGCATCTCATGCATGATCATGACTGTCAGGATTATTAGTGTTGTTTGTACTTATTGATGACAACTTAACAATGAGTTGCCTTTCATAAGCGATCTTAGGTTGAATTTATAGCAAACAATTCAGTTTTCAGATTTTATGATCAAGAAAATTAGGAGAAATAAAATAAAAAGGTGGATGAGTAAGAAATGGAAGGCGCCATAATTCCTAAGAAATTGATAAGCCAAGAATGATGATCGCCACAAGAACTGATTCTTGATAAGATCAAAAGAATGGTTCAATCCAGAACCAAAGAGAAACAATTTTCTCTCACAAATGGTATAAACCAAAATTGAACATCCAAGTTATTTTTCATTCATTGAATTGTGGACATATATGTAGCACATGAAAATGTAAACAATAGGTCACTACTAAAGTGACATAATTCCTAAACTAAGTGGCTATAAATATAAATTATTGCTAATTAGATAGCCTTTAAGTTAGTGGCTAAGTTAATAGCACTGATTACTATTTAGTTAGCACTTAAATTAAGTGGCTAAATAAATAGCATTAGTAGCTAATTAAAATAGCACTCAAGCCATCTAAAAAGGCACCTAGATCAGCAAGTAAAAGGTTGCCTTCTACACAAAACCAAAATCACGCCCTTAGCCTAGAATTAGATGGGCCTTGCCCAAACAAAAACTTATTCCAGCCCACACAATTAAAACCAAATACAATGGAATGCCCTAAAACTCGTCTTCACTTCCAGCCCGTTTTTCACAATGATAGAAGCCGAATTTGGTAAAGTAGCATGAAACACAATTTGTAGGAAATGTTTTTATCTTTCCAACGCATCAAAGAACACAACAATTGGACTTCTGGAACTCAAGATATCGCCAAAACAAGTCAGATGGGTCATTTTCAAAGAATTTCAATATAACCCAATTTTGTTCTTCTTTTGTCAAGGGTAACCATCTTAGGTTCACATCACTTATTGTTTTTTATATTTTGATATTCTTCGGATTTTTTTTAATTTATATTACGTTTCTTTTTTACTTTGCTTTTTAGTTTACGTTATCACATTTTTTAATATGGAATAAATTAATAATTAAATAACTAAATAAATGATTATAATTAATTAATAATAAATATAATTAATTAATTAATTAAAGAAATTAATTAATTTAAAAATTAATCAAAATTAATTAATTAATTAATTAATTAATTAATTAAATTAAGTAAAAAAATTAATCATTTAATTTAATTAGTTAATTAATTAATTAATTTAAAAAAATAACAATACAGACGGGTACGACCGTCGATAATCACCGTCCCGCATTACTGATGATCTCGTCCGTCGAAAAACTACCGATGGCCGTGTTCGTCGGAAATTACCGCCGGTTTTTGACCGACGGGTTAGCCCATCAGTAATACCAACGGAAAAAAACCCGTTAGTAATCGTTTGCAACGACCGTTTTCCTGACGGGCGGGTGGCTAAGGGTGTTCATAAACCGATCCAATCCAATTCAAACCGCAGCCACCGAACCGAAAAACCGCAAACTGAATTAACCGCAAAACGAAAAAACCGAAAACCGCAAAAAACCGAAATTTTGGATCAGATTGGATCGGTTTTCGGATCCTTCTAATGGAACCAATCCAATCCAAACATATCCAAAGTATTATTATATAACATAATATTGTACTTATAATTACCTTATTTTTTAATATATATTCTCACACATTATAAAATTTAATTTTTTAAATTAATCAAGTATATTTTTATATAATATAGAATATTTTACTTTTTTAATATACATTTTTTTGGGTACATTTTTAAGCTTGCAAATAAATTATTTATTCTTATTTTTATAATTTTAAACATATTTTTCTTAATTTGTGGATCTACTCCTCTCTTTCCCATTTTATAATTCCCTTTCACATTAATACAATAATGCATGATATATCAATACCAAAAAATAATGCGTGATATGGTCGCACCGTAAGCATTTCTGGGGCCAACAACTCCTTTTGATTATTTCATAGTTTCGTTTATAAGAAGCAAAAAAAAGCTGGCTCGTTATTGCCCTATTGTTGGCTACTGTAATACTATTAGTTTAATGTTATGAAATGTAAGTTATCGTTATTGTCGTTATTTCACCATTTGGAAAAACATAAACCAGGAGATTAGATTATAAATGAGAAACCGAAATCCAATCCAATCCAAAACGAAGTAAATCGGATCGGATCGAATCGGATTTGATTTTAAAACCAGACCAATTGGATGATTAGAGTAAAAACCGAAAGGATTGGACCGGATGGTTTTTTCCCTTAAAACCAATCAAATCCAATCTGCGAACACCCTTACGGGTGGCCATCGGTAAGCCGTCGGTAAATTAACGTTTTCGACGACTTTTGGCCTTCGATAACGTCGCGTTTTCTTGTAGTGAGATACGTTCTCATTCTACAGACTCCCTGATATTATACACTCACTAACTTGAGCGTCATAGTCATTGTAGGTGGCCACCACATTGTCTTTGGGAGCTAAACTTTGTCGCCAACAATCTTAGAGAGCCAGTTCATCAAACACCTATCATCATCAACCTCTCGACCATTCTTTCCAAGTCACCATCTGTAAGTTCATACCTGAACATGACCCAATTTGGATTAGGTTATGGCTTACGAAAACTTTTCACTTTAAACAAGTATATCATTCTTCACTTGTGAAAAATGTCCTTATAAACTTATAGGTATTTATGGAGAAGTTAAGTTAGAGATCTTCTAGAAAAAATTAATTTGTTGAAGTTAATTTCAACTTATATGATAAAGGCTAAATTACAAAATTGGTCTTCTATGTTTATTTTAGGTTTCAATTTGGTCCTCTATGTTTTATTTGTTTCGTTTTGGTCCCTTACGTTTTAAAAGTTACAACAGGTTGGTCCTTTTCGTCACTAAAAGCCAATTGTCCGTAGCTAAAAGCCAAATAACATTTTGGAAAATGGACTTCTAGCTACGGACAATTGACTTTTAATGACGGAAAGGACCAAATTGAAAACCAAAATAAAGCGTAGATGACCAAAACGAAACAAATAAAACGTAGAGGACCAAATTGAAACCTAAAATAAACTTAGAGGACCAATTTTGTAATTTAGCCTATGATAAACTATTGTTTAAAACACTCATAGTTATTACAATTTTCTCATATTTCTTTTGTTTATAAGTACTTATTAAAGAATTTACCTAAACTGATTAGGCATATGTTAACTCCAATCAATTCAACTAACTTTTGACTATCAGTTAGGGATAACAAGGAATGAAAAATATTGAGAACGTTTTTCATTGAGAACGTGTATGGGTCTTGTAACACCCCGAAACTCATGATTTTATATGTGATAGGAATTCTATGACTGCTTGTGTGCTACATGTATTTTATAATGTTTGGGGGTTTAATTAAGAGGGAATATCATTAGGAACTGTTACATAGCCTTAGAATAGGAAAAATAACTTTTTAACAAAATTAGAGTCCGTAAATCGATTCATCCTGTGTATGAATTGATTCACAGTAGCAGACTGCATTTTTTAAATAACGAGTCATCCCATTTCGGCCTGTTTCGCTTCAAATCTTGATCAGCCTTTTTAACCACGACTTAAACCCTAGTTTGCCTTATTATGCCTCTGAGAACTCAACCCTAATCATTCTATAAGAACTCTCAAAGAACCCTTAGACTTCCAAGAGCTGTTTTCACTATTTCTCAAGGTAATTAAAACCGGACCGGATATTGAACCGGAGAGGGCCAGAGTTCAGGGTTTTTGGGTCGGACCGAGGTCGAACCGGGGTCGGACCGGGTTCGAATAAAATATTAATTTATATGTATATATATATATATATATATATACCAAATATATAATATATATACATAATATTTCAATTTATACCCAAAATAACATGTCCCGGAACTAATAAAATATTATTTTTTAAATATATATATACCAAATATATAATATATATACATAACATTTCATTTTATACACAAATAACATGTAGCCTAGTTGTAAGATGACTTGTTGTGGTCTTGAGGACGAGGGTTCAAGCCATGTTGAGACCAAAAACTGATTTTTTATTAAAAGTCCGGTCCAATTTTAATTACCATGCTATTTCTCATCGTTCTCTCTCATTTCTCCACTAAATCAAGTTCAGCTTTCAAGACTGTGATAAAAAAATAACCCTCTTCTTTCTTCCTTATTCCTCGGCTCCAAATATTTTTTCCCAATTTACCCATTATTGGAAATTTACTTCCGGAATGTATAGCTTTTTATAATTTATATTACCTTTTGAAACCTAACTTCCGGAATATTTATACGTTTTGAATGTGTCATTTCAGAATATAAAAATTTGTGTCTGGATATTAAGTTTCGAAAAGCAGTCGTAATTTATATATACTTTCCTTATTCTTCCTTTCTCACTTTCCAATCTTGAGATTTATCCCATCCTTCTTATTCTCCCTCTCACACATCTCACTTTCTCTACCCATCTCAAATCCATTCTTCCTCTTCTCCCCCTGAACAATGGTTCTTCGTCACCATGATCGTCGCGAGTTGGAATTCCTTTGTCATGTTGTCGTCTTCGTCGCGAATCTAGTATTTACATTTTTTGGGATTTGAATTGTCTCAAAGTTAATTTATGGATTACAACTTCAATTTGTTTCAAAAATTGAATTCATAACGCAATTTTTCAATTTTTAATTGATTTCAAAAATAAAATTCTAGAAATTACATTCAAATATTTGCATAATTTACGCTGATGTAATACAATTCTTCCATAATAGAACATCAACTCACCCTTAACCTCACACATCAGTATGACTAACTAAACGCAAGACTCTTATGCCATATCTAGACCAATTTTCCGACTTCACTCATCAATATACTAAACAATTTATTGATGTGGAAGCATATGGGAATTGTGATTATCGCCCAGTTGCGATATTACTTAGTAGGGATGAGGAATCTTGGGCTCGGATGTGTGTCGATTTGATGAGAGAGCTTCAGTCCTTCCATCATGACTATGTCTAACTCTTTGGGACTAAGGAGTGACTGAGTGAACTCCAGAATTCTCTATGGACAACTAAGGGATGGCACCTCCAGATATCGGATTAGTCAAGTCATCACATTATTTGTATCGGGTTTGTACAAAAATGTCATTGTGTACCAGCAAAATATGATGCAATATTTTTAAATGAATTCTCTATGTTAATTGTCATGTTTGATTGACTTTATTAAATTATGACTTATTTATAACTCTTTTTGTAGGATGGGTGTCCAATACCTCCTACTACTTTATAATGGAGCACATATTGTAAACCCGATGCTCAAACATTGAAATTTCCATATCTTAGTCGCATGTCCTATTTTAGTTCAATTTTGTACGAAAAGAACCAAAATACGTTGATACTAAGGTAGATTGGTTGTACTTGTTCGAGCAATTTTGCAAATAATATTTTTATTGTTCGCATAACATGATATTTATTATTACTTTAGGACTTGTGCTAAATGATTGATGTTTAGATATAAAGTATCACAAGGCTTTGACAACAAATATATATTGTACATACTTTTTTTTGAAGTTCTGAAAATTTTTGGAAATTATTTCTTATAAAATATATTTGTTCTAAAAATTAAGATCCAGATTGTTAAACACATTCAAATACTTTTTGAAACTTAATTTCTGGAACTTGTGAACATTGGTATTTTGAAGAAAAAAAATATATATTTGGAGCGGAGGTATAAAAAAGGGGTGCATAAAGCAACCTCATGATTTCAAACTTTCTCGTTGACTAGGCCCACAAGCCTGCTTTTAAACCAATAGATGGGCTTTGTTGAATCCATAAACTGCATCCGAATTCGAGTCCGGACTCAGAATTCGGGTCACCCATGGGTCTGCGTCGTGAACTACGAGAACCCAGTTGCTGAAACGGGCGATTTGTACGAGGAAACCAGGTTGGGTGAACAATTTGAGCAGTACATGTTTATTGTGCACCAATGGGTTCAGCTACTCTGCAAATGGCAACGTCAAAATTCGTTCTTTGCCCGAATGCTTCACCGTTGAAGATTGCGAGTCCCAAGAAGACCATCACTTTTGGGTCCAATTTCAAAGTCCGTGTCCTTTCCCCGGATAATGGCTCTGCTTCTAGCTGCTCTTCTCGCGGGGTTAGTTATGTATCTCTTTCTATTTTGATGTTGGATTTTTGTTTGATTAATTACGTTATGGATGAATTTTTTTGAAAATTGTTTAGAAACAACTATTGTGGTGTTCAATTTGTTTGATGCCCGACATAAATGGTTTTTTGATTAAGGTTGTCTTGATGTAATTGATGCCTAAGAAGAAGAAAAAACAGATTTTTTTTCTTTCCTTTTCTAGTTTTTTTATTTATTGACTATATTTGTATGTTTGATATTTGACATGGAGGTGCAAGCGTAGTTTTAGTCCTTGAGAAAGGTTTGTCCCTGGTTTGTGTATTGCCAAATTCTTACCTATTAATTACTAGTTATATAGTGGCTTTGGTATGTTTCTACTTTGAGAACAAATCGTTTCCATTTATGTTGTAGTTGGAATTTGAGAAACCATTCACTCAGTCACAGAATTCAGGAAAAAATCTCACAAGATAAGGATATGATAACAGTGTAGAGGAGTGATTTGTATGTGACGTGATGATGTGATCATAGAATGTTGCTTTAATTTTGGTCAGAAGGAGGGGGAAAAAAAAAGGTTTTGCTTCAATTAATTGTGATCAGAAAACTTTCATGGAGTTTTCTGTATCTGAAATCCAGATCGAGTTTCCCGGTATCATATTTAACCTGTCCTTACGACCTGAGGAATCAAAGATAGCAGATGGGTATTGATTAGGGAACTTCGCTCTGCTAAGCCCATCTAAGATCTGCTGGCATTGCATACTGTTTTTTCCCTGAAAAAGCTAGGCCTAGCTTACTCAGATTTGAAGGACAGATATAAGTGGTAGATACACGAGCTGAAGTTGGTTTTTCTTCTTTCATAAGTATCTTAGATTCTCCAAAGTTCATTGGACTGTCAGGATACAACAAATATATATGTGCAAGGTTTATTTCTATACATTGGTAAAATAGCTAAATAGATGATTCTGCTGAATTGGAATTCATTCATTTTAAAATGGTGAGAAAGTTAAATGGAATGACCTGTCTATTTCGCACACTGAGGTAGCCTGAAGTCAGATTAAATAATTTTAGGAATCGCTATGCCAATAAGTTTTTAGACACAATAAGCAGAAAGCATAATAACTTAGGCTTTAATTTGATTTACCCTTTAGTCTTCATTCTTCAGTATGTCACTATTGAAATTATAGGTTTTTAGATGAGGAAGAAGAGAAGAGAAAAAAATACGTTCATGGTTGTAGTCTCTCAAGTTAACTCATAGAACCCTACAACGTGACAACTCTAGGTATCAAAATCGAGTTAACTCGTTTACAAATCATTTTTTATGTAAACTTGGGTAGACACACGCAGGCTTGTATAGAGCATTGTTATCAATCCCGGATAGCGTAGCGTAGCGGCCGACCCCAAAAACACTGTAGCGCTATTGCGTATAGCGGCATGGTTGTGAAACTCGAGATCCCACCTAGGATCGCTAGGGGGAAGAAAGATCGTAAATCGTGGGATCGTAACACGTGTATATATATATATATAAGAAAAATAACCTTTGTACCAAAAAAAAAAAGAAAATAATCTTAAATGAGGAAGAAGAGTAAATGAGAAATGAGAGTACCCAAAAGATTGGTGAAGGAGGCAGCCCATAGGGTTATCAATCAGTGGCTTTTGAAATGAAGAAGAGTAAATGAAAAATGCTGATTTCCATTGAAGGAGGCAGCCCGTAGGGTTATCAATTATTGGCTTTTGGATTTCTGAACGGGTCGCATAGCATTGGGCTGGTCATTTCTTGGGCCGTTTTTAAAAAAACCCAAGTCGGGTCTTTTTAAAAGCCGTAAAACGGGTTGCACAGCAAACTGGTTGAGACGCAGCCAAACAGGTTAAAAACCCTAAATCTCGCCTTGGCGCAGAGCGCTGATCCGGCGAGTTTCCGATTTTCCCCGTTGCTCCCGCCGCACCGCCTACTTTTGCGATTCCGGCGCCGCTCCACCTCGCCAGCCATGGAAGAACGCGTGTACGATCTCACGAGTTGGATCGCGTGTTTCACAACCATGTATAGCGGGATGACCGCTATTCTGAAATTTTCATACAATTTATAGGATGTATACTGTATGCATATAAATTCTCAAAATTGATAAAAAACACTCAATATTCTTAACATTAACAATAAAAAGTCATAGGTGTCTCAAACAAAACATAGTAACATAAACCACATATCAACCAAATTGTTTAACATAAAGCAAACACAGTGACGCAAAACATAGTAACATAAAGCAAATACCAACCAAAGTACCAAACCAAACATAGGCAGAAAAAAGGCAGAGAACAAAACAGAGGCAGAAAACAAGTGCCGGAAAACACAAAGAAGAAAGCAGAGTAGCCCAAAAAAATGCAGAAACAGAGGTAGAGAACAAAACAGAGGCAGAAAACAAGCGAACAGAGAGAAGAAAGCAGTGCAGCGCCGGAAAACCAACAGCGCCGCCGAAAAAGAAGCAGCCGTCACTGGGAAAGAACAGAGGCGCAGAGCCGAGAGAGAAGAGGAAGAGACGAGGAAATTTTGAAACCCTTAGGTCTACTGCTCGTGGGTTTATATAAAAAGCCTGAATAAACCTGAAAACAAAATCCCCAAAATAGCCTTAAAATAACCCCCGACGTCTAAAAACCGAGGGCGTTTCTGAAATTTCAAAGTGGCGAAACAGGTGCGGTGCTAAAGCGCCACCATTTTACGCTATCCGGTCCGCTATACAAGCCGCTACGCTCGCTAGAGTAAAGCGCGACGCTATGATGTTACTGTAGCGGCAGAGGGCTGCTCCGCTCCGCTAAGGCGCTATGGCGCGCTATTGATAATAGTGGTATAGAGTCGCATAGAATCATGAGTTTGAGGAAGATTGAATGAGCCTTCAACATATTGGTTATTTTCCCCTAGACATGCCTAAAATGATACTCCCTCCGGTCTCAATTATAAGCAACAAAAACCTCATATTTTTTGGTCTCAAATATAAGCAAATTTAACTAATTTTACACTAACATTCATAAAATACCCTTATTAAAACCATTGAAAGGCGAAAAAGTGTCTCGAAAAATTAAAAAAAAGCAGAAAGAAGCAGTACTGTTGAACAAAAAAGCAGAAAAAAGCAGAAAGAAGCAGAAAGTCTTAATAAGTGTTTTTTTTTTTTAATAATATATGCGACCAGAGGAGTAGTTGTTTAGTGTTTTTCAGAAAACCCAAAATACAACAGTTGAATAATAAGGCTTGGCAGTGCACGAAACATTAACTTCATAGTTGCAGCTCTCAGACGCCACATATGCATCTAACATCCTAATGTGAACCCATTAGCAAAGGAGGTGAACGGTACTATATTGAGGCATAAACAAAGTTACTAACCAAAAAACGTGAATAAACCCATCATTGCAAGTTTGCAGTGAACACAATAGGCCAACAAGGTGAACGATTCCAACTCTGATGAACTGAAACCTAGATCTACTGAGCCGAATCTAGCTCTAACTCGGAAAAGCCCAATCACACCATCCTTCAATTTTTAGTAATTTTTAACCTTGTGATTTCTCAATTCGTGCATCGATTTTGAACTTGATATGCTCTTTTTGTGTAATGAGTTGTGAACCTATTTTGTGATTTCTGAATTTGTCCATCAATTTTTAACTGGTTTGGTCAGATTGGGTTGGGTCATGTCTAATTTTATTTGGTCCTTCACTCTTTCATAATTCTGAACCTTGTGCATCGATTTTAAACTTGTTTTGCTCTTTTTGTGCGCTGAGTTGTGAACCTAATTTGTAATTTTTGAAATTATCCATCAATTTTTAATTTGTCTTGTCTAGTCTTGTCAGGGGTTGAAGTTGAACTGGTCTTGTTTTGTCAGGTCGGGCCTGGTCTGGTCTGATCTGGTCCTTCACTATTTAGTAACTTTGAACCTTGTGATTTGTCAATCTGTGTGTCAATTTTGTACTTGTTATGATCTTTTTGTGTGTTGAGTTGTGGACCTATTTTGTAATTTTTGAATTTGTCCATCAATTTTGAACTGGTATGTCTGGCGTGGTCTGTTCCGTCAAACTAGAGTTATCTCCCGCAGTTTCAGTGAATTAGTTTCTTTCAACTCGATGTAGTACATGTACCTTGCTATCAAACTGGAGTTATCTCCTGCAGTTTTAGTGAATTTGTTGCCTGCTAAATAGAGCCAAAATGTCTCAAGGTATTGTGTACATTTAAGATGATATTCTTTTATATGCAGATAAAAATTCCGAAAGCGGTAATATGCTATAAAAGCTGGATAATTTTTGTGACGAGGTATTATAATTGGTTGTGTTTTTTTGATAGATTTTCAATGAGATTGTAGAGTTTTTGCTTATTACTTATGCAAAAGATTAGTCTTTGTCTAATGGATGTCATAGCTAACCTTTTCCTTATGTTTCAGTCTGTATCAAGTTTGAAGACAGATGAGAACAGACGCAGAAGTAATCTTGAGTCTTTGTTTTGTTATGATAAGGCCATCCCAGAAGAAATAATTGAAAAGCCTGTTGGGTTATCTCTGGCCGAGAAAGCTATTGGTAACAATCCCCGATGCTCTGATTGCCATGCCAAGGGTGCTGTGCTTTGCGCCACTTGTGCTGGTTCTGGTCTATATGTTGATTCCATAATGGAAAGCCAGGGCATAATTGTCAAAGTTCGTTGCCTAGGTGTGTTCTCTTTCCCGTACAAATAATCTTCTGCTTATATGTGTGCGCGCTGCTGAATCTCTTGCACCTTGCTTGTGTTTCAACTATACTTGCAGCATTTTTTATATATGATATTGTTTGTCACTTATATCTAGAAGCAGTGCTCTGATGGAACTTACTGATTTTGTGGATGGCCAATTTTGGTTTGAACTTTTACAATTTTTTTTTTAAAATGGTTAGATGAGCAACTGGGTCTTGGGAATTTGTAAAGACTTAAGCCCATGAGGAGAGCCCAACTCAAAAGACTAGTCTATTAGGTGGGAGAGCCTTAAGGCTTAAGTACCACATTGAGCTTTCTTATCTACTCAATGTGAGACTCATAACATTGTCACTCTCTTTAAGAGCCGACGTCCACGGCGGCTTTCACTCTATCGGCACTGACACGATGGTAGCCTTTTCCCCTTTGGTGGTTTTTCACTCATCTATCAGTATTCGGTGGTGTACCTTAATCCAGCCTATAGGTAGCCCTTTTCGTCAAGGTATACAAGAGCACGCTCCAGAGCGTAGGAGCAGTCGATCCTACGCTCCTACTACCCCTCAACGATCTCGCACCTATGCAGGATCATGAATTTTTGGAAGCGGCTGGGAGCGGCAGTCCGGCGCGTAGGAGCGGTGGAAGCGGACGATCCCGCGATCCTGCAGAAAAACCCGAAATCTCGGCTTTTGTGTTTCCGGGTTGGGTTGGCGACCCGACTTCCTTTAAAACTCAGATTTGGGGGAAAAAAACCCTACCTTCTCCCTGCGACGGTGCTTCTGTTTCTACGTTTTCTGAGAAGAAGCGGGGAGGGGGTGATGACGCGGCGCCGAGAGTGAGGGAATAGATTTAGGGTTTGATTAAATTAGGTTTGGGCTGAGTGATGGTGTTTGGATGGGCCTGCTTCGCGTGGGCTAAGGACCAAGGACCAAGGAGAAAAAAGGGGTGTGAAAGAAATGCAAGGTGCAAACATAAGGAGAAGGGGGCAGCGCACATGGGGGCATTCTTGCCTTCCTTTACTTTTATTATTATTATTTTACATTCTTTTTCCAAAAATATTAAAATATATTATAATAAAATTTTAAAAATATAAATACTAGTAAACATAAACATATATTGTTTATATAATAGAAATTATTTATGTATATTATTATATATTTATATTAAAATGTATTTTAATATTTTTGGTAGGATCTTACGAACCGTGCTACGAACCCACGTTTTACGCTCCTATGACCCCTCCCCGCTCCTACGTAGGATCTCACTCTTGTCTACCTTGCTTTCCGTAGCCCAACTCTCAATGAAAACACCAATTGTTATGACTTAAGCTCACGAGGAGAGCCTAACCCAAAAGACTAGTCTATTAGGTGGAAAAGCCTCATGGCTTAAGTATCACATTGAGCTTTCTTATCTACTCAATGTGGGACTCATAACATTTAAGCCCATGAGGAGAGCCCAACCCAAAAGACTAGTCCATTAGGTGGGAGAACCTCATGGCTTAAGTATCACATTGAGCTTTATTATCTACTCAATGTGGGTCTCATAACATTGTCACTCCCTCTAATAGCCGATGTCCACGGCGGCTTTCACTCTATCGGCACTGACCCGGTAGTAGCCTTTTTCCCTTTGGTGGCTTTTCACTCGTCTATTAGTATTCGGTAGTGTATCTTAATCCAACCTATAGGTAGCTCTTTCCGTAGCCCAACTCTTAACGAAAGTACCAATTGTTAAGACTTAAGCCCATGAGGAGAGCCCAACCCAATAGACTAGTCCATTAGGTGGGAGAGCCTCATGGCTTAAGTACCACATTGAACTTTCTTATCTACTCAGTGTGGGACTCATAACAGAAGTTTTTAGGACTTCGATCAAAACAATTTTTAAAGGGTTGAAATCTTTTTGACATGTTAATAATGGGGTCCAAAGTGGTCTGAGTGTTGAACTTGGATATATTCGATTTTATTTTAATATTTTAGATTTTATTTTTGTAAACCGATAAAAATTTAGTGTTGAGTTGTTTAAAATTTAACTAATTAACGTTAAAAATTCGGTAAAATAGACTGCCGTTAGACCGAGTCCATATTGGGGCAACCTAATAATTGGTATACTTGAATTAAAGTAATGTGCAAACATGATGTGACATTCTACTTGTTGCTAGATTAAAAAGGATGCACTTGCACAATTATTGTTACTATTATTATTATTATTATTATTATTATTACCACCACCTAATTATATGATGCTGAGCATCTTTTTTGGTGACTATGTTTTTGGTTTGATAATAATTTTGCCCATGTAGGTTGCGGGGGAACTGGTAATATAATGTGTACAGAATGTGGGGGACGAGGTCATCTGTGATCCAAATGATCCAAGTTTGACTTTTTGGAATTCTGTTGTACCTGTTGTACCACCACCATGTAATGTTTTGCTTGGCATTGCTTGTAAGTCAAAATTATTTTTAATTTTTTGTTATATCAAGGAGTTGTTATGACTGGAACCTAGGTTATCTACCAATACCAACCACATCAGTTATAGACCTTACTGATATATTCTTAATTATGTTTACTTGCAAAATTCTTTTGTCACACAGATGATTGCCTCTAATAAATTTACACAAAAGTTACATATAGTTTATTTCTTTCTTTAACGAAATTTTTTCTATAAACTAATACTCTCTTCCATATGTAGAATAGTTAGGAGCTACTTTATTAACGTTATTAACTAAATCTGGTATTGGTTCATGCTTCATTCCCGTGACACATGAATATTATATTTCTTGCCTAGATTGTATTCTGAAATATGATTATGTGTATGTTCGGTTTACCATTGAAGAACTACAAACGTACGTTTGGACTCGGTATCTGTGCATGTTTAGTTTTACCGTGACGAAAATTGATTTTGAATTAATTGATTTTACTTAAAAGTGAGTTGAACATAATGTGTGTGTTTGGTTCTATGGGGACGAAATTGATTTAATTGATTTTAGTTGAACGTAATGTGTGTGTTTGGTTCTATAGTGACGAAAATTGATTTTCAATTAATTGATTTTATTTAAAAGTGAGTTGAACATAAAATGATTTATGTTTGGATATATTCATGTAAATGTGAGCTAAACAATGAATTTGAGAGACAAAATCACTTTTGGAATTAAAAGCTCCAAATTCTAGCTTCAAGTTAGAATCAATTTTAAAAACAAAATCAATTCTATAGAGTTTCTTTGAGTCAAACTTACATTAGAATCGGGAATTCAAACATACCCTATCACTCCTCGCCAAATGGTGCGGGTGCCATTGTGTGTAGCTTTCTATATTCACGCAAATAGAATAAAGAATTTGAAGAGCTATCAAAAGATTTATCATACTTGAAGAATGCATCAAAAATTTAATCAAATGATCGCTATCCTATTATCTCAGGGATGGTATGTCCTACGTGTTTTACTGTTCCTTCAGTGTTTAGGCTCAGCTGAAACTTTAGCTCAGGATATTTGCAAAGCTTGAGATCTGTGAAGCTGCTCCAAGCGTACTGGAATAGTTGCATCAAACTGAGTGCTTTGTGGGTTCTCTGCATAGGCCACATAGTAAGCTGAAACACATGCTTGTGGCCATGAAATAGCCAACCTACACTGCAAAAGACATTGGCACTATCGTTAGTATGTTTTATCACAGACAGAGAAGTCAGGCAAAAGATAATCAGTTATCAAATTATCAACTAGTGAATTGCTAATTTAGTTGTTGAAATTATAGGGGTCAGAAAATTGATTCCTGAAATAAACGAAATTATAAAATGATTTTTAAAATTGAAAATCTTTATCACAATTAGGCCTTTCGAGACAATTTCAGGGACTAAACTCATCGACTCAAAAGAAATAATGTAATCGAAGATTTTCAATTTCAAAATTTTATTGATTTCTGGTACCAAATTATCTGACGTCTTAGTTTTAGAGACTAAATTAGTCACTCAATTTGAGTTATTTTCATTAGGTTTGTGTATCTTATGATTTGATACTTCAGAATTAAAAATTAATCTGACAAATTTCAATTTGAATTGTGATTTGATAAATTATTATACAGATGAAAAGGAAAGCATTCAAATTATTTGCAACTGAGTTACTTACCATGAAATAGCCAATGACAAAAGCATAAATGGATACTTCCAAGGCATAGCTCTTGTACACTATAAGACTCCAAATTCCACTTACGAGACTACACATTGCACCTACTGCAACACCACTAAGGAAACAGAAGGCTCCAGTGAGATCCAAGTCTATCAGTTGCTCTAATCCAACTCTAATGAGCATCTCCCAAGTATCAGAAGATGCTTGCACAAACCCCTTGTTATAAACTCCAACATGCACAAAACCCCATCTATTCCCCCGGGTCACAAGAACAGATGCAATCCCCATAGAGCAACTAACACAGGAGAACATGAACTCACTTGTTTCTCCTCCAAGGAGACTCGTCGACCGCGCGAATCCCCGGAAGAGCCCAACAATCGGGACTAGGATGGAGCCTATGGAAACACTTCCAGTTAAGTGCTTGATTGTGTCACAAAATGCCACTCTAGTATCCCTGTTAACTCCTCCAGAAAAGTCCATATACTTGACCCTTGAAATGGTGACTTGCATTGCATTCTTCAGAAACTGCATAGTCCATCCAAGGCTCAGCATGATCACCAAAATGAAAAGGTCTGCTAGTTTAATTGTTTTTTCAACAGCTCTAGCTCCTCCAATTCCACACAACAGAAAACAACAGTAAAGGATACCAATGAAATTTGATGAAAGTGCCAAACACTTTGTTTTAGTAGGAGGATAAGCGATTGAAACTGACAAGAGTTTGGTGGCATATTCAAACCTTGGACTTGCCCAGCAACCATAAAGGGATTGAATTACTGCAGAAACCAAAGAAATTACGCCAAACACCAGACTTAATGCAGAGCCAATCAACACAAACAGAATCCCCATTGCACATGTTAGCAAGGGACTAAGCCAAAATGCTGCCTTGAATGCCTTTGTGGGGTGGCTTGCAATGATCCATTGCCATGTGAAACCAATAATTCCAGCACTTGCTGTTGATGCTAGAAGTGGTGGATACCACTTCTTAGGGTGGAAATGGTGGGTTTGAGAGTCCAAGATAAGACCATAGATGGTGAGGAAAATCACCAAGACTGCAATCAGAACCAGATGCAAATAGAACAAAATTTGACATACCCTTCTCACTGTTTTTCCTGCCACTGTAGTTGTGTTTGCAAAGCTTGAATCTTGTGCCTGCTCTAGAAATAACCAAGTCGACTTTGAGTTTTTTTCTTCGTCAACCAAAAAAGATATATAACAAATGCAGTAACTGTAGAATGTAGTTTACATATGAGAAAGGTTTCTATAGATTAAACTTGTTGGGGAAGTAAAACTTAAAGAAGATTTGAAGCAAAAGGGGGTTACAATTCAAAGAAAAAGCAAAAAAGAAAGGATTGAAGGAACAAAGAAAAAGAAAAAGAGAGGGAGGGAGGGGGAGAGAGAGAGAGAGAGAGAGACAAGACCTGAATGGGATGTGTAGATGGAAGACTTTGCCGCTGTTGAACTTGTACTTGGAGGATCTGCGGTTGTGTGCTGTTGTTGCTAGAGTTATTCAATGTGGCCATGTTGCATAGGCTACTATTATGTTTGAAATGCACTCACAGAATTCAAACACTTGAAAAGAGTTTCTTGGATTTTCTTTCACTTTCTTGGCCCCCACCAATGAGGCAACCCTGATGGAAAATTCTCATTCCAAGTCGTCAGAAACCTTAGAATTGAATCAATGTCACATTCACATTCCACGGTGCACTTCCTATACAAGCAATTGACCCAATCCTCATTCTTCTCTCAAATTCATTTTTCTATCACATTCTGAGAGCTATGCAAATGCAAGTATTTGTTGACTTTTGAGTGGAGGAGTGGGAGAGGTGGGTATGTGATGTGATGATGTGGCATGATGACGTGGAATTTCCAATCACACGTGCTTATTTTTCTTCTTCAAATGCTAACTAGTTAAAGAATTTAATATTATTAATGTTTTAATTATTGTGATTTTTAATAATTATTTTTCTATTTATGCAATCATTTTTTTTTGGATAAAACTATTTATGCAATTTTTAATAATCAGTGCCTTTTGATCGTATTTTTCTAGATTTGTGACTCTTGTGTTATATGTAAATCACATTGAATCTTGAATAATTTGAGTTAAGGTGAATAAACTTTTTTTTTATTCGATGAATAAACTTTTTTAAGCAGTACTCTTCGTATGTTTATTTTTTTAATTACAATACCAAAATCTAGAGACTTTAATAAATGAGACATGTAGACCTGCTGAACAGCAAAAAGATCCTTCTGCCTCTTTCTTACGGATATCATATGGTACAGGTGGCCATGTTAGGTGATTTCCCGGGAAAATTGGTTGCTGCAAAAGGGGAAAAAGTGACATGAAGTAAACTGCTTTTTTTTAATTAAAAAAAAGGAGGTTTTGTTTGTTCAGATCACCAACTAACCATTAACTAATTTTCGCTTCCTCTCCAAAACTTGTTTAAACAACGGAAAAATAAAATATACAAAATTTAACAAGAACCATAAGTAGTCAAAATGTAACTAAACAAAAAGTGTCATTTTCTGATCGGGATAACAAGTTATAAATTTAGGAGGAGCCGGAGCCCCCGGGGAGTGGTTCATATCCTAACAAAAACCAAAAATAGATAAAAAAATCAAAAACCGAACAAAATTGAATTTTATTGGATATTTTTGGACTTTTTTGTGTGAAAACGAATCAAATTGGATTTCGATTTCTTTTTTTAAACCGAACCAAACTGTATATATAAATTTTAATACTTATTTATTTTATATTAGTATGAGACATCCATTAATCTATTATTTGTTTTTTTTTTGTTTTTTTAATAATACTTATTATTTTAACGTGATCTCTTTTTTTACTATTTCATATGTTTCAAACATAAAATCGGTATTTGCTACTTCATAATATTTTAATTTTTAGTATGTTATATGTTATATGTGTTGATCTTATTTACATTTAATTTTAGTTATTGTCTAGTAAAATCCGAATATTCCGATCTAATTCAATTTGCCTTTGACCTGATTAGATTGGTGTTGATTTAATATAGGAATCATATGTGTTTTTTATATGTGCTTGTCCAAAAAAAAAAGAGTAAGTGTATATATGCTTTAATATTTTGTTCAATTTAGTTTTTTTTATTATTGTTCAATTTAGCTTGTAATATGTTATTTAACATAATATAAATATGTAATGATGTATCGGTAAAAACTGAATCATCCGATCCAATCCAAACCGCACTTAATTATATCGTATAGGTTTTTTCAAAGAAGCAATCCATTCCAAACCAAACTACATATTGTTTTAGTCTTTAGATCAGATGGCTTTTTGCCTCAATACCGATCCAAACCGATTCGCAAACACCCCTAATGAGCAGCGCTGGCAAAACATTTTTTTCCAACCCTCTCTTCATGATTTGTTGAAATTAACATGGGTTTCACTAATCATGTGGGTCTCATCCAAACCGATCAGTAAACACCCCTAATGAGGAGTGTTAGCAACACACTTTCTAATACACTCTTTCCAACTCCCTCCTCATGATTGGTTAAAATTAACACGAGTCTCACTAAATCGTTTGAGTCCCATTTTCAAAGTGAGAGAAGTTAATATATAAAAATAAATTAATGTAACAGTTTCATTTTTTTAAGTTTTATGTATCTTACTAAGGCTTTGACTTTGCATTTTATTTTTAATAATGAATTAATATAAAAAAGGAACAAATCTATTTTGAATTGATAAATAAAATATAGTAGTATTTATAATAAACAAGTAATTAAATATTTTCCATATAACTTATTAAAACCTTTATAAATTTCACTTTTTAACTTATTAAAACAGTTGAGCCATTTGGAATATATAACCCAATTCTTTTAATCGTTTTAGCAATTACTCCCTCTGTTATCGAATATAAGCAAAAACAAAAAACTATTTCACATCCGTTAAGAAATTAGCTAGTCTCATTTAATTTTCTTAAAAAAATAAAAAGAGAAATTGCATCTCTCAAATTGCCCTTCATGGGAAATTGTTCCATGAGAATAAAAGAGTTATTGAAAAATAAAATTTGAATTAATTGAAAGGTATTTTGGGTACATCATTAAATAAGGTGAAGTTAGTTAAAATTAGCTTATATTTAGAATCACCAAACTTGGATTTTTTGTTGCTTATATTCGAAAACAAAGGGAGTATCAAAGTATTATCAGAGATTTTTATGATGTTGTGTTCAATTTGTGTAGTGTATCCTAAACTATCAAACATACTGTTGAGTTACTAACAAGAATAAATTGAACAAATATCAAAGGCAACCAATACTAAATTTAATAGCAACCAAAACAGTGCAATAAAGTCAATCAAACAAAGAGTAAAGGGTAGGAAGAATAACACCGCAATTTGGTTACGCAGTTCGGCCCCAAAAAGATGACCTACGTCTGCGGGAGAGAGCAGCCATCCGTTTCACTATCAAAGAGTCTTTACAAGAGATTACAATTGCTTTGAACCCCTTCCAAATGTCCAAGAAGAACAAACCCAAGAGTTCCCAATCCCCCTCTCTTTTCCTCTATGAATAACTCTCAAGAATAACAATAGAGAAAGCCTTCAATCCTCCCTCTATGATTCCCTAAGATCCCAAGGTGTTTAACAGTGTTTCCCAGCCCCTAAAACCTCACAAAGACGCTCAAGAACGGCTGCACACAACCCTAGAAAGGCTGCACCTCGTCCCACACACTCGCAAATCAGTTTATAAACCCGACTGTGAATCGATTCACAGACATAGGTGAATCGATTCACCTAGTTAAAAAAGCCTCTCCTGCATGAATTAATGAAATGAATCAATTCCTGCAAGCTTCCCATGCGATTCACAGAGGCGTACTTCGA
The DNA here is from genome assembly GCA_037113605.1 of Calophaca sinica. Classification (NCBI taxonomy): domain Eukaryota; kingdom Viridiplantae; phylum Streptophyta; class Magnoliopsida; order Fabales; family Fabaceae; genus Calophaca; species Calophaca sinica. The sequence goes on along the minus strand of CM073733.1, from coordinate 38,628,407 downwards.
TTCACAGAGTCCCAAACATGCTTGAATCGATTCATATAGTCAGAATCGATTGATGTTCAAGAAACACTTTCAAGCAATTCCATGATCCTCCAAACTGATTTTAAGGCACTCTAAACTCCACAATTCTCCACCTTGACTTCAAATCAGTGGTGATGCTCAACTTTATCCATCAACCACTAGCTGCTCTCTCCATTACTGGAATTACGTTTCAACGCAAATGATCAAGTCCAAGTGATCATTGAACCTTGATCTGGGAAGATACTTGCTGAACTTCTCACAACCATGCGTAATCCCCAATTCACCAATCATACTCTTCATAGTGACTCCACCTTGAGTTGTCTTCACATGCTTCAAACCGCCTTTCAAAGAGCCATACCTCCTTTTCCGGTTCTTCCCAATATTCGTTCCAAGTGTCCTATCCACAATGCCGAGATCCTTCATCTCAAATCCAGAAGCTAACTTCCCCTTGAGCATACTAATCTTCTCCTTGCTAGAACTTGCCTTTTGAATATCATTCACACTCTCCGGCTCAAGACTGACCTTACACACAAGCATCTCCTTGTACCTTGGTTCTTCAAACTCCGGAATACCTTCCGTCTTCATGAAGTTCCACTTGCATCCAACTACCCTTGACTTTTCCGGTAGATTCACAAGTTCCCAAGTCCGGTTCTTCTCCAATGAATTCACACCTTCATTTATTGCCTTCAACCATTTCTGACTATCCATGCTTCCCATTGCTTCACTGATGTCCCTTGGTCCCGAGTCTTGAACCTCTTCAGTCACAAACAAAACATAACAAACAAGATCAGCATACCCGTATCTCTTCGGTGCCACAATCTCCCTCCTTTCCCTATCTCTTGCCAACTGATAGTCAGGATCCACTGTTTGTTGTCTTCCTCTAGAACTTGATGGTGGAGGACTATCCTCCTCTTCATCATTCCCGGTCTCACTAGTGGTAGACTCCACCTCAAACTGAGTTTTCTCCACCTCCACTTCTGAGCTACTATCCTCCAGGTCTTTGCACTTCATCCCCATGCGGGTCTCATCGAAAGTGACATCCCTGCTTATGATAACCTTTGACCCTCCAGATTCCAAATTCCACAACTTGTATCCCTTCACACCCTCCGGATATCCGATAAAGACACATTTCACAGCTCTAACATCAAGCTTGTCCTGCTTGTTATGCGCAAAAGCCAAAGCTCCGAAAACCTTCAACTTGGAGTAGTCAGCCGGTCTCCCACTCCAAACCTCCATAGGTGTCTTGAAGTCTAACGCTGTTGATGGACATCTTTTGATCAAATATGCTGCTGTACTCACAGCTTCGCCCCAGAAGCTTTTAGGCAACCCAGCTGCCAAAAGCATACTCCTCACCCGCTCCAAGATGGTCCTATTCATGCATGTTGCTAGGCCATTTTGATGCGGTGAGCCTTCCATGGTCTTGTGCCTCTGAATACCTTGTTTCCTGCAAAACTTATCAAAATGCTCTGAAAGAAACTCCAGGCCATTGTTAGTCCTTAAAATTTTCAGTTTAGTTCCTATTTGATTTCCTATGAGAGTATGTCATTCCTTGAACTTTTCAAAGGTGTCACTTTTGCTTTTCAAAATGTAGACCCATACTCTCCTAGAGAAATCATCAACCATGGTGAGGAAATAGGAACCACCCCCATGAGTACTCACTCTAGCCGGACCCCAAAGATCCAAGTGAATATACTCAAAGGGTTTACTAGAATGATGCATGCCACTCCCAAACTTAATCTTATGATGTTTGCCTAGTATGCACTTATCACAAAATTCTAGCTTATCCAATTTATCACCACCTAGCAAACCTTGTTTAGCTAGTTCAACTAATCCCCTCTCACTAACATGCCCTAACCTATTATGCCATAACATGGTTTTATCATGCAAGGTTTGGCTAGCTAATGATGCATGCCCAATAATAGTTGAACCCTCTAATATGTACAAACCACACATTTTAGTCCCCTTAGCTATTATCAATGCATCATGCGAAATTTTCATCATACCATGCTCAATACTAGCGCAATAGCCTAATCCATCAAATATGCTTATAGAAATTAAATTTCGGTTGAGTTTAGGAACATACCTCACATCTTGTAAAAGGAATTCGCGGTTGTCATACATCTTAAGACGAATTGAATCCATACCTTGAACTTTGCACGCTTCGTTGTCACCAAGGCGAACTACTCCACCTTGCTTGAGCTCCAAAGTTTCAAAATATTCCTTCCTTGGACACATGTGAAAAGAGCACCCGGAGTCCATAACCTAACTCCTATCTGGTTCCCAACTCGTAACCACTAGAGCCCCTGCATCCTCATAACCATCCTCCATAGTAATCGCAACCTCCACAGAATCTTCATTGCCCCCTCTCTCGGGACAATCCCTCTTAAAGTGACCAACCTTATGACAATTAAAGCATTTGTACTTAGCTTTATTGTCCCCTTCTGACTTGGATTTCGCCTTAGGCTTTCCTTTACCATTTCCTCTACTCTCATTCTTTCCCCTTGAGACACTCAAGCCTTCCCCACTATCTTCCACCTTCAAGTCTTGAAGCTTGGTTAGCTCCTTGGTCCTAATTGATTGTTGGACCTCCTCTAAGGTAATAGTGGACTCCTTGCCATAGAGGAGTGCATCCTTAAAGTGTTCAAAGGATCTAGGTAGCGAATTCAATAAGAGCAGAGCCTTATCCTCGTCATCGAGCTTCACATCAATGTTCTGCAGGTCATCAATAATTTTGTTGAATTCTGCTAGTTGCTCCACAATAGGTTTGATCTCTACCATCTTGAATGAGTAGAGATGTTGTTTCAGACATAACCTGTGGGCCAATGACTTGGTCTTGTACAACGATTCTAACTTTGCCCACATCTCCGCCGCGGTCTTCTCTCTTGCAACTTCCCTCAATGCCTTATCGCCAAGGCATAAGATAATGGCACTTCTTGCCTTATCTATCATCTCATTCTTCTCCGTTTGAGACAGGGTGGCCGACATTCTTGCCTCACCCTTCAAGGCTTCAAAGCACTTCTGTTGAATAAGGATTGCTTCCATCTTCACCTTCCATAGACCGAAGTCGTTATTACCGGAAAACTTCTCGATGTCGCATTTAGTACCCATGGTGCACAATTGAATTATTTGTTCTCCCCATAGACGGAGCCACTTGTTGAGTTACTAACAAGAATAAATTGAACAAATATCAAAGGCAACCAATACTAAATTTAATAGCAACCAAAACAGTGCAATAAAGTCAATCAAACAAGGAGTAGAGGGTAGGAAGAATAACACCGCAATTTGGTTACGCAGTTCGGCCCCAAAAAGATGACCTATGTCTGCGGGAGAGAGCAGCCCTCCGTTTCACTATCAAAGAGTCTTTACAAGAGATTACAATTGCTTTGAACCCCTTCCAAATGTCCAAGAAGAACAAACCCAAGAGTTCCCAATCCCCCTCTCTTTTCCTCTATGAATAACTCTCAAGAATAACAATAGAGAAAGCCTTCAATCCTCCCTCTATGATTCCCTAAGATCCCAAGGTGTTTAACAGTGTTTCCCAGCCCCTAAAACCTCACAAAGACGCTCAAGAACGGCTGCACACAACCCTAGAAAGGCTGTACCTCGTCCCACACAATTCTGCAGCGTCAGGTTTATAAAACCCGACTGTGAATCGATTCACAGACATAGGTGAATCGATTCACCTAGTTAAAAAAGCCTCCCCTGCACGAATTAATGAAATGAATCGATTCCTGCAAGCTTCCCATGTGATTCACAGAGACGTACTTCGATTCACAGAGTCCCAAACATGCTTGAATCGATTCATATAGCTGGGGAATCGATTCCCAGTGTTCAAGAAACACTTTCAAGCAATTCCATGATCCTCCAAACTGATTTTAAGACACTCTAAACTCCACACATACTAATGGTAACCAAGTTCTCTTTGAGTTCGGATACATACCTTACACCTGAAATTAATGTTTTTTGACCATTGAACATTTTTCATTGAATTGGTCCTATGCCTTGCACCTTACATGGCTTGTTATTTCCCCACAATACCACTCACATTCTTTCAGGTTTACAGACTCAAAATAATCATTTATTGGACACATGAAATTTACAACAAGAATCCATCACTCAATCCTTTTTAATCTCAGAATTTGAGACGACTAGAACATCTGCAGTTTCATATCCTACAATTGCAATGGCTGCATCACCTGATTCTTGAAGTTTCTTTGAGTCCTTATTCCTTCTTTCAGGGTAATTTTTTTTTTTGAAATGTCATTTCTTATAGAAATGGAAGTATTTGAAAACCTGCTTTGAGATTGGTTTCGGTATTTAGATCTATGCTTGTTTGATTTGGAACTCCTTTTCTCTGATCTGCCTCTCATCACATTTAGACCTGTTGTGTTATTCTCGGTTTTTATCTCTTTCATTTTTTGGAATTCCTTTGTTCGAATTGAGGACTGCACTTGATAGTGTGATGATCCGATCTCTTCCAAACAAAATAGCATCCTTGAAGTGTTCATATAAGTTTGGGAGAGCACTGAGAAGAATAAGAGCCTTATCTTCATCTTCTAATTTCACTTGAAGATTCCTTAAATCATCCAGAATCTTGCTGAAGTCAACAATCTGATTCGTGATAGATTTTTCTTCATCCATTTTGAAAGAAAACAACTATTGCTTCAAGAAGAGTCTATTTGCCACATTTTTTTCCCCCATGGAGAGTGATACTAGATTTAGCCAAAATGCAGCAGAGGTTGGTTCTGTTGCTACTTCTCTGAGAGCTTTGTCTTTAAGGCACAAGATTATGGTACTCTTAGCTTTTTCAATTAGATCTTGCTTTTCTTTCACAGTCAGAGTTGTAGGGAGAGCAGCTTTACCCTTTAATACATCACGCGACTCCTGGCGAACCAAGTCTGCCTGCATCTTAATCCTCTAGAAACCATAGTAATTTGATCTAGAGAACTTCTCAATGTCAAATTTGGTTGATCCCATGATTGAGCATCCTCTCCATTCCCCACATACGACACCAATTGTTGTGGTTTAACCTGCAACTTAATATATCAAGAAAGCAAACAAAACACACAACAACAGCTGCACATAAAACAAAATTGAAGTTGCAACAATTAAAAGAAGAGATAGAAAAAAAGATTGAACATAAGATATACATGGTTCAGTCTTAATGAAGACCAACATCCAAGGGAAGAGAGTAAAACAATCTACTATGAGACGGAAGACAAGATCAAGATAGTACAATAGAATCCTCTTGGCCCTTGTATAACACTATTGAGAAAACGAAACAAGAAAACCCGGGTCCTTCACTCTGTTTCCACTCATTCCCTTGATCTCTCATTCTCTGAGATTTTTCTCACAAGCTCATAGAATTATTTGAAGTGAAACCTCACCCCTCTACATCATGTGTTCATAGAATAAGACCTATGATAATACATAGATATCAGAAGCAAATCTTGATCAAATAACTTCCAAACAACACCTTCAGTACAAGTTAGTTATGGCCAGTAACTAATTTATTATTTATTTAAGAAAGTTAACTACACTAAGGACACATGACAAAATTTCATTCATCTGTTTTCCTGCTAAAAACTATTTTCCCACAAAAAAAAATTAAATACATTGTAAGTTCCATTTTTCTTTGTCGGGTTCTTCCAACTAGTTGTAACAAAAAAACTGAATGTAAAAACAACTAGCTTGTAACTGATTTTGAGATGCTTCAATTAACACAAAGCATATAGTACCATTGAATTGGCAAAAACATTGTAAATGGATTTACTGAGAAAAGAAAAACTTGTGATAATAAGTTCACTTTTGTTTGAGGTAGTTTGGAAGATCACTAAGAAAATTGTATATATTCAATGTAATTCAATGAGTTTGCATATTAATTAGTATATCTACTTGTTTCATCATTAATTGTTTAATATTTTTCAATATAAGTGACACTGAATTTATAAAGTATAGTAACACAAAAACGAATAAAAATTACTTGTTTCATAAAACGATGATCGTTTTTCACGAAAGTTATTTTCCATATAACTAACTAATAGCTATCACCAATTGATCAAATGACAGCAAATTTCACCAATTTGTGAGTACAAGGAAGGAAATCAAACTAAGATAACATGATTTTTTTTTAATATTTTCCTCTCATCCTCCTTAATTTGCTGTGACTTGTCACCAAGAAAGTTTTCATTCACGTTAAATAAAGAAAATGCGAATATAATCATCCAGTTGTCCTTTTTTCTCTTTTGAAAGAGATAAAGACTTCACAACTAACAACTCAAACACTGCCTGCCTAAATAGACAGCACCCCTGTTGATTGACAACAAAAGAGACTTAGTATAATATATTATCTATATAAAAAAACTTAACTATAGTAAAGTCACGTGACAAAACCTCATTCATCTGTTTTCTCGTCAAAAACTATTTTTCCACAAAAAACTTAACTATAATCTAAAAACTTAACTAGATATCATTTTGCTTTGTTACACGTGTTGAACACTCGTTCTGTAAGATGATAAAAAATGTACTCCCTCCGGAACCATTTATAAGGCAAAAAGTCATTTCCAGATTCGTTAAAAAATGTATGTATCTGGTCCAAAAATTAGACCAGATACATATACTTTTTAACAAATCTGAAAATGACTTTTTGTCTTATAAATCGTTCCGGAGGGAGTATATGCTTCAGTGATGAATTGCAGTGTGGGCCATTGAATGGTTTAAGCAAAGGTAGATCCGCCATTCACATGGGTCATGTACTATATTGTCTTCCCAATAAATGGTCATTAATTCCATTAGCTAGTCAACAACTCAACATTTGTTAAAATAAATGGTGCACTATACTGCTCAATACGCATTTTTGAAGTGATTGCAAAAAATGAAGAGGGGTGGGGGGAGGACATGGATATGCTCGAATCTTTATGATCAATCTTTGATTGAAATGTTCAATGTAGCAACGTGCTCTCGTGCTTTCGAACATGGATACACACGGAATAATAAAATTTTACTGATGGACATTTTTGGAAACTAATTTATGTCATTCATTCATGGTTACGACTCTAGTACCCTTTAATTTTGTTGGGTATCGGTACCTAAGTGAGTTAGATCAATAAAATAATACTCATTTTTTTTCCAATTTACCACGTCCTTAATTATATTCTTATGTCTAAACATTACGCATATAAAATGTATACATAATTACCTATTAAAGATTTAAACTATGTTCACAAATTAATCCCTAAATTCAAACTTGTTGGTGTTTAACTATTTTCTTGGCTTTAAATAAGCCCTTTTATTGGTTGGTCGTAATACCTTCTTTTTATGATTGATGGTTGTGATACTTAAACATTAGAACATATTTGTTGTGATATTTTGTTTGTTTTATATCTAATGATGAACGTTGAAGAGGAAAGAGAAAGAGCAATAGATTATAAAATTTGTAAAATATATTTGAAACACTAAAATAATTATTCATAAATTTACTAGTTACTTTTTAAAAAAATAAAAATATGTGTCTTAACCGTTATATGAAAAATATAGAACACGTGGATAATTTATATTAAAACGCTTAACATGGGTATCAGTACCCAACTAATTTACAGGGTACCGAAGAATTTACCTTCATTATATTACTTTTTACATTTATTTCTTTTTTTTATTAATAAAAGTTTAGATGAGTTGGGTCATGGGTTCACCAGAAAAAGCCTCAATGCTCAAATAGTACTTGCAAATGTATTTACATATTACCCAGCAATATGATCCTCACATCGGCAGCGAGATTCGAACTAATGTCCTTATGAAATATGAGCCGTATCCTTACTAACTAGATAATTTGTTGGCATTTATTTCTTTTTTCTCCCTTTTCTTTTAAATTAAAAATTAAAATAGCAAATATTTGATGTGTATAACAATTAATTATTAACAAAAAGCATGAGGGAGGGAGGGGCTAGAGCCCCTAATTGCACCTCCCTCCATCCGTCCATGGATACATATCTTTCGAAAACAAACTTTTTTGGAAGTTTATTTTCGCACACTAATGGGCAATTTGTTTGGAAATAAAATTTGAATATTGTAAAATGTCCGAAGCTTATCTTCCAAACAAGGGCACTTTGAGAAAAAAATACAAAAAAAAAACTCTATCGAAGGCTGTATTAAAAAAAATGGAGGTGTCAATAATAACTCCCTTAGAATGATGATATTAACGGGCCTATAACACTAACAGCACGTAAGAGTCACACCAGTCTAAGAGCTAGGGGGCCCATATTACCCACACCCCACTTGTTTCCCACACCCCCATTTTAGCAAATTGACAAAAATACCCCTACTATTTTTCAACTCCTACCGCACTTCCGCATTCTTATCCCCCATTTTCCAACAAAACGGTGTTATTCCCGTACATTTGAATTTAAGGTACAAACAAACATTTTGTTATTGTAAATACAAATTTACGGTATAAAATTTTCTAAAAAAGTATACCATAAATTCGTATTTACAGTATATATATTTTTTTGAGCACATTTTACGTACCGTAAATAAGAAATTTATGACATTAACAAGTTATACAGTAAATTCCTTATTTACGGTACTGTAGTACCCTAATTTTGTCCAGCCTTTTCATTTTTATTTTATTATATATTTTAATTAGTAGTAGTGGTAATAATAAATAAAATAATATTTTTGGTTTTATAATAAAGAAAAAAAAAGAAAGAGAAAAGGAAAAATAAAATTTATTGAAAAGGGGTACAGGTAGAAAACGAGGGGTGCAATTAGCAGTTTGCAAATAAACACCCCATCAGCATTGCCTTGCCCAAATTTCAAAGATCCCAAAGCAGCCTCAACGCCTGCTCTACACGCACTTTTTATTTTTGGACTGCACCTCCTAGGCGCTCCTCCTCCTTTGCTTGCTTCTTGCACTCCCTTTTCTCTTATTTCCACACCCCTGCACACCTCCCTTGCATAACACTGCTTCTCGCACCTCCCTCATTTACGCGCACCCTAGCCATTTCACACGCCAGCCCAAGGTCTATGCGGCCCAACTCAAAAATCACGTTAACCCTAAATTCTCAATCCCTTCACCCTCATTCTGCTTCTCTCATTCTCTCTCAACCCTTCTCGCCGCAACATCCCATCCTCCTCTTTCTCCTCCACCATTCACGCCCTCTCTCATGCGATTCTCTCCTCCCTTCCATCTTTTCTTTCTTTCTCTCATCATTCAAACCCTAATCCACCTCATCTTCTCTCATCTTCCTCATATACACAGCTTCCCAAAACCCTAATAGCCGCGGCAATCCTCTCCTCCTCCATTCCCCTAAATCACAGCCTCACCCCTTCATCTCTCTCACCAAACCAAACCCTAATCAGCCACTCCACCATAACCCTAAATCCAACCCTAATTTCTCTTCACCCAGCCGCGGCCACACCAAAACTTAGTTCCAATCTTCCTCTCATCCTCTCAAACCCTAAACCTAGAAAATGGCCGCAGCCCCAACCTCTCCTCAAATCTCTCTCAATTAGAGATCCATATGAAAACCGAGTTATGCCTCAAGATCTCCAAAGGGGAAGTTTCTTTTTTTTATTTCTTCTATTATTTATGTTTTAAAATTACTATTAACTTCTTTTCCTTTTGATTCACAGGTCTTAAAGGAGAACAAGAAGGCTATAAAAAGGGGGGAAAGACGCAGAAGAAAAAAAAACCCTGGAGAGACAGAGAAGAGACAGAAAACGAGAGAGAGCGAACAGAACAGAGACAAGAAACAGGGAGAAAAACCCGTGAGGCACCATACCAAAGGTTTAAACACCCCCTAGTTCTAGGTTTCCTTTTTTTCCCTCCATCCCTTGTCTGTAATTTTCCCTGGGAGGCCGTAAAGCCCAGGTTTCTCCTTTTGCCCCTTTATCTTCACATTCTCTATTATATTTTTATTTTTATTTTTTCTCCTTTTTTCATCACGGTCTGTACATTAGACTGAAGTGTATATATTTTTCTTGTTATTATTGTTATTATTGTTGTTGTCATTTTTGTGGCTGCCATTGTTGTTGTTGTCGTTGTTGTGTTTGTTACTGTTAACCTTAGCACCTACGGTCCCACGGTTTAGACTGAAATTAGGTTTAGGGTTTGGCCTTCCAATGGGGCCAAACCTTAAATAGGGATCAAATTGCAAATATGTAATTAAGTAGGGTATAAACGCAAAAAGGGTTTTCTTTTGTGAGGTTCTGTTCCTTTTTAGGGTTTGGTCCTCTAATGGGGCCAAACCCTCAGCAGGGGCTTATTTGTAATTCATTTTCCTTTTTTTCCCATTTCATAAACCATCTTAAAGGAATGAAAGGTTAATGGGGGGTATAAAAGCAAAAAGGAGAAATTTTCATTTTCGCCCACACGTTTTTTTCAAACACAATTAGTTTTTATTTATTTATATATTTTCTAGTTTTTTTGTTCTATTTAATTTGTTGGGCTGTGATTTAGTTCAAAAGAGAAGCCAATAGGTTTCTACCATGACTCATGAGCCTCCTTCCCCTTTTATTTCTTATTATTTTATCTTTTAAAATAAACATTGTTTATTTCATAACAAATATTCTACGAATATTTTTAACTATTTAGGAAAGAATCTTGTCACGTTGCTCCTTTTGATAATTGATAGATAATAGTAAAAATAAGTGAGGCCAGACATTTTTTTTTTTAGATTTAGGTTTTCCTGTTAGATTATTTTTAAGAGGATCTGGAATTGGTTTGATTATTTGCATTAATAATGATATTAATAAACGATAATAATTATTTGCATTAATGAGTTATTTGAGTTATAACCGTATTGTATCCATATTTTATTTTGCCTATTAATAGGATTATTGGCTAGAGGTCTTGAAACACCACTCGTACGATTCGGTTATTTTGTGATTTCATCCATCATCTCTCCAAAAAATAAATAAATAAATGAATTTCAATAAGGGAATTAATTCTTTAAAGGCAAACAACTTTTTTATAAATAATTTAGGGTACCATTTTTTTTTGAATGGGCGTGTATGAGTGTTAGTCCTTCCTTACGCGTAACCAACTCCCAAACTCAAATTTGGTTCGAAGGTCATTTTATAAAAGTTATTTCCAAAAAAGGTTTTTTTCCTATAGTTTTCCTAAATAAACTTTAGGTGGCGGCTCCATTTAATTTTTAGGGTGGTTGTCACAGCTGGCGACTCCACTGGGGACATTTTAAGAGAGTTAGGCCCTCAGATTGTTTATATGATTTGTTTGCTTTATTAAATGAATTATTCCCTTTTTTTGTTTTTTATTCATTTGTATATATGTTTGTATACGTAAATCATAGGGCAGAAAACATGCATTAAAAAAATATTTTTCTATTTTTCATTTTTTCGTTTGTGATTTATTCTCTTTCATTTGTTCTTTTCTTGTAAATATTATGTATGTTTATGCATTTGAAACCTTAGGGTAGAAGACATGTATATATATTGTATTTTTTCATTTATTTTGGAGTGGGTAGTTTTAAGTTTGCTCCTTCACATACTTCACTTTATACACTTTGTTTACACACACTACGAGTGGGTTCCCTACACCCGGGCCGAGTGAACCTTAAGTTAGGAGAGGCTGCGTAATGGGCGCTCTGCTGGAAGTACGGCCAGTGGGTTCTTATGAAGGCCTCACCCAGAGTTTGGCTCCGTTTGAAAAAAAAATTCATCCTTTAATAATATACTTATTATTGGTGGTAACATTTTCAGATGTGACCCTTGGCTCTGGGAATCTTTTAGATTAGTATCTTGAATCCACCAAATGGAAAGGCACTTGACATAATCCTTAGACCCCTTTTAGTAATTACCGGCGAATCCACCAAATGGAAAGGCACTTGACATAATCCTTAGACCCCTTTTAGTAATTACCGGCCTCGGTTACAAAAGGAGCTTACCCTACCACTCTTATTTGTGTATATATTTTTGCAAACTTATTTCAAAAATAATATTTCCAAAAAATAGTTTTTCAAGGTACATACCTTTATTTAGAAACCTAATCTATTATTCCAGAATAGATGCTAAGTTTTTACTCCACGTAGGATGTGAACTTCGTATAAAAAGTATAAGAGTATATTTCTTTACATCTTCATAAATAAAATAAGTACGGTGCTTTCTTTCTTTGTTTTTGTTTTCTTTTTCTTTCCATTCATGAAATGACAAAAATAAGCATGATCATACCCATTCATATACATGCATTAACACTAATTACCCTGTTTCGTCAGGCTTGTTGGAAATTTCAATTTTTTTTTGCAAATGTCTTAGGAAAGCGCAGTTGTGGGTTTAGAGAGAAGAAATACTTTGAAATTCAAAATCGAACCCTCCCCCCGTTTGATGCACCTGAGAACATTGGTTGATTTCATAGCTGAGAATTGGATACAAGTGGATTGAATTAGTTTCGTGGGGAAATTTGGAAACATTTTGGAATTGCTGAATGCAGACGTGCAAGTAGGAGCCTTAACAGCATTGGCCCAATTTTATGACCCTCCCCTAAGATGCTTCACGTTCAAGAATTTCCAAATGGCGCCAACCTTGGAGGAATACCAAAAAATCTTGGGCTTTCCAATAAAGAAAAATGGTCCGTATCGCCATGCAAAGCATCCCCCATCTATGAGTACCATTGCTGATGTTTTAGGTATCCCTAAAGAAAACTTGACACTCGCGGCGAAGATAGAAGAAGATTTCAAAGGCTTCCCCAGGAGCTTCCTGGAAGGAAAGGTTAAGGATCTTCATGATGCGGGGAAATTAAAGGAGTGCATGGATGTGGTAGCCCTTATTATCTTTGGTGTAGTCTTATTTCCTCATGTTGATCATTTTGTGGATGAAACAGCTATTGACGCCTTCATAGCATTTAAAACTCAAGGTATGGACCCCACCACTACCATCCTCGCAGATTTATACTATGAGCTTCATATGCGCCACGAGAAAAAAGGAGGTCGAATTCGTTGTTGTGTCCCTGTCTTGTACTTATGGCTAAAAAATCATTTGGTAAAAAGAGGGCATCCCTTTGGACCTAGGAGCAATGCAGGGTGGGCTACTTATTTATTGAGTCTCAACAAAGAGTCCATAATATGGTATTCTAGAGAACAGGAGATCAAGAAGGTAATCTGTCGGTGTGGAGATTTTCCCAATGTACCCCTCATCGGGACCATAGGCTGCATCAACTACAATCCTACTCTGGCTTTAAGACAACTCGGTGCCTCGATGCTGGGTGAACTTGCTGAAGAAGAGCTAGCCGCTTTTATTATACATGATCGGGGCTCCTCGGATTTGGCATTGTTCACAAGGGTGTGTCGAGCTTGGAAGAAAACGATCAAAAGAATACTAGGACGCAAGAGTACTCATGCAGATGAAAAATACCGCCAATGGGTTATAGCAAGAATTCAGCAAGTCAAGCTGCCTTTCCAGAACACATTTTTGGTTCCCGAGGTGCCACCTCCACCTCCTGCTGAAAATGAAGAAGTGGAAGAGCTAAAGCTAGCCTTAGAAAGGGTGGAAGAGGAAAGGAAAGTTCTCCGGGAGAATTTGAAAAGGGCATATCTAGATATAGAGGTCTTACAAGATGAATGTGATAGAAAAACTGAATCTTTGGAAGGATCCCAGAAGAAGGCCAAGGCTGAGAAAGCAAGCCGACTCCAAACTCAGGGTTTCCTGAAGGCTGCAAATCAACAATTGGACTTGATTAAAAAGGAGTTAGACTTGGTTCTCTGCGAAAAGGGCAACTTGAGGAAGATGTGGGCTGATTCTCAAAAGGCTAGCATGGCTTTGTAAAGACGGATTGAAGACTCAATACAACAATTGAAAAATACCATGCAATCGCACAAAGCCCAACTTGAGGAAGAAAGGAGAATTGTTGAAGAAAAGTTCATAGGCTACCACATAGATCTTGAGGAAGAACGTGAGAAAGGACATGCAAGAGAAGATTGACAACCAGCGAGAAGTCATTACTTGGTTTGATAAGGAAACTAGATACTGGATGGATCGTTGCTCCAAACTAGTCTGGCTTGCAAATAGAGGTATCCAAGATATGCCAGAACTCTTGGAAGAAGCGGAATCAGCAATAGGATTCCGACCTTTACCAAGGAAAGTGATGAGTTTCCTAGAGTATTGCAAGGTTTTCCTAGAGTATTGCAAGGTTTTGGTGGAGGAGTTAGAGAAGCAGATCCGACGAGATCGTTGAAGACCATGTTTCTTGTGTTTTTATGTGTTTTCGCAGTTTCCATTTCTTTCTCAAGTCTGTAAACCCCTCGGGGCAATTTGAATTATGATATTTCCGTTTAATACGAGAGTATGTTTTCGCAATATGCAGTAAACCGATAAGGCATTTGCAAAGTTTTGTGATTCTCCAATAAGCCGACAAAAGTAAAACGAATAAAGTAAAATAAACGAGCATCATACATGGCATTCATAACTATGGCATAAATCATTCATCCATACTCACCATATCCTTCATAATCCAGAAAAATAAACACGAAGAAATTGCATCCTTACAGAACGAGATCCCAAGCCAGACTCATGGACGTTTTAGAACAAAACCAACAGGCCATGAGAGGGGAGCTTGACCGAATGAGTACGCGGATAGATCGGCTATATGATTTGTTGGAAGCCCTGCATGCAAAAAGGACATCGGAAACAGAGCGGTTCGAAGAGGATCAAGATGAAAGTCAGCCAAGAGAAAATGAGACGCACGCCCATACCACACAAGGGCATGCGCCTCTAAATAATGGGACCTCGCAGAACACAAATACTCAAAATTTTGTACCTATCATCACCCCCAGGAGGATGCTCAAGCCAAAGACAAGTTTCAAATACTTGAAGACCGGCTAAAGACAATTGAAGGGGCAAATCACATAGGTTTCGAAGCTTCAGACATGTGCTTGGTCCCCGATGTAGTTATTCCTGCAAAGTTCAAAGTACCCGAGTTCGACAAGTATAAAGGAGAAACATGCCCCAAAAGCCACCTGGTTATGTATTGCCGAAAGATGACTTTCTGTTCTAATGATGACAGACTCTTAATTTATTTCTTCCAAGAAAGCTTAACTGGGGCACCGCTGCGGTGATATATACAGTTAGAGCGGTCTAAAATCGGCTCGTGGAAGGATTTAGCTAATGCTTTCGTCAGACAATACAAATACAATATGGACATGGCTCCCAGTCGTAATCAGTTGCAAAGCATGAAGAAGAAAGACAGTGAGAGCTATAAGGAATATGCTCAGAGATGGAGAAGCATGGCTGCTTAGGTGGAGCCACCCTTGTCAGACAAAGAAATGATTGACACGTTCATGGACACGCTCCAATCACCCTTTTATGACATGATGATTGGAAGTATGTTCTCAAGCTTCTCTGACCTGATTGTCATAGGGGAGCGTGTGGAAATGGGGATGCAAAATAGGAAGATCCATAATAATACTTCATCATCCCACACGCAAAAGCCCTTCGTTAAGAGAAAGAAAGAAGGAGAGACTAACGCGGTGAGTAGTGCCCCTCTATACGTTGCGGTAACTATCACGCCTAAGCCTCCTATTCAAGTGACATCCTTTGCTTATGATAGTCAAGGAGGTCAGAACCCCAATCAACCGAGAGCTCACAACCCTCAAGGGAGAAAGCCGGTCCAGCTTGATCCGATCCCCATGACTTACAAAGATCTTTATCAGCATTTACTCAAAAACTCATTAGTGGTCCCTTGCCTGCAAAAGCCAATGGAACCACCTTACCCAAAATGGTATAACCCGGACGCCACCTGTGAGTACCATGCTGGGGCAACAGGTCACTCTATAGAAGAGTGTCGGGCTATGAAGTTCAAAGTTCATGATCTGATAAATGCCAAGTGGTTGAGTTTCCAAGAGAGTAATCCCAATGTGGGGAACAACCCGTTACCTAACCATGGGAATGCATCAGTAAATATGATAGACAATGAGCACAAAGGAAAGATAATAAAGGATGTCGCTGAAATACAAACCTCTATCAGAGAAGTGTTCATCGAACTTTGCAAGGCTGGTTTTATAGAAAGAACAAATATCAGCAGGACCTGTGATGAAGATTTTTGTCTAATGAAGAATGTGAGGAATTTAAAAGTATCCTCCAAAAACTGCTTGATACAAACATAGGTCAAGTTATCTCTCAGAGAGAAGAAGAAGTATCTATGGTCCAATCTGCGCAAAGTTCGGGAACCACGGTCCCAAAGCCCTTGGTGGTTCAATTCTCTAAGAATACATCACCCATAATGCCTAACGCTCCCAAAGCTATTACTGTCCAAGTACCATCTCCTTTTCCGTACAAGGACGATAAGGCAGTTCCTTGGATATACGATGCAAAAGTCCAAGTCGAAGGGAGTAATACACAACCAAGCGTTCCGACTGTTACCAACATCGTGGGAATAGGCGGGATGACTCGGAGTGGGCGGATTTATGCCCCTGAGAAAGAACCAATAAAAGTAGCCACAAAGGGACAGGTGAAAGACCAAAACAATGGAAAAGGAATTGCGATAGATGAAGGAGACATAAGGAAGGAAGACAAGAAAGAAGCCTCCCATGAGGAAGTGGCTGAATTCCTTAAATTCATTCAGCAGAGTGAATATAAGGTGATAGATCAACTAAACCGCACACCAGCGAGAGTTTCTCTACTTGCCCTATTAATGCACTCTGAGAGTCACAGGAAAGTATTGATGAAAATCCTGAATGAAGCCCATGTGTCTCAAAATATCACCTCGAATTAGTTCGGCGACCTAGTTGGCAATATCGCTGCATGCAACTACCTCTATTTTAATGATGAAGAAATGCTTGCAGAAGGTAGAGGACACAACAAAGCACTACATATCTCGGTTCAGTGTAAAGAGCATCTTATAGCTAAAATCCTTGTAGACGATGGATCCTCCTTGAATGTGATGCCTAAATCTACCTTGGATAAGTTATCCATCGACAAGCCCCATATGAAGCCCAGCTCTGTGCTCGTGAGAGCCTTTGATGGTTCAAGAAGAGAAGTAATGGGTGAGATTGAGCTGCCGATTCAGATTGACCCTTTCACTTTTGCTGTTAATTTCCAAGTGATGGACATCAGGCCCAGCTATAGTTGCTTGTTAGGAAGGCATTGGATTCATTCTGTCGGGGTAGTACCAACAACTCTGCATCAAAAATTGAAGTTTGTGGTGGATGATAAGTTGATCATCATATCCGGAGAAGAGGACCTGCTGGTAAACAAGCCAACATCGACGAGTTACATTGAAGTTGCTGAAGAAGCCCTTGGGGCATCATTTTAGGCACTGGAAATTGTCGATAGCGCTTACGTAGGGTTTACAACTAAAGAACCCTGCCTATCCAACAATGCCCTAATGGTGGGCGGAGTCATGCTAAAAGGAGGATATCATCCAGGAAAAGGACTAGGAAAAAGTCGGGAAGGTATTGCCTCAATCCTAAGAATTCCTGAAAACAAAGACCGGTACGGCTTGGGATTTGCCCCCACTCGAGAGGACAGGGAAAGAGCAATCGAGACAAGGAAAGAAAAGAGGAAAGCTCGGCTTGAAAATCGGGAACCCGAGTTTGGGAAAATGCACATCTGCGATCTCTGTCAGACTTTTCGTAGCGCTGGATGGATCTATGCAGATCAAGTAACTGCTATAGAAGAGGATCTTGCTGCTCTCGAAGAGGAATGGGTTCGCCCATGTGCTTCAATGCCTTGCAATTGGGAGATCGTGGAAAATCCTAGGATCCTTAATGCATTTTCCATGTAATCCATTTAATGCTCACCTCTCCGCTCAGCTCGAGCGGTAGAGGAAATGTTAAAGGGCCCCGCATGTTTTTCAAAAGCATATTTCGAATATTAATAAAATACATTTTGATTTTATCCCAAGTGTCTCTTTTTCTTTTCCTTCCTACTTCCTTTCCTTACTCTATCCTTATTACTAACCTTGATAATGCAGGCTCATGGATAATACTTTTGAAAACGATTGTGCTGAAATTTCGTTACCAGATTTTGGTTGCCTAATTAATCATACTGACGAAGGTTGTGAAGAAGACCATCCCGATGAAGATCTCCCCCCTGAATTAATGAGACTTATAGAAGGGGAATCCAGAAAGATCGAACCTCACGAAGAACCGACTGAGTTGATTAATTTGGGAACTGAGGAAGACAAAAAAGAAGTCAAAGTTGGTATTATCATGTCACAGGAAGTAAGAGCTAAACTGATTCAACTCCTCCGAGATTATAAATACTTATTTGCCTGGTCTTACCAAGATATGCCAGGGTTGGATACCGATATTGTCAAACACAGACTACCTCTTAAACCCGATTGCCCTCCTGTCAAACAGAAATTGAGACGCATGAGACCTAATATGTCCTTAAAGATTAGGGAAGAAGTTAAGAAACAATTTGACGCCGAATTTTTAGCCGTGGCTAAATATCCCCAATGGGTTGCTAATATTGTCGCTGTCCCAAAAAAGGGTGGAAAGGTCTGAATGTGCGTTGATTACCGGGACCTTAATAAAGCAAGTCCCAAAGACGATTTCCCTTTGCCTCACATTGATGTTCTGGTGCATAATACCGCTCATCACGCTGTTTTCTCTTTCATGGATGTTTTCTCCGGGTATAATCAAATTAAAATGGCCAGAGAAGACATGGAGAAAACTACGTTTATTACAGCTTGGGGGACTTTCTGCTTCAAGGTGATGCCTTTTGGGTTGAAAAACGTCGGAGCAACATATCAAAGGGCAATGGTGACTCTATTTCATGACATGATCCATAAGGAGATAGAGGTCTACGTGGATGATATGACTGCTAAGTCGCAAACTGAAGAAAGTCATATAATTGATTTACGGAAACTTTTTGAGCGATTGAGAAAGTTTCGCCTACGACTCAATCCTGCCAAGTGTAACTTTGGTGTTCGGTCAGGTAGAATGCTAGGATTCATTGTAAGTCAGAAAGGAATAGAAGTTGATCCGGAAAAAGTAAAATCCATCTTAGAGATGCCAGCTCCTCGCACAGAAAAAGAAGTTCGTGGTTTCCTAGGGAGGTTAAACTATATTTCTCGGTTTGTATCACAACTCACTGACACTTGTGAGCCAATTTTCAAGTTGTTGTGCAAGGACCAAACTATCGAATGGAATGAGAAATGCCAAGAGGCTTTCGACAAAATCAAGCAATACCTACAACACCCCCTGTGTTAATACCTCCAGTACCAGGTAGGCCATTAATCCTCTATTTAACAGTGTTAGACGGATCTATGGGGTGTGTACTTGGACAACATGATGAAACGGGTAAAAAAGAACGCGCCATTTACTACCTGAGCAAGAAGTTCACAAGTTATGAAGTTAATTACTCGATACTGGAACGTACCTACTGTGCCCTAGCATGGGCCGCTCACCGCCTAAGACAATATATGCTTTCTCACACAACTTGGTTGGTGTCAAAAATGGACCCGATCAAATACGTATTCGAGAAACCTGCTCTCACTGGAAGGATTGCTCGGTGGCAAATGCTGTTATCTGAGTGATATTCAGTACGTCTCTCAGAAATCCGTCAAAGGTAGTGCCCTCGCTGAGCACTTAGCCAATCAACCAATAGATGACCATTCATCTATCCGCTATGAATTTCCTGATGAGGATGTAATATCCGCCGAAAGAGAAGGATCAAGAAACGAAGAGTGGACCATGATGTTCGATGGGGCTTCTAATGCATTGGGGCACGGAATCGGGGCAGTACTAATTTCCCCAGAAAAACGATACACTCCTGTCACGGCTCGCTTGTGTTTCAGTTGTACCAATAACGTGGCAGAATATGAGGCGTGTGTAATGGGAATCAGAGCTGCCATAGAAACTAAGGTCAGAGTTCTAAAAGTATATGGGGATTCTGCCCTAGTTATCAATCAGTTGAATGGGGAATGGGAAACTCGAGATTCTAAGTTAATCCCTTACCACGAGTATATCCAAGAACTCGTCGGATCCTTTGATAAGATCACATTTCGACATATCCCACGAGAAGATAATCAGTTGGCTGACGCACTAGCCACGCTGTCATCTATGTTTCGAATAAACAGTGACAAGGAAATGCCTTTCATCCTGATGGAAAGTCGTGCTAATCCCGCTTATTACCAGGCAATAGAAGAAGAATCTGACGGAAAACCATGGTACCATGACATCAAGTGATACCTCAAAAACAAGGAATACCGCCGGGCACCTCGCAGAACGATGTTTAACTTTGAGGAAGCTTGCTATGAGTTTCTTTTTGAACGGCGATGTACTCTACAAAAGAAATTACGACATGATACTCCTCCGATGTGTGGACTCAGTAGAAGCAAGACAAATTCTTGACGACGTCCACGAAGGTTCCTTTGGGACCCATGCCAACGGCTACGTAATGGCTCGAAAGATTCTCAGAGCTGGGTATTATTGGCTTACGATGGAAAGTGACTGCATCAAGCATGTGAGGAAATGTCATAAGTGTCAGACTTATGCTGATAATATTCATATACCTCCAACTTCCCTAAACGTCAAAGCAGTGTTGTGGTCAAGTTCATCAAAAAAGAAATAATTTATCGGTACAGTTACCAAGAAAGATCATAATGGACAATGGGACTAATTTAAACAATAATATGATGAAAGAGTTGTGCGATGATTTCAAAATTCAACATCACAATTCTTCTCCATATCATCCAAAGATGAATGGGGCAGTAGAGGCGGCCAACAAAAATATTAAGAACATTATTCAGAAAATGGTGGTGACTTACAAGGATTGGCACGAGATGCTCCCTTTCGCTTTACACGGGTACCGAACTTCTGTACGCACTTCAACGGGGGCAACGCCTTTTTCTCTGGTATACGGGATGGAAGCAGTACTCCCCATAGAGGTAGAAATCCCGTCTCTGAGGGTAATTATGGAAACCAAGCTTGAAGAAGCCGAATGGGTCCAGGCACGATATGACCAGTTGAATCTTATAGAAGAGAAAAGGTTAGAGGCAATTTGCCATGGTCAATTATACCAAAAGAGACTCAAGAGAGCGTACCAGAAAAAGGTACGTCATCGAGAATTTTCAGAAGGGGAATTGGTATTAAAGAAGATTCTACCTATTCAGAAAGACCAACGCGGAAAATGGACTCCAAATTATGAAGGTCCATATATAGTGAAAAAGGCATTCTCAGGAGGAGGCCTCATTCTTACAGATATGGAGGGGCATGATCTACCCCTGCCAATAAACTCAAATGCAGTCAAGAAGTACTACATCTATAATGACACAAAAAAAGGAAAAAAAAGAGAGAAAGCTCGCTAGACCGAAAACCTGAAAGGGCGGCCTAGGCAAAAGTTAGAGCGACCTGGTAGGTTGAAAATCCAAAAGGGTGGCCTAGGAAAAAATTAAGGTCAAATAAAAGCGCTAAGTTGAAAACCTGCAAGGGCGATTTAGAACAACCCGCTAGGTCAAAAACTCGCAAAGAGCGGCCTGAGCAAAAACCAACCAGAAAGCATAGCCAGAATTGAGCCCTGACCGATTGAGGCAGGGATGGTCAAAACAAACTACAGACACAAGTTTTTGAAGTTGATCAAGAAGGTGATCAGAGTCTGAATCACGAAAGGGCAGCACGATTTGTTTTCAAAGGGATTATACGTATAGTTGATATTTTTCACCGGTTTCTAATTTAGCAAACACGAACTTTTTCTGTTTGTAATACTGTATCTTTCCCACCATAGTGGAGATTCATTCTTATCCATATTGCTATCTATTAAATACCATCGGCACAATAGACTGTTTATTTTAGCCTCTCCGAATTCGATTTGGGATTTTATCAATTTGCATTTTCTTTCTAAGGAAATCTATGCCAAAAAACAAACATGTACAAATCAAGACATAAGAGCATTATATAATTACTGAAAATGCTAAAAGGATCTAGGGAATTTGACGTCTTCACATTAAGGAAAAGAGCTAGTAAGGCACCTCACCCAATGCAAAATTATCAATGTTGAATACGCTACGAAAAGGCCGATTAGCTTATTCAGAACTCGCCAACTAAAGAGATCTGGAACTAACTTACCAAGAAAAGTTTCAGAAGTAGTCAAGAGGATACTGCCTATCCCTGATAAAGCAAATAATACTCATGCATGACATGCTATTCACTGCATCTTGCATGATCACCAACATTTTTAGATACACAACCCATCTTCAAAAACGTTTCTCTAAAAATAAAAATTTTATTTCATGCATGGCATACCATTCATTGCATCCTGCATGACTATCAAAGTTTTTGGGTCCATTGATCCACTCTCTCAAATATTACATACAATTAGTCTATTGTTACTCAGTAAGAACTAGTACTCAGCCTATTCAATCTATTAGCAAGAGTTAGGAATCTGTCCTACACCTTACTGGGAATCTGACCCATCGCCTTGGGAATCTGACCAAAGCTTTTAGTCGGGAATCTAACCCAAACTATTTCGAGTGACAAAGAAGCTCGTACACTGGACATTCACCGACAATAGGAAAACCAGTCCATATTTTAGCAAGAGTTAGGAATCTGACCTATACCCTACCGGGAACCTGACCCGAACCCATATTGAGTGATAGAGAAACTCATATCACGGATATTCCTTAAAGTAAGGTAGTCAATCCGAACCTTTTAGCAAGAGTTAAGAACCTGACTTACCCTTGTTGGGAATCCGACCCAAACCTGTGTCGAGCGACAGAGGAGCTGACACCCAAAACTTTCCCTAGGTAGGGGAATAATCAATACCGAAGATGTGAGGGTTAGGAATCAGACATACGCCTTATCAGGAATTCACCAGGAATCAAACCTAGAATCCCTCACTAATTTTGTAAGAGTTAGGAACCAAACCTATGCCTTACCGAGAATTCACTAGGAATCAGACCTAGAGTCTCAAAGCAAAGTCGGGAGCCAACCTCGCATCCTCAAACAATTTCGTTCTAGACAAAATTAGAGTCCTCTATCCTTAATTACCTTTTACAACGAATGCACGAAGACCTTCGAGTAAAGTGTAATTAAGGAGGGGCAGCTGTAGTACCCTAATTTTGTTCGGCCTTTTCATTTTTATTTTATTATATATTTTAATTAGTAGTAGTGGTAATAATAAATAAAATAATATTTTTGGTTTTATAATAAAGAAAGAAAAAAAAAGAAAGAGAAAAGGAAAAATAAAATTTATTGAAAAGGGGTACAGGTAGAAAAATGAGGGGTGCAATTAGCAGTCTGCTAATAAACACCCCATCAGCATTGCCTTGCCCAGCCCAGCATCCCAGCAGACCAACGCCCTATTCTACGTGCACCCCTTTTATTTTTGGACTGCACCTCCTAGGCGCTCCTCCTCCTCTGCTTGCTTCTTGCACTCCCTTTTCTCTTATTTCCACACCCCTGCACACCTCCCTTGCACAACACTGCTTCTCGCACCTCCTTCATTTACGCGCACCCTAGCCATTTCACACGCCAGCCCAAGGTCTATGCGGCCCAACTCAAAAATCACGTTAACCCTAAATTCTCAATCCCTTCACCCTCATTCTGCTTCTCTCATTCTCTCTCAACCCTTCTCGCCGCAGCACCCCATCCTCCTCTTTCTCCTCCACCATTCACGCCCTCTCTCACGCGATTCTCTCCTCCCTTCCATCTTTTCTTTCTTTCTCTCATCATTCAAACCCTAATCCACCTCATCTTCTCTCATCTTCCTCGTATACACAGCTTCCCAAAACCCTAATAGCCGTGGCAATCCTCTCCTCCTCCATTCCCCTAAATCACAGCCTCACCCCTTCATCTCTCTCACCAAACCAAACCCTAATCAGCCACTCCACCATAACCCTAAATCTAATCCTAATTTCTCTTCACCCAGCCGCGACCACACCAAAACTTAGTCCTAATCTTCCTCTCATCCTCTCAAACCCTAAACCTAGAAAATGGCCGCAGCCCCAACCTCTCCTCAAATCTCTCTCAATTAGAGATCCATATGAAAACCTAGTTATGCCTCAAGATCTCCAAAAGGGAAGTTTCTTTTTTTTATTTCTTCAATTATTTATTTTTTAAAATTACTATTAACTTCTTTCCCTTTTGATTCACAGGTCTTAAAGGAGAACAAGAAGGCTATAAAAAAGGGGGGAAAGACGCAGAAGAAAAAAAAACCTAGAGAGGCAGAGAAGAGACAGAGAACGAGAGAGAGCGAACAGAACAGAGACAAGAAAGAGGGAGAAAAACCCGTGAGACACCATACCAAAGGTTTAAACACCCCCTAGTTTAAGGTTTCCTTTTTTTACCTCCATCCCTTGTCTGTAATTTTCCCTAGGAGGCCTTAAAGCCCAGGTTCCTCCTTTTCCCCCTTTATCTTCACATTCTCTATTATATTTTTATTTTTATTTTTTCTCCTTTTTTCATCACGGTTTGTACATTAGACTGAAGTGTATATATTTTTCTTGTTATTATTGTTATTATTGTTGTTGTCATTTTTGTGGCTGCCATTGTTGTTGTTGTCGTTGTTGTGTTTGTTACTGTTAACCTTAGCACCTACGGTCCCACGGTTTAGACTGAAATTAGGTTTAGGGTTTGGCCTTCCAATGGGGCCAAACCTTAAATAGGGATCAAATTGCAAATATGTAATTAAGTAGGGTATAAACGCAAAAAGGGTTTTCTTTTGTGAGGTTCTGTTCCTTTTTAGGGTTTGGTCCTCTAATGGGGCCAAACCCTCAGCAGGGGCTTATTTGTAATTCATTTTCCTTTTTTTTTTCCCATTTCATAAACCATCTTAAAGGAATGAAAGGTTAATGGGGGGTATAAAAGCAAAAAGGAGAAATTTTCATTCTCACCCACACGTTTTTTCAAACACGATTTGTTTTTATTTATTTATTTATTTATTTATTTATTTTCTAGTTTTTTTTGTTCTATTTAATTTGTTGGGTTGTGATTTAGTTCAAAAGAGAAGCCAGTAGGTTTCTACCATGACTCATGAGCCTCCCTTCCCTTTTATTTCTTATTATTTTATCTTTTAAAATAAACATTGTTTATTTCATAAGAAATATTCTACGAATACTTTTAACTATTTAGGAAAGAATCTTGTCACGTTGCTCCTTTTGATAATTGATAGATAATAGTAAAAATAAGTGATGCCAGACATTTTTTTTTAGATTTAGGTTTCCCTATTAGATTATTTTTAAGAGGATCTGGAATTGGTTTGATTATTTGCATTAATAATGATACTAATAAACGATAATAATTATTTACATTATTGAGTTATTTGAGTTATAACCGTATTGTATCCATCTTTTATTTTGCCTATTAATAGGATTATTGACTAGAGGTCCTGAAACACCACTCGTACGATTCGGTTATTTTGTGATTTCATCCATCATCTCTCCAAAAAATAAATAAATAAATGAATTTCAATAAGGGAATTAATTCTTTAAAGGCAAACAACTTTTTTATAAATAATTTAGGGTACCATTTTTTTTTGAATGGGCGTGTATGGGTGCTAGTCCTTCCTTACGCGTAACCAGCTCCCGAACTCAAATTTGGTTCGAAGGCCATTTTATAAAAGTTATTTCCAAAAAAGGTTTTTTTTCTGTAGTTTTCCTAAATAAACTTTAGGTGGCAGCTCCATTTAATTTTTAGGGTGGTTGTCACAGGTACATATTAAAATTGTTTTACGTACCGTAAATAAGAAATTTATGATATTAACAAGTTATATCGTAAATTCCTTATTTACGGTACATAAGTTAATTTTTAGAATTTTATTTTTTACTTTTTTTTCCAAATAATAATTTTTAATATTTGTATATGTTTGATTCATGATTTTTTTGTTTGTTTTATTTTAGTTTTATTGGAAGTGGATGATTTTAATGCCTTCAATTTTGATGAGGCTGATTAGCTTACCAACGTTTCTCAACCTGTCGATTCTAGTGACGAATTCACTACTACGCAAGTAATTTAATTGTTGTTTGATATTGTGAATATATCATACTTTTATCATCAAAACATTAAGTTTAATTTTTTTTTCCCGGATATTTCCTACACGAGATGGTCTTTTGTATTGGGCTCGAGGGGTTGGGAAGCAAAACAATATTGTTGTTGTCATTGCAAGATTAGATGCAGAAACAGGGCAAAAAGGAACAAAAACAAAACTCATTCTGGGTTGTGAAAGGGGTGAAAAGTATAGACTAGCCAATGATGGAAGTTCTTCAAAGGCAACTGCATCTCATAAGTGTGAGTGTCCGTTTACGCTTAGAGAAAGACATTTGTCAACGGGTGAAGGATGGATACTTAGAGTCCTTTGTGGAATTCACAACCATCAGATACCTAAAAGCATGGCGGGTCATTCATTTGTGGTCGCTTAAGTCAAAACGAGAAAGAAATTGTTCATGATATGACAAAGAACAATGTAAAGCCAGGAAGCATTCTACTGACATTGAAACAACACAATAAGGGCAACCTGATACCATAAGTCAAGTATATAATGAGCGTCATAAGTTTTGATCATCTCACAAAGGTCCAAGAACTGAAATGCAACATTTGTTGAACTTAAAACAACGAGATCGATATGTGTTCTGGTATAGAAGACATCAAGATTCCGATGTTATGAGAGATATTTTTTGGACACATCCAGATGCTATCAATTTATTGAATACATTTCATATTTTCTTGGTCATGGACATCACCTATAAAACCAACAGATATCGGTTACCACTGTTTGAAATTGTTGGTGTTACTTCTACAGCCCTTACATATACAGTGACATTTGCCTATTTGGATTATAAGCAGCAGGATAACTTTGTCTAGGTACTAGAGAAGTTAAGAGGACTGTTTGTGAGAGAGGAATCAATTCCTCAAGTTATTATGACCGATAAAGATTTTGCTTTGTTGAATGCAGTTGCATCCATTTTTCCTACTTCATCTAATTTGCTATGTCAATTTCACATAGGTAATTTGGTATTTCGTGTAGACAAACATGAGACAGTGAAGGATGCATGGAATGGTGTTGTTCATTCTGCTGACAAGGTTAAGTACGGACAACGCTTGATGGCTTTTGAGTGTGTATGTTCAGAATTTCTTATTTTTATCGGGTATGTGAAGAATACATGGTTGAATCCTCACAAGGAAAAATTTGTTGCAGCATGGACCGACCAACTTATGCACTTAGGGAATACAACAACAAATAGGTATGCTTAAACTAATAGATAAAATTGGTTTGATAAATTTTTGTTTAATTGTGTCGTTGCATCTAATGTGCTTTAATTTTTGTTTGTTATTAGGGTTGAGTCTGCACATTGGGCATTAAAGAGGAATCTATAAAACAACAAGGGTGACATGTGTAGTTGTTGGGAAGCCATGAACAATATGCTTACATTGCAACATAACGAGATAAATGCATCATTTGAGAGAAGCATAAACGTTGTGGAGCACAGACACAACACTCGTATGTTTATCAAATTGCATAGATTTATATCAAGGACTACACTACAACATATTGTCAACGAGTACAGTAGAGTGAATTATGTGGGTATTGATAAATCTGCTTGTGGTTGCACAATCCGAACGACACATGGGATACCCTATCCCTGTGAGTTGGCGGGTTACAATAGGATGTGCGTACCAATTCCATTGGAGGCAGTTCACTTGCATTGGAGGAGATTACATTTTGGTGAGCAACAAGAGCAACAACAACAATATCAGACAGAAGACGAGGTGTCAGAAGAAGAGCTTGTGCTTTAGTGGGATGCATTGGTAAGGTAATTTCGGACACTTGACGTTATTGGCAAAAGGACACTGTTTGCCAAAGTGCGTGAACTTGTATTTTCAGACACAACTTCAATGTGTTCACCTCCTGAAAAGGTGAATACTAAGGGACCACCAAAAAAGGGCAAAGGTAAGGCCTCAAAATCTGCATAAAAAAAACCATGCCGTAAATGAGTAATTTACTGTATGCATTTTAAAATCAGCATACCGTAAATTACTAATTTACGGTATGTTAATTTAAAATCTTCATACCGTAAATTAGTAATTTACGGTATGCATTTTAAAATCTGCATACCATAAATTACTAATTTGCGGTATGTTATCCATCTTTGAAACTAACATACTAAGATGGATTACATACCGTAAATTACTTCATAAATTACTAATTTACGGTATGCAGATTTTAAAAGTGCATACCGTAAATTACTATTTTACGGTATGTTATCCATCTTTGAAATTAACATACCGTAAATTTGTAATTTACGGTATGCATCTTCAAAGATGGATACCGTAAATTCATACGGTAGAATTTTTTTATTTAAAAAAGATGCTCCCGTAAATAATAAATTTACGGTATGAAAAACCCATACCGTAGATTCATTATTTACTGAAGACAGTTTTGAATGTAAAAAAAAAAATACCGTAAATATGAATTTATGGTATACATCTTTGAAGTTGCATATCGTAAATTCATATTTACGGTATGTTAACTGTGTAGAAAAAATAGGGGATTGAAACCACTGTACCTGGTGGTTTTATGTCACCGAAGTTGGGTGGAGGTGGTGGTCGCTGGAGGAGAGAAAGGCAAGAGATGGTTTGGCAGTTTGGAAAGAATGAATTTTCGGAATCTGGGAGTGGGAGAAAATATGTGATGAAATTTTGTTATTTTGGGGTTTTTGGAAATTGGGGGGGTGGGTGTGGGTAATATGGGCCGAGCTAGTGCCAACGTCTCATACAACAACAGAGGATGAAGTCCTTGAACAAAGCAAGGTTTTCTCACTGAAGACTAATTAGAAACCTTCGTATGAAACTAAAATTTGGGAGTGACTTTACAGGTACCTAATCTCGTGTTCGCAACGCCAATATCCAGCAATAAATCACCTAATAGGTTGGAACAATAATATGTTTAGATATAATATTTTTTTTTTCATGTTATGTAGAACCAGAAGTCTACTAAAGTACAATGTTTGGAGTACAAATTGTCTATTCCTAGATTTTATTAAAAGTTCTCAACGTAAAAATGATAACACCTAAAGTTTAAAGACATATATACAGTCATGATCTGAAACAAAACTAGAGTTTAAATAAACACATAAAAAGTGTGCGTATGATGGATTTTGATGATGTCATTAAACAATATGTTATAATTAAGCAAGGCAAAACATTTGACTAATAGAGCATGGTGGATTCTACGGTGGACAAGTACCGTAGATGGTCTACGGTACATAAATACCTTAAAAATTATTGAAAACTCTAGCGACGATCGATGTCTCCCTCAGAAACAGAAGCTCGTGGTCCTCCTCGTTCTCACGACTGAGATGGTGATCTGATCTATGCCGGTTTGGCAAAAACAAGCAAAAGCGAGTAAGAAAGCCTCAAAACTTCATCAAAACTCAATTCTGGCTCGTTTTTGCTTGCTTTTGTGAAACTAGCACCAATCAGATCACCGTCTCAGTCATAAAGACAAAGACGATCGTGAGCTTTTGCTTCTAAAGAAGGACATCGGTCTTCATTAGAGTTTTGAGCGATTTTTAAGGTACTTGTGCATCGTAGACCACCTACGGTATTTGTGCACCTACGGTATTTGTGCACCATAGAATCCACCACATAACATATATGGCATTTTGCGTTTTGTTTGTGCGTACCTAATTAAGTGAGATAGAAGTTTCACAATTAGGCAATATGTGACATCGTTAAATTTGAGCTATCAGCTAAGCACACTAGCCTCCCACTAATAGAAATGTACTTCATAGGAAATGATGTTTTTGTCTTTTAACGTAATTTACAGTGTTACACTAAAATGATTTATAAAAAATATATGTAAGCACAAAAACCATAAGTTGTAGTTGTTTTTAGGGTTCAATAATGCAAAAAAACCATTAATGATCTTGAATATTATAATCTCGCAATTCCATGAGTTTTTATAGTTAGGGTTAAAGAATCTTTACCTTAATCCATGAGGCCATCTGCATGGGCGAGTGCTTATTGGTGTTCTTAAGTTAAGAACCTTGTGCTTATAATCACCTACCATTGAAGTGGGTTTTTATGAAGAAATTGGAGAGAGAAGTGTGCTTATATAGGAGCATGTCAAATGGGATGTCCCACAAGCATTTTGGCTAATAAGCATTGGTGCCTGACAAGCATTTGACCGTTGGAGAGAGAAGAGAGAAAAAATGCTTAGAGCGATGCTCCATTGACATAAGTGGGTAATTTGGTTTTTTTTTTTAAATTTTGAAAAAATGGGTGTTGCAAGCATTTTTTTTAACCGTTGCATTTTTTTATTCTACTGCAAGCATTTAACCTTGCATGATAGTGTGTTAACATATAAAAAAATTATAAGTAGCCGTTGTAGGAGATAGTCGTTGGTCTTTTTTTTTTAATATATATATTAATTTCAATCAACATCTATATAAATGTATTCAACCTCAATTTTTTTACGCAATCAACTCTCTCTCAAATTTTTCTCTTTTATGCTTATATTGTCTTTCAAAATTTTCTCCTTTTTTAACTCACATATCTAACTAGCCATTAGTCAAATTAACCGTTATTCAAACTAGTCGTTAGTCAAACTAGTCGTTATGTTGTCTCTCTTTATATATTCTTCACATCTAAGAGGATTTTCATACCTCTCAATTGTGCAAATAAGTCTCATCTTCTTCTTAAATTCTCTCAAAACAAACTCTACAATGACACTTACAAATGGATACATCCAACGATTCATCCCGTGAAGAGGATCTTGGGTGGGAAATCATCAAGGATTTCATAAATGATGACTACAAAGAACAATATATGAGGTTGGTGATGGAGAGACAAATGCAACAAGCCACTCTGCGTAGACGTAGACGAGATCATATTGAAAGGAGTCGTGAAGAAGGGAATGCTCGATTGGTAAACAACTACTTCTCTAGCAATCCAGTATACACAGAGCAGCAATTCCGGCGAAGATTTCGAATGCGAAGGGATGTTTTTAAATGCATTATAGGAGCCCTCAATAATCATGATGAGTATTTTCTAATGAGAGCTGATGCAACTAAAAGAATGAGTCTTTCTTCATTGCACAAATACACTGCTGCAATTCGTATATTGGCTTATGGATAAGCTGCTGATAGTGTTGATGATTATATGTAAATTGGCGAAAGCACTACACTTGAATGCTTGGATAAGTTTATAAGGGGTATCTATGAGATATTTGGAGATGTATACTTAAGAAGACCTAACAACATTGATATCGAACGCTTACTGCAAATGGGGATGGCACGTGGTTTTCTAGGTATGTTAGGTAGCATTGATTGTATGCATTGGGAATGGAAAAATTGTCCAGTAGCATGGAAAGGTCAATTTTGTCGTGGTGATCATGGCAAACCCACAATCATGCTCGAAGCAGTGGCATCATAAGACTTATGGATTTGGCATGCATATTTTGGGGTTACGCGTTCAAAGAACGACATCAACGTGCTAAACGGATCTCCCGTGTTTAATGAAGTTTTTTTAGGGTCAAGCCCTTAGGGTGAAATATATGGTAAATAGAACCCAATATGATATGAGGTATTATCTAACAGATGGTATTTATCCAGAATGAGCTGCCCTTATCAAGACCATCCCAATGCCACAAGGCGATAAAAGAAAATTATTTGCCCAACATCAAGAAGCAGCAAGAAAGGATGTAGAGCGTCCGTTTGGTGTGCTTCGATCTCGTTTCGCGATTATATGTGGCCCAGTGTGTGTTTGGCACATGGATACAATCAAGCATATATTATATGCATGCATTATATTGCATAACATGATTGTGGAAGACGAACGACACACATATAATGGCCATTTTGATTATTTTTATGATCATCCCAACAATAATGTCTCAACAACCAACGTACGTAATGGCACACATTCAGATATTGCACTATACCTACGAAGGAGAGTAACTCTTCATTATAGGCAAAATCATCGTCAACTTTAAGCAAACCTTGTGGAGTGTAACATCCCAACTTTCCCTAAGCTTAATAATTAGAGACACTAAGTGAAAAAGGGAATTTAATCCCTAAGGATTAATGAGGTTAATAACCTTTAATCTAGTAATTTAAAACAAAGTTAAGCCTCAGGGGTAAAATAGTAATGTTACCCAGTAATTAAGGAAATGTGGGACTATGTATCCGTGAGTAGTATTTAATTGATTAATTTATCTGAGATTCCTGTAAGGACCAAAGGGTAAATTATGATATTAAAAAGGGGGTTATTAGCTAAATTCTAATTAAACCTATGAGTATACCCCACCATATTAAAAAGGGGTTTATTAGCTAAATTCTAATTAAACCTATGAGATGATGGGGGTTTTCCTCCATGAAACCCAAACCAAGAAGAGAGGAAGATGAATATGGAAGAAGAAGAAGAACCAAGACCCAGATGGAGAAGATTGATTTGAAGAGGAAGCTTGAACTCAAGCATTAATGGAGGATAAAGTTAAGCCCTAGAAATTGGGGATCTCATCACCACATTCATCAAACCCTAAGGTAACATTTCCCTTAAAAACCTCTGATTAGGGTGTGCAAGGATTAATTATTTTAATTCTTGATTTCGAATGTCTAATGAGTGAAAATTGTGATATTTTAGTTGGATTGGTTAAGAGTTGGATGACTGCCCCCAGCCCCTCAAACATTTGTGTGATATTTTTCCCATTACGAGTTCCACAGAGCTTCAATTGGAATGTTTGGTTTTAGTTTCGTCTCGTTGATCAAATATGTAAAAATTAATTTTGAAGTGGCTCGGTGTTTGTTAACACACCAACTTGTTTATATTTATAAGGCATTTTTAGTATCTAGTTATACCATATTGCATTAATTAATGCACAAAGGTACTCATTTATGTCTTATTATGCAAAATTATCATGAAGACACCATTCGGAGCAAAAGATGCGGAAAAAGACAAAAAACTGGCTAGTTTTGGAGAGTTTTAGCACTACTGGACAAGCGGTATGGCCGTACCTAGTGCAGAATCTCAGTAGGGCATACTATTAACACACTAATTTGTCTATATTTATAGGGCATTTTTAGTATCTAATTACACTATTTTGCACTGATTAATGTACAAAGATACTCATTTATGTCTTATTATGCAGAAATATCATGAAGACACCACTTGGAGCAAAAGATGCGAAAAAGGACAAAAAACTGGCTAGTTTTGGAGAGTTTTAGCACCATCGACAAGCAAAGACGGCTTGACCTACCAACTGACGATCGCATTTCCAGAGCAAAATCCCAGTAAGGGCGTACCCCCTCAGTCTGTACCACCTGATGCCGATAAAATAGTCCAGTACGGCTGTGCTAAAGGCAGTGCGACCGTACACAAGTGATGTCAGGGCAACAACATGAACGGGTACATGTCAACGTCATCTACGAAGCTCGGTACGGTCGTGTATATACTCTGTATGGCCGTACCCCGTCCCTGATTAATGCAGATTTGAAGCCAGAAAACCTAATTCGCAGTCTAGTCTATAAATAGGGGCTTTTAACATGTTACAAAGACCTTTTGACGAATTTGAGTCAAGAGCCCATAATTGAGATCTGATAGCAAACCCTTGCCCATTCCAAATAATTCCTTTCTCCTTGAAGCTTGGTGCCATCTTGAATCACTACAGGCGCTTGTGAGGACGCAAAGAACGTGCTTAAGGACCGTCGTCATACCGAAAGGGTGTCCCGGTTTAGAATTTATTCTCTTGTTATGGATTGTTCTGAACTCATGTATTTGTTTATGTTATCATCATTAGTAATGAATAGCTAAACCCATCACTAGGGGTGATGGGGGATCCTTTATAATACTCTTGATGTTTTGTTCTTTAATTGTATGAGTTTCTATTGATTGTTTGAGTATTTTATTCCATTGTGCTTATTTAAATAAGGCCTGGTCACCCTTTATTTAGTTGGCTTAATTGTGGCAACAGGATCATGATTAGTTAACGGAACCATAGGATAAAAGAACTCGCACTATACACTGGATAGGTTAGGGCTTGTTTCTAACCAGTTATTAAGTTGGCAAACCCACCTGTACTTAATGCTCTTTCCATTAGTTATTTCCTGGACCAAACGGAGTAATTAGTTGGGAGGAAGGCTATTGTACGCAAGGACAACCTCTAGTAATTTAGAGTGGGTGGTTAGTCCTCTTACATGATAGATAACTCATATTAATTGATTAATAAACTCAAGGGTAGAGTATTGGTGAACCCGGCTATCCCTAGGTCCTCCATAGCATAGTTAAACCATTCTAGCATTTAATCTGTTTGCTGCTTTAATTCCAATTACTTTAAGTACTTTCTTAATCATAATCTTTGCTCGCCTAATAGAATAGAATCACAGTAATTCATTGGTACTCGCTCATTCTCTCTGGGTTCGACATTCGGAGTCCTAATTATACTCCACTTTTATTAAGAGTTTTGCTCAGATGCACTTGTTTGAGCCGCAACAAGTTTTTGGTGCCGTTGCCGGGAAATGATTGCGATATTAATCGAATTCTAGATTTTATTCGCATTAGACATAATTTTATTTAATTATTTAATTTTCTGTTATTTTTGTTTAGTTCTAAGACATTCTAATTTGGTTTTCTTTGGTGTATGCAGACAAGGTCTCAACATCCTGAATTGATTTTTGATCCTGAAATTGAAAGAACACTCAGATTGTTGAGAAGACAGCAGTTAGCAATGGCTGAAAAGCTAACATTGAACGAGTACTTCACACCAACCACAGATGTGGCAGATAGTGTTAACTATCCAACAATTGAGGCCAACAATTTCAAACTAAAGCCATCACTGATCTCTATGGTATCTGTAGTGCAATTCTCTAGCTTATCTTCTGAAGACCCAAATGTCCATCTTAAGAGATTTCAGAAGGTTGCTAATACTGTCAAATGTGAAGGAGCATCACCGGAGGCAATCAAGTTAAGACTGTTCTCTTTCTCACTGCAAGGAAAAGCACAATTATGGTTGGATTCATTTCCACCTAACTCTATTACTACTTGGGAGGACCTAAAAACTAAGTTTTTAAACAAGTATTTTCCTCCCGCAAAATCTGCAAAGTTGAGAGCTGATATGTCTGGATTCTCCCAGAATGAAGGAGAATCAATGTATGAGGCATGAGAAAGATTTCAAGATTTATTGAGAAGCTGTCCTCATCATGGTTTCACTAAGTGGCAGTAGCTTCAGATTTTATATAATGGGTTCAATATGCAAACTAGAGGAGCTATTGACGCTGCTTGTGGAGGATCTTTCGGAAAGAAAACACCCACTAAGGCTTTTGATATTGTAACTGAAATAGCTCTGAACAATACTCAGTGGTCAGTTAATGATAGGCAATCCGGAAAGAAGAACCAACAAGCAGGTATCTATAAAGTTAAAGTCAACACAGCTCTAGAAGC